>NXGZ01000004.1:0-724046 GCA_002893665.1 Metschnikowia orientalis | reverse complement strand
TTGTCAAAAGTCTCAGAAGGCTGTCCAATCCACTCAGCGTCAGGATTGGCTGATTCATGACCTTTCTGCCACTTTCTGTCGGAGTCATAGAAGGTTCCCTCGTCAAGTTTTCCACCAACGACAGGACCATCATTGTCAGCAGAGTCAACAGTACCCTCATCAGACAGGCGCTTTTTCATGGAAGCTCTCTTGCGACGCATCCGTTGATCCACATCCGCCTGATACAATCTCAGGGACTTATCCTTTAGTTGCGGAAATTGGTTTAAAAACGCTTCCCGCTTTTGGGACACATTACAAATGGCCTCCTCTCTGCAGTTTGAAGAGAAGCTGCGCAAAGCTTCAATAGAGAAGATTTTCGCTCCCAATTGGCAGCTAGATCCACTTTTGTTCCGTTCCCCGGAACATGTCACTTCATAGAGACACTCTGTTGGGGTGCGCTCGAAGGCGGTGCCTTTGTATGACTCACATGGCACGCCGTTTTCGTCAACCTTGGCGTCGTTTTTGAAATAGATCTCCGTGTTCACACTGTATGCGTGGGCACCAGCGAGATAGGCAGCTAAGATGGCAATGGCAGCTTTCATTTTCAAAAGGTAGTTGAGATTAACTTTGCTTGATGATATTTTTGAATATTGACGGACAGGGTGCCTGCTTTATAGTTGGACAAAATACCACAAGAAGCTGAGCTCCAGCCTCCAAGTGTTGCGAGATTCTGAACAATGATTTCCGGCAAACGCCACATTGTGGGCTCGACGAGCTGTGACTGGTCACGTCACAGAAACATCAGAAAAAGCCAGAGGATCCAATTGTTCTCAATTTTGTGGACTAACTGGAGGTCATACCAATCAAACTTGGCATTCTATGTTCACCAACACATTAGGGGTCAAGCAATGAATATCCGGGAAAGCCTGCCGTATACAAGGGTGTTTGGCTTGGGCTGCGCCATTGTGCTTCGTTGCGACGGATAAATCCAAAATCCCGGCAAAACTTGGCTAATTGTTCCGTACTAGCCATCAATACGTCAGGCTTAGTATCGCCAAGAACCAAGTAATTGTATCAAGACGCCCGAAGGCGCAGGCCCCGCGTCCTGAGTTGACAATCGCGCACGCGCTTAGGGGAAGATGCATCTACAGTGTTGCGTTACAACGCTTTTCTGCATCTCATAGATGCGCCACTGCCTGTTGAGCCGCGCAGTGCGAAGGACACCGGAAGTGTGTGAAGCACTGCAGATAACGACAGATTTCACCTTGACTGATTCTGATCAGGGAATGGTAATCTGTATCACCGAAGAATGATTAATAGGCCATCATGATTAGTAATCAAGAATCACGCCACTTATTCCAGAGAATAGGGGTATATTCTCAGGTATAAGTACAAAGGATTTCTCCCTCCATGAGAGAGAAATCATAGAAACAGAAAGGACTATCCAGACCAGGAGAACTCTTACAGAGCAAATGTAGATAGTTGGTCTGCTGACAATACTGGAATTACGTTAAATAGCATACCTAGTTATGCTACAAATGTCAGACCCTACTTCCACTTACAAAGACTTTTTTCTTACTGAGGTCGACATATGCCCTAAACCGGTATATGCCGTCCTTCAAGGAAAAAGAGCCGAACATTGCCCGCGTCGTCAGGACCNCTTACAAAGACTTTTTTCTTACTGAGGTCGACATATGCCCTAAACCGGTATATGCCGTCCTTCAAGGAAAAAGAGCCGAACATTGCCCGCGTCGTCAGGACCGAGTGCGGCTTACATGGAAAGCCCACGCCTCTCGAGGCCTTCGCTTGCACCGCGCAGATAAAGGACCTCGACAGATACTTCTACTACCTCTGGATCCTTCAGCGCAGCCGCCGACCCGTAGCCAAGCGACGAACCCACCCCCAAGTCTCGGAATCGAGGCTCGAACCACTCACCCCAAAAAAGACCCGGAGGAACATGAGCTACTTCCGCTCGTTTTACCGGCGCAAGTACTAACCAACTGCTAAGATAACCGAACCGCGCACATGAGGCGCCTGCAGCTGCGCAGGAAGCACTGCAGCAGTTACACCCGACTATACCCGCACCACCGGCTAACCGGCTAACCGGCTCCTTCAGAGTTTTTACCGCAAAGTTTCTCTGATCTGTACTTGTCGTATTACTATAAACGTAATCTACGACATCCAACAAAAAACGGTGGCGAGAGACCGGCGCATACTCCTTTCGACACGATGAATTACTGGTTTCGGTCGAGATGATTCTGAAACACATAGACAACTAGTAGCTTTGGACCTACCGGGGGAAGCAAGAGGAAACGAGACTATTCTAAGTAGCTGTTTGGACGTGTCATTGTCAAATTGTTTTGGAGGTGTCACTTTCAGATTCGCTGTGTTGTGCTGTGACTTTTGTCATACTATAGGAATAGGTACGCATGACACTGACCCCAAAATGCAGGGGAGATGAGCTGGAACTGTTTTTTTCTTTGTTTTTGACGTGACAGAATTATCTCTACTTCTATCTGAAAATGATCTGGCTTTCCAAACCTCGAAATCGAATGTTCCCTATATTTTATTATTTGGGATATTTATATTTGTTGGCCGTTAAGGCAAGCAAAAATGCTAGCTTTAACTCCAAAGGTCACTGTAACTGGTAGCACATGGGAGATTTTGTGATTTCAGTGGCTGAATGGGATTTTCAGTGGCTTGATGGGATTTGCCAAGATTCGGCCTGTGCTTGTAAGGCATGAGACCAACAATGGCAGATGTCACTATACTAGATGTACAATCTGGGCTTGGTCACGCTCTTTTTTGTTGAAATGCACGCTTTAGCTACTTTTTGAAGTCAGACTTGGCCTGACACTAAGAGTCGTCCAAATTAGGCACTTCATTCTCCAGCGACACTTAATGCAGACCACTCTTGCTTGGCTATTGTTTTGCAGTGTGCTTTTCTTGTCCGACTTGTACTGTCAGAACAGCCGTACCAAAATTAGTAGATGCTGGAAGCGGAGTAATTAGTTGCTCGTACTATTGGGTGCCAGCCTTTCACTCGCCTCTAAACGGCTCAAACAAATCACGCTGCCAAAATCTTTGTGGTTTGTTCAATCCCCTCCAGTTCTGATGAGCTCAAATTTTTTAAGTATTTCCAGAATCTTTCCTAGACTTGGTCTTAGATCAGTGTTTATAAATGAGTGTACTATTTTTTGATTTTTCAAAGACAGAAACAAAAATCCATTTCAAGAAACCGAATTATGTGGTCCAGGTTCGAATGAAGCGAAAACGACCTCGATGTTTAGTGTTGCTAGTTGGTCTCTCTACCAGTTTTCAATCCACTATAGTGAGTTGAGTTGTCTGGCATCATAGATATAAAACCTGGGCTTTAGTGTTTTTGAGCTACAGTGATACGTCCAAAGCTTTCTTTTCTTTGGTAATCTTATGTTGGTCTTTGAATGTCCAAATAAGATGTTACTTAAATGTTTAAGAATTGAATTTTATTTCTATGTCCAAATTATCTGAATATCCAAACTGGATGTTTTCATTTGTCAGAACTATAGGTTTTTGAAATGTTCAGACCACAGACTACTTAAATTGCAATCTCAATTCCTTAAATGTCCAAAAGAGAGGTTCTCTAAATTTCCAAGCCACAGGTAACTAGGACGTGACTTGCGTGGTTGTGAAATTCAGGCCCGGCCAAATTCCTAGAGTAATCAAACGTTGGCGTTCAAGAACATAAAGCATATAGCTCAGCCACGCCTTTCTTTCCTGCCCAACTAGACTTGTAATATAACGTCTTTTCGCTTTCATTTAAGCCCCACTCATCTAAAAATTCACCTAGTTTTGGGGCATCTGAACTGCTTTGGGAATCAATAGAGCTGCATGCGGCTTGGCTCGTGTTTTGGCTTATGAAGCAATGGCAGCAATACAAGGTACTGGCTTTTAGTCAATCCATAGACGAAGATTCTGCAACAGGATGAAGCGTACACCCGACATAGCTCTTTGGATTCACAGAAATGTCTCGTTTTTAGCGACCACACGATTGTTGACAGCTTAGAAATAAGAAGTAAAGACTGCCATTCGGAGCTCTTTTCAAAGAATTATGGGTACTCGTCTCTCTTAAGTGCACTGGAAAGGTCAAGGAAATTTATTTAGCAACGCGACAGACCATAGAATTGCTCTGAATGGTTTGCTCTAGAAATAGCCAACTTTGCGGACATAAAGCGGAAATTCAGTTTAAACAACCTTCTTTCCTCTGAATAGAGGGCAGTTCAAATTCTCAAATAGGGCCGTTTAAATTCTCGAATAAAGCAGCTCAAATCCTCATAAAAGATGTCACAGATTAAAAAAATACAGTTTATCTTGTTCTCAATTGTTGGATTAAAAAATCAGTTGATACTAATGAGAATGAAGCGACTTCGGGGCCACCTTTTTCCTTTTCCTTCGGATTACGCCGCGTGCTGTCTGTATCATTTTTTTCTGAATTAAACAGAAAAACAGAGCTTCCGAACTGGCAAGACTAATCCTCATTTTATCAACTAACTGGCAATTGTTGACTACTTGCTGAGCTGTTAGAGCACCCATGTGCACACCCCGTATTGCTATGCATTTAGTTGATGTCCTTCTGACTCAAGGTCTTTACATTTTGATTTCAGTCATATGCCGCCCTTAATAAGTACCTCTTTAAGGATGGAAGCTGGCCGGAACTTTGACAAAGTGAACTGATTATTAACATAACTCCAGTATTATAAGCAAAGCTCCTCCGCCCTTGTGATCTAACCCGTCTGTGATAACTCCTCAAGGTGCTATTGGTCTTTCTAACCGTTTATGATGCATACGATTATAACATCTATTTCCTTTACCAGAAATCGTTGGTCATATAATTTATTCATGTACAGCAAATTACAAAGAGTGACAGGATTTCAGTGGTCTGCATAGCACCTCCCTGATTTCCATTAATACTTACTACAGAGAGGCACCACTCACCCCCTTTTATACCAGAGTCTGCCCCTAGTCTCTGTTTCAGACGTGATTGTGACATATCGCTTATTCTGACTAGGTATTCTGACTAGGCGAAATATGCACCACATCTGCAGTTGTGCCTGTCTGCCACCTTTCAAGTCTTTTTCTGTGGTTCGCGCGGTGCGGCTCAACACATTTCGCAGCCATTCCTTCCTGCAGCATCCTGCATGACGAGTACTCAAATGGCAAACCAAGAAGCCAAAAACCACATAGAATTCAGAATCTAAGAATAATGAGTACATGCTAGCGGATTAAATGCCGTTTGCATTCTTTGTGTGCAGTGAAACTGCCATTTCGGCCCTCTGAGTCAAAGTTTACATCTGTCGTTCTATGCACTATTGGAACTGTTCTAAGCACTAGCGTTGATTCAAGTGGTTGAGTTGACGATCAGATTGATAGTCCTCTTTTAGCAGCACTTATAAGCCTACTGCTCTCTGAAACTCAAAGTAGTGCTGTTCTGTTTTCATTGTCTTTATCATACAATATTCTGAGGGACTTCTAGAGCGGGCCTTTTTTTCTAGACTTGACTAATTCTGGTCAAACGAAGCCATGAAACAAGCCAGTTTTTGAAGCCAGTTTTTCAAAGCTAGCATTAAATGTCATCCAGAGAATCTCAATTAAGCGACACCTCATTGATACTTAGACAATAATAGCAAAAAAAAAAAACCAGGAGACTTAAACTCTTCAGTTCTGGCTTCTTCAGTATATTGCGTTTTTGCAGACAATCTTTTCAGAAGGCCTCAAAGGTGTTTTGAGCGTACACCTTCAGCTAGATCTATTTTGAGTTTTTTAAAGAGGTCAAAAAATACTTTTAAGGCTAGCTAATTATGTAAGCATTCTATCTCTTTAATCTCAAACGAGTGGCATTGGTTTTGTTCTTGGCTCAAAACAAAGCTTAATGAGGATTGCTCAGGAATAAATCACTCTATATAATACGTACTCCAAAAGTAATGAGATCTGCTACATTCTATAGCAATCAAAAGACTTGGTGATTGATTAGGTGTCGATCCTTCCAAGCTTGCACACGAAAACAATAAAGTAGGTTTTTTCCAGATGAAAAATATTTTCGCAAATTGCAATTATTACATATCAAGCAGCCAGAGAACAGAAAATAAAATATTGAAAGTATTTGAGTGCAAGGAATAGCAAGCCAGACAAGAATGATGTCTTTAAATCTTTAAGATAATCCAATCGTCTCACCACTAATGACCACAGTTCTAGATAGTTTGGCTAATTTGTTTGATTTTCGGAAAGATGACTTTGGATCATATTCCGCCTAATGAGTTGGGTTTGCTAAAATGGTTCTTTGGGTAGCGCTAAGTTCAACAGTTCTTTGAGGTAGAGCTAAGTTCATAAGGGTAAACTATTGATGGCTGAAATATTTTGTGAATTTAACAAACAAAGACTTGGTCTTTTTGATTCAGCCTTTTACAACTTAGCAAAACCAAAAGCCCTTCGAGCCCATTTTCATATTAACTTCATCGGATTAAACATGGTCTTTCGTTATAGTTCGAGTTCCACAGAGGTGCATCATCCTAGAAACCCTCCAGAATTGGCGTGCAAAAGCTCGTCGCATTCCATTTAATAAATGCCTTTGATTTATTTAATTATTAATCTTCTCAAACTCCACCTATTGCATTCAAAAAGTATTGGACCAGTTGTATCATATCAAATATCCATACAAGCATTCGTTCAAATTGACCCCCGAACAAGTCGTAGAATTGTTCCCATAATACCAGAACCTACAACTGATTGCATTTTAAGCAACCGAGAGTATTCGCATATTTTGCCGTCACCAAAGCTGTAGAAAAAATACTCCTAAACGAGCTACAAATCTAAAATCCTGTTGGATATTTTGATGTTTTGCAGAACTCAAAAATAAAGCCCAGGAACTAACAGAACAAATACTACATCTGTTTGCTTAGATCCTTCACCTAAATCCTCAGCAAAGAAGCTGAATTTGCCAGAATGAAAGGGATCGCTATAGATTGATTATTTTTCACCACATCTGAGCACCCAGTGCAGAATGCAGAAAAGAACACCTACACCGGAGGAGTCGGACCACTAAAAAAAAAGAGTTAGTTTTAAAAAAAGAACCTCGTGCCATTCAGATAACCCCATACTTAATGAACAACCTGAGCTCAAACAAAAGCGCTAGTACCATCCCTTACCAGACACGCAATTGATAATTGCTGCATCCTTAGGAAATGTGCTTGTGCCATGCTGGTATTCTCGCTTCCGTTCCTTTTTCCCACTCACGAAATCAGGCCACGTCCATCTGACTCCGAGGTCTTGCCGTCCGTTGGAATCAGTACTGGCTGCACTTGAAAGTAGTATAGCAGCGGCACTTGTACGTAGCATAGCAGCGGCACTTGAAAGTAGTATAGCAGCGACACTTGTACGTAGTATGGCATTTTTTAGAATAAGCGCCAAGCTCTTCAAAAGTGTAATTCCCACCATCAGCATGCTCGGCACAGTCCGGATCGTCTTCTTTCCAACCCTCTTCGGAGCACGAAAAACCCTGTTTAAACTCCGGAGGGACCAAGGACAAATCCATTCCCTTGTATTGGCTGCAACCGCACTTGTGTTGGTCTGTCTTGTTACAAATACTGAGGGCTTTTCTGAAAGTTCTGCAATAGGTGACCTGCAAATAGCATGGGTCACACAAGCGTCGCTCATTTGCTGTAACTCTGCAAGAATGAAGCTTGTGCTCTGCGAACAGTCCAGCACATCATTCAGCTCCATAGCTTCCAACCCAAATACACTCGGGTGGAATAAGGTCGAGCTGCGTACCCTGGTATTTTTGACATGATTGACCCTGGTGACCGTTTTTTGTGTCAATAGCCGGGTACTCAATATCGTCATTGGGTTGTCTTTGGAGTTGGGTGAAGTGGCAGAAGGCCTTGCGAATGCAGTCTGGAGACAACCTGGCACCTCTTTCATGCCTGCCTCTCTTATGTTGGCGACCTCTTCATTCGAGGCTCGTATTTTCTCTTCGACTTGAACTTGTTTTTTTTTCAGCATTTTGACATACTCCAATTCCGCATCAAACTGACTGATACTGGACCTGTAAATGTGTTCGAAGTTTCTGGGCTCAAATTGCCTTCTTCGTTTCGATAATCGTCGGGCTTATTCTTAACAGCATCGATGACGACAGGCAATATGTTGCGATCTTTAAATCTGTGCTCGAGACTCGATAAAAATCTGTGCTCGAGACTCGGTAAAAATCTGTGCTCGATAAAAATCTGTCCCGCTTTTGCTCAATGTTCAGCCCCTCAAGTAGTAATTATCGTAATTCGGAGATGCAATTCGAGAGAATTTGATCGAATTTAACATAACTGGACTTGGGTATGCTTCTGAGCAAGGAGTCCTTCCCACCGCAGAATATGAGAAGAGCTGGTTTGATGATCCAATACATTGGTAAGGTGCTCAGCGTCTGGGGGTTTGCAATCCAGATTTCCTGGTGTGGATTCTTGATCCATACAGAAGGCCCTCCAGAATCACTCTGGGGGAATATCGGCAGGTTTACTCCTCAAATAGTACCCACCGGGGATTTGGTGTTCTTTGGTCACATGGGCTTTGATCGGCTCGTGCTTTTTGTCGGCGGAAGTTGCTAAGTGGCAGATTGCTGTCAACATGCAGCTGTCCGACATATCTTGCAACTCTTTCAACAGTCGGTTTTGTTCAAAGTAAAGCCACAATCTTCATCAAAAGGCACGGGGCCGAGCCCTGCACAGTGGTTGGTCCAAAGCCATTCCGTAGGGTAGAGGCTGTTGTCTTTGAAGACGCCACAGGGCACGCCCTTCGCCTCCCTTTTCCAAATACCCTTTTTGTGATTGCTTCCCCACGACCAGACTTGAGCACCTGAGATGACACACACAATGAATAAGAGTACGGACTTTATGATGACTCTCGATTAAACAATGGTTGAGAAGGCAAAAGCATGGATCTCCGAGCTCAAAATACAAACCAGTTTAAGCAGGTCACGTAGTGATTGCGTTGAACTGCCAACGTCGCTAGAGACAATGTGATCTGTTTCCAGCGTTGCAGTCAGCAACAATACAGGACCACTGAAACAATGAGCTCCCTCAAGCCTGACTTGAGCCAGTTCACTTTGCGTAGGTCTGCAGCTACCATTGTAGGCCACCAAGTAAAAAATATTGGCAGTTTTGCGGCACAATGAATCTGACCAAAACCAACTTTCCAAAACAAAACGGTCTCCTGTTGTACCGAATCAGATCACGGTTCAGTGCCTCTAGTATGCGTGAAATGCGTCAAGCTGCAGTCTGAGTGCATTTCCTGTATTTTTCGAGATATTATTTCCTACTCAATAAATCTCTCGCGGCACCTCAATGCATGCTGGTTTATATTTACCTAAATCCTCGTCCCAAGGTACAAAAAATATTGATGTCGATTTGTATCTATAATTTCTGGTGAATGTTTTTGTGTTTTCACTTTTCTCTAGTCAATGCTTGGGCAGGCAAAAAGCATACCAGCTGACTGTTTTGATTATATTCTTCTACCACTCACTTGTATGTATTTTGAAGGGCTAGCTGAACTACTATATAAGAGTTTACATGTGAAGGAAAGAGAATTACAAGGAAGTTGATAGTTAGTAACAAAACAAGTCATACAACAGAATGACGTGAAGGAACGCCTGGCGAGAGCTGCCTAAGTTGTCCACTCAATTAAAAAGCAGGTTCTGCTACATTTTTTAGATCAAATTTAGTTTAAGCGGTGCCACATACTTGCTGCTCAAAAGTACGAAAGAATATTGAAGTAGTAATTGTCCTAGCAGGCTTGGCATTAGCTGCAATCTAGACCTGTATTGTCTCGAAAACATTACTTTTTTTTCATACAAGCTCAGGTACTGAAGTCACAAAAGCCCAAGTATAGAAATATAACCAAAAGCTCAACTATTAAAATATGTCCAAAAGCTCAACTATTAAAATATGTCCAAAAGCTCAACTATTAAAATATGTCCAAAAACTCAACTATTAAATAGCTAAAGTCTTGAATATTGGAATATAACCAAAAGCCCAAGCACTACATCAAAACCAAAAGCTAAGTATTCAAAAAAAACTCAAACATAAATCAACAATACTTTAATTACTTCAAAATATCAATGCTAATTTGTCAATACTTACAAAGCACTGTGGAAACAGTTGAGTAGAAAAAAAAAAAAAGAATAAAAAAGTTCAGAACCTGACTGGAAACAGAACAAATAAATCCGTCAATGTCGCTCGTGGTGGATACTTTTCAGGGCAAACCACTCGCTTGAGCTCCAATCCGGAGCACAATATGTGCCACAATTTCAGTCAGGGATCTGCAAATTTTTAGAGCAAAAAAAAGCGACCTGGGGTCAATTTATGAGAACTCAGGTAAATTGCAAATAAAGTCTGGAACACAACTATTTGGCAAACCATGCAAGTCTCCAATGGTGATGGGGCCTTTTGGCTTAGGGAAAATATCGCAGCCTATGTAATAACCTATGGTATTGCTGTTACAATAGACATGCCAGTAACACTCTTGGGGAACATAAGAGGGATCCTTGTTTAGGTACTTGTCACAGGATTGGCCCAGGTTGTCGACGTCAGTTTTGATTGGCTTGTACTTGACGTTCTTTTTCTGTTCCTCGGTCTTAGATTGGAAGCAAATAGCGTTGACTCTGCAGCTATCTTCCATTTCCAGCAACTCCTTAAAAGTGAACTCAATCTTCTCTCCGACCTCACACGCAAAATCAAAGGAAACAACATCTGGACCAGTACAGAAGTTGTGCCAAACACATTCCACCGGCATTTCCCTGAGTCCCTCGCCTCGGTATGCCTCACAAGGAATGCCATAAGAGTCAGACTTGGAAATCTGTTTTGTGTAAACAGTATTCTCCGGGGTGACGGCTTGGGCAACAGAGAGAGCAGATGCAATAGCAAGTAAGCAGATTTTCATTTTTAGAATTTAATGATGGTTGGATGGGATGATTTTCGGTGGAGATCGAGGATATTAGGTGCCATTTAAATAAACAACCCCTGGCTGCAGGTAGGTAAATCCTTGATTCCCTGATTCTCCAAATTCCTGATTTCTCACGCCACAGCCTCGCAAGTGCTGCGGATCAATTGACATTGCTGGTCAAAATATCCTTTAGTAACCAATGAGTGAAAACCCAAACTGTCCAAGAAAACAAATGCACAAAGAAGGCAAGTATTCAAGGTTTCAGTGAGCCAACTCTAAAGAGCAGAGATTTCCATTCGGGCAAAAAAGGCAATCTTTGCCCTTTACGCAAAAGCCCACACTCTTCTTTCGGAAATGATCCGGGAACTTTCGGGCCCACTAAAAGTAGAGTTTTCCCGTGTCGGGACGTTGTTTTCAGTAAGATCAGGCTCGGTTATTATTTCCCCTTTCCTCGATTCCAGCGATCACGACATTTTTGGATCAGGGCCCGTGATCCCGCGAGCAAATCAAGGCAGCAGTCAAGGCTAATCTCCGGTCCACGTACTTCCTGCTCCATCGCCAATCGGTCTTGGGCGAAGAGCGCCGTTTCAATTTGCCTTTCCCCTAAACAAAACACATTCGTTCACAAAACCCTCGTCCCTGGAACCTGCCACACTGGCGGCCCGAGACTCGGTACTTGGCGAACGAGACCCCTTCCAAAACGCTGGCCGCCAAGAAACAACGAGGGTCTTGCATTTAGTCTTGCATAGTACAGCCAGAAAGCGTAACGCTTTGTTTCAGCGTTGATGACTCTTTACTTCAGAGGATCTGCAGTAAGTGCGTTCCATTGTTGTAATGTTTGCCACTGCAAGACAACTCAGGACCATTTCCTTGTGATAAACGGCATTTGGGATTTTCCTGCTGTTGTGGGCCTCCTGTGCCGGTTTCCGCGTCTTTTTTGATGGAATTAAGCTTGAGTTTTTTGGTTCTTTTGCTGAGTTTGTTGGTATTTTTGCTGAGCTTGTTGGTTCTTTTGCTGATTAGGTTAGTTCTCTGTGTTGGCTGATTTTTAGTTTGATTCTACTGCCTGATTCTTTTGTGGCTGCGTTGCTTGATTGGGTTGGTTCTTAGACTTGGTTGATTTGTTGATTCATTTGCCGTTAGGGTGATTTTTGGCTGATGCAGAACAGCCTTTCAGCCGACACATTCAATGACGGCTCAAAAGTGAGATTTTTGTTACATACTCTCAAAGAGATATCCCAAGATTCATCCTAGTATGGCTGTTTTTGCCGTTTGGAATCTTCGTTCTAAGGAAAAGTACTGCTAAAGCGCGCGTGGATCCCACCTTTTTTTTCGCAGTCCGGTGTCCTGCACACACGCGTTTCACTTTATCCCTTCTTGCAACCACCGCCCAATTCTTCGTTTATTACCCCTTTCTTTAGGTACGTTCTTTCTGTTTTTCCGTCCTTTTTCTATTTGTCTTCACACGACCACGGTCTCTCTCTCCCACGACCATGCGGCCAATCGCCAACCGCTAGGGCCCATTTACCGGGAAAACACCCGTGCACCAGCAAAATCTTCTGTGGACATGCGTGATGGACTGCAACGGAGAAATTTGGGATATTTGGGATAGCTCGTTTTGGCAGAAGGAGAGGAAATCCCGAAAGCGTCCCCACAGGTCCATATCAACACGTGCCAAAAAACGGCTGTTTGCCCCAGAAAGGTGGTATGGGCGTGCGCGGCACAAGAAGATGAAAAAAAATGCTAAGTGAGCTGCGGCAGTTCAACTTCTAACGCCTTCAGACAAAATGAGCAGCTCGAATTGTCGGTTCTACGAAAACAAGTATCCCGAGGTGGACGAGGTGGTGATGGTGAATGTCCAGGAGATTGCGGAGATGGGAGCGTACGTCAGGTTGCTTGAGTACGACAACATCGAGGGAATGGTGTTGTTGAGTGAATTGTCCAGAAGAAGAATCCGGTCGATCCAAAAGTTGATCCGGGTGGGCAAAAACGAGGTGGCTGTGGTTTTGAGAGTCGACAAGGAAAAGGGGTACATTGACTTGTCCAAGAGAAGAGTGTCTGCTGAGGACATTGTCAAGTGTGACGAGAGATACAACAAGTCCAAGGCTGTGCACCTGATTTTGAGACACTGTGCTGAAAAATACAACCTTTCGTTGGAGAAGTTATACCAGTCTGTTGGTTGGCCCTTGCTGAGGAAGTACGGCCACGCCTACGATGCCTTCAAGTTGTCTATCACCGACCCTTCGATATTCGACGAGGTGACTGCTCCATCCACCGAGGTTTTGGACGAGTTGAAGCTATACATCAGCAGAAGATTGACTCCACAAGCCATCAAGATCAGAGCAGATGTGGAGGTGTCGTGCTTCTCGTACGAGGGAATCGATGCCATCAAGGCTGCGTTGAAAGTGGCCGAGGCCGAGTCAACCGAGCAAATGCAAGTCAAGGCCAAGTTGGTTGCCGCGCCATTGTACGTGATCTCGACGCAAGCCTTGGACAAGAACCAGGGCATAGCGTTGTTGGAGAAGGCCATTGAAAAGGTGACCAGCTCGATCGAAGCTGCAGGAGGCAACCTTAAAGTCACCATGGCGCCCAAGGCCGTCACCGCCACTGAGGATGCGGAGTTGCAAGCGCTTTTGGAGAGAAAGGAGGCCGACGAGAAGGACTCGTCGGACGAAGAGGACGAAGAGTAAGCATTTGTCAGGTCTTGTACATTTAATGAAGATATATATCGTGCAGTGGTGGAGATGTAGGCGCAGACACCCGAGGAGGCGGTCAGAGCGAGTGGGGCGGGGACTGGAGGATAGTCAAGTCGTTGGCGTTCGCACGTTCAACGACGGAAGGAGGCAAGTTGTCAAGCAACAGAGACGGCACCTTGAGAAGCTTTAGTGAGGGCGGCAAGTAGACATTGTCCAAGGAGAAAAGATCGGGATTGCCGGAAAGATCTAGCAGCAGGAGGTGGGGCCCAAACTTGATGTTGCGGAAGACACGCAAGTCGTTGTAGTGGAGCGAGAGCTCGCGCAAGTAAAACGGGAACTCGAGCGACTCCACGGCCTTGATCAGATGGAAGCCGAGGCGCAAGGTCTTGAGCGCAGGGGGCCACAGCACCTCCTTCAAGGAGGTGAGGAACTTGTCGTTGTCGTCGAGGTGCGGGTCCATGTCGAAGTCTAGAAGCTCCAAGGCGGGCGGGAACAGCACGTTCTTGAGGGTGGTGAGCAGGTTGTTGCCGAGGTAGAGCTCCTTGAGGGCAAAGGGAAACACGACCTTGTTGAGGGTCTTGATGTTGTTGTTTGCGAGGAACAAGCGCTCGATGGAATGCGGGAGCTTCAACGGGTTGATGCTGTTGACGCCGTTGCCGGCCAAGTTCAAGTTCTTGAGCAAGGACGGAAGCTTCAAGCCGCGCGTGTTGGTCATGGACAGCTGGAGATTGAGCGACACCACGAGGTCCGGGAACTTGATGCCGCTCATGGAGTCGTTCGGGAGGCACGACACGTCGAGGTGCTGGAGCGAGTCGGGAAAGCGCACGCCCTTGATGCACTCGATGGGGTTGGACGCCACGGAGAGGTACGTGAGGCCGCGCGGGAACAAGACGTTTTTGAGCGAGTCGAGGCAGTTGTCCGAGAGGTCGAGCCAGCGGAGGCCCGAGGGAAGCTCGGCGTAAGTCAAGAAGTGGAGCCGGTTGTGCAGGAGGTCCAACGTCTGCAACGCCGGCGGGAACGCCACGTAGTCCACGCTGGCAAGCTGGTTGCGGGACACGTCGAGCCGCAGCAACGCCGGCGGCATTTTGAAGCCCGCTAGCGTCTCCAACGACCGCCCGCCGCCGAGGTTGAGCACCCGCAACGACTCCGGGAACTTAACTCCGGGCACGAGCCGGATGCTGTTGTGCGCGTAGTCCAACGCCTCGAGCTGCGGCCACCGCCCGATGTCGGCCTGGATCTCCTGCCCTAGTTGCACCAACTCGTCCTTGCCGGTCATGTACACGGTGCTGGAGTCGTACTTGTGGACGACGGAGCACTGGGCGACCTTGGCGGCGGCCCGCAGCTGCAACGAGTCGAGAAACGCCACGTACGCCTGCTTGTCCGGGGCCGGGACCTTGTTCCAGGGCTGGCTGGGGCTGAAGATCACGTGATACAGGAGCCGCAGGGCGGCGGCGACGGCCGGGTGGGACGCCACAAAGTCGGCGAGCGCCCGGAGCTCGGCGGCGAAAGCCGCCGTGTGGGTTATGCACAAGGCGATGGACGAGAAGGCCGTGGCGGGCACGGCGTCGGCGGCGGCGAGCCGGGCCACGGGAACACGGGTCACGTGACCGCCGAGGCCGTCCACAAAGTGCTGGATTTCGGGCGAGAGCTCGTTGTACACGACGAGCGTGGCGGGCGGCGCGGGCCGCAGGAGGCCGAGCTTGGAGGCCAAGATTTCCGTGTTGATGGGCTGGGGGCTGGCGGCGTCGGCGGGGTCCGAGGGACCAAAGCCAGCCGGGCCCGGGGTCCCTTCGGTCCCGGGACTGGTTTTCTGGGCCACGGGGCTATGCGTTTTCTGGGCCGCGGGACCATGGGTCTGCTGGGCGGGACTGTGAGGTTCGTCTTTGCAAGAGGAGGAAGAAGGGGGTAGTGGGAGGGAGACGCCAGTGGCGAGGGCAGTAGTTCCGGACTGTGCGGGGTCACGTGGCGGCAGGGGGGACGAGGGACGGGCCGAGGGACCTGGCTCTGCGGGCTGTGGTTCCTGTGGTTCGAGTTCGAGCTTGGGTGCGGGTGCTGGTCCCAGGGTGGGTCGGGACCGTGGAGAGGGCCCAGGGTCCGTCGGGGTGCGACTGAGGGCCGCCGGTTTCGGAGACTCAGGGTGCAGGGCCGGGTCCTGCAGGGTGCCGCAGAGGTCCGGATCCGGTCCGGAGGCCGTTTCAGGCTCGTCGGGCTCGACCTTGACTCGCTTGGCGGGATGATCTAGCCCAGGGTCCATTTTGGCGTGATGAGATGACCGGTGTTTTTTTGGCCCGATGTATGCGAGGCGCACTGTGTGCAGGCCATGCTTTCTGTGTTGGTTCAAAACCCTCCTCCTTCTTCACTTTTCGGCCAAGAGGCTTTCGTATTGGGTCGAAACGAGAGAATGGCATTTCGTAGAGTCTTGGCATTTCTTCATCGTGGCTGATTTTTGGGCACTGTCGGGTGTATTTTAAAGACGTTTGACTTTGTAAGTAAGATGCGCGAATCCGCAGATGTCGCAAATGCATGTCGATTTAGAGCAGCAAATGTAATTGGAATCCGAGCTGAAAACTACGGATTGTGGCTTTTTTGTTTCATATTTTTGAGCCCTAGGCCTTAAGTCTAATGCTTTATTCATATTTATTAAAGACAGATTGATGTTGCATTCCAACCAACTATTTTTATCTTAATTGTATTTTCAATATCATTAACAGTTAAAGGATAGAGTTTAGCGGCAATTGAAGAGCAGGAGGCCTAAAGCATACGGGACTTTTCGTCTAGAAGTCTTGCTCTCTTCTTCTCGTTTTATGCATTGGTGATTCTTTTGCTATCTTCCTCATTTCATGCGTTGTGTGGTTCTATAGCTATTCTCCTTATTTTGCCCTCTAGGCTCTTGTTCTCTTTACTCACCTAACCTTCTCTTCTTTAAGCAATTCCGCTATTGGCCTCAATGCGTCCTTTGTCCGAATTTGCTGAGACTTTGATATAGCAGATAATGAGAAGTAGAGTCAAGAGCGAGAGATTGTTGGAAATCGTGGGGTAAGAATATTTGAAGGCATGCAATGATACCCATAATATCATGGAATAATGGAATAGATTTATTCTGTTAAGCATCAGCAAGAAATGGAAATACGACAATTGAAGCGGAGTATCAAATGAACGCTCATTTGAATACTATATAGATTATTAAAGGTTAGGTTATCATGCTCGTTGAAGGACAGTAAATAAGTGTATGATCATTTATCACCCCAGATTATTCTTTACTTATTGGTACAGTATTAACCATTTTACAATTCTATTCTAACTTAATAGCATATACTTGAAATGTTTTGTGCATATACTTTATCAACATGTTTTGTAAGCAATGCTTTTAATGAAGGCACTTTATGACAAGGAATTTTGGGAGCCGGAAACTTCTTAAAGCTGAGCATGGTAAATTAAGGAAAAAGCAAATAAAGCGCTATATCCACCTAAAATTCGTAAAAAACCCCGTCACAAATATTCAGACAATTGTGAATTATACATATATATAAAATTATTAGTACTAAAAGAGAGAAAATTGTAAAAGATTTCAATAAGCTAGGAAATGGATTAAAAGAAACACTACAGAATAGGGATAATAAACGTATAGAAAACTCGGTCAAAATAAGAGAATCATTCCAATATCCACCTGCTTTGGGGTCTTTGACGTTGGCTTGAAATTATTGCCAGGCATTTTATTCATGACCCTTTTTTGAGTCCATGCAATGCCATCGAGGTCTTTGAATAGGGTTAAATCCTAGAATCGTCGAGGTAAGGTCAATGTTAACTTAAGAATACTACAAACAACAAGTGTTATAAGTGATTGTTAAAGAGAAGTGTTATAAGTGATTGTTAAAGAGAAGTGTTATAAGTGATTGTTAAAGAGAAGTGTTATAAGTGACTGTTGAAGAGAAGTGTTAAAAGTGATTGTTAAAGAGAAGTGTTATAAGTGACTGTTGAAGAGAAGTGTTATAAGTGATTGTTAAAGAAAAGTGTTGTGAGTTAGTGTTAAGAGAAGTGTTGTAAGTTCGTGTTAAAGAGAAGTGTTACTAGATATAAAGATTTATGTGTTAAAAGCTAGTACAATGTTGGTGATAAAGTTGAGGTTGAAAGCAGGTGCTAAATTTAAGATCAGAAGATAGCGTCGAAAGCTGGACTGAAAGCTGTAATAATAACATTAGACATAGATTTTTCCGGTAAACGGAGTACAGTAAAGATAACAGAAACCAGAAGACTTTTAATACATTTGAAAGTTGAATATAAAAGGAAAGTAAAAGAAGAGATCAATAAAAACGCAAGAGAAAAAATGACTATTTGTTGTACGTATATGTTGGTTAGGTAAAGAGAATCAAGTTTTAATAACATCAAGGAAAATACTGAATTTCAATCAATCATAGCCTTTATATTATAATTTCAAAATGACAGCTATAAATATAATAAGCATTTAACTGAAGTTTCAGAAAATATGACACAATCTTCTATTTAAATAGAATCAAGAAGATGGTTTTTTATAATGGGGTTAAGTGAAGAAATAAAAGAGAGAACTGAAGGAAGAAAGAAAGGATTACTTTGTACAGCTCAACACAACAAGTATGGATTATAATATCAAGTTTCGACCCTCATACGATACTCACTTTTAATCTATGACTTTGAAAATTGTGCTTATTGAATTGTTTATGTAGTTTGGTATCAAGGCTAGTATTAAATGGTTTATAAGTTGGTGTTTAACCTTGATAATTGAAGATAGTGTGTTGAACACTGGCGATAAGTCAGTGTTACAGGTTGTTTAGGGCTAGTGTTATAAGTTAGTGTCAAATGTTATTGTTGAAGATTAATAGTTGGAAGCTAGTTTCAAAGGTTGGTAAGCTCGTGTTTGAAGTTGGTGATAAAAAATAGTATTAGGGGTTGTCAAAGGTTAGTGTTAAAGGTAACATGCATATCTATAAAGCCAACTTGAATAATAATGAATAAATTAAAAGGCGCCGCGTAGCTGGACGAGCTTTCCTGAACCAGCTCCAAGCCTCTCGAAGCCTGAGGTTATTTAACACCTTGACAAACGCCGGCACCGTCAAGGCCAGGGTCTCACTAGATCTTTTCCAGGCGCAGTAAGCAGCACTTAAGGGGCTCGAGAAATGGCACCCGCAAGTGGAGATGGCCATGATCGGCCTCGACGTCGGCGATCTTATGGCGGTAAACCAAGTAGCCACGCATAATGAGCAACGTCAAGGAGCAGGCAAAGAATGAAACGCCAGAAAAGTACAGGCAGTGCAAGTACTGCGACGCAGACACCTCACCCTCGGTGCCCGTCTTCAACGCGAGACCAATGACCGGCGATCCTATGCCTGCCATTCCCAAAAGCGTCCAGAGCATGCAAAGCGACACATTGACGCGGTGCAACCCAAAGTTCTTCGACAAGATCGGCGCAATGGTGCCGAAAATCGTGCCCATAAGGCCGCCCTCGATCAAGCAGAACACAAGAATCATCGCATAGTTGTGCGCTGGCACCCAGAGGCCAAACACCCACACCCCCAGAAGAAAGTATGCCACGCACGTGACGGTCACGGGCCCAAAGCGGTCAGAAAACACGCCCACCAAGGGACGGCCAAACACAGACCCCACCTGGACCATCGCCGAGGAGATGGAGCCCTGGTACGACAGATACCCCATCGACGTGGTGACGTTGGCCATATCATAGAGCACCACCACGTATCCGAACATGCAGAACACAATGTAAAAGGCACAGATGTAGAAACCAGCACTCTTGAGCACCTGGAAGTCGAAAAAAGTCAGCTTGACCTCCATACGTGTGCGGATCAACGCAAGAGAGATCCAGCAGAGCCCAAAGCACATGATGGACTGTGCCCGCAACGCCCACAGCACCGACCGGGCCTCGATGATCTTCTGCATGCCCAAGTTGTACACCACACCACCGCAGCCGGAGCCAGCCGCCGAGAGCGACGATGCAAACGTCCGTTTCTTCTTGAACCATTGCGCAAGGATCAGAAGGGCGGGCAAAGTCATGAAGGCCAACCCGAACGCCTGAAGCATGCCCTGAGTGAGATAGAGCTGCCAGAGACTCACGGCAAACGACGCCATCATAAGCCCGCTGAACTGGCAACACATGCCGATGAGAATAGTGACACGGACGCCGACTTTGCCCTGGATGAAGTTGACAACCGGCGCAAACACAAGTCCCACACCGAAGGTCATGCCTCCAATCACCGCATAGTCGTACTTGTCGGCGCCTTCGAAAGTGCCCTCGTTCAAGTACGTCGAGAGGTAAATGGCGAACCCGGAATTGGCACCCCAGGTGTTGAAATTAAGAATGAAGCATGCCAACACAACAAGCCACCCGTACCCCCCGTCGGGGATGTCGCTGATGCCCGGTGCTGCAGGCAGGAGAGCCTGTGGTCCGGCATACAAGTCTTTCTCGAGGTCGCCCCCAACAGGGGCCTCCTCTGGGCCCTTGTCGCTCTTTCTCTCCGAGACAATCGTGTCGTCATGTGACGTGTCTGTGCTTAAGAGGTCGGCCATTGTGGATTATACGATGCTTTCAGAACGGGAACGGAGATGCAAGGGTGGAACGGTGGAACGATTTCAGGGTCAGCGCCGATTCTAACAAAGTGAAAGGAAAAATGGGATTTATAAGGGGCAAGTTATTGCTCTCTGCTGCGTTTGTACAGCTCTGCACAGAATTGTTTCACTGGTGTGTGATGTACTGTTGCTCGTTTCAGACGGGTCAGAAGGGGTTGGTGCAAAACCCGAGGCAAGTGGGGGAACGGAGATCACGAGGAGCCGGAAACTTGGGGACCGGTCGAATTAGCAGGTCGCCGGATCGGATGAGAAGTTGAGCCGGGTCGGATGAGAAATTGAACGGGGTTGGATGATAAATTGAACCGGGTCAAATTGAACTAGTGGCGGAGTTCCGGGGTGACTTTTTGTGGTGCTCGAAACGGCTAGTGGCGACGCGCGCTTTAAGTATATGTTCGCATAGGTCCCTTGACGTTTATATGTGCCGCAGCTGCAAATCTTGCATGAAGCGGCGCGCCGGTCGAGCGACACGGCCGGTATTTCGGTGTAAAGGCCGGAGTGCCACCGGCTTTCGCACCGAAAAGGGTAGGTGATTCGCGCCGTTCGCTTTGGTTCCGACACGTTCTCGCCGATGTGGAGCTTGTCTTTATGCACATTGAGGTCACTTTGGGGATAGTTACAGTTGGCCGACACGTGCCATATCACAATCGGACTGACCTGAGCGGCTGCTCGTTGAGAAAAACGAAAAAAAAGTGGGGGTTCGCCGGGAATTGAACCCGGGACCTCCCGCACCCTAAGCGAGAATCATACCACTAGACCACGAACCCTCACGGAAGAATATGGAAAATATCTATTTACAGTACTATCATTATAAAACTACTCTTTCTGTTACACTTTTCAATTTGGTTGCCAAAACGGAGGTGATTTGAAGCTCTTGAGTGCAAGATCTCCAAGCGCGTTGGGGATGGATGTATGAATTTTCATGTGCTACTGTAGAGCTAGCAAGCGCCCTGTCTTGTGCCCTATTATGGTCACTTTATCAGGCGACATTGGGTTGGGTATCATGTATTATAGTTCGTGAGCCCTCGAGTGTAAGAAATTATGAAGTCGTTTGGCGGATGATCAAACCTAAAAGAGAGTCAATGACGGCAGTGGCTGCCAAGCTGGTGATTTCGCTATTTGTGTCGAAGGGTGGACTCACCTCGACAACGTCTCCGCCAATGAGATTGATGCCGCCAAGGCCATCGAGTACAGAAAGAAGCTCCCGTCCAGTCCAGCCACCGATTTCCATGGTTCCCGTGCCCGGCGCATTTGCTGGATCTAACACGTCTATATCAACTGAGATGTACACGGGCACATCTCCCACAGTTCTCTTGATTTGGTTGACTATGCCATAGATTCCTTTTTGATCCATTTCTCGCGCATGGATAGTGTGAAACCCACACGCCTCGTCGTGTTGAGTGTCGTAATCTGGCTCCATATATGGTGCTCTCAACCCCACATGGAAGCATTGGCCTTTTAGCAAGTAGCCATTCTCGGCGGCGTAGTGTAGGAACGTTCCATGGTTCAATGACATATAGTCAGTGATCCCGCCGCCCAATACGCGCGGGTCCCACGTATCGATATGGCTGTCGAAGTGCAAGACTGCAATCTTGCCGTACTTCTCGTAAGCAGAGCGCAAGGCCATCAAGGTGATGGTGTGGTCGCCTCCCATGGTGATGATTTTGGGGAAAGGAATCAGAGGCGTGTTTGAAGTAGAGTGATTGTGGATGGCCCGTTCGCCCCTGTACAATTGGTTCAACGCAATGCGGTTATCGAATGGGGTCATGGGAACATCCCCGCAGTCGATAATCGATAGGTTGTGGGAGGTTGGGTCGAAGGGATTGACTTTACCTAACTTAGGGTCTTTGCCATTGCCGCGCACGGGCGTGACTCCGTCTCGAAGCCTTCGGGCATTTTGGCGTATGGCGTCCGGTCCAAACCTGGCACCGGGCCGGTAGGAGGTGCCCGTATCGAATGGTGCGCCCACTATAGCAATGTCGATTTCCGACAGAAAAGTGTCCGGGTTGAAGCAATCCATTGTCTCGAAGCCTCCGAAAGTAACGATACCCCCGAACATGTTGATGGCTCCCGAGAGATCGCTTGTATCATCACTATTCGGGAAGGTATATTTCGGACGTGCTTTCAAGTATCCCATGTGAGCCAGGGCTCTCATTCTTTGTGCGTGGCTGCGGTGGATGGTGTCCAATTGTTGGACTAGTTTGGCAAAAGATTCTGTTTCGATTTCAACTGAACCAAATTCTGCAGGCATGGACCGTGGACCCGCGAGCTCTCCGGACTGTAATGCCGACTCTTTAAATTGGGTGGACTCTTCAGATGCGACGAGCTCACCATAAATCTGGTCCATCAAGGACTCTGGGTCCACAGCGTCTGAGTTCATTCGAACCTGCCCTTGTACTGCAGAGACGCTTGTGAGAAGAGCTCCCAAAAGAACTTGTTTTGCAAGCATATTGAAGTTCTGAAATGGATGTATCAAGAATTTGATTGAGATTGCGAGGCAGACAGTCGACTTTTATAGGGCACAAGCTGTTGGCGCATTTCAGGAACTGATTGGCCTGCAGCCAGCGGAATTTGAAATTCCGATAAGTTGGCGCGAATGCGGCTTGCGAGAAATGGCGGAATTCTGGCTGCGAAGTTGCACTCTTTTGAAACTTGGGGACTTTTGCGAACCTTCTGAAACGTATTTTACGCTCCTTAAACCATTTTGAATTCTTTTTGAAACGTTTCTGAAACACAGTTCCGTTGCAGCCAACTTGAGGCTCGTTGATCAACTCCTTCTCAAAACACTTTCCTTATCCTTTTCGGAACTTCATGATTCGAAACAGTTCCCTAATCTTTAACACTCCGTCTATTCGGGTTTGCTGATTTCCATTCAATCATTTTGGAAAAGATAGACTCTGGTATTTGCGACCCAATCTTTAAAAGACCGTTTCATAAATTTAAAGCCCGTTTCACTCCTAGCCCAATGGGAACACGAGAATCTGGCTATGTTTGATTAGGTGGGATAAATTGAGTCAAAAACTGGCCGATTTCCGAAAAATAAGTGATTTTGGAACCATGTTAAGTTATTTTTATTTCAATCCCAAAAGTTAATCTCAAGAAATCCTTGAATCCTCTTATTCCAAACAAACCCCTTGAATCCTGTTCTTTTGTGATTTCCGGCATCCAAATACTCCTACTCCTTAATGTGCTTGGCACGAACAAACCCCCGATATCCGCCGCGGAATCTAAGGGATGTCCAGGGCTTTTCTGTTCCAAGCAAAGAAACCGACTTTCAATTTATCCAGGGGCCACCAGAAGGCACTCGTTGAAAAGGGGCGTTTCGGCTAAAGATGGATCAGGGCAACAAAAAGCCAGAACATCCAGCTAGAGTTACGCAAATTAACTGATGACAGCAAAAAGTATGGCAATTTTGAAGAAGGCCACGTCGTTTATTCAAGGAAAATCATTCCGGAAGCCACTATTCAGGGGAATAGCTGCGAAAACGGCGTTACTGCACACAGGCCCATTTCTTCTGCGCATTTGTGTCACGCCGAACAGAAAGCTTCGCGGGAGCATGTGCAGTGTCCCGCCGTTCGGGACGGCATACAGGGGCTTCGGTTTCGAGGCTTGCTTTTAGCCGTGCTACCTCGGTTGCAGACACTCAACTCACTTTTATTTCCAGGCACCGGAGCCAGTCCAGTCGAATTTGCCCAATTAACGAACTCAGAATGGGATATCATCGTGATCCAGCCCCGGAACCGGGCCGTTTTGACCAGGAGAACCAGCAGGGTGTGCCCTACGAGGAGAAGCCGGAGCCATCGCAGGATTATGACCAAGCGTTCAAGGTCCAGAAACCCCGGCTCAATGACATCCCTTTTGCCATCTTCTTCATTTTGGTGGTGATTGCGTTTTTCGTGCTTTCCGGGATCACCCTTAATGCCATGAGACAGACCTGGTCCTTCCAGGGCAGTTCTGTTTATAACTCCAGCAACTCCTTCACGTTCAATTCCAACACCGCGGTGTTATTCGGCTTCGTTGTGGTGATTTCCGTGGTGTTATCGTTCTTAATCATGGTGTTTGCCAGACTCAATGCTAAGCTTTTCATCATATCCGGCCTCATTTTCAACATTGTGCTCGGGCTTGGCACTGCAATTTACTACTTTGTCATGCATTACTACTCTGCTGCCATAGTGTTCCTTGTCTTTACGTTGATCTCCGCGTGGTGTTACTGGAGCAGCAGACATCGGATCCCTTTCAGTGCCAATGTGCTTGAAATAACCATTGATGTCATGAGGAGGTATAAGTCCACTCTCGTGACGTCATTGGTTGGATTGGTAATTTCAGGGTTGTTTTCCGCTTTTCTTTTCATGGTGGTGGTTGCTACCTACATCAAATACTCGCCTCACGAGGGCAACCCGGGCTGTGACTTGAACGGTGGGTCTTGTTCCAAAGGCAGTTTGATCGGTGCTTTGGTATTTATCTTCTTTGCCGGATATTTTATCTCTGAAGTTATCAGAAATGTGATTCATGTCACCATTTCGGGAGTCTATGGAACATGGTACTACCTCTCTGGTTCTGACCAAGGTGAGCCAAAATGGCCTGCCTTGGGTGCATTCAAACGAGCAATGACCAATTGTTTCGGCTCGATCTGTTTCGGGTCTTTGATCACGTCCATCATCCAATTGATCCGGGCCTTGGTGCGTACTTTGAAACAAAACGCTTTTGATAGTGGTGAAATTTGCGCCGGTTGTGGATTGCTTGTTCTAGACTTGATCTTGGGCTTTGTGGATTGGCTCGTCCAGTACTTCAACCACTATGCCTACGTGTACCTTGCGTTGTACGGAAAGAACTACATAGCGTCTGCCAAAGAGACGTTCCAGCTTTTGAGATTCAAAGGAATGGATGTGTTGATCAACGACTGTTTTGTCAACACTTCATGCCATTTGTACGCTCTTTTCGTCGCCTATGTTGCTACGTTGTTTTCCTATTTCTATTTGAGGTTCACCAAACCCGAGTACAACTCGTCCGGAAGTTTCTACGCGCCAGTCATGGCATTCAGTTTCATCATAGCGGGCCAAGTGACACGTATTACTTTGACTGTTATTGAGTCGGGTATCTCTACCTTTTTTGTGGCCTTAGCCCGGGACCCTGAAGTGTTCCAGATGACCAACAGGGACAAGTTTGACGAGATATTCCGCAACTACCCCCAAGTGTTGCAAAAGATTTTCTCCAAGGATGAACAGCAAGCTTATGCGCAACAGGCCAACCAAGGCCAGCAGGGCTACTACCAGCAGCCACCTCAATATGGACCTATGAACTAAGCGGGGAGACGAGTTGCTTTTCGAGCACGCAAAAGGCTCAGGTGCCGATTGTTGTGCAAACAGCCGAGGCTTCGGG
Source organism: Metschnikowia orientalis (assembly GCA_002893665.1). NCBI lineage: Eukaryota > Fungi > Ascomycota > Pichiomycetes > Serinales > Metschnikowiaceae > Metschnikowia > Metschnikowia orientalis. The sequence continues at coordinate 698,424 of NXGZ01000004.1, read as the reverse complement.
GCTTTGCAAGGGCTTTCTGCAGATCTAAACTCGGCGGCCGTTTCTGGAGTTGGCTTGGAAGTGGGGGTAAATTTGTGCCTACGCCAGTCATGCAGAATCCGGGGAGACATTGTGCAGGAGCACCATGATGCAGTCGCGGAAATCAATCTTTCTGCGCAAGTAGACGTAGCCTACCTAATTAATTTGACACCACTTTCTTCTCGTCGAGCCTTGAAACCAAGCTGAAACCCCTGGGATTGTTGAGGCCGCTGGGATTTTGAAACCATCCAGAATCTTTTGCACTATCTAGACTGTTGAAACCACTTAAAATCTGTTGAACTATCTAGACTGTTAAAACCATTTTGAATTTGTCAAAACCACCTTGAAACAGTTGAACACTAAGACTGTTGAGGCTCCTGGGACTTGTGAAACCACTGAAATATTGAAACCAGCTAAAACCAGCTAAAAAGCTAAAACCAGCCAAAGCTAAACTGAAACCAAACTGAAACCAAACTGAAACCAAACTGAAACCAAACTGAAACCAAACTGAAACCAAACTGAAACCAGGCTGAAACCAGGCTGAAACAGCAGTGAAACCACAGTGAAACCTCCTTAAATTGCTCACGTGACCCCACCACAACATGCTTACACTTGCTATCGGAGACCTATTCATCCCCGACCGGGTCATTGAACTCCCACCCAACTTCGTCAAGCTCTTGGCACCTCACGCACCCAATGTGCCGTCCAATAGCAAAATCTCCCAGGTGCTCTGCCTTGGAAATATCACCCAATCAACAAGCACCCTCAGATTTCTTCTGAACCTCTCTGCCTCGTTCGACATTGTCCGTGGCGAATTTGACGAGGAGAACATCCTAACGCAGCAGTTGCGTCTTCTTGGCCGAAAACAGGACACTCCGTTGCCTTTTTATCGGGTGGTCAAGTTGGACGGCTTCCGAGTGGGGTTCACCTCGGGGTACCAGCTCGTGCCACAAAACGACCCGTTGCTGTTGCTGGCGTTTGCACGTGAGATTGACGTGGACATTTTAATTTGGGGCGGCACCCACCGTGTGGAGGCTTATACGCTCGACGGGAAGTTTTTTATTAATCCTGGGAGTGCCACGGGAGCATTTTCCATGTCGTGGCCCGAGCAGTATGAAGACGATGAAGACGGAGAGAGTGAGGAGGGAGAAATTGAAGAGGGACAGAATGAAGAGGGAGAGAATGGAGAGAACGAGGAGAACAGAGAGAATGAAGAGATGAAACCTTCCAGACCGGACAAGAAAGAGACCAGCGGGGCGGGGGCTGAAACCGGACAGCAGCACAAAGTAGCCCCGGCGCAATCTGAGGCCAAAGAACCGGTAGAGCCGCAGGGGCTGAAAGCAGAGCAAGGCCAGTCCGAAGGCCAAGCAGATGTTCTGGACAAGGCGCCCGGACAGGATGAAACGGGCAAGACACAGGTTCCAGCGGCCGGAGAAAAGGCCACGCCCCCAGGGCAAGCTGATCCACAGGAAGGAAGCAATGTGTCGGCGGATCAGACTTCCTTGAAATCGCAGAGCGAGGCAGGGACCACGACAGCAGAAACCAGCTTTGACGGGTCGCACCTTGCGGCGCTGACGCCATCATTCTGTCTTCTCGACACCGACTCGTCCCGATGCACGCTTTACATATACACGTCAGTGGGCGGAGAAGTGAAGGTCGACAAGGTGATCTACCAGAAGGAGTGATTGGAGCAGTAGAAGAGCCTGGGCGGGATGAACAGAGGCACTGAACAGAGGACCCCAGAGATCAGAAGGACTGAATGATCAGAAGGACTGAATGATCAGAGGAACTGAACAGAATACCTGAATGATCGGAAGGGCCGAAAGAACAGAAGGACTGAATGATCGGAAGGACTGAATGATCAGAAGGACTGAATGATCAGAAGGACTGAACAGAATACCTGAATGATCAAAGGAACCGACTTCTTTGAATGACCGAAATCAGAAGGACTCATTGATCAGAGGAACTGAACCTGCTACCAGAATGAGCTTAATTATGGACTGAGCTTGGACTGCCGTGAGCTTAAATTACCGGTAAGCTCGATCAAAAGACCAAGCCCGGACTTCCAGAATGACCTCAACTACTGAAATGAACTCACTATCAGAACAGCAGCTCCAGCTTCTACAAGCAGCTTCACCACAAAGATAGCGCTGCATCATGCAGACGCCCAGATGTATTCTATATGACTTATGCCTGGACCGAGGAGTAATGCAAAACAAACTCCTTGTGGATCTTCTCCCAGTTGTGCGGATCGAAAAAGACATACACCCCACGCTCGACGTCCGGGCTTATGAGCACAGGCTCCACGTTGCTGTCCTTGGTGAGCCACACCTGGATGTCTCTGTGGTAGCGCCAGTTGCGCGCCACAAGCTCTCGTGCCGCATACTCCTGAAGCGTATCCCGTGGCTTGGAGTAGAAAATATAGAAGAGCGTCTCGTCCAGGAATGACGAGATTTTGCTGTCGCAGGGCTCGGGCCGGGGCTGGATGTTCTTCAGCAAGATGGTCTCGTCAAATGTGAAATATGGCTCCACGTCTGACCGCGACGTTTCCTGCCACGGCGATGCCATGTTCTTCATCACCTGTGATCCGGGCGACAAGTCCAAGCCCATGAAGTTCAAGTTCTGGCCCACGGCAAAGCCCACCTGACCGTTTTCCTCCATGCGGACTAGCGGGTTGATGCCCTGCAAGCCGAACCGGCTCATGGGAGTGGCGGATGTTTCGGCGCCGCTGCCGCCGTTTTGTGGCGCTTGGCTGCCGTTGCCGCTAGCTGCGGTTGTGAGGCCCGGAGGGAAAACCGCGGCCATTTTGCAGGTTGGGAGGCGTGTATCTGGCGCAAGGGCGGAAGTAGAAGAAGCAAAAGCGGAGCAGATGTGTCCGGGAAAAGACTATTTGGGTGTAGGGGGCCTGCTTGTGGAGTAGGCCTGGTGATGTGTCGGGGCGCGCACACACTCACGTGGACGTGCACGTGGCGGAGAGCACGGGCGTCCACGTGACTATTGCACGTGATAGTAGCGCGACGCACATGCAGGTCGTCGGGTGAAGCCGGCAAGCCGCCCGAGGCTGCCAAATGCGGCAACGCAAAGCTGACGGCTCGCTCGGCAGACCAATGGAGGGCAGACCGGCGAGAGGTAGACCCGTGCACCCTGAACGTGGACCTGGTGAGCCGGACGGCCGGGCAGAATGCCCTCGGTTGTCCAGGCCGGAAGTCGGGACTTCCGGGTCTGCGGGGGCATCTTTAAATGACGCAAGCCGCGGCTCTCCATGTGTTCTCCGGGTCCTCCACATGCGCGGCGCAGGGCGCATAACCGTCGGTGCATCGGAAAAATAGGCAAGTCGGAGATAGACAACAGCGAATGGCCAAGCAATTGACTAAGCCTGCGCCACAAGCAGTCATCTTCTGAACAGCCGGTCTCTTATTGGCTCAGGGGGATTTCCGACTACATCGGACGACTCCAACCGACATTGCGTTCCCCACAACCAGCTGCCGGAGATAGCCGGAGAAAATGCATATGGCCGCACGGACTTATGTATGTATGGTCCGGCGCAGGGAGTGCTTCTTTTGGCATTCCTCCGATGACAAATACACAAGCTTCCCTTATCGCGCGCTCGCGATGCATCGGATTAGATAATCCGTGCGTCAGCATCCACAGGTTGCGTCATATGCTTCTTTTATAAAAAGCACGAATCCGCTCACTTTGGGAATTCGAGCGTTTTTGCTACACCTTCTTCTGCCATCGTTGCTGCTTTACTTAAACTCAAATTGCTGCTGTATTACCCGAATTGCTGCTTCATTTACTTAGTCGTTTTTTTAATAGTGTGAAGAAAATCAAACGGCAATTCCTTCAAAGCCATTCATTTAAGGAGCAGTTCATTCAAAGACCAATTCATATAAGGAACAATTCATTTGAGGAACAATTCATTTGAGGAACAATTCTTTTGAAGACCATTTCGTCTAAAGACCAATTATTTGAAGACCAATTTATCTAAAACTATACCTTCAATCGACCAAATTCATTTCTGGCGTTGTTCATTACCAGCACATTTTACTACCCAAGTCAGCTCTTTGATACTTCCCAGACACAAACACAAATGAGCCGCTTTCCAGTGTTGACCCGAAACAAGGGGTCCCGCCGAACAGCCGCCACCGAGGCGCAGGCACGCCCCCGCGCAGGGTGGCTTAGTTCCGGCAACTCCAGCATGTCGCTTTCGTCCATGGGCGGCGGCAGCATGGGCGGCCACGGGGAAGCCACACCCGGTAGCTCCATGCCGGCGTCGGGCGCCACCTCGTCGTCCAATTCGGGCTTCACCACGCCGGCGGAGCTTCTACCGTACAGCGAGTTTCATGACTGTAACACGCTTGACGCACAGCTTGGCCCGCGGCTCCAGGCACTCCAGCACTCTATGCAAAACCCGGAGCTTTCGCCGTCGGTGCGGTCCATTCTACAGACGGCATTCAACCAGTTTGAGCGCGAGAGTGTACGCAACATGGAGGCGCTTCCGGTGTACTCGGCGGACTGCCGGCCTCCATACGAATAGGGCGGGAAAGCCGAAACATTGGCGATGCCGGGAAGGCCGACATTTGGCGATGACTATTGTGTGACCTGACTCCTCAGCGACGTCGGTGTAGCTGATTGCCTGCTGCGATTGGTGCAGGCTATTTACTGGACGCAATTCACTTGCACCATGGTGTGGGCACTAAACCGGCCACCAATTGTATCAATACTACCAAATATTCCGCAGGTCTACAAAAACTACCAAATACTCCTGCTGGTTTACAAAAATTCTATTGACGATAAGTGAGATGATGAATGGTCTAGGTGATTTAGAATGCACCAAGGCATGATTTAGAACCAAGATGCCAGAACCAAGATGGATTAGAACCAAGATGCCAGAACTAGGATCTCGAAACTGAGATAGTCTAGAACTAGGATTTCAAAACTGAGATGGTCTAGAACTAGGATATCAGAACCAAGATGGTCTAGAACTAGGATTCCTGAACCAAGATGGTCTAGAACTAGGATTCCAGAACCAAGATGATCTATAATTGGTTATTCTGAAACACTTTGGATAATCCAGAATGCCTGGGATAATATGGGTTTACAACCCATGGTCTGATCATTTAGGACCTCGGACCCGGCGCCGGATGTCCCAATTTTGACCCCATGTCTGAACTCACAAGCGGAATCATTCTTGGGCCCAAGACCGTACTATGCACATATAGCCCAATCAATCGAGCTTCAATTAGCCATGTACCACAGACGGCGCAACACTGTTTTCGCCATGTACCATAGACGGCGCAACTTATGTTGCATATTTATCTAACAGTGTCAACACTATATCTAATTTCAAAAAAGAAATGGAAAAGGTTGGCAATGATAGTAGAGTTGACTATAATAAAAACTGTGCTGGCGATGTACCGACGGCGCGACATTGTGTAAATGTCGCAGTTCCTCCTCGTAGCCGCGACACGACGTCACCCGTACACCCGACATCCGCGCGCACTTCTTCCAAGCTCATCTCTCATCCTCCCAACCACTCTTTCTTCTTTCCACATTCCTTCCCTCGGCCCGTCCGATTTAGTGCCCCACAACCCTTCGCCGATCCTGCACCTACAGCCTGTCTGCAGTCCCCTTTCTTCTTCCCCAATGTCCGTACGCAACCACCCGAATATAATCATCACCGGCACCCCGGGCTGCGGAAAAACATCCCATGCCGAGAGCCTCGTCGACTCCTTGCTGTCGCCTTACAAACACCTCAATGTCTCGGAAGTCGCCAAGGAACGCAAATGTTTTGAAAGCTACGACGCGGATTTAGACACGCATGTCGTGGACGAAGATAAGTTGTTGGATTCGCTAGAAATCGATTTGCGCGCCGGTGGCGCAGTGGTCGACTGGCACTGCTGCGACATTTTTCCCGAGCGCTTGATCGATTTGGTCGTGGTGTTAAAATGTGACACCTCCAAATTGTACGAGCGCTTGCGCAAACGTGACTACAAAGACAACAAGATCCAGGAGAACCTCGATTGCGAGATCATGGAGGTGGTGTGGCAGGATGCTGCCGGCGCGTACATCCCGGAGATAGTGATCCCGCTTAACTCCGATTCCGTGGAGGACATGGAGCTGAATGTGGAGCGCATTACCGCCTGGGTGGAGAACTGGCGCCACGACCACCCTGACGGCGTGACAAACGAATTGGACCCGGCAGTGGCCGCTGCCGCTGCTGACGAAGACACGAGCGACGAGGAATAGGCCGGAGGTTCCACGTGCAGCACGTCACGTTTCTTTCACGTCACGTGACTCCCATAAATCACGTGACTCCCATACATCACGTGACTAGTGACTCTGCATCACGTGCAGCCCATCGCGTGAGTCTTGTCGCGTGCGTGGGCATCACCGGGGTCTGCGACCGCCTTGCCTTCTACACCATGCGACCTGCGCTTTGCCCCTACATCATCGTAACCTAACCCATGTATTCCGTTTTCTAATTAGCGTAGATCCAGTTGGCAACTTGGCTCAACTTGTAGTAGACAAAAAGCAAAATCAATGCAATCAAAATGTAGTAGGAGCGAGTGATCAAAAGGTACGACCACTTCGTCCTGATCCTGCTCATGTTGTGGGCCTCCAACTCCGTGACGCACTTGGCGTTCTGCTCGAAGATGTACTTGGACTCGGCAATGATCTCGAGCTTCTGCTCCTCGGTGAGCGTGTTCCGAGTCATGAGTTCGTAGTCCCTCTTGTAGAGTAGCCTGAAGGTGTCCTCGTCAGCAACGTCGAAGCTGAAAAAGTTGGTTCCCAACTTGATTATGTCATCGTGTTTCAAGTTGTCCTTCTGCGGGAAGAGACCCGTGGCGCGGCCCACCGACGATCTCATGACCCGCCCGCCGGCAAAGAGAGCCAAGTACATCACGTGCAAGTAGGCAATGAGCATGTATGGCTTTTCCGTGACGGTGCGCTTGATGTGGTCCACAAACTCGATTTGCGCGGGCATGATGGGCGACATGAACTTGTTCTTGTTGTCGTCATAGTAAAACAACAAGTCCTGTTGCGCACGGGCGGTCCGGGCCATCTCGGGCTTCCAGATCTTCAGCAAGATGTCATGCCACTCGCGCGATGGGTCTTCGAGCTCCTTGAGCAAGAGCTCCTCCACGGTGGCAAACACGTGGTAGAAGCTCTGCAACCCTTGTCTGTATATTTTGTAGTCCCTCAAGGCGAGGGCAAATTTCAACGTCACCAACTTGTCGATCTTGTTGTGTAAGGCCCGCGTCTCGCTGTTTATTCTGTTGGCCAACGCACCCACGTCGGTCTTGTGTGGAATCATTTCCTGCTGCGCCAACTTGGTCGTGGCGCCGGAGCCTTGTACTTTCTCCATCTTGATTCTTGTGATGCGGTAGAAGAATAGATCTGAGTAATCGTATAGTTCAGAGATGAGTTTTCGCTTGATGCAGTTTCGTGGGGTTCTGTCAAGTTCGGGGTATCGTCCGGGCACGCCTTATGCAAAGAGGGGGAGAGGGCCGGAGCGCGGAGCTGGGGTGAAAAAAACAAAGTGTGAGGAGTTGGTGTGGTCCGGAAATCGGGTCGCTTTTAAATGCACACGCAAAGACCCCCGATAACTCCACCGCGCCTGCAGATCGCGACTTTTCGCAGTTATCGGCCAAGAATTCTGGTGCATGCGGCTAAGCGCGGTGACTCCACAGTGTCGCTAAAATCTGGACTCCCGCGACCCGTGCTGCAGCCACAATGTCTCATTTCTATGCCTGCGTGCATGATGTCTGCACTGCCTTTGTAACCTAGACTCCTTGTCGTTTTTGCAGCATTCTCGCTGTTTTGCCAGCTCTTCCAAGAAGCTTTTTTGAGCAGCTCTTTTTGAGCAGCTCCCAAGCTTCAGATCCAGCTCCCATCATATAAGCAGCTGATGCTTTGATGCTGTTTGGTTGAGTTGATTGGAAGTGCCAGTTCATGTCTTGATCTCAGTTCTCTTGAAGACTGTCAGATGAAGTATTTGTGTAAACAGTCAATATTTCAAATGTGCCCCTGGCTCATGGTTCAGATGGTTTCTTAATTGTCTTTCTTTTGTGGGTATTGGATGTTTTTAATTTGTGATTATTGGATGTTTTTAATTTGTGGGTGTTGAATGTCTTTCACTTGTTATTGAATGTCATTCATTTGTTTTTGAATGTCATTCATTTGTTATTGAATGTTTTTAATTTGTGGTTATTGGATGTCTTTCATTTGTGATTATGGGATGTCATTCATTTGTGATTGGATGTCTTTCATTTGTGGTTATTGGATGGCTTTCATTTGTGATTATGGGATGTCATTCATTTGTGATTGGATGTCTTTCATTTGTGGTTATTGGATGTCTTTCATTTGTGATTATTGGATGTCATTCATTTGTTATTGGATGTCTTTCATTTGTGGTTATTGGATGTCTTTCATTTGTGGGTATTGAATGTCATTCATTTGTTTTTGAATGTCATTCATTTGTTATTGAATGTTTTTAATTTGTGGTTATTGGATGTCTTTCATTTGTGATTATTGGATGTCATTCATTGGTGGGTATTGAATGTCATTCATTTGTTACTGAATGTTTTTAATTTGTGGTTCTTGGATGTCTTTCATTTGTGGTTATTGGATGTCTTTCATTTGTGATTATTGGATGTCATTCATTTGTTATTGGATGTCTTTCATTTGTGGTTATTGGATGTCATTCATTTGTGGGTATTGAATGTCATTCATTTGTTATTGAATGTCATTCATTTGTTATTGAATGTCGTTCATTTGTTATTGGATGTCATTCATTTGTGGTTTTTTGAATCTCTTTCATTCGTTGTGATATTAGAATGTCTGATGTCTGGGTTTTCATCGACTCTTCATCCTTCTTCTAAATCCCTGGATACCTAATGAGGCGGTCTGAGATATACTGATGTTCTTTCTCATCAAACTTTGTGCAAGCAAGAGGCAACACTGCAAAATGTGAATATAAAGGTTTTATGGTCCTTGACACATACATTGGAATTCGATTCCAGTCAATTGTACACTGAAGGTCAGCCGTTTTCTTGCATCCTCAAGCAATTATTTGCCATCCTTATTATCGCTATCCCTCCAATCCACGAAACCCTTCTTGCAATCCTGAAACAGCCTTCTTGCAATCCTGGAACAGCCTTCTTGCAATCCTCAATTGAATCCTTTTGCTAAAAAATGAACCCCCTGCAATCATAAACCTGCCTCCTTGAAGTCCTCCAACAAATCCCTTTACAAAAGTATAAACCCCCTGCAATCCTAAAACTGCCTTCTTTAAATCCTCAAAAAATCCCTTTACTAAAGTATAAACCCCCGCCAACCTTGATCTGCCTTCTCGAAATCTTCAAAAAATCCCTTCACCAAAGAATGAACCCCATGCCATCCTAAAACTGCCTTCTTTGAATCCTCAAAGAATCCCTTTTTTGCAACGCGCGCTTTTTCGCAACTGCGCCTTGCCCCACGTGATGGTTTTGTGGGGTCCGACCCGGCCTGGTGCGCGCGTCTTGCTCCGACCCGGGGTCGAATCTGGGAGGAGTCATCTGCCTGCCTCGGTGCACTTCTGAGAATGTGGCCGCAAATCGGCCTGTAAATCCAACCCACGCGTCCTGCTCGGATCTTGGCGCCTGACTCGTCTCCACCCCGCCGTCGTCGAATTGCCATTTCGGTCCTTTTCTACACGGCGCTTGTCAAACTACATAACTTCCAGCCGCACACGCCTCTGGCGGCTTGCTCTTCGTGGAACTGCCCCTGCTTTGAAGCAGCTGAACGTCCAAAGACTTGGGAGTTCCTCTTATGTACACACCAAGGCTTGACTGTGGGAAGCTTCGTACTCTTTTTGTTCCTTTCGTGAAATGCCTTGTGCCTTGGTGCCTTGGTGCTTGCGATTTTGGGTGCGGGAATCGCTAGACAAAGTACCTCGGGGTTGAGTCGAGCCATCTCAGAATTTGTGTCAAAGGGACTGTCTTACAATTTGTGTCAAGCGGAACTATGCCGAAGTTGCGCTGAATGGAACTTGCCACAATCTGCGTCAAACGGGGGGCCCGACTCGATATTTGGATTCCTCTTCGTTTCATGCAAGAACTCGGACTCTTGGCAAACTCCGCGTCATTCCTGCAACCACGGCGCGGCGGCTCCCGCTTATCTTTTCCATCTAAAGGTGCCGTCCCAATACCCCGCCACTTCCTGGGGTCAACTTCTGTCGCCCATTTGCATTTTGTTGCTAGGCTTCCGGGCTTGCACTGATTGCCATCCCCCGCTTTTCGATATCATTGAATCAGCCTTATCTCGATAATCTGAAGTAAGGAGTATTGAAGAATTGAACTGTTGAAGTATTGAAGTATTGAAGAATTGAACTGTTGAAGTATTGAAGTATTGAAGTATTGAACTATTGAAGTATTGAAGTATTGAACTATTGAAGTATTGAAGTATTGAACTACTGAACTATTGAACTATTGAACTATTGAACTATTGAACTATTGAACTATTGAACTATTACACTATTACACCATTACACTATTGAACGATTGAACGATTGAACTATTGAACTACCCCCGATATTTCATATCATTGAATCAGCCTTATCTCGATAGTCTGAAACAAGGAGTATTGAACTACTCAACTATTAAACTCAACTCTAGAACTATTGAACTAATGAACGATTACAAAGCGGCAAAGTCTTGAGCATGAGCCAGTCGAGTTTGAGATTTTGAGTTTCAAACGCTACTTTATACTTCCTCTGACGGCAATAAATGATCCTATGGCACAGTCAACGATTATTTGGCCCGATTCCCGATCTTAGGTCAATTTCCCGACATTATGGCCCGTTTCTCGGCTTCCACCATTTTCTTGAATCAGCAGGGCCTGCCTTTGTCCTATTCTTGGAAGCTTTGTTACTGTAAACCACCCCGGGCGGTTCTCTACTTGGGCCATTTCAAAGTTAGTCAACCATATCTACATCAAAACCTAATTTGGATAGCTTTCGCTTCGTCTCCAAGACCTCCAAGCAGTCACAATTGGACGTTGATTGTCATTTATCTTGCAATAAACCAGTTGAACCTACTCATTGTTTAAGCCATATTGTCATTTGTGAAAAGAATCCATGACCGTGAAAAGCCATGTCCGTGAAAAGCCATGTCCTGTGAAAGCTGTTACTTGTAAAAGCCATGTCAATGAAAAGCCATAACCTTCAAAAACCCTGTCCTGTGAAAGAGAAGCCATGTCGTCGTTTTCGATTCTATTTAGTTAAAAAACCACACAATTGGTTTACGGTACCACTTCGCAGAATCCATCTTGGCTTGCTTTTCTTCCTTGTCCAAGTCCAAAATATCCCGGTCATACACAGTCCTGCCTGTGCTGATATCAATGTCCTCAGTCTTGATGTAATACGTACTCCAAGAGCGAGTATATATCTTGTGGCCCACGTAACAGACCAACGTGAAGGGCACAGTCAAGTAATTTTGGAAAAAGTTGTTGACGTCGGCATCGCCCTCGGGAAATAAAGCAACCCAAAACTGACCGATAAGAATGAGAATGTTAATGATGATGGAATAATAGGATCCAATTTCGCCAGTATAAGACACGAAACCAAGCGAGCTCAAGGGGATATTGTTGTATCTGAGAGCAGCTCTCCAGCGCAAGTGACAAAGACAGAGACTGGGCCAGATCAACACAATGGACAAAGCCACAATGGATAACAACCAGTTGAAAACAACATCTTGCTGGTTGAATGTGGCAATGAAGGCGAACGCCGCAGCCAAAATGGTGATGAACCAAGCACGCAAAGGGCGGCCTGCTTTATCGGTGTAATCAAACCATTTGGGAGCATACCCTTGCTGGGCCAAGGACCTGAGCAATCTCGAAGACGAGTACATGGCAGCGGTGGCCACCGAGGTCACCGAGTTGAGGATGATTGCGTTCATAATATGCGGAACAACCTTGACCCGGTGAAGCAGCGCTGCCAACACATAAGGAGATGCGCTGGTGGAAGAAGAGCCCGAACCCATCAAGCGGTCCGAGGTGTGTGGAACCAAAAGACCCACAAAGAGCAAGGTTCCCACATAGAAGAAAATCACCCGGACAAAGACAAGGCGAATGGCCATGGGCAAAGCAGTTCTTGGGTTGCGGACTTCGGCAACCGACAAGGCGAGAAACTCGGTACCTCCCATGGAGAAGGATGCCGTGGAAAAGCACTTGACCAAGCCCTTGAAAGAGGTGAAAAAACCCGGGTCACGCCAATACTTGCCGCCAATGAAGCCGCTGGGCGAGGCACCCAAGTCCACACAAAGACCCATGATGACAAAGCCGGTCAAGGTGATCAACTTCAAAGAGTTCATGATAAACTCGGCCTCGGCATAGCCCTTGACGCCAAAGAAGTTGATGACACAAATGACAACAAAGAAAATGGCCACAAAGACGTCGGAGTCGATCGACGTGTTCCAGAACTTGATGGTCAAGGCAGCCGTGACCAACTCCAACGACACAGTGGTGAGCCACTGAAGAAGGTAGTTCCAGCCCAAGGCAAAGGCGGCCGACTCGTCCAAAAACTTGCGGTACCACTCGTTGAAACCACCCTCCAAGTCGGTATAGGCGACAGTCAATTCTCCAACAGCATTCATTGTGCAGATACACATCAAGCCGACGAGAATGTATGCAATAAGGACGGCTAGGGGACCACCTACCCGTAGTTTTGACGCGGAGCCGACCAAAAGGCCCGTTCCCATACCACTACTCAACGCAATGACGGCCAAATGAGACATCTTCAAGTCCTTGGTCCGGACGTCTTTTTCTGTTTTTCTTTGGAACGACTCCAAGAAGCCGATTTTTTTGTTCTGATCCGGAACGTATGCTTCTTCGATTTTGGACACTGCTGGCTCGACGCCAGAAGAGCTACTTGATATCACCACCTTTTCATCTGGCATTCCAGGCATGATGACTGTGGTTTAATTGTTTGTGTGCCGAAAGAGGCTTTGAAAGGGAAACTTAAAATGGAGAAATGAAAATAACCACGAGAGTTACAGGAAAGAAGATGAAACTAGAAAGAATTGCGGAATAATATATCAAAGGGCTAGCGGGATATAATGAGAGATTGGAAATGCAAACGCAGCCAGTATGGCAAAAAAAGAAAAAACACCGCGGCAAAAAAAAAAAAAAAACAGGCAAAAAAATACATCATTTTGGCGAAAAAGAAATCCAGTGACATCAGGGGCCGTTCGAGCTGGGCCAATGGCAAGCAGATGACCAACTTGCGCTAAGCAAATCAAGGTGCCCCGTGACCAGCCGGTTTGGTGGGAAGCGAAAGCAGCCAAATGACGACCCAGTCCCCCGATTACTAAGCATATCTGCGGAAATGAGAATCAACAATGATGAGTCAGATTGAGGCGCACAGACCAAAAGGGGTTCCGGGGCAAAGCGCTGACATGGTGAAGGTTTAGGCCGATCAAGGGTGGGGCGAGGATCCACCACTTACAAGGGCAGGCGACGTTCGCAGTATGGCATAGAGGACTTGAAGCGAAAGCCAACGCCGCACACAAATGTCAAAACGCCCCTGTGGACGGCATACAAGCGTGCTATATGTCTGGAATCCGACGCACGATGAGATGCGCCGTCTCAAATTATGCGCGAGCGCTCGGTAATTCTGGCGTCGGCGCGGCCGCCGCTGCGCCGTAGAGTTTCACGTCTCAAAATGCCCTGCGCGCGCTGCATTCCACGCCGGCAGATTACGGGGCTCTACCGATCAAGAATGCTGGAGGCGGCACCTGGCAGCCTAGCGCACTCACTGAAACAACGTGTCTACCCCTCAGTGCGCGGAGTTAAGACCGTGCAGACCCCGCCGTGCAGAGAGCTTGCCTGAGTCGGCGAGCCGCTCGGTGCCGCTGCACCCACCGCAAGTCAGCTGAACACTGCTCACGTGACCGCGCTGCGGTGGCGCCACATGGCAGCATGTACGGGTGCGTTGGCTTGCAGCGGTACGGGTGTTTGCGAGTGTCCTTGCCGAGCCGGGCGCACGTGACTCGCGCCTGCAGTGCTGCGGGTGTCCTGGTGCCGAGCCTCTGCGCACGTGACTCGCGCCCTGCGGTGCCGCGCAACAGTCAGCACTCTGACAATCCCTTGAGACGCTGTTGCAGAAGCCGCTTGATTGAGTGCACCTGTACCACGCCAGTCGCTTCACTCCGCCTCATGGTCCAGGTATTTCAGGCATCGCAGAGCTACGATACGGATTTCCGATACACCTCACTTGCGTATCTCAATCGGTACCCAAACCCCTACGCCAAGCATGTGTTGAGCTCAGACACCATAGAGTCGTATGTGGACGACGAAGGGCGGCTCCGAACAACGCGGCTCGTGGTCAAGACCGGACTGCTACCCGAGTTCCTCATGCCTTTTCTCGGCAAGCGGCTAGAGCTGTGGATCATCGAGAAGTCCATCATCGACCCAAAGAAGCAGAAGATTCTAGCTTACAGCGCCAACGTCGATCACCACAGGTTTGTAAAGGTTCAAGAGTACCTTACCTACGATTGCCTGGCGGCAGGTACCGTCTTGACATTCAAGGTTTTTTTTTCGTCCAACTTCATTGGTTTGAAGCGTCGAATAGAGCAGTGGAGCAAGGACCGCTTTTCCAACAACATGCTGAATCTGCGGCAGGGCTTTGTGTATGCCATGAACCGGTGGCGGGCCAATAAGGCTTTTCGTCTGATGAGCCTGTGAAGGCGGATGCACTGGCCCGTACACATTAAATGCCTAGACCCGGCTAAATCCGCTGTCAAGTCGGCGGGGTGTTTTGACCAATGAGCATGGGACCACTTGCATTTCACCGTCTATCTCAGTGATGTTTAGAGTTTTAGGCTGGGCTCTGTTGATTTGTGTGGCCAATCCGATGCGTCTCAGAGGACCTGATACAGTACTGGGTCAATGTACCTGGTACAGGCATGGCCATTAAACTCAAGTTCTGGCCATTAAACTCAAGTTCTGGTCCATTGAACTCAATTCCTGGCTCATTGTACCTGAGAGCCACTTACAGCCTTGGACCTTAACATCAACAATCTTGTTTCCTGCCTCATTTTTACAGGCAAAAGTCGAAGACAGGGCCAAGCCCCCGCTGCTCATTTTCTGTTGGTCAACATCCCAATGACGAGCTGTTTCATGGCTTTCTCGAACGAGGCACTCGCGGTCTATTGAAACTTGCAGCTCGACAACTGAAACTTTGGCAGCAGATCAATAACTGAAACTTTGGCAGCAGATCAATAACTGAAACTTTGGCAGCAGCCAACTGAAGAGAATTGGTAGCAGCTCGCAACAAACGGCACAATAGCATCAATTCTGGAGACTTATTCCCATACTCTAGCATCTTGTACACGTGACTCGAAATGTAGAGCCCTCCGTAGCTGCCGCACCCCACACCCGTACCCCACGCATTATCGGGTATCAGGTGCGCCAGCTGCAGCACATGCAACCGCGTACAGACAAAGGGATTGAAAGTACACTAGTGGCCAAGAACTAGGGCTTCTTCAAGCGTGTTTCATCTGTTTCCTTTGTGCCGCCAAGCTGTGACAATCCTGAAACGCCGGTCTGATCTTGTTGTCTGCAGGCCCCGGCTCTCACTCACCGCCTCCAAATCTAATTCCCAAGGTTCCTCTTCCGACCACCTTAGCCATTACTTGAATCACAGGCAAGAATCACATATTAGGATCTGTTTGATCTTCTGATTATCTTTTTTCTGATTTTCTGATTATTAAACTATCAAAAAGCCGCTAATCAAGCGCAGTTGGGTCAGTTAAGGAGACAAGCACATTCTTGAAATTGACTTACTTCATAAATCCCCCTTTTTTTCGAGTGTTTCAGAACTGTTTCAAGAGTGCATCAATACTGCTTCGAGATTGTTTCAAACCCGTCTCAAGTGTGCATCAGAACTGCTTCAACAGTGCATCAGAACCTCAAGAGTGCATCAGAACTGCTTCAAGAGTGTTTCAGAACTGACAACAAGTCTCTCATATTTGGAAGTGTCAGTAATCCTAAGACACAAAGCAGATCTCATTATTAGGAGCTCTTTTAGATACTAAGGGCTCAGTTACATTTCTTTTGAGTAACAGGTGTAAACCCTTTGCTCAGACATTAACCTGACTCAAGTTTGGAATCTGCTGAATCAGGTTTATTGGACTCAAGTTTGATATCTGCTAAATCGGGTCTCTTGAATTTTTATCTGCTGATTCACGATTCATAGAACCTGACTCAAGCTAATCACGTTTGATAAACTAAATTCAAGCTTGAAACGTTGATAAACTCAATCAAGTTGAGGCCTGCTAAACACATTTTGACAGAACCAAAACTTGGAATTGCCATGGATCAAGACCAGCAACCCATGGAGATCCCCTCTAACCGTCTGGCATATCTTTCCCCCACAATGCTTGCCAGTGACTCAATCATGGTTTACGACGCTTTTAGCTTTTTGCTGCGACCTTCCGCAAGCAAAATCGTCTGCCTCAAGCAGTCACAGGGCTTTCTTTTCAACCAAGACCTCTTTGCTTCGGCCTATCAACAGCACCGGGCGCTATGCGAGAAGCAGCGGCTACAAGCACTGAAACAAGCCGAGGCCAAGCTGGGCCAGTCCAAGCGAAGAAGCAAATCACATGGCCATGCGGCTCAAAAAGCCCCCTCCACAGCCAGGTCTCGCTCCTACTCCTCGTACGTTCCTGGCAACCCTCGCGACAGGCTCTTTTTGAGTCTGCACGAATCTGCCATCGCCGAAGATGACGACACTCCCATGGAAGATGCCGAGGACTCCATGCCCGATCGGGGGTACCGGGCCTCCATCTCCGAGAATCTCGGCCCCTCCTACCACCACGCCATGCTAGACTTGGACGAACCTTCTAGCTTGCAAGACGATTTAGGGGACACCGATTTGGACCCGGACCTGCAAGACGAACGACACGAAGCGTCTGAAGACGAATTCAGCCTGGGGAGCGACGATGCCCCGGTGGAATCCCAATTCAACACCACGGCGTTTCAAGAAAATCAGACTTCGGGCCACGAGCCTCACTACTCCCCGATAGGATCGAACGTTATCCCTGTTATCGAAATTGTGGTAGGTCCAGATGAGCCTTTGATCCCTGCTGAATACTGTTGACCCGAAGCGGCTTGCTAGCATTTCATGAGTGTCAGCGCCGGGAGTCCCCGTGAGTGTCAGCATCGTTTCATGTGAGTCCCAGCGCCGTCTCGTGTGAGTTCCGACACCGTTTCATGTGAGTTCCAACACCGTTTCATGTGAGTTCCAACACCGTTTCATGTGAGTCCCAAGTACTTTGCAAGGGTGCTGGCGGCCGGAAGTCGGCCCACCCTCGGAACTCGCCGTGTCGGGCGCACCCTCGGAACCCCGGCCGCGCGCAAACACCCTCGAAAACTCATTTCTCATCTTAAGCGCTCCCCGCCACCTACATCTTCACCGTCATGGCCGACTTAAAACAACAGTTCGAGGCGCTCCTGTTGGAGTTCTCCAAAGGCCAGACCACCATGAACGACTTGGTTGACGCACGCCAGAAACTAGAAACCCAATTCCAGGAAAATAAAATCGTCTTGGAGGAGTTCGACCACATGAACGAGGACACCAAGATTTACAAGTTGACCGGCCCGGTGTTGATGCCGCAGGACTACAGTGAAGCCAAAATGAACGTGACCAAGCGTATGGAGTTCATTCAAGGCGAGATCTCCCGCGTGGAAGACAAGATCGCTGCCTCTCAAAAGTCCATGGAGCTGTCAAGAGACAAGCTTTTGCAAATAAGAAGCCAGATGGCTCAGTAACCGAACGGCCCATTTCTGACCAGGTTGAGGGTGTCGTGCATTGGCTTCAGTGGCTGTGCAAACAACCGTCTATCCCCATACGGCAGCGAGCCAACCATTCATCTCCGCGAGGCCTTTGTCTCCGTTTATTGTGTGCAATATACTTACTTTCATTCATCGCATTCTCATGTTCGGAGTTTGTTTATTGTTTTATGGGTCTATTGCGTATTTTGGGTTGATTGCGTACTTTGGCGCCATGTGGTCGTGGTCTCTTTGAGCCGTCTGATCAGCCCCGGGCCAATTGCGACTTGATCAAGTTGACCATGGATATGGCATTGAAGAATGTCCACTGCTCAACGGCATTGTAAGAGTAGCCCAACTTCTCGACTGCAGCAACACTAGATTTGACGAAGTCTTGGGTATTCTTAAAGTCCGCACTAGTGTCTTGGAGCATGTACAATTCTGCCTTCACGTAAATTGTGGACAACAAGAATCTCTTGGCATACCAAGCCGAGTCGTTTGACATGTCGCCTGCGTAGAAAGCAACGTCGTCACTTAAGTTGTGTAATTCCTCCAATGCCACCCCAACGTTGTATGGCACCACAAGCTGCGCCAATGCTGCCAGAAGCTGGCCTATGACTGGTTTGTTCATAAGCAACCTTTGATTGATCAAGTATGCGGCACGATCGTACTCATTTCCAATCGAGTGAAACGGTTCTTTGGGATCCAAGACTTGCTTGTAGAGCTTGTCACGTTGACGCTTGAGCCAAAAGTGCACGAGAGAGAACTCGCTCGTGTGTGCTGATGACAATGCAACAGCACTCTGGATTGAGTCCAGGTACTTGAGGTCGGCAACCGCACGGTCGATGCTTTTCTTGGTGAATCCGTAGACCGGCACGTGCTCGATCGCCTTGCTGAAAAGAATCGATTCCGGTGACTTCTCGTCGATGATTCTATTGGAGGCCGGGTGCGACGTTGAGTGGTATGACCGCACGACACCAAATGTGGTTCTTGCCCGTGTTGTTGAGAGGCCTAGACGCAAAGAGTTGATCATCTTGGAATCGTGGTGGAATAGGCCGACATTTCGCAGGGCGCACCAACAGAAATACCCATGCTTTGCCAGATGTTGCTCCTGCACAACACCGCCTTGCGATCACACCACCCACCACACAACCACCTATTTCGCCATATCTGAGTGAGCCAGACCAGGATTGCTAAGCCGAGCAACTCGCCTGCTAAGGCTCTCGTCCACCCATTAGAATAAATCACGGAGCATTTCTTGTGGTGTACGGGTGTTGTGCGCCTCCCTTCTCAGGCCGCTGCTCGCTGTGTTCCATACCCCACGATGCTTGTATGTGTTACTGCACCAGAAGAATTGTGCCCCACCGAAACTGAAATCAAGCACGCTATCAAGTTTGTTGGGTGAAATCTTAGGGTCTCTAGGTTTATCATGATAGTCTGATTTCCAACTTACGATAGTCGGGTACCAATGTGAGAGGCTAAACACATGTTAGGCAAACCAACCGGTGGCGCCATCAAAACGAGTACTAACCCTTCAGATCAAGCAATGGGCGGAGGTCCAGTCTGCGAGACACAACTTTGAGGAAGACGACGAAGTCGAGATTCCTCCAATTCCAAAGATCAATGTCGCTCTTTCCAAAGACGCCACCAAAGTCTCCCGCATAATAGTCTTGCCGCAGAGCATGTCAATCCTTTTTGAGTGTGTTCCCCGCAAGAAATGCGGTGAAATCAAAATTGAGTATCCAATCCAGGCCAAAGCGTCAGAGTTGGACGAAGAGTATGATGAAGACGAGCAACTCTATTCCGTCTTGACTACGCTGCGCTCGAAGTTTTCTGACACCATCATTCCATTGTACGAGATTGGTGAGTCGGATATCGCCATAGAGGTTCCCCGCTTCGAGAATGAAATTGTGGAAAAACTTGTTGCAAAAGCAGTCGTTGAATTGGTGTCACCAGGTGATGTAAAGGTGATTGTGTTGACAACCTGCCAGGGTCTTGTGGGTAAATCTTTATACCGATTAGATTTGCCATCTGGCAATTTCTCAGCGGTACCACCTCTCCAGCCTCCTTATTACATAGGTGCAACAGGGGCCGCCATTGTTTCGCACATGGCTAGATTGAACCACTTGGGCGCCTGCTCTGCGCTCGTTTTGAATGGCGAGGGTCAGCGAGGATTCGAAAAGGTGAGTGCGGATTCGATCATGGAAGCAGCTCGTGAGCTTTTCTCGGTTTTGAATATGCCCAAGGAGACGGATTTGTTGAAGCAGTTGAGTCGGAATGTGAGAAAGCTCAACTCTGCAAACACATCGGGGATGTTTCTCTAGTGCATACCGGTGCACCTAGTCCTGAGTTATTTGCAAACCCTTGCCAGTTTCGATCTCGAAACAATCTGCAGATAGTCCTGAGCATTAAATATTGTTCCGACAATAGATTCATTATAGCATCAGTGAACACACGTTACTCGCTAGAGTTTCTGATTGAGAGGAAGCAATTCCATAAGACTGAAATTGACGAAGAGAAGGGAACTTGTAGGCTTCGCGGTACCAAGAGGAAGTTTATGAATTGGACAGGAAACCAGACACAGTAATTGATCATAAGGGTCTGCAAATACAACTTCTTTAGTTTGTCGACCGTGTCTTCCCAGGACCCGCTTTCAAGAACCATCGTTCCGTATGTGAAGAAACAGAATAAAGAGATGGGAGAAAAGCAGAATTGGTCGGACATGACTTTGCGAAGAACCTCCACGAACTGAGGATGCTTGGAATATATCTGTAGGAATTTATACCACCAACATTGGACAAAGGCCATGAGGAAACCCCAGCACATAAAGCCCGCTAATCGATTGAATTTGAAATACGACAAAGGCTTTCGACTTGGGCTTGCCGGTGTTGTGGCGGAGACTCCCGCTAGAGGCAACTCAGTGTCAGACTGGCGGAGATAATCGATAAACCGGTCTAGATTCTCCTCATCCACATCGGAGTCTGAATCTGGGAGGGTTAAACCTTGCTCACTGCCCGAGAATGGATTCACCAAAGTGGTGGGAGAGGAAGCATTCCTGCTGGAACTCTGGGCTGTATTTAAAGCTGCCTCGCCAGGCAGGTAAGGCACGTGAGGGGCGAACTGGGGCAAAGTAGTCGAGTCTGAAATCGTAAAAGACATTTTGGGGGCCATTGGGTCATAGCATAGTATTGTTTGAGCCAAAGTCTCGGATATTCCGTACAAGACAAGATTCGTGACGATGATAGTGATGAGGGAATTGACCATGTAGAGCTCCTTGTACTTTGTGGTGAGTTTTGAAAGGAACAACACTAGAATGGCAATGATGAGGATATTCAAGGCAGGCACATTTTTGACACGAAGCCCATTGATTAAGTTACGCAAGCGAGCTGGCCTGCGCTCTTCATCACTTGATAACCGGATCATATCGTGTTCAGGTGACTCCGAAACCTGGGGGCCAGAGATATGAGTGACGCACGGTGTACGGGTGCACGACACGGGTCTTGTTGGCAAGGCCGGATGGGTTTAGGCTTCTTTATGAATAAGCAGCTCAGATGCAACAAAAGAGATAACACCAGGCTACTAATTGCAGAGGTGGCGGGTCTTAGTGTCTAAAAAAAGAAATGAGGATTTGCAATATTCCTAGAAATTTGCAAGATTTGGTGCGAAAAGGGGGCATTAATAGTTCTCGCTGTGTTTCAGGTTTGGCTGCAAAAACAAATCCCTCAAATCAGTGGAGTATAAATAAAGGGAGTGACTCGCCCACATATTCGAAATTCCACGAAGATTTGACCAATTTTAGCAAACTTGTTACACATGTATTCCTACGGTGCCCAGGTAAGATGGAGATGGTCGGATCTCAATGAAATATTTCTTGTGTAAGACGGCCTTGCGGTTTTGAAGTTTTCTTAGTGCCTTAAACAGTTGATATTTGGATTGCCATTTTTCCTTTGGAACGGGGCCAGTTCATTTTATACAAGGGAGTTTAGAGGGGAATTTGACTTGGTCAGAGGATCAGGGACGAGAAAATTCTTGAAAAAATAAAAAGGATGAAAAGGGTAAAAAGGTTGAAAAGAAGGGGAAGAAAGCGGACTGGATTGGAACCAAGAAGCCTAGGGAGAGTTGGATGAAAATGACCTCAAGCAATGGAGATGACTGGCCGTGCCTCGACTAGAGGGGCAGAAAACGACTTTGTGCAGGCCGAAGATGGGCCAGAGGCTACAGTTCAACGAGACGGTACTCTCTTAACCACAAGGAGCGGTCAAGGCCGAAAGCGGCAAAATGGCGGGCTGTAGTCGCATGGGAGTGACAGCAGGCCCGGTGCTGGGGTAGGCGAGGGCGGCGCGCGCACGTGACCAGGCTTCGCGCTTTGCCCAATCAAAAATTCACAATTATACTTCACCAACGAAGAACACCAGCAGACCATGACACAAACCAGACCATACGAGCCGGTCAGAAGTGACCCCGTCCAAGGCGACTACGAGCTCATTGACGCGGACCCACACTTCAACAGAGTGGTGTCGTACTTCAGACCATCGGACTACGGCGCATGGGCGGCCAGCACCGCAGCCTTCCCCCTTTCGTTGATGGCATGGGAGAGATTGGACCCCGTGGCGGGACCTTTCAAGCAGCCGGGTAAGGTGCCAGGCGGAGCCTTGAGAACTGCCACGCTCTTGGGGCTTTGCGGAGGCTTTTACCTAGCATACATCAGATCCTCCAAGAGATTCTTGGGGTGGTCGGAGAATGCCAGAGAGGTGCAGAAGGACAGATACGAAATCAAGAAGTTGTTGTCGGAGGAGAAATTGCCCTACCACGAGAACGAGTCATCGTTGGATGACAGAATGAAGGACGTGTCCAACAGAAACTCACAGTACGCCTTCACCGCCATGGCCATCTTGCCTTGGTTCAACTTGTCGTACCACCCATACCACGGCGTGGACATGAAGAAGTACTACGAAACAAGGCCGGGTGAAGAGAACTGGGGCTTTCAAATGAAGCCATTCGAGGAGATCAAGGCCAAGTATGCCTCCGTGGTTGAATAGTTACATTGTACAATACATTGCATTGGAAGTGCGTTGTTGGAACGGCACACGTAGGATTGCGGGACCGGGGATGGCGGTCACCTGCAACAGAGCCTGAGGAGAGGCTCGGAGAGGGCCATACGTCGAAACCGCCTCGGGCGGCGAAACAGCCAGGATGAGAGAGCAGCCCGAACGAGGGAGCAGCGGCTCGAGAGACCGACTGCCGGCCGCACGTGACAGCAGAAGGTCTCGGAGAGCGCCCGCCACGACGGGACAGGTTCCGGCCGGGTCTGGCTGCAGGACGAGGCCCACCATGGGCGTGCGCGGCACAGAAGGTGGAGGAAAACGAGAACCGGCGGGAGCGGCCTGCACGCAGGCCAGGTGCGCGTTGTATTTACAAAACATCGCAACACCCTTTCAGGTACCACTCCAACATGAGTACAGAGGACTTCTCGCATCTTCCGGCGGAGGAAAAAGTGGTCCACAGCGTGTGGAAAGTGCGGCTCCAGGGCTACACGGAGCTCATGCAGGAGTTTGAGAACCTGCGCAGCGCGGACGATGCATGCTTTGCCAGCTTCTCGGCCCGGCCCGAGCTTGCCAAAAACCTCGTCACGGATTCCAACGTGGTGGCGCAGGAGAGCGGGCTTGCGGCGTTTGTCAAATACCTCGAGTTGGGCTGCACACCGGCGGCAGTGGGCCGATTGAAGGGCCTGGGCGTGGTGCAAAGCCTCTGTGAGAAGGGCTTGTCGTCCAGCCGAGCCGGCACAAAAGCCCATGCGACCAGCGCCCTTTTGCTTCTCGTGGAGGTGCTGAGCGCCGCCGACTGGGTGGTGGAGCTCGTGGTGCCGTACTTTGGGCACAAGCTCCCGAAGTTGGTGGCGGGTTGTGTGCAGGCCATGGTCCAGATGGTGGAGGCGTTTGGGTGCTCCGTGGTGCTGCCGAAACCGCTCATCCAGGGGCTCTCCAAGTTGTTTGCCCACGCGGACCGAAACGTGCGTGCGGAGGCGACGCGGCTCGCAGTGGAGCTCCGCAAGTGGCTCGGCCCATCGTTGGACCAGCTTTTGTTCCCGAGCCTAAAGCCCGTGCAGCAGCGGGACTTGACGGCCGAGTTCGACAAGTTGCCAGCGGGCCCGCCGCTGCAGACACGGCTCACCCGCGTGCAGGCCGAGGAGGCGGCGGCCCGGGACGCAGCGGGCCTGGCCGACCCGGATGTTCCCATGGAGGACGCGGGCGATCCCGAGCCGCCGGCACAGTTCGACCCCATGGACCTCGTGGACCCTGTGGACGTGCTTGCGCAGCTTCCGGCAGACCTCCCGACGCGGATCGGCTCGGCCAAGTGGAAGGACCGCAAAGAGGTCCTTGACGAGGTGCACGAGGTGCTAGCCAAGGCGCCCAAGCTCGCGGCGGCCGACTACACGCCGCTCGTGCGCATCTTTGCCAAGTGCATGAAGGACGCCAACATCCAGGTGGTGCAGCTAGCGGCCAACGGCGTGGAGTTTCTCTGCAAGGGACTCCGGGACGGGTTCCAGAAGTACCAGGGACTCGTGGTGGGCCCGATGATCGAGCGGAGCAAGGAAAAGAAACCCGCGGTGGCGGACGCGTTGGCCTCCGCGTTGGACGCCATCTTTGCCAACTCGTCTCTCGCAGAAGTGTTGGACGAAACTCTCGCCGGCATGAGGCACAAGACGCCGCAGGTCAAGATCGCGGCCACCAACTACCTTCAGCGATGCCTTGCGGCGACGCCGGTGGCGCCCAAGACGGCGCAGATCGACCAGATCATGGAGGCCGGCGTCAAGCTTCTCGCCGACTCGCAGGAGCCGATCCGCCAAGCGTCCACGGAGATGATTGGCACCCTCATGAAGATCACGGGCGAGCGCGAGTTGAAGCAGTTCCTCGAGAAAATCGACGACAACCGCATGCTCAAGGTGAAGGCCACCTACGAAAAGGCCACGGTCAAGGCATCCAGCGGGACGCGCTCCGGCCCCGGCCCCGGCCCGGCGGCGAACAAGGCCCCAGCGGCTTCGGCGCGAGCCGCCCGCGACGTCCGCATGGGCAGCGTGCCCAGCTTGGGCAAACCGGGCCCGACGGGACAGTCGATCCCAAGCAAGCGGCTTGCCACGTCGCCGGCGCGTCGGGTGGACGCCAGCGCCAAGCAGCCGGTGAAGAGCTTCACGGGGAGGCTGTTGATTTCGCCGTCGACCAACAAGGTGCCTAGCGGCGGGCCGAAAGCAGGCCCGGAGGCCCGCCTGGAGCCTTCTCCGGGCATCTCCGCGGCGGCGCACTCCGAGGCCATGCGGGTTCTCCAGGACGAAAACCGGGCGCTCAAGGAGAGTTTGGAGCAGCTCCGGCGGTCTCTGGAGAGCCTCCAGGAAGAAGTGGGCGCCATGCGAAGCATCAACACAGACCTCCGCAGCAGCTTGGAACAAAGCCAGACCGACGCGTCCAGCAACAACCTCATGATCAAGCAGAAGGACACGCAGGTGATGCGCTTGACCAGCGACTTGGACAACGCCAAGTTGAAGATCAAGAGCTTGGAGCAGACCATCGAGATGCTCAAGTTGCAGCAGAGCACGGCGCAAGTGCAGCCTTTGCTCGAGTTTGGTGGCAGGTCGCCATTCCGGTCCCCCGCCAAACCGTCCCAGCCTCGCATGACTCTGCACGAGCTCAGTTCTCGGGTCGACCGTTTGTCCATTGACGGCGAGCAGCTCGCTGCAGGCAGCCGAGGGGGCACGGAGTCGCCGGCACTGCCGCGGCCCACGGAGGCCCGTGGGGTCAGCCGAGGCCTAGACCAAGTGGACCATGCACCAAGCTCTTGGAGCAGCGGCAACTACACCGAGTCCGCGCAGGGCGAGGAGGAAAACTGGCGGAAAGCCGCGGAGGTCACGGCCCAGCTCAAGGCACGCATCGAGAAGATGAAACAGCGCAACCGACTCTCCAGCCGGTGAAGCGTTGACGCCAAGAAGGCCGGGACCAGGCCGCCAGGCCCGCTGTCCTGCACACAGAGGGGGCCGGTTTCGGGTGCGCGAGCGGACACGAAAAAAATTACCACTTGACTGAGAGGCACTTGACTGAGAAGGCACTTATAGAGGCACATTGACTTGAGAAGGCGCTTGACTTGATCAGGAAACATTGAGTTGGAAGGGCAACATAAACGTGAAAAGGAAACATTGTCCCAGTCAGGAAATACTGACTTGAAAAGATTGACTTGATCAGCAAACATTGATCTAAGCAGGAAACATTGACAAAGATGAGCAGCAAGTTGAAGATTTTGGTGCCGGTCAAGCGGGTGATTGACTATGCCCTCAAGCCGCGCATCAACAAGGCCGGCACTGGCGTGGAGACCAAAGGCGTGAAGTTCAGCATGAACCCATTCTGCGACATTGCCTTGGAGGAGTCGTTGCGGCTCAGAGAGGCCAACAAGGGGCTCGTGGAGAAGATCCATGCGGTGTCCATCGGGCCCACCAAGGCACAGGACCAGTTGAGAACGGCCCTCGCCAAGGGCGCCGACTCCACGACGTTGGTGGACGTGGGCGAGCAGGAGGTAGAGCCGTTGACCGTGGCCAAGATGTTGCAGAAGGTGGCGGAAAAAGAGGGCAGCAACTTGATCATTTTGGGCAAGCAGGCCATCGACGACGACGCCAACCAGACCGGGCAGATGTTGGCCGGATTGTTGAAGTGGCCCCAGGCCACCAACGCGTCCAAGGTGGAGATTGCGGGCGACAAAATCCAGGTCACCCGAGAGGTGGATGGGGGCTCCGACACGTTGAGTGCCAGTCTTCCGATGATCATCACGACGGACTTGCGGTTGAACGAGCCTCGGTACGCGTCGTTGCCCAACATCATGAAGGCCAAGAAAAAGCCCTTGGAGAAGTTGAAGGCCGCCGACTTGGGCGTTGACGTCGCCAATCGCCTCACGACCTTGAAAGTCGAGGAGCCGCCCAAGAGAGCCCCAGGAGTGATTGTCGAGACGGTGGATGAGGTCATCGGCAAGTTGAAGGACGCCAAGGCCCTTGAATAGGTGCGAACAATACACGAACGGACGACTGCCCGTGATCGGATAAGCCGTGATTTTGGACCAGAGGACCGGAACGACGGTGGCTTGGTGGGTGTGGAGGCAGTGGTGCATGGGTCTGAAGACTGGTGCACGGGTCTGAAGACGGTGGTGCGCGGGAGTCTCCCCGCGATCCCCGCATCCTAACAACCGCAATCAAACCTTCGATTGCAGAGCCAAACCTCGTTCTTTTCCATAGCCCAACTTCATTTCTTTGCAAACTCAAACTCCATTCTGCAGAGTCAAAGCTCATTCTTTTAGTGGCATCCACTTGAATTCCCGTCTGAGACTTCAAGGCAGCGACAACATGTCTTTTGAAGTGGCGGCCGATTTCCTCGACCAGAAAATCAAAACATGGACCTTCGACAAGCCCCTAGTGCTTGGCATTTCAGGCCCCCAGGGCGGTGGCAAACTGTACTTGGCAGACAAGCTCCTTGAGCACGTGCAAGCAAAACACCGGCACCTCAAAAGCGTGGGCATGCTGATAGACGACTTTTACCTCAGTTACGAGGACCAGGCCAAGGTGACGGCGGCCGCCAAAAAAAGTGGCAACTCGATCCTCGAGGGGCGCGGGTTGCCGGGCACGCACGACTTGGCGCAGGCGTTGCAGGTGATGAAACAGCTCTGCGACAAGCAGGCGTGCCTAGTGCCGCGGTACGACAAAAGCAGGCACGGCGGGGCCGGGGACCGGGAGCCCGAGAGCCGGTGGCAACGGGTGGATGCAGGCGTGGACGTGGTGGTGTTCGAGGGCTGGTTCACGGGGTTTGCGGCCATCGACGACGCCAGCTTCCCGGCGGCGTACTTCACCAGCGACAGCTCGGGGGTGGTGGCCCGGACCAGCATGCACCACTTGCAGGACATCAACCGGCGGCTCCACGAGTACGAGCCGCTATGGGCGTGTTTCAACTACTTTGTGTACCTTGAGACGGCCGACTTGCAGTATGTGTACGAGTGGCGGCAGCAGCAGGAGAGCCACTTGAAGGCGCAGGGCGGTCTGGGAATGACCGCGGCCCAGGTCACGTTGTTTGTGCGGCGCTACATGCCCATGTACTATCTCTACTACTGGCGGATGTGTCAGCGGGGGGTGTTGGAGGCGGGGCGCAATCTCCGGATCTGCATTGGTTTTGAGCGAAACGTGCTTGAGGCCGAGGTCCGGTGAGTTTTGTGGTGTTGGCTGCGGATCATGATGACTTGATTTTTGAAACCAATTGATAGCTGAACCATAGGCTTCAATATTCGAGTCTAATTGCCCCTTTGGTGGCCTTAAACCATAGGGCTTCTAGCTTGCATTTGGAGATGGGGTTTTATGTGTGATTTTCTAAACGACAGAAACGAAATGGAACTACAGAGCCCTTCTGACAAGTGACTGATTCTGATAAATGACTGCTGAGAAGCTGATAAGTGACTGGGTTTTCTGAATGACTGATCTGATAATTGACTCGTGATAAGTGACTGGGTGTTCTGATTGACTGATCCTGATAATTGTCTGTGGTCCTGATCATTGAATGATGCTGATGAGTGACTGGGGTCTCTGAGTGGATTCCTGCCGATTGACTGGTCGTGAAGATTGACCGGGTTTTCTGACCTTGAATCATGGGCTCTGACAGGACTGATCCGGAGTTCTTTTCTTACAAGGGCTGGAGGGCCGGGTCTAGCATAGTGAGCACACAGCTTTAGCGACCAATACTAGCGTATCAATACATTCATGCATTTCTATTCATGCTTAACGTGACGTAGCACCAGCACCGACGGCTTCGCTGAGGAATGACTAGAGCCACGGCTTGCCAATCATGGAAGCGGGTCAAGATCTGGGAGTCTAACAGCGGTTGGATGTACCAAAACAACACTGCCGCTTTCATGGTTCTGACCGACTGCAGCGTAAGATCAAGACCCACCTCCTCCAACTTTCGGAACTTCAAATCCGGACTCCGATATCCAAACCCGGACTCCGACATTTAAATCCGAAAATCCAACTCTTCGCATCTTCAACTTCAACTTTCTGGGCCTCCTCATCTCCGGATCTTTGACTCCGGAGAACTTGTGCCAGGCCCTAGTACTCACTAGTACTCACTTGCTCGATGTCTAGTACTCACTCATTTCGTACTTCTTTCATAGTACTCACTCGTTTCGTACTTCTTTCATAGTACTCACTCGTTTCGTACTCGTTTCATAGTACTCACTCGTTTCGTACTCGTTTCATAGTACTCACTCGTTTCGTACTTGTTTCATAGTACTCACTCGTTTCGTACTCGTTTCGTACTTGTTTCATAGTACTCACTCGTTTCGTACTCGTTTCACAGTACTCACTCGTTTCGTACTCGTTTCACAGTACTCACTCGTTTCGTACTCGTTTCACAGTACTCACTCGTTTCGTACTCATTTCATAGTACTCACTCGTTTCGTACTCGTTTCACAGTACTCACTCGTTTCGTACTCGTTTCACAGTACTCACTCGTTTCGTAAGCGTTTCATAGTACTCACTCGTCTTGCAGTCCTACACCTGGTAGTCCTCCGGGTAGAAAATCAAACGCTCAACCCCCGCGTCGGTCAAAATTACCATGCGGATCACACCGCCCGACAGCCCGTCCCACTTGATGGCCTCGCCAAGCGCAGCCTTGATGAACGTCACACACTCGTCCTTCTCCATGTCCGGGCGGAAGTTCTTGTCGCACCAGCCGTAGATAAACGTCGAGCCCAGCCCCGCAATGGCATAGTCCTGCTCGTGGATCGAGCCGCCAATGGGAATCGAGTACACAGAGCCCTTGTTTTTGCGGTCGTACCCCGCACAAATGATCCCCGCCGTCAACGCGTCCTTGTTGTTGTAGCAAATCTCCTGGAAAATCGACGCCGCCACTTTGGTCGGAGGCGTCTGGCCCGCGGGCAATTGGATCGCGTACATCTGCAAGTGGTACTTGACAATGTCCGCCACGGCCTGGGTGTCTGCGGCCGACCCGGACCGGCAGCAGTAGATGGTGTCGTGGATTTGGGTCAATTTGTCCGACACCCGGTTGGCGATGTAGGTGCCGGTGGTGGTGCGGGAGTCTGCGCCGAGAATGACGCCGTGCTTGAACTTGACCGCCATGATCGACGTTCCTAGCGAAACCTCGCCTTTTTTCAAGTGGTTGATGTCGACTGAGATCCCGTTCATGGTGTAGCGAGGAGTTGGAGGAGTGGGTGCTTGACTCTTGCCACTGGTCGCGCGGCCACGTGCATGCCTGCACGTGCACGCGGGCACGTGAGTGCGCGCCCTTGATAAGCCACACCCTCTGGCTACTTCTGGTGCGCCTGCTTCACCTTGGTTTCACTTTGCCTGCTTCACCTTGGTTTCACTTTGGTTTCACTCTGGTTCCACTCTAGTTTCAATCTGGTTTCACTCTTGGCTGAACGTTTTTTGAGTTCTTGGCTTGTCAAAAGCGAATACGGTTTTTGAACTGCTTGAATTCTGACTGTTTCAAATTGTGGCTGCTCCAAATTGTGGCTGCTCTTGAATTCTGACTGCTTTGAATTAGACAGGTTTAAATTCTGACTACTTCGAATTCAGACAGTTTCAGATTCTGACTACCTTGAATTTTGACAGTTTCCAATTTTGACTATTTTGAATTTTGACAGTTTCAAATTCTGACTACCTTGAATTTTGACAGTTTCAAATTCTGACAGCTTCAAACTCTGAAAGTTTCAAATTCTGACTACCTTGAATTTTGACAGTTTCCAATTTTGACTACTTTGAATTTTGACAGTTTCAAATTCTGACTACTTTGAATTTTGACAGTTTCAAATTCTGACTACCTTGAATTTTGACAGTTTCAAATTTTGACTACCTTGAATTCTGACAGTTTCAAATTTTGACTACTTCAAATTCTGACAGTTTCAAATTCTGACTACTTCAAATTCTAACTGTTTCAAATTCTGACAGCTTCAAATTCTAGAATTCTGCCAGTTTCAAATTCTGATAGTTTCAAATTCTGATAGTTTCAAATTCTGAGAGTTTTGAAATTTGACAATTTCAAATTTGACTACTTCAAATTCTGACAGTTTCAAATTTTGACTACTTCAAATTCTAACTGTTTCAAATTCTAGCCACTTCAAATTCTAACTACTTTGAAGCCCGCCTCGAATTCTAACTCCAAATTCCCACAGTTTCAACTTCGGACTTCAAATATGACGGCAAATGAGAAATCGCCCCCCGCGCCCCCCTTCCGCTGGTTTCGGCTAGCCTCGGCCCTCCTGACCATTCTCCTCGTGGCCCTCTACGTGGGCTCCCCCTTGTCCCGCTTTGGGCCGGGCCTGGCGCCTGTGCCGGACGTGGCCGCCGCCCGCCAGACCGTCCTCGACGCCTTGGCCCACAACTTCGCCCCACAATGGTCCCGCAAGTACACCGCCGAGGCCCACTTGGCCGGAACAAACTACGGCCTCGTGCAGTGGACCCGCGACAAGCTCGCCCAGTACGGCGCAAAAACCGAAATCGACACCTACGACATCTACGCCAGCTACCCCCACTCCCACGCCTTGCACCTCTTGGACGCCCACGGCCTGCCCGTGTACTCAGCGCCTTTGCAGGAGGACGTGTTGGCGGCCGACCCGACGTCCGGCGGCAACGACACCGTGCCCACGTTCTTGGGCTACGGCGCCAACGGCAACGTCACTGCGCCGTACGTCTACGTTAACTACGGCTCCAAGGACGACTTCGACACGCTCCGCCGCCTTGGCGTCAGCGTGCGTGGCAAAATCGCCGTGGCCCGCTACGGCAAGGTGTTCCGCGGCTTGAAGGTCAAGTTTGCCCAGGACCACGGCGCCGTGGGCGTCTTGCTCTACACGGACCCGGGCGACGACCACGGCGTGACCCCGGCCCACGGCTACGCCCAGTACCCGAAGGGCCCGGCGCGGCACGAGTCGTCGGTGCAGCGGGGTAGCGTGCAGTTTTTGGGCGGCGTAGGCGCCGCTCCTGGGGACCCCACCACGCCGGGCTATGCGTCCAAGGGCGACGTCGAGCGCCAGGACCCGCACGCCAGCATCGGCCGCATCCCGGTGCTTCCGATCTCGTACCGGGAGGTGCAGCCGATTTTGGAGCAGCTCAACGGGCACGGGCTGGAGCTGCCCGCAGCCTGGCGCGGCGAGCTTGACGGCTTCTCCTACCACACGGGCCCCAGCCCCAACGCCACCTTGAACTTGTACTCCCACCAGATCTTCAACATCACGCCCATGTGGAACGTCTACGGCGAGTTTGAGGGCAAGAACAAGGACGAGGTGGTCATCATTGGCAACCACAGAGACGCCTGGATCAAGGGCGGCGCGGGCGACCCCAATTCCGGCTCCGCGGCGCTCATCGAAATTGCCCGTGCTCTTGGCGCCTTGAAGGCGAGCGGCTTCCAGTTCGAGCGCTCCATCATTTTGCAGAGCTACGACGGCGAGGAGTACGGCCTCTTGGGGTCCACCGAATACGGCGAGTATGCTGCCAAACGGTTGCAGCGCAACGTGGTGGCCTACTTGAACATGGACGTGGCCGTGGTGGGCCGCTACTTGGACTTGTCTGCGTCGCCCGTCTTGAACAAGGTCTTGCGCAAAATCGCCAAGCTCTTGCCCTACCCGATTGCCGGCGAGGGAACTCTCTACGACCACTTTGTCAAGCACAAGGCCGACAAAATCAAAAACCTCGGCTCGGGCTCCGACTACACCGTGTTTTTGGAGCACTTGGGGATTCCGTCCGCAGATGTGGGCTTCGGCCAGGGTAAAGGTGACGCCATCTACCAATACCACTCCAACTACGACTCGTACCACTGGATGTCGCAGTTCGGTGACCGAAACTTCACCTACCACAACCTCGCTGCCAAGTACATGGCTCTCGTTGCCTTGGAGCTCAGCGAGAAGAAAATCATCGACTTCTCGCTCAACGACTACGCCGCCGACTTGGTCACCTACTTTGCCTCGCTCAAAAGCATTGTGCCCAAGTCCTGGCGCCACCAATTGGTCAAGCCTCATGCAATGGCGCACTACTTGGGCAATGCGGACGGTAACGAGGAGTTTGTCTACGAGGCGTCGGGGCACAAATACTTCATTGAAGACCGCTACTTCTTTCCCGAGCTCATGGCCGCGCATCAATGCTCCCACAGCAAGCGCATGCGCATGGTGAAGCACAAGAAAGTCACTTTCGGGGACGTTTTCGAGCATACCAAGAAGCAGTTGGTGGGATTGCGGGACGCGGCGGCTGACTTCGACTTGAAGAGTGTGGACCTCCAAATACAACACGAAAACCGGGCCAGCTTGAGTTTCTGGCAGCGCATCAAGCTCCACTTCCAGATTAAGCACCACAACAAGTTGCTTCAATACTTCGAGCGGAATTTCCTCTTCGAGCACGGTCTTTACGAGAGAAGCTGGTTTAAGCACATTGTGTTTGCGTCCGGAAGATACACGGGTTACGCGGGTCAAACATGGCCTGGAATCAGAGAAGCCATCGAGGACAACGACATCGACAGAGCAGTCAAGTGGTTGGGAATTGCCGCGAAAGCCGCCAAACGTGTCAAGCATTCCATTGACTACTGAAAAGTGCGGCCAAACTCCGCCAAGACCGAAAACAAAGGAGTTCTTTGATTGGCCCCCGATGCTTGTTGCAGGGCCTGCGCCATGCAACTTAGGTTTGCTATTTTCGCTTTAATCCCTTTTTTAAAGATGGTTGCAAAAAAGCCTAAGTTTGAAATTAGTCGCAATCTAGGTTTTTAGCCGTCATGCTACTTTCCAATATGTCTGTTCAAGAGTTTTGGAGGACACAGTGGAAAAAGGGGAGTGTGGATTAAGAGGCTATTTGTGAGTTGTATAGAAAACTCCTGATGTGAATTCTTAAGTTTCATAGTTTAACAGCAAAGTGTTGTTTGAATTCTTTATCTTCTATCTTGTAATAAACTGAATTCTCTTTTCTCTTTTCTTTTATCGAACTTATATGTCTTTCTCATAGCCTTTAATGTTTTATGAGTTTGCTTTTATTATCTCTTGATTCCACGTTGTAATGAAATGATATTTCGATATTCTCTGGCAACGAATGACTTTTTTTTATCGCTTTTTTATGAAGTAAAACTTCTTCTTTATCGCTTTTTAATGAAGTAAACTTTCCTCTTTATCGTTTATTAGTGAAACAATAGTTTCTTTCCTCTTTTAAGATATTTTCTCTTCTTCTATCTTGCATTGAGATCAAATGTCTTTTCATTCTCTTTTTGCTTGAACTAAACTTTGTATTTACTTTTTTATCTTGTAATCTGATATTTCGTCTGTTTTAGACAGTCGGCCTTTCGATATTCATACTTGTGAAATTAACACACTAATGCATATTTTGGGTTCCGTTGAAAGATGATAAACAAGGTTTTTGCATTTGTAAATCAACCGATATTGTCATTATGTCTGTGGAGTAAAGCTCAGGCCAATATTTGAAAAAAACTGCTGATAACAAGAACACTAACATCTTTTCGGGAACCATGACTGGACTAAATTCAAACCTGCTCTTGCTCCATTGTTGATATTTAAGTTTAGTGCTGGTGTTGGAATTAGATCCGTACAGATACAAGATACAGTGATTATCGTGAATTAGCTCAGATAAGCAGTAATTTGAGACATAAATTGTATAGTTTACAGCTTTACGAGCATTTATTAGAAGAGTCAACATTTGGCTGATTTAAAGCTTTATTTCTCATCAAGTTTACCAAAACGGCAAGGCCTTTACTAAAAAGACCAGGATTCAAATGATGAGAATCATGATACAATATATCGAATCAAGATAGCGCATTCAGAAGGTGTAATCTATTAGAGAGAAGCAATTGTATGAAAAGCTAGCAATTGTGTAAGAAATAAGAAATAGTATGAGAAAGAAGCAATTGCATAAGAGAGTAGGAAGCATGTTTGTAAGTATGAAGTAAACCTTTTTCACTTATATCTTGGACAATGTAAAAATTAGAGCCGTTTGTCTCGTTAGCTGATGATAAGTACCTTGAGATTATTGACAATGCTTCTACTTAATTGGAAGGGACCATAATGGGAATAAATTGACAATCTTATTCTATTTAAAATGAGTTTATTTTATGAGCCACTAGCTTAAGAGGGGCATATGTAAACCACTACCTTAAGAGGGGCATGTGTAAACCACTAGCTTATAAAAGGAATATATGGACCACTAGCCTAAGGTTTTATAAACCAAAACAATATTGTATAGCCGTGATAATGCGAGTTATAATGTACAATTGCAAGCTGAACCGATCCGGGTAGTTGAAGGTGTAAACTAGCAACTTTTAGTCAAGTAAGAAAAGCAGCACAGCAACACTGGTCGTTCTTTAGGAACAATTGATTCTGGTGGTCACAAAGTTTTCTTAAATTTGCCAATTTATGCTTTACCTACGACGGTTTATTTCTGCTGGTTTATGTGATTTACTAGTCAATGTGTTTAGACCGCTTTATGTGTTTCATACTTTCTACGTATTGAGGTGTTTTCTTGTTTTAGTTTAAGTAGCGGACTATTTGAACTCTTTATGCTTTCTGAGCTAATTGAGTGTTCTAGCTGCTTTAGTTGTTTCTACTGTCAGGCTGGTTTTATGTGTCTGACCAGCTTAAGACTATCTTGGTAATTCAGGTTTTCTGGTGTTGTAGGTGTTTAACTGGTTTGCCTCGTTTGGATCCTTTACGTTTGGATGTGCTTGACTGGTATAGTTATATGACCAGCTTAGCTAGTTCAATTAACCAGCTTTATGCCTTCCGGCTTTTCAAATGTTTTAGCTTTTTTGCTAATTAACTGGTTTGGCTGTCTCAAGTTTTTTGAAAGATGAGCTGGCTCATGTGTTTCTAATTTATGGATTTAACCGCCTTTTCTATTTAAGCTGTTTAAGCTTTTAGTTGTTTTAGCTGTTTCCGCCGTTTAAACTTTTACAACTGCTCTATATGTTTAGTTGGTTTTGGCCGTTTTAGGTGTTCCAGGTGCTTCAGCTTTCAACCACCGCTTCATCTATTTCAACGTTTACCTATTTAAACATTTACCTATTTTAGTAGTTTACCTATTTTAGTAGTTTACCTATTTAAACAGTTTACCTAATTTAAAAGTTCATCTATTTCAACAGTTAACCTATTTTAGTAGTTAACCTATTTCAACAGTTTATTTATTTTAACAGTTTACCTGTTTCAACAGTTAACATACTTCAACAGTTAACCTATTTTAACAGTTTATCTATCTTAATAGTTTACCTGTTTCAACTGATTACCTACTTTAACACTTCACCTGTTTTAACAGTTAGCCTACTTCAACACTTTATTTATTTTAACAGTTTACCTGTTTAAACAGTTTATTTTTAGCAGTTTACCTGTTTCAACAGTTTACCTATTTTAGTAGTTTACCTATTTTAACAGGTACGTATTTCAACAGTTTACCTGTTTCAACAGTTAACCTATTTTAGTAGTTTACCTATTTCAACAGTTTATCTATCTTAACAGTTTACCTGTTTCAACAGTTAACCTACTTCAACTGATTAATTGAATTCTTAAACGCGTTCTTTTAGATACCCTTGAGCCTGACAGGACATTTTCTACAAGCAGCGACAAACTTTCATACTATACTGTAAAGCTAGTGTCTGAAAATTCTTGGGCCTAAAAGTACTTGGGCCTGTGAGCTTTCGAGCCAGATGAAAAAACACTACTTGCTAATCTCGTGGCCTGTTAAAAAAATGCTCTTGACCCGTTGTGAAAAATGCTCTTGGCCTGTTTTGAAGGAGATGCCTGCATGGTGGGTGGCTTAAAGTGTCTTGTTTAACCATAACCTGATTCTCTGATATCCTCAAAGTCGGCGTTTCTGAACGCTCGCGGCTGCGAAAACAGTATGGTTGCAAGGCGTGCACACAGCACCATGGCTAGTCTCTTTCGTCACACAAGCGTAGTGCACGTAAAAGTTCCACCAAACCCGTCCTGATCTTTTTAAAAAGAATTGCCTTCTGAAGCATTGCCAGGCCCCGGGACTAGGCGATTCGGACCCGTCGACTGAAATCAGAAGACCTGGAAGTTGCGGCTCTGTATGCAGTCCCACGTATCCGGCCGAAGTCCACCTATGAAGGCAGTCTGCCCGACTTGTCTAGACGGATAATTGAAACGTGTAACATCTTCACCCAAATGGTTATTTGGAACCGGCTTCAGCCTTTTTTTTTTTTGGCAGTACATGCCGTCTTTAGCGTTCTGCCAGTACACGGTAGTCTGAAGCACGTGCGACTACACTTTGAGTCTTGACAAAGCTTACCCGTCTTCTTTCTAAACCGCCAGCCTCGATTTTCAAGCACGTTTATTCATTTACAGCCAACAACAGCCCAAAAGCAACCAACGCCAGCTTTAACTGTGTTAGCCAAGAAGGCAAGCTTTGACTGTGTTAGCCAAGAAGGCAAGCTTTGACTGTGTTATTCAAGAAGGCAAGCTT
Organism: Metschnikowia orientalis; assembly: GCA_002893665.1. Taxonomy (NCBI): domain Eukaryota; kingdom Fungi; phylum Ascomycota; class Pichiomycetes; order Serinales; family Metschnikowiaceae; genus Metschnikowia; species Metschnikowia orientalis. The sequence goes on along the minus strand of NXGZ01000004.1, from coordinate 661,103 downwards.
TGACTGTGTAGGCCTAGAAGGTGAGGTCACGTGACGCACAGCGCGAACCGAAACGTAACCACTGTCGCGGCCCCTGCTCCAGTGCAATCGCACCCCAGTTTCATCACGGTTTCAACGGCCGCCTCGTCCCCTCCTTCTCAGCCCGCGCCTGATGAAACGCTTCCTTCGCTTGGCCTTGATGGCCCCGCTTCTCGTTCTCGCGTCCGTCGTGCAAATCGGCCCGACCTCCGGACATCTCGAGCATCTTGAAAACGACCCTCCCGTCAGCCACATTGTCCGGTTCCACATTGCCCAGGGCCGCCTTGGGGGCGAAACCGAGCCGTTCGGCGACCTTGAAATCGCTCTTTTTGGCGCCACCGTGCCCATCACCGTGCAGAACTTCCTAGATCACACCGCCGCCGACTATGTCAACACGGTGTTCCACCGCATAATCAAGGATTTCGTGGTGCAAGGAGGCGGAATGAAGATGGTGGACGGCGGCGAGTTGGAGCTGCTTCCGGCACCGCCGTTCGACGACGAGAACTTTGTTCTCAGCCACGACAAACTTGGCCGCTTGTCCATGGCCAATGCCGGTCCCAACACCAACCTGTGCCAGTTTTTCGTGACCACGGTGGCGGCCACGCCGCATTTGGACGGCAAGCACGTGGTTTTCGGCCAGCTTGTGCTGGGGTTTGACACGCTCGAGAAAATGAACGCCGTGGAAACCGAAAAAGACGCTCCCAAGGTTCCGCTCTACATCGCCAGCGCGTCTGTTGCCGAGGTTTCCCAGGCTCTGCAGGCACTCGAGCCGGTGTTTTCCAGCTACGCTTTCTTGGGTTTTTTCTGTGTGTTTCTTGTTGTGGCTTATGCTGGACACCGCTACTCGAACCGCAAGCGCTATGTGGATCTTGCCCGCTATAAGATGTAAGATGTGAGGCTGGGATGATATTGTGATCTGCGATCGAACTTGATTCCGGTCTTCGTGACTTTGGACTTAATTCCGGTCTTCGTGACTTTGTTTGGACTCAATTCCGGTCTTCGTGACTTTGGACTTGATTCCGGTCTTCTTAACTTTGGTTTGGACTCAATTCCGGTCTTAGTCTGGCCTGGTCTTAGGCTTTAACTTTGTTTGGACGTAATTCCGGTCTTGGCCTACAAAACGATTGGAGTCTTTTCTACTTGATCTAGTCTGTTGTCTGGTTATGTTTGAGTCTGTCCTGCTTGTCTTCCTTCTTTGGGTCTATTCATGTCGATTCTATTCTGTTGGCCTGGTTTTTTTGGACTTCTCTGTTGGCCTGGTTTGGCCTTTTTGTTGGGCCTGGTCTTTCGGTCTGGTCTGTCTGGCGTACCCCGGATCCTGCACACAGGCGCGCACATCTCTACACCGCCGTTCCGTGTGCAATGGCATAGGTGAGACTTTCGTCAATCTGTTCAAGAAGAGTCCCCTCTTTGTCTTCCCTCACGACCAGCGACCACATACTCTGCATGTCGACCCCGGTGACTGAGTTCCCCATCGTGGTGGTCAAAAATCTACCGTTCGATGCGTCCTCATCACTGCTCCATGACATGCTTTCGAATTTTGGAAAGGTCCACCAGCTTCGGGTATCGGACGGGTCTGCTCCTCGAGGCACGTGCTACGTTGTCTACACGACAATGGAAAGTGCTTTGCGTGCTGCAAAGGAGCTCAATGGTGTCAACTTCCACTCCAGATACTTGGTGGCTCACTTGTACCAAGTTCCGGGCGATGTTCTTGGGCGCTTCGATGCGGCCTCTTCTTGAGTTACTACGAATGGCTTAAAGAAGCTGTCTGACACGAATACTCAATGATACAGTTGCCCGGAGAAAACGGCCAGTCACGAATACTCAATGATACAGTTGCCCGGAGAAATCGGCCAGTCACGAATACTCAATGATACAGTTGCCCGGAGGAAACGGTCAGTCACGAAAGACTTAATGATGCAGCCTAAGGGTATCGAAACTGTCTATTCAGTCACGGTGGGCCTCAGTGAGATCTATATTTACGGATTTAATTCACCACTACTTTTTGATAGACACATCCACAAGATTCAACGCAAAGTAACTCATGAAACCCACAAAGACAAAGGCCGAGATCTTGGCCACCTTTTTCCAGTAGCTTTGTGCCGAGTACTTGTACTTCACGTAGACCTTGGTGCTGTTGAGCTCATCAAAGAGGTTTTCGAAACGAAGGGTGATTTTGACGTGGCCATCGCTGACGTCTAGAAAGCTCTTCTCGGCGCCAATCTCGGCGTCGGACGCAGGGATGATGGCCGCGGCACTGATGAACTCGGCGTTCTCCGGCAAGTAGAAGGACACCGAGACCTTGTCGTAGTACACCTCGCGCAAGGAGCTGAGCAAGGGGAATTGGGCCACGTACGTGTCGTCGGAGCCGGAGATCTTGTGCACAAACGAGTCCTGGGGGTTGTTCCAGCCCATGGTGAAGTTGTACTTCCAGCCGCCGAACATCGGGTACCGGGGCTGGAGAATGAGGTGGTCCTGGACAATCTTGTGCGTGGTGACCATGCCGACCTTGTCGGTGAAGTAGTAGTTGGAGAAGGGCGCCCTGTTGTCGACGGGGAAGTCCAAGTGCGAGAGGGCAAAGTGGTTCTGGAGCAACTCGTAGCGGCCCTTCATCCAGTCGCCGCGCGAGTAGCCGGACTTCAACTCCGCGCCGTCGTTGACAAGCTCGTAGTAGTCCTCGGTCTGCACAATGCCCACGTCCGAGGCGGGCAACCAGAAGCTTCTGTCCAAGACCACGGCACGCGTGATTGGCCGGTTGTGGTCGTACAAAAGCCCCATGGGCTGCACGGCGTTGGCAGGCACGCGTTGCTGGGTGGGGCCGTAGGTGAGGGCGCCGGCGTCTTTTTCCACGCGGGCCTTCAACTCGGGCAAGCCGGCGGTGTCGACGGGCGTGTCGAGCTCAAACTCCATCTCCTGCCCCCTGGCGAGTCCCGTGAACGTCAACGAGTACTCGGCGGTGGCGTAGGGCGAGAAACACATCTTGTTCAAGCGGAGCAACATCTGCTGCGTGTCCAGCATCTCAATCTGGCGGGGGTACGCGTGGATGCTGTTGGCGTACACGTACGTGATTTTGAACTCCACGGAGCTGCCAGGCGACACGGGGTACGGGAACGCCACGGAGTAGACGCCCGGACTGACCCAAACGGGCTGGATTTTGTAGTTGTTGTCGACGATTTTGGCCGTGACAAACGAGACATTGGCCACGGCGCCGAAGCCGTCGTTGATGGCAAAAAAGTAGTTCTGTTGCGGCTGGGGCGACAAGTTCTTGACCTCGAGGAGGTCCACCTCCTTGACATAGGGCCGCGAGAGATCGACCGTGCGGTAGTAGCGGGTGTTTTCCCAGAGCGAGGGGTCGACGACTGCAGACACGTGAGCCCACGCCAAGGCGACGAGCGCCACAAAGACCGAGAACCGGGACCAGAGCATTGTGGAAAGAGGCGGTGTGGGAGGTTGGAGTGAAGAGAACAGGTGTTTGGTGCCAGCGCGCGGGACCAGGTGCGGTGCACGGGTGCGGGACCGCGCCTGGTGCACGGGTGCAGGCCCACGGTGCGGGCCCTCGAGCCAAACCGGGTGCACGGGTGCGCGCGCGGCCTTGCTACCTGGCGGCGAATCCCCGTTGTTTTTTCTCCACCGCCTCTCACTGTTTGCGTGCCACCCACTTTCAGACGTTTCCCGCCATCCTGGCCTGTCTGTTTCACCACCGTTTCGTCGTCTGCGTGCCGCCTCGCTCGCTGTTCCTGCATCCCCTACTCTGGCTATTCCTGTCCATTTAGGTCGTCTCGACAGTCCCACTTGCTAACGGTGGACTGCCTGACCCCGGTCCTTCTTTCTGACCTGCTTCTGTTGCTCGTACAGCCCTGGTGCTGCAACTCAATTGGACTATTCGAAACGTCTGAGACTGTGTGAAACACCCTCGAAACTCGTTTGAAACGGCCTCGAAACTCGTTTGAAACGCCCTCGAAACTCGTCTGAAACACCCGCGAAACTCTTCTGAAACATCCTCAGATCCCACTTAAATCCCTTGAAAACGCCTGAAATACAGCCGGTCTTGGATATTCTCTCTTCAATTTCCCCTCCCTTCATCTCTGTCCATCATCATGTCATTTCAGGATTTGATCCCGGTGGTGAACAAACTTCAGGACATCGTTACGACTACCCAGTTGTCTGACATTGACTTGCCCATTCTTGCAGTCGTTGGCTCTCAGTCGTGTGGGAAGTCCTCTGTTTTGGAAAACATTGTCGGCAAAGACTTTCTTCCTAGAGGCACCGGCATTGTCACTCGCAGACCCTTGGTTTTGCAATTGATTAACATCAAAAAAGACGACCCTATAGTCCACCAATCGCATGATTCCGACTCCTCTTCTGACGCCCCTCTGGGCGAAGTCAACCTTGAAGAGCACCTCAGGAAATCCTCCAGAAACGGCTCTGTTGCCTCTTCTGACGACCAAGCCATCGAATGGGGTGAGTTCTTGCACATTCCTGGAAAACGTTTCTACGACTTCCACGCCATCCGCAGAGAAATCGAGGCCGAAACCGCTCGCATTGCGGGTAAGAATAAGGGAATCTCCCGGCTTCCCATTAATCTCAAGGTCTACTCCACCCGCGTGCTTGATTTGACCTTAGTTGATTTGCCAGGGCTCACCAAAATCCCAATCGGCGACCAGCCCACCGACATTGAAAAGCAGACCCGGAACTTGATCATGGAGTACGTGTCGAAGCCAAACTGCATCATCTTGGCCGTGTCGCCGGCAAACGTGGACTTGGTCAATTCGGAGTCGTTGAAGTTGGCAAGGCAAGTCGACCCCACCGGGAAAAGAACTGTGGGTATTTTGTCCAAAATTGACTTGATGGACCAAGGAACGAATGCCCTCGACATCTTGAAGGGTAACGTCTATCCTTTGAAGCTCGGTTTCATTGGCGTGGTTAACAGATCTCAGCAAGATATCCTGGAAAACAAGTCTTTAGATGACTCCTTGAGAGCCGAGCAGCTGTTTTTTGTCAACCACCCGGCTTATCGTGCCATTGCAAATAAGTGTGGCACCCGCTACTTGACTTCAACCCTAAACAAGATTCTTATGAACCACATTAGGGAACGTTTGCCAGACATTAAGGCGAAACTTAACACTTTAATGAGCCAAGCTGAGCAAGAATTGGCCTCGTATGGTGATATTCCAACTTTGGAGTCGACTAAGGAGGGAAGATCCGCCCTTCTTTTGAGCTTGATGACCAAGTTTGCCAACAGTTTTGTAAGCTCGGTTGAAGGTACGTCTTTGAACAACATGTCTATCAAGGAATTGTGTGGAGGTGCCAGAATTTACTACATCTTCAACGAGATGTTTGGTTCCCTGTTGGCCTCGATCAACCCGACTCACAATTTGTCCATCAAGGACATCCGGACAGCCATCAGAAATTCGTCAGGCCCCAGACCGTCTCTTTTTGTGCCAGAATTGGCATTTGATCTCTTGGTCAAGCCTCAAATTAAGTTGTTGGAGGATCCCTCTCGCCAATGCGTTCAGATGGTCTACGAAGAACTTATGAAAATCGTCCATGGCATCTGCAATGCAGCCGGGGACTTAGAAATGAACAGATACCCAAGACTTCAGGCCAAGCTCATTGAGGTAGTTTCGGACTTGCTCAGAGAAAGACTTGGTCCTACCATAAAGTATGTGGAATCGATGATTGACATTCAACAGGCGTACATCAATACGAACCATCCTAATTTTGTTGGCGCTGCGGAAGCAATGGCAATTGTTGTTGACGAAAGACGCAAGCAAAGAGAGACGGAGCTGACTTCCAAGCTCAGACTCGCCACGCAGAGAATCTTGAGAAAGTCAAGTAAAAGTGAGGGACACGTGGAAGGAGGTGAAGCAAACGATGAAGTCGCCGATGAAAAAGAAGAGGGTATTGATATTGACCAAGTGGACGATGTTGTTAGACCCGCAGTCAAGCACAAAAGGAGCGACTCCAACAAGACCAACATCTCGTTCCAATCCGAATCCACGCATCAAGAAACATACTTCAACTACTTCTTTGGAAGAGATCCAGTGATGCATCAACAACACATGCAAACGCAAGCACAGTTAAACCCTACACCGTTCAAGTATCCGCAAGCTGAAGAGGGGGTATTGCATTTCAACCAAAACTTTTTGCACGGCGGAGTCTTGAACGATATGAGAGACATGCACATTGGTGAACATACGTACAAGGCAGAGGACAACCATCAAATGCCCGAGGAGGAGAACTACATGGAACTCAACGAACGCGAGCAATTAGAGTGTGAGTTGATCCGCAGGTTGATTGTGTCGTACTTTGGTATTGTGCGGGAGATCGTGCAAGATCAGGTGCCCAAGTCTATCATGTGCTTATTGGTGAACTACATTAAGAGCCACATTCAAAACAGACTTGTTGTCAAGCTTTACAATGAGAATTACTTCGACGAGTTGTTGAAGGAGGATGAAACCATTCAGATGGAGAGAGAAAAATGTTTGACGTTGTTGAAAACGTACCGCGAGGCATCTCGGGTGATAAGTGAGGTGGTGTGATGGTCACGCCACATGAGAGGTGAGCTAGATCACCTCGGCCCACGGGCCACATTTGTATAAAGCATCTAGAAATGACTACTCGAAATATGCCAATGGCCTGTAGATTGTAGGTGGTGAGGGTTTAAACAGCAAAGCTTGATGTGGCATTGGTGTAAAAACTGTGCAATGGAGTCTAGAAGGCAAATCCAAGAAACTGACAATTGTCAGCAAACTACAGGGACAGGGAGGTGTCAAGTGAAAAAGTCGTCAATTTTAAAAGCGTTGTAGTGTCGTGATTCTTAGACGAGTCGGGAAGTTTGATTTTTCAAACGAATGGGAAAGTTTTGATTTTTAAACGAATGGGAAAGTTGTGATTCTCAAACGATTCGTAAAGTTGTGATTCTCAAACGAGTAGTAAAGTCGTTATTCTGTAACGAGTCGTAAAGTCGTTATTCTCGAACAAGTCGGAAAGTTATGATTCTCAAACAAGTCGTAAAGTCGTTATTCTCGAACAAGTCGGAAAGTTATGATTCTCAAACAAGTCGTAAAGTCTTTATTCTCAACAGTCGTAGTCGTGATTCCTAAGAACGAGGCCTGCTGAGCACATACAAAGCAAGAGGATCGTCCAAGCGAGTGTTGACTAGCATTCGAGGATGCAAAGAGTACTTGATGTGCTTCTTGTCGTCTAAAGGCATCATGGACTCGTTTTCATCGTGAGGCATAAACAGGAAGGAGAGCTTGCGCTCCAACAAGCCCGATTTGGCAGCAAAAGCCGAGGACAACACAATGCCTTGCCGATCGAGAAACTGCACGTCCAGCGGCGAGAGAGACGAACACACGATCGAGCGCAAATCAGCTAGGTACCCCAAAGAAACCACTAGTTTACATTTCCAGGACTGGGCTAGCACGCGAACCAATTGCGAGGCTCGCGTTGACTTACTGGCAGGAAACAAGTCGGAGAGGGGCGTCTGTAGAAGAAGCAGCATGAGGTGATCGTGGAGGTCGAGAAAAAGCGCATTCAAGTCGTAGTTGCTGATACGAATCAGCGCCATGGACGAGAGCTTCAAAATGGACCGGTCGTTGACAGCCACCTGGTTTTCTGCAAGAACCTGCTTGCGGTTGATGAAAATGCGGACAGGAACAGCGGTGGTGGCGTTCACTGAAAGGTACGTGACAGTAGCAGGCATTTTGGGAGGTTATGTCGTACAATAGCTTTGATAGACTGGATTTAATGTTTGAGCAGGCGCAGTGAGATGGGGTGATTTTGTGGTAAATGTAGGTGGGTTCTACTGATTCTGTAGAGTTCTGGTTCTGTAGAGTTCTGATTTTTGTAGAGTTCTGGTTTCTGTAGAGTTCTGTTGTAGAGCTTTAAGGGACTTCAAACGAACTCACTTTAGATATCCCCAATATTATTAAAGAGAACTCGCTGTTGAAACACTCTTATAGGAGAGTTGAATGAAAAGGACCCCGTCTTCGCAATTGTGACGCTTTGAAAGACCGTTCTTGGACTTTGCAGAAGTCTCTTTGAATTATCACTTTGAGGTGAACCAGAGTCTGAGTCTTGAAGAATGCACTCTTGGTCGCTCCTTCTCTGGGTTTTATTTTATCGCTCTGCTTAAAACTTAGCAGTCGGCTGGACTATCCTGGGTTTGTTTGAGTTATAACTAGAGCCAAAGATGGTGGTAGTTGGATGCTTCCTTGAAATGTACCAAATTGTAGGGTTGAGGCCGGAACTTGGCTGGAGGCGATTCGAAACTGAGTGCCTGGAACCAGTTGAGATTTTGCGAGCTATGCGGCGCCAGTGTCTTTTTTTGGCAACTCGGCAGAAATGTAGCTGGTTTGCAAAGCGTCTAGTGGTGGGTTTTAAATGGTGTGGACTTCGATCCCGCGGCACGTGACTAGGTGGTTGCGCCCGCTGGCTGCAAACGAGGTCCCTAGAGCCCATCATCCTGGGTGTTCAGCTACTACCTTTGGAAACCCAAAAGTCTAGTCATTCATTTACGGGAAAGTTTAGCAATTTGGTTCTACTTGCCGGTAACTCTCATGTCGCCTCACTCCCCGATGCCTTTTAGCAAGATTAGGTTCAGGCCGTCTTACCCTGTTAAAAGCCTGGCTTTCGGGAAATCATGGCAACTTACGGGTGGAGGAAATCAAAGGGTGTGTTTGAGATTGCTCCAGAACTGATTTGGCCATAGTAAGCAGAAACTGTTAAAGGGTTGACCAAAGACGAATCTATTGGCTCCGCCTGTTTTTAGTTTGTACTGTTTTAAATAGTTGCCAAAGCTGTCACTATCTTGGGCTATTCTTGTAAATACACATAGGCTATTTCTTTAATATACATATTCTATTTTTTAAATATACATAGGCCAATTTTAGAATACACATGGGCCAATTTAAAATACACATAGGCCAATTTTAAAATACACATGGGCTGTTTTTTTAATACACGCGGGCTGTTTTTTAAATACACATAGGCTGTTTTTAAATACACATAGGCTTTTTCTTAAATTGGTATTGCTGTTAAACTCCTCTCGCTCCAGCTCATACTTGATTCTCTGTTGTTCACATTAAATCACCTTTGGCAAATTCCATTTTTTTGGCTTGCGCTATCCTGAATTTAACTGTTTATGCAGATACTAAGTTGATTTATCTACGTTATCTGATGCTGCTGTCTATATACTCCTTTAGTGTATGTTTCATGTGTTATTACTCTTATCTATACTTCTATTACTATATCAAGACAACCTAACGTGAGTAATGAGCTTATGCTTCTATTTTTTTATGCAAGGTATGATATCAAATTGTTCTCCTGTTGGTTCAATTTTATCTTTAGCTCATGGATGGTATCTCCTGTTTATTATTGTTAGTGGTATTTTATACGGTTGATAATGTCTAAATTCACTGTCTCCAAGGTTTATTGACTTGAATGCCTTGATAACCTGTTAATTCAATTGCTCTTAAGTCTGTTATACTGGTACTCCTTCATCTTAGAACTTTATTAATACTGGTATTTGAGCTGGTGCTATTAATAGAGCTCCTAAATTGCTTAAGCTGCTTCTTCTGTTGTGTTATCTGCTTTATATCAAATTCAGTAATAGCTTAACCAGTGGTGTTAATCCTCCTTATGACTTCAAAAGCTGCTTTAGAGCACCTGCTTATAGTGGACTTTAGCCAAGTCTCCTAATATTTCGATTTAATTCCTAATTCTAGATCAAATATGATTTGAGAAGATTTGATTTAGTTTATGCTTTACATCTGTTTAGGTTGATATTATTGTCCTGCTTTGCAGATTTAATTTTAGAGCTGTTGCTTGACACTCACACATGCTCTCAATTGAAAGTACTCTTGGGCTGTCGTTTAAAACATGGCTCACTCTTAAAAGATGGCTCACTTTCAAGCTGAGCGTTGTTCAAAAAGATCTTGGAATTGCCATTCAATGCAAATATTGGTCTTATGGCATCAAGTGGAAGATGGACAGTACATAAAAAGGGAAAATGTTTCTTAACAAAACTAACGGGTCTAAGCTGGTCAAATGAAAACTCTTCAAAAACCTAGGAAACAGTAAGCGTTTTTAAGCGTATAACAAAAAATGGTGTCACATGCCACTTCAAAAGCAAAGGTGTAATTTAAGGTTTTAAAGATCAAATAGATATTTTGTTATTTGCCCATTTTCGTAAGAGCTTAAGAATGTATTAGTAAATAATATCAAATACTGACAGCTTGGTCGAAGAAACTGCCACCAGCAAAAATATTCGTATATTACTTGCAGAAACTGTAGGATTGTTTGCACTAGTAACAGCTCAAGTGTACGTAAGAATGACAAATTTATACAAAAGATTAGAAGAGTCAAGAAACATCGTCAGCTACTAAAAAATTACAATGACAGGACTGTTATTAGAATAAGTGGAACTGATCCATTTTACTGATAGTTTTGACATGGGTCAGTTTTTTATGCCCTGGAGTTCCTATAATCAATCTTCAAAATATCCATCATCGATTCGAAAAAGCTATGCTAAGAAAATGTTTTGTTAAAGCTATATGACAAAGAGAGAATCAGCTTGAGTTGATTATTTGGATGTGAGCGAGATTGGATCTATATTTAAGATGAGAGTACTATACTACGAAAGTCAGTGCTATTAACACATTATACACTAACTTTACTTCAACATTCAGTGCAATGAGTTACACTAATTCTACTACTTAAACGTATAGAAATCAATTAAATATCTTTTTTTCATGAATATTTCTATTGAAGTACTTGATTTGAGTGAAAAGCTATTTTCCTGAATCAGTCATTTTGAGATCCCTGAATTTGCCTTTTTGAGATCCTCCTCCGCCTGCTCTTATAGTCCAACCTCTTTTTGAGCCTTTATGCCATCAAACAGGGTGATAAATTCATTTTCTGCTGTTTAATCATATATTTCTAGCTACCTGCTGCTTTCCACAGTTTTTTCCTCTGATTTTGTTAGGAATAGGCTTCAAGATTTTCTGATGAAGTTAACTTCTATCTATTATTGTCAAATCTATCACTGGCACAATACAGTGATTTCTTTTTCTTCGAATTTTGAAGTCCTTTAAAAAGGTAAACGGTCTAGAACTATGTGCCTCGAGCTCTGTAGTGATGAATTCTTCTGAATCTTGACTGGTTGCCAACAAGACGTAGTATTTATCGGAAACTAGTTCCTCGACTTTAGATTTGGGCACTTCGCTAAGAGGTTGATTGAATGTAACCTCCATTTTCAAAGCGTTTGCGTAGGTTTTCAACTTCTCGTCAATATCTTCCTATTCATTTTTGGTGTCTACGCTACCAATGTCCCTGATTTCATCGGCAATCGCAGACTCAGTCGAACTTTGAAATGATGAAGGGTGAAGCATAGAAAGGTGATATATGGAAGAAGCGAGAATTTGCAAGAGCTGACCAATGCCTAATTGCAGTAAGAGGAGGAATGTGAAAAATGATTAATTGTAGTAAGAATAAATGTGAATAATGCCCAGTTGTAGTAAGAATAAATGTGAATAATGCCTAGTTGTAGTAAGAGAAGAAGGAAAAAGATTTCTTATCGTAAGATAGGAAGGTGAATAATGCCCAGTTGTAGTAAGAGAAGAAGGTGATAAATGTCCAAATGTAGTAAGAATAAAAGTAAAAGATAAGAATAGGAACCGCCAAATTAAGTAGTAGACCAAAAGTTTGCACCTATTCTCAAGGTTTGAGATCAAAATAGACAGGTCCTAAGAAATGTTGTCAGAAGGAAACATAATGAGCCGATCACGTGAGCTTTTAGAACGGAACATTGAGAGTAAAGAGACCAAAGAGGAAGCAGGGATTGTCTTTATTTATATTTCAAAGTCTTGTGGAATTTTCTCTTGTTTAAGGCAAAATTCCATGCAGTGCAAAATGTATTGTCACATTTCCACTTTTTCGCACCCAAATCGTGCAGCAGCCTAAATTCGACAAACAAAGTATCTAGAACAAGCTCTTCTATAATTAAGTGAACTTTTTAGTTTTATTTTTATCCATATTCTGTGAAGTAATCTACTACCTCTGGTTTATAATACTGATTCCATTAAGTAATGAAAATAGTACAATTTTAATACTTTATAAGTTAAGACATTAACATGCTCAGCCTCCGTTCTTTGTCCACCACTCTGATTCGAATTTGTTCGATATTGGGTCCGGCCAAATTGCAGATTTCTTTACAATATGTTGAAAAATTTGGTGTGTGAACGGTTTGTTGGATGGAATAGATGGACTCTTGGGATTTTCAACCAAGAAGAAAGGAGAAAGAAGAAATGTACAGAAAGAAGAAATGTTCAAAAAGAAAGAGTCGAGAACGTGAGCGTCACGGCACAAAACTTCAAAAATAAGTTACCTTTGCTGACTTATGAGTAGAAAAGAACCCGATCTCAACTCCGAAGATATTGATTGAATGCCAAATACATTCTTTCTGGGCTCAGTTGTCCCAAATTTTATTTAGGGTACATCAGGCCTTACACATCAGGCCAACTGTTTTTTTCAACAGCCATTTTCTCATTTACTCCGTGAAATTCAAATACGATCTAATCTTGGGCTGACCTCTGCTCTGCTTCATTCTCAATAAAGTCTGTTTCTCTCTTCAAAATCACTCCATATTGCCTCTTGTAATGCCGTGGAAACCACAATCACAGAGGAACTCGGGAATATTCGAACAGGAAAACAATGAGTTTGCCTTAATCGGAGGACATTTCTGCTGACACTGCTAAACGGTAGTAATCCCATAGATATAGTATTCTCATTGGAATAGAATTTTTATCAACATAGTATGTCCATGAACATAGTATTGCTATACACGTGATATTTCCATAGATAACATGTTCATAAACTCAGTTTTGTCATACAAGTAGAAAGTCCATAAACGTAGTCTTTCCATTAATGTAGGCTTTCCAAAGGCATAGGATTCCAAAAGACGTTTTTTCTTAGCAGGGCAACTAAGCCACTGGTTGCCTCGGCACGTGCACAAGCACTTAAAGCTTTCGGTAACGTGACCCGGAATCATCCTTACTCTTTCTTTGCTTGTAAGTGTTGTTGGATGTGCGCAGATTTCATCTCCATAGTAATAATTGCCGGCTGATTTGCCACGGTATAAAAAAAACCGTCCGGGTTCAGGCCAGCAGCTTCTTATGCCGACAGCATCAACTCCTTCATCAGGGACTCCCTGAACAGACATAGGGTTTAAACATCGTATTCGACAATCATCACCACCAAAAAGGGACTTTGGATGAGTCAAGCGAATCTAGATCCATATAAAATTTTTGATATAGTCGGTTCGGGAGTGATGGCACCTCTCATTCTTTCCCTCTCGAATCACAATTTCTATTGTACTCAAATTTACAAATCATGAATATAGTAATCCACATCAGAAATTTTTCATCGACAAGCGCAGTGGCGCAGTGGAAGCGCGCAGGGCTCATAACCCTGATGTCCCCGGATCGAAACCGGGCTGCGCTAGTTTGTCTTTTTTTGCTTCTACTTTATCTGGGGTACTGCACGCGCGCACCGCACCTACGTGGCTTCTTGATCTTGATCTGTTTACTAACATTTAGTGTATTCAACCGCTTCCCCAGTCATGGTATGTGGTTCTTTGTTAACCTGGATCTCGTCATGAGCAATGGTTCCCGAGAATTTGCCCCCTTATTCATATACTAACAGCCCACCAGGCTCTCCAAACTCCTAGACAAAGAGCTGCTAACTCGAAGTTCGCCAAAATCAACACGAACAAGCAAGGAAAGCCTAGAGCAAAAACTGAAAAGGTTGCCTTCCCAATTTCCAAACCTTGGATGATTGCTTTGGTCTTTCTAGTTTGTGGCGGAGCTGTTCTCGAAATTCTTCGTCTCTTCTTTTAAAATCCTTCCCGAAATACCTGGTGTCCTAAACCCAACTCCATGGTATCTGTACCATTGATAGTGCTTTAATAAACGATTTCATAGCATTTCTTTCTCATGCTACGATTGCTATTCTCTCGTTGCAAGACTTGTAGCTCTCATTTGCCAGACTTGCCGCCGCCAGAGGCTCTGTCACGGGCAACGGCGTTTCAATGAATTCTCTCGTCACAGCTGGCACATCGTCACCAAAAATCTCAAAATGCATCCAGAAAGATTCATAAGCATCAGTTGTTTCCCCGAAATTAAAGATGGCCACTTGCGAGTTCTCGTCGTCAACGAAAGGGTGATAGGGCAGGCAAGTCTCAATCTCTGCTTGCGAAATTGGAGTCTCCACGTCTTTAGGGCGTACTGTATTCTTTTGGTAAAGAAGAGGGCCGTAATTATTATGGGATAACCGCTCAACGTTCTGTGTTAAAGACTCGTCCAACTTGCAGTTGCTTGGAACAGTGTACTTGAATTGATGCTTACCGTTGAATGTAGAAAACAACCTTATTTGGTTGTTATCATCCAAGAATGCCATTTGGTTGATCGCCACGGGGTTTTGAGATGGATGCTTTTTGATGTCACCCCTTTTAGCGGCACCTGATATATTAGAATAGCTCAGAAGCTTCATAAATTTGACCGCCCCAATGGAAGGAAGCGTCCAGGAGTTAAGGAACTGGGATTCTTTGGCCCGCTGTGAGAAATGCTTGTTTGGTGTATTGGGAAGATTGTTGTTTTCATTGCCGCTGAAGAGGTAATTTATGTTGAACCAGTGTATTGTTCCAGTCTTCTCAGTGATGCATCCAAATCCTGAATTACTGACCATCGTCCCCTCTATCATATCATTATTCATTGACCAGACAATTTCCCTTATACGTGCTTTTGTTTTTCCTCTAGAAAACTTTCCAACAAGAGATACCCTTTTTGGAAGCTGATAGAGGTCCCATAGATATATGCTATCCCCGCGAGTGTTCACTTGGGCCAAATGAAGGTCATTCTCATTTAAGGAGAGATGTGAAACGCCATCCGCTGACTCAAAGAATGCCAAGGTTCTCCCAGTAGAAAGGTCCAAAACCTTCACAAAACCACCGTCTCGACCGCTTTGTCTTACAAACTTGCTCGAAGTTGTATAAACAGCAGAAGCAGTAGTGTAAAGAGTTTTGCCAATAGTGCTGCTAACAGACCTTAGAGAAATATCTTTTTCCATAATGTCTTTCCCCAGACCCATATACTTCCGGACGGCTTTAGTGCTCAAGTCAGATAGGTTCAAAAATGTGTCCGTGGCTGAATTGGACAAGGAAGCCACCACACGAGAAAGAAGTGGGCCTTTGGGCGGAAGCTGCATTGGTGTGAAGGCAAATTCGTTTGACTCCATTTCTTGCCGCAGTAAGCTTTTTGACAGGTTGTATTTTCTCAAATGATTTGTCTCATGTTCAGTTGGGCAGTAGACTAGCCAGGAACCAACAATATCGAAAATCGGAACTGATCCCGAAACGGATGTTTTGATCAAAACGCTCGATATATCGTTTTTACTCAAACCGTCTTGCTGTATTATTGAGAAGGTGTTGCTTTCTAGAGCTGAGAGCACATCGTCGGACACTTCATGTAATGGAGAGAGCTCTGTACCGCCTTGAAGAATGTAGAGGTATCCTGCAGAATTCGAGACAATAACGTAGTCTCGCGAGACCTTCAAGGTTGGTGAATCATGCCACAGTACTGCTGGCAAGATGTATTCGAATTCTCGCGAGTTGATGTAAGCAGCCAAAAAAAAGCAAGATGTGTTTGAATTAAATTTAAGCAAAAGAAGGATGTCTCCGAATGCTGATGGCCAGATTGTCATTGCCTTCACGGCACACGTGCCAGTGGAAAAAGACGAGACTAGCGTTAGGGAGTCTCCTAAATAATCCTCGGTAATTGGAGGAGACTCTGGTGCAACATAGATATCTTTAGACGCATTCAAAGAGGGCAGGCCAAATCGATCGACATGACCCCAGTCCCAAACCTGAAGCGTTTTCTGCTCTTCGTACCACATAATAATTTCTCCATTGGGACCACATTCGAGGAGGGCAGGTGCCGCATTAGAACCAAGTGAACGTATGTTCTCTTCGTGCTTGTCTGTATTAGGAAATTGGAGCGTTGCGTTCTTAACTTTGCTCCATGCTTCAGAAGTTGCGCTGGGTCGATGACCAAACTTCTGATTACTGAGACTAAATGTTAGCACAAAAAATTGTATTAGAGCCGGTCATTCACGATGCTGAAATATACATACACCTTGCGTATCTTAGGACCTGTCATTATTGGCATAGCCCAACTTTGGCGAATCTGAGTATTAGCTGTTGACAAAATGGACGAAGAGTCACACGCTTCTGAGGCCGACAGTAGCACGGATAGTGCAGAAGTGCCCAAAAATAAGAACGTTCACTAAAACGGTCCCCGGTGTTGTCCTAGTCTCAAAATGGTGCAATTGAACTGATCTAGCCTCAATGTAAGAACAGGTGATCAAAAGCAACCCTTACTGGTATGGAAGGCAAATTTATGTGCCTTCAGCTAGAAAGCCGACAGTTGAACTAATACAAAGAGTTTGGCCAAAAAAAGCGAGTGTGTTCAATTCTTGCTGTTGGGAGCAAAACGTGGGATATATAAGGAGATGTATAGGGATAAGACCCTGAGTATAGCCTTATCGTGTGTCTGTGTGCAGTACGATACAAGGGCGTGAGGACTGTGCGTCACGAAGCGAGGTCCAGACGTGTTTGTGTCAGAGCTTGCAGCATGCACTGGCTACATTTGGTTAATGAACACAGATGAAACAACTATTCCCATGCAGTGGTGCATGAAACGGACCTTGGCTCACAAACCCGTGACCAGGCTATAAAAGGCACAGAAGTAGGGTGCTTCCGCACCCTCTTTTTTTAGCTGTCTCAGACGTAAAACCAGTGGTCACCGGGACTGAATCAGATAAAACCCCTTAAATGTGTGGTCAAAAACCCGAATGAATTCGTAGACAGAGCCAAGTTTGTCGATAGCTCGGGCCAACACTGCTCATTGTGTTGGCCTGGGAGCGAAAGAACATAACAGTTGCGGGTTTCGACACCAGGCTGGTATCAAATTATCTTCCGGCCCATGGAGTTTCAAGTTGTGATTTCGGTCTCCACGTTGTGAAAGCCAAACCTCGAGAACCAGGGCGACAAAAAAAGACACGAAATGGAATCGCCTACTACTGAGAAGTACTACAAGAAGAGGTCATTTCGGAAAAGCGGGCTATGTGTGCCGAAAAGATGTTGATCATGTAAATAGTCCCGTCAGACAACCGAGGCTCGAAAGCACGTCAGACAGGGTGGAGATGAACAGATTGGTTTACAACCTGCGAAAGTGTTCCCTTCAACCATTTTAGACTGGGAGTAACCGAATACAACCAGGGCTGACGGGAAGGCATACGCGGTAGATGGTTGATGAAAAGAAAAGTTGGGCATCCCGCGCCTTTTATATGGCGCCTAAATTGCGTCTCTGCACGACTCTGGCGCACTCAAGCCCTAAGTCTCGTGTTTGAAAGTTGCTTGCTTAAGGAGAACCTGCAGAAGAAGAAGAAGCTGCTGTCTTGAATGCAGGCTTACGAAGCTTGGCCTCAACAAAAAGCAGCCTGGGAACAACCCAAATAGGGAACACCTGAAACTCTTCTACCTTAGAGTCTCGCTTCCGCGTCAGTCTGGCAGCCCTCAACAAGACGCCAGCGCAGCCTTGTGTGCAGGCACGGAAGTTTTCCCGTCGAGGCGCGCGCCCTTTACCCAACCATCCCTCCAACCCCAACATTTGCACCCAAAGCCAACACGCAGGGTGCAGGACACGCGGCCTGCCATATATTCTTAGTGAGATGCTCATTTCAGCTCTCCTTCGCTAGTTTTCCGACCCATCTCCGACGCTTGTTCGCTGCCTGTGTTAAAGACCCATATTAATTGAAACCGAACAGTAATAGGCTACCGGAGGAAGATGAGACCCGAAATTGAACAAGAACTTTCCCACACTTTGTTGACGGAGTTGTTGGCCTACCAGTTTGCCTCTCCTGTCAGATGGATCGAGACCCAAGATGTATTTCTTAAAGAACACAACACCGAGCGTGTTGTTGAAATTGGACCTTCCCCCACTTTGGCTGGTATGGCTCTGAGAACCATCAAGGCCAAGTACGAGTCCTATGATGCTGCTTTGTCTTTGCAACGTCAAGTTTTGTGCTACGCTAAAGATGCCAAAGAAATCTACTACACCCCTGACCCTGCTGATTTGGAAGCTGCATCTGCACCTGCACCAGCAGCTGCCGCAGAAGAGCCAGCCGCAGCCCCAGCCGCCGCAGCCCCAGCCGCCGCACCAACACCTGCGCCAGCAGCTGCTCCAGCCGCCGCCGCTGCCGCAGTATCTGACGAGCCAGTAAAGGCCTCTCTTCTTCTCCATGTCTTGGTGGCTCAGAAGTTGAAGAAGTCTTTGGATGCCGTCCCTATGTCTAAGGCCATCAAGGACTTGGTGAATGGTAAGTCCACCGTGCAAAACGAAATCTTGGGTGACTTGGGCAAAGAATTCGGCTCGACTCCAGACAAGCCCGAAGACACTCCGCTTGAGGAATTGGCTGAGCAATTCCAAGACTCCTTCAATGGCCAATTGGGTAAAACTTCTACTTCTTTAATCAACAGATTGATGTCTTCCAAAATGCCAGGTGGTTTCTCGATTACTGTTGCTAGAAAGTACTTGGAATCCAAGTTCGGCTTGGCCTCTGGAAGACAAGATGCTGTTTTGCTTATGGCTTTGGTCAATGAACCAGCTGCCAGATTAGGTTCTGACAACGACGCCAAGGAGTTCTTGGACACTGTTGCACAAAAGTACGCCTCATCCGCAGGTATATCCTTATCCTCAGCATCTGCTGGAAGTGGTGCTGGCGGTGCTGGCGGTGCTGTGATTGATAGCGCCGCTTTGGATGCCATCACAGAAGAGAACAAGAACTTGGCTAAACAGCAACTTGAAACTCTTGCAAGATACTTACAAGTCGACTTGAGCAAGGGTGCCAAATCTTTCATCAAGGAGAAGGAAGCCTCGACGGTCTTGCAAAAGGAACTTGACCTTTGGGAATCCGAACACGGCGAGTTTTACGCAAAGGGCATCAAGCCTATTTTCTCCAGCTTGAAAGCAAGAACTTACGACTCTTACTGGAATTGGGCTAGACAAGATGTTTTGTCGATGTACTTCGACATCATTTTCGGCAAGTTGGACTCCATCGATCGTGAAACCATCAACCAATGTATTCAAATCATGAACAGAGCTTCTCCATCCTTGATCAAGTTCATGCAATACCACATTGACCACACACCAGAATACAAGGGTGAGACCTACCAATTAGCTAAGAGATTGGGACAGCAGTTAATCGACAACTGTAAGCAAGTCTTGGATGTCGATCCTGTCTACAAGGATGTCTCGAGAATAACAGGACCAAAGACTACGGTTGATGCCAAGGGTACTGTTGTCTACGAGGAAGCAAACAAGGAGTCTGTTAGAAAATTCGAGCAATATGTGTACGAAATGGCACAAGGTGGCCCAATGACCAAGCAAGAACAACCTACTATCCAGGAAGATTTGGCCAGAATTTACAAAGCTCTCTCAAGACAATCCGTTTCGAAGAACACCAAAGTTGAACTCGAAGACTTGTACAGCAAATTGGTCAACTACATGCAAAACAACGAAGAGATTGTTACCGACCAGGCCACAAAGATTGCTTTGCAAAATCGCACCGGTACAAACACTCCTTCTGATGAAGATGATACCCCTGCTTCTGACGATGAGATTGCCTCTTTGCCAGACAAGACTTCAATCTTGCAGCCAGTTTCTTCCACGATTCCTCCACAAACTATCCCCTTCTTGAACATTCAAAGAAAGACTCTTCACGGTTGGGAGTACGATTCCAAGTTGTCCTCCATGTACTTGGATGGCTTGGAGAGTGGCGCCATCAATGGCTTAACTTTCCATGGCAAGCAGGTTTTGGTGACAGGAGCTGGTGCTGGATCCATCGGTGCAGAAATCTTGCAAGGTTTGATTTCTGGTGGTGCTAAAGTTGTTGTGACTACTTCACGTTTCTCCAAGAAGGTCACAGAATACTACCAAGCCATGTACTCTAGATATGGTGCCGCTGGCTCGACATTGATTGTGGTTCCATTCAACCAGGGTTCTAAGCAAGACGTTGAAGCCTTAGTTAACTACATTTACGACCCTAAGGACGGTTTAGGATGGGACTTGGATGTCATTATTCCTTTCGCTGCTATTCCAGAAAACGGCAATGGTATTGACAACATTGACTCGAAGTCTGAATTGGCCCACAGAATTATGTTGACCAATTTGTTGAGACTATTGGGTGTTGTGAAGGCAAAGAAAACAACTGATACCAGACCAGCTCAAGTTATTTTGCCTCTCTCACCAAACCATGGTACCTTCGGATTCGATGGTTTATACTCGGAGTCCAAGATCTCTTTGGAAACATTGTTCAACAGATGGTCTTCTGAAGATTGGAGCACCAAATTGACCATTTGTGGTGCTATTATCGGATGGACAAGAGGAACTGGATTGATGAGCGCCAACAACATTATTGCTGAAGGTATTGAAAAGGTTGGTGTCAGAACTTTCTCGCAAAAGGAGATGGCATTTAACATCTTGGGTTTGTTGACCCCTGATGTTGTAAACTTGTGTCAAGAAGAGCCAATCATGGCCGACTTGAACGGTGGTTTGCAGAACATCGACAACTTGAAGGAATTCACCACCAAGTTGAGAACTGACTTACTTGAAAACTCTGATATCAGAAGAGCAGTCTCCATCGAATCTAGCATTGAGCAAAAGGTTGTCAATGGTGACGGAGTTGATGCCAACTACGCTAAGGCAACCGTCGTTCCAAGATCTAACATGTCTTTTGCATTCCCTGACATGAAATCTTACGATGAAATCAAAAACGTCGCCCCAGATTTGGAAGGCATGTTGGACTTGAGCTCCGTCATTGTTGTTACCGGTTTCGCTGAAGTTGGTCCTTGGGGTAATGCAAGAACTAGATGGGAGATGGAAGCACACGGTGAGTTTTCTTTGGAGGGCTGCGTTGAGATGGCCTGGATCATGGGATTGATCAAATACTTCAATGGCAAAATTAAGGGCAAAGCTTACTCTGGTTGGGTCGACGCTAAGACTCAAGCTCCTGTCGAGGATAATGAAATCAAGGCTAAATACGAGGAGGAGATCTTGGAACACTCTGGTATTCGTCTCATTGAACCGGAATTGTTCGAAGGTTACGATCCAAAGAAGAAGCAGTTGATTCAGGAAGTTGTTATCCAACATGACTTGGAACCATTCGAGGCTTCAAAAGAAACAGCAGAGCAATACAAAAACCAACACGGTGAGAAGGTTGAAATCTTCGAAATTGAGGATTCTGGTGAGTACACCGTTAAGGTTTTGAAGGGTGCTACCTTGCTTATCCCTAAGGCATTGAAATTTGACAGATTGGTCGCGGGTCAAATTCCTACTGGTTGGAACGCCAAGACATATGGTATCTCAGATGACACCATTTCTCAAGTCGATCCTATCACCTTGTATGTTTTGGTTTCTACTGTTGAGGCATTGTTGTCTGCTGGTGTCACTGACCCTTACGAATTCTACAAGTACGTACACGTTTCAGAAGTTGGAAACTGTTCGGGATCCGGTATGGGTGGTGTCTCTGCATTGAGAGGCATGTTTAAGGACAGATACTCCGACAAGCCAGTGCAAAATGATATCTTGCAAGAGTCTTTCATCAACACAATGGCAGCTTGGGTTAACATGTTGTTGTTGTCCTCTTCTGGTCCAATTAAGACTCCAGTCGGTGCATGTGCTACAGCTGTTGAGTCCGTTGACACTGGTATTGAGACCATCCTCCAAAATAAGGCCAAGATTTGTATTGTTGGTGGATACGACGACTTCCAAGAGGAAGGCTCATATGAGTTCGCCAACATGAACGCTACTTCTAATGCTATTGATGAGTTTGCTCACGGAAGAACTCCTTCAGAGATGTCCAGACCAACCACAACCACAAGAAATGGTTTCATGGAGGCTCAAGGTTCCGGTATTCAAGTGATTATGTCCGCTGACTTGGCCATCAAGATGGGTGTTCCAATCTACGCTGTCTTGGCCATGACTGCCACCGCTACAGACAAGATCGGAAGATCTGTTCCAGCTCCAGGAAAGGGTATTTTGACTACTGCTCGTGAGCATCACGGTGACTTGAAGTACCCATCTTCTATGTTGAACATCAAGTACAGATCTAGACAATTGAAGAAGAGATTGGAGCAGGTTTCTGCTTGGGAAGAGTCAGAAATTGCATACTTATCCGAGGAGGCTGAGCTTGGAAAGGATGTCTACGGTGAAGAATTCTCTATCCAAGAATTCATGCGTGAGAGAACCGAGGAAATTCACAGAGAGGCTAAGAGACAAGTTGCCGATGCCAAGAAGCAATGGGGTAACAACTTCTACAAGAGTGATCCTAGAATTGCACCATTGAGGGGAGCTTTGGCAACATACGGTTTGACTATTGACGACATTGGTGTCGCTTCGTTCCATGGAACCTCTACCAAGGCTAACGACAAGAATGAGTCTGCCACCATTGACGCTATGATGAAGCACTTGGGCAGAACCGAGGGCAACCCAGTGTTTGGTGTTTTCCAAAAGTACTTGACTGGTCACCCCAAGGGTGCCGCAGGTGCTTGGATGTTGAACGGTGCCATCCAAATTTTGAACTCTGGTATCGTTCCAGGAAACAGAAATGCAGACAATGTTGACAAGGTCATGCAAGACTTTGAGTACGTGTTGTACCCATCTAGATCGATTCAGACCGATGGAATCAAGGCAGTCTCTGTCACATCGTTCGGTTTCGGTCAGAAGGGAGCACAAGCCATTGCTGTTCACTCCGACTACTTGTTTGCATGCTTGGACAAGAACACCTACGAGGACTATGCCACCAGAGTCACTCAAAGAAACAAACGTGCATACAGATACATGCACACTGCCATCACCAGAAACACCATGTTCGTTGCCAAGGATAAGGCACCTTATGGAGATGACTTGGAACAACCAGTGTACTTGGATCCATTGGCTCGTGTTGCAGAGGGCAAGAATGGCTTGGTTTTCGGAAAGAATGACGTGCAGTCATCCACGTCGTATGTTTCGAAGAGCGCCAACGCTACCGCCGAGGCTTTGAGCTCTTTGAACAAGGGCACCAAGGGTGTTGGTGTGGATGTTGAGCTTCTCTCGTCCTTGAACTTGGAGAATGACACATTCGTGGAGAGAAACTTCACTGAAGCCGAGGTGAACTATGCCTCCAAGGCCGCCTGTCCGCAAGCGTCTTTCACGGGCACTTGGTCAGCCAAGGAGGCCGTGTTCAAAGCTTTGGGCGTCAAGTCGCAAGGAGCAGGAGCGTCTTTGAAGGAAATCGAGATTGTTCGTGACTCGAACGGAGCACCAACGGTGAAATTGAGCGGAGCTGCGAAAGAAGCTGCAGCCAAGGCAGGAGTCAAGAATGTGAGTGTGTCGATCTCGCACGACGACTTCCAGGCCACGGCCGTTGCTTTGAGCGAGTTCTAGACGCTTACCTATTTAGCCAAGAATGGACACGATGCCGTTTTGAACCAAGCGTGGATTGTAGACCGCCAGCAGGCAAGGGGACAGAGCGGGGCCTGCACACAAGCAGGGGCTTGGAGCCAGGTGATCACCGAAAAAACAAGGCGCGCGCACCACCTCGAAACCACACGCCATTTTCAACAGTATTTGAAACCAAGCTGCTACAGCAAAGCCAGCCCCTGAATTAGATCGCAGGAATACCTCTCATCACGTGCAATTGACGGCATGAGTGCTCCGAATATGACGGAACGCAGCAGCGGCGATGAAACACAGGCAGGAACAGTTAGCACCGCAGTCCAAAATACCGAAACCGGCGACTTGGGGCGTTCCCTGGCCGAAGAACCAAGCGGGCCGGAGTCTGCCGACGAAAGTTCTCGAAAAAGCGGCAAAAAACGGGCCGAAAATGGCACCGATAGCACATCTGAAGAAGGAGAAACCAGCCAGAATGGAGGCCACGAGGCTGGTGCGGGTAACCAGGAGGAGGGGGTCCAGGAGAAAGTGGAGAATGGGAAGGAACAGAAAGCGGAAGAAGAACTGAGGGTGGAAGAAGAACAGGAACTGGGAGAGAATCTGGAAGAGAAAACAGAAGATCTGAAAGAGAAAACAGAAGCGAATCTGGAAGAGAAAACAGGAGATCTGAAAGAGAAATCAGGAGAGAAAACAGAAGATCTGGAAGAGAGAACAGAAGTTCTGGAAGAGAGAACAGAAGTTCTGGAAGAGAAATCAGAAGACAAACTGGAGGGAGAAAAACATCCGGCAGATGGCAACGTCCTGGAAGCCCAGACCGCCCCACCAAGCGTGCCCCAGAAAGGCCCCCTGATTCACATACAAGAACCTGCGTCGCCCGGAACAGCAGCAGCTCCAGCAGCAGGCAGCAGCCAAGCGCATGGCCGCACGCAGCACTCAAGCGGAAAAGTGGACAACACGGCGATATTCAAAAAGACGTTCGAGCTCATTGGCAACAGCAAAGAGGCGCAGAAGAACAGCACGCTCAAAAACGCCACCGACAAGGCGATGCAGTCGCTAGACAACTCGTCGTCACGAGACCCGCGGGTCATCTTCGACGCCTTGAAGTTGGTGTGCGAGACGTCCAACAACGAGTTGAAGTCGCACGCCGTGGACCTCTTTGCCAAGCTTTTCGACTATGCGCTGTTCGACGACGAGCAGGACCGCGTCAGCTTGACGGACGCGGCCGTGGACGTGATCTCGCTGTGTTTCGAGGGCGAGGGCACCGACCCCGACTTGGAGTTGCAGGTGGTCCGTGCTCTTATCCACAGCATCATCCTCATGCCCACGCACGGCGCGTCCTTGTTGAAGGCCGTGCGCCAGATCTACAACGTGTTCATCTTCTCGCTCAATCCACGGAACCAGGCCGTGGCCCAGGGCACCTTGACCCAGGTGATCGGGACCATTTTCCTGCGGGTCAGCGACGCCTCCAAGCTCAAGGCCTCGGCGTCGTCCTCCAGCACCAACATCTCCTCGCGAAGAGCGTCTTTCGTCGAGCCCGTGCTGCCTGGCACCGCGGCCGAGGGCAGAATCACCCTCGAGAAGTTGCAGAACCTCCAGGGCGACTCTGCGGACTCGGACCGCGTGACCGCCGCCAACCTGGCCTCCTTTGCCGACGAGGACTTGGCCGTCAAGGACGCTTTCCTCATCTTCCGTGCAATGTGCAAGCTTTCTGTGAAGGACTTGGACACCGACAGCATCGACATGCGCTCGCATTCCGTGAGGTCCAAACTTCTTTCTTTGCATGTGATCCACACGATTTTGAGAAACAACATCGACATTTTCATGAGCCGCGACGTGGTCATTCTCTCGTCCAATTCCGACGACCAGACGCGTCTTATTGAGGCCGTGCGCAGCTACTTGTGCCAGTCGCTCATTCGGAACGCCGCGTCTCCGTTGGCCCCGGTGTTCGAGCTCACCCTAGAGACTTTCTGGTTGCTCATATCCAACTTGAGGTCCGACTTCAAGATGGAGATTCCTGTTTTGTGGGAGCAGATCTACTTCCCGGTGTCCGAAATGAAAACCTCCACGCCCCACCAAAAACGATACCTCCTCTCCGTCATCGAGCGTCTTTGCAACGACTCTCGATGCATCATCGAGTTTTACCTCAACTACGATTGTGACAGCAACCAGCCAAACATCTGCGAGGCAATCATCGACTACTTGACCCGACTCTCTTTGGCCAGGGCTGACGTCACCCCATTACAAAAAGCTGCATACCAAGAAAACAAGAGAGTAGGGATCTCTCTCTACGACATCAGCAAGATCGACAACTTGACTACTGCCACGATGACTTCCAAACCACCCGAGCCCGATGTCTACAATTTGTTTCCGCTCGAGTACGCGTTGAAGATCACCTCCTTGAACTGTTCGGTTGCGTTTTTGCGCTCCCTTTACTCCTGGGCTCACAAAGGAATGTACCCTGGCTCCAAGTCAACCAAAGCCACCTCCGCAAGCTTGCGAAAGTCCTCGGCACCCCACTCTCCACAAGCTTCCCGCAACCCTTCATTTGTCGGAACGAGTGTTTCCGACTCCGTGACTGATGATGCCGGCCAATTTGAAACGCAAAAACAGAGAAAAAAAGCGTTCCTCGAAGGCACAAAACAGTTTTCCCAGAAGCCCAAGCGTGGAATCGCCTTCTTTATTGCCAATGGCTTCATCAAGTCGGACAAGCCCGAGGACGTTGCATCTTTCCTCTTGGAAACCGATTCTTTGGACAAGTCGGCCATTGGTGATTACTTAGGCGAGGGTGACGAGCGGAATGTCAGCATCATGCATGCTTTCGTTGACCAGATGGATTTCCAAAACTCTTCTTTTGTGGACTCTTTGCGCACATTTTTGCAGCTGTTCAGATTGCCTGGAGAAGGCCAGAAAATCGATCGTTTCATGTTGAAGTTTGCTGAGCGTTATGTTTTGGGAAACCCCAGGGTATTTTCAAACGCTGATACTGCTTATGTTCTAGCATACTCAACGGTTATGCTCAACACGGATCAACACTCGAAACACGTGAAAAACAGAATGACTGTTGACAATTTCATCTTGAACAATTCTGGCATAGACGATGGTAAGGATGTTCCACGTGAATTCCTCGAACAAGTCTTCCTTGAAGTTCAAAGCAACGAAATCAAGTTGCAGTCTGAACAGCATGCGGCCCTTCTTGCCGGAGACTCGAATACGCCTACTGGACCAACAGGGTTCTTCGGCACCAGAGATTGGGGTAGAGAAGCTTACAACCATGCCTCCAAGGAAATGTCTACGAAGACCGAAAAGCTAGTGAAAAATCTTGGAAAGAAGAAGGGTGAGGATTCGAAAAACTTTTATCACGCTGCTTCCAACATTTATCACGTGAAGTCAATCTTTGACACAACTTGGATGTCGATATTAGCGGCACTTACCGCGCCCTTTAAGGAGTATGATGAAATCGACGTGATAAAAGTGTGCTTAGACGGTATTAAGCTTTCGATAAAGATTGCTTCAATGTTCAATTTAGAGTATGCCCAAACATCTTTCATTGGGGCATTGGTTCAATTCCAGAACTTGAACAATATCGAGGACATTAGATCCAAGAATGTTGATGCTATATACATTATGCTCGATGTGGCCGTCACGGAGGGAAATAACCTTCGTAAGTCTTGGATTGACATATTGCGGTCTATATCGCAACTCGAGAGATTGCAACTCATAGCCAAAGGAATCGACCAGGATTCCATCCCAGATGTTACCATTGCCCAGCTAGTCAACAGAAACTCATTTGAAAGCGCCATCTCCGTGCCCTCTGGGTTTTTTAGCCTGTTTTCCAGGGACACCACCGCATCTCAGAATGCGTCAATCAAGTACCACAACCAACACTTGTCTGCGAATTCCGCGGGCTTGTTGACGAAGACTGAAATGAGTGTTGCAATAGATAAGGTCTTCACTAACAGCTCCGAGCTATCAGGTGACGCTATCAAAGACTTTGTTGAAGCTTTGAGTAAAGTGGCTTCAGAGGAAATTGAATCTTCCGGACAATCCTCAAACCCTCGAATGTTCTCTTTGCAAAAAGTGGTTGATATCTGCTATTACAACATGGGCAGAATTCGTCTCGAGTGGTCTCAATTGTGGGTCATTCTCGGGGATATCTTCAACAATGTCGGCTGCAACCCTAATCTTGCAGTAGACTTTTTTGCGTTGGATTCGCTCAGGCAGTTGTCGATGCGCTTCATGGACATAGAGGAATTGTCTCATTTTAAGTTTCAGAAGGAGTTTTTGAAGCCTTTCTTGCACATTATTGTCAATAACCGCTCAAATGAGGTGAAGGACATGGTTCTTGAGTGCATTAACAATATGGTTTTGGCAAAGGCATCGAAGATTAGGTCTGGTTGGACGACTATTTTCGAGGTATTGGCAGTCGCAGCCAAAGAGAAGAAAGACTCGTTGGTATCAAGTGCCTACAAACTCGCATTCAACATCAGCAAGGATTACTACGACGAAGTTGTCAGGCAGGATACTTTCACTGATATGGTGTCCTGTTTCACTGAGTTCGCCAAAAATGAGCATTTCCAAAGAGTTGGACTTTCTTCATTGGAGGTTCTTTCGAAGTTGATTGTCCGTGTGGCAAATGAGACGATTGACGAGGGCAACGACGAGACATTTTCAACTGAGGGTTCCGAAGATAAGCTAGAAACTTTAAACAGACTATGGTTCCCAATCTTGTTTGGTTTCTACGACATTATAATGAGAGGCGAAGAATTGGAAGTACGCTCAAGAACCTTGACGCACTTCTTTGATGTTCTTCTCAAATATGGTAGTCATTTTGAGACCGGCTTTTGGGATTTGATCTACCACAAGCTTTTGGCGCCTATTTTTGGAATCTTATCATCACCCTGGGGCCTCAGCCAAACCGCAGACAATGTGCAACTAAATGGTGGAAACATTGCAGACGGGGACCGTTTGTCGTTCTGGGTCTCGACTACCCTTATTCAAGCTTTGAACAGCATGGTTTCGTTGTTTTCGCATTATTTCGAAGCTTTAACGCCAATGCTTGGGGACTTTCTTCAGTTGCTAACCAATTGTATTTGTCAAGAGAACGATACGATTGCAAGAACGGGTAAGTCGTGTTTCCAGGAGTTTTTGGTGCTCAATTGCACCAAGTTCAACATAGACCAGTGGGATTTGATGACTGACGGATTTGGAAACTTGTTTGACTTGACCACGGCTAAGGAACTATTCGAGCTCGATCCAATGAAGCAGGTGGCCGGCAAGAATCATGGCGAAACCGAAGAAACGACGTCGAGGAGCGGAAGGGCCGATGGCGGTGACAAGAAGTCAACCATCGTTGTGAAATGTGTTTTGCAATTGTTGATGATCGAAATGGTGTCGGAGATTTCCGTCACCGAGGAGTTCTACGATAGCATTCCCGAGGAGCAACTCATCAAACTAGCAAAATATTTGTACATCAGCTATGATTTTGCAAGGCAATTCAACGAGGACTACGATATGCGGGTGCGGCTCTGGAACGCCGGAGTCATTGAGCGGCTTCCGAATCTCTTGAAACAAGAGAGCATGTCAGCGGCAGTGTACTTGAACATCATGTTGAGGTTGTACTGTGACAGCTCCAAGGGTACCACCGACACTATCAAGGCGGAAATAATGCAGGCTATCATTCCGCTTTGCGAGTCGATTGTTTCCAACTACTGCCAGTTTGACGAAGGCAACCAGCAGAAGAGCATCTCAACGTGGCGGCCGGTGGTCACGGAAATCTACGAGGGCTACGTGGAGATGGACGAGCTGGACTTCTTACAGCACGCTCCCCGGATGTACACCATCACATTGAAGCTTTTTGAGAGAGGCATAGGTCCAGACTTGCGCAAGGCACTTCAGTATTTCATGGTCCGCATCGGCGAGGTGTATGTGCAGAAGGCATGAGCAAGGGTCGGACGGAAGTGAGCCCTGGCATGAGCTAGTTCCAAAGAGCTTCCAATACATAACTTGGAACCAGGACAGCAATGGCGTAGACCAGGACACGTGGCCTGCACACAGGCGCACAGGCGGCGTGACCGGAAATGTGGGGTTCGGAAGCAGCCGCCAAAATGGCCGGCCCCGGGCCACCCGGCACCAGCACCGGCAGACGGACGAGGCCCGAATAGACCCGGCCCGGGACCGCCGCCAGGACCCGCCGCCAGGACTGACACTTACTGTGGCGGCGCGTAAAGCACAGCACGCCAGAACGGGCAAGTGCCAGGCCCCGCGAACGACACCCGTACCTCTGCGCCCGGTCCCAGGCTCAGGCAATCGTTCGTACGACGCAAAAAAACTGGAAAATTTTTTGGACGCTCCACCTTTTATTTTAAGAAACCAAACAGAACCTGAAACAATGTCGTTTGAAAACAAGGTATGTTTTAATTCTGCCGTCATAAAGCAAGCACCGGGCCCGTGCCTCCAGAAGGCAATGCCAATTGAGCCAGGCCCAAAAACCCAAAACCCCCCTTGACCCCAAAAGCGCAGGGACCAGTCCCCCTGAATTCGCAAGCAATTTTGTGTCAATTGCAGGGGTCGAGCGCGGCGGTCCCCGACGGTCCCAGGGACCCCCGGCGCAGTCGGGCGGGCCGGGGCGGGCGCCGAGCGGCGGGCAACCCCCTGCCGGGTGCGGAGCAGGCACGCTCCAGTGGGCAGCCAAAAACGGGCGCCCACGGCTTGGCGGCCAGCAGCAGCAGCAGCGCAGTACTAACATACAGAACTTGTTTGCCTTGTTGGGTAACGATGTCGAGGACGACACCCCCGCCGTCCCAAGCATGCCCAAGGAAAACGTCAAGAAGACCACTTCGTCGAAGAAGGCGGACGTGCCACCACCATCGGCCGACCCCGCCAGGGCCAGAAAGAACAAGAAGGTGCCAACCGGTAACGAGGCCGCTTTGAAGAACAAGACCAACAACAAGTCCACACCAGGCCCAGCCAACACTCCAAACAAGCACGAGAAGAAGAGCTTCGACCGTCACTCCAGAAGCGGCAAGTCTGACACCGGCAAGAAGGTCAGACAGGGCTGGGGAGACGACAAGAAGGAGTTGGACTACGAGACCAGAGGCGAGGCCGACGCTCTTAACGACTTGGCCGAGGAGGCCAAGGAGAACCCATCCGGACCTGCCGGCAAGTCGTTGCAGGAGTACTTGGCCGAACAGGCCCAGGCCAACTCTGTGGACACGATGAAGGCCATCAGACAAGCCAACGATGGCTCCAACGAGAAGTGGGGCTCGTCGATCCAAAAGGACCAGCAAGACTACGTTTCGGGCAACAGTGGTAAGAAGATCAAGCAGAAGCCAGCCAAGGAGAAGAAGTTCTTGGACTTCAATGCCGTCTTTGCTGACGACAACGCCGGAAGACGCTCCGACAACAAGAAGGGCGGCTTCAAGGGCAAGTCTTCTGCCAAGCCATCTGCTCTCAACGAGAACAACTTCCCATCTTTGTAAGCGACTCTGCTGCCCGAAAGTGGGGACGCAGGTGCTGTGCCGCGTCACGCCGACTGATGTCAATTTGCGAACTTAAGACAGGCCTCCGGGCCTTGAAGGTAAAAAACTCTAGTCTATCTTTTGCTGTATTTAACTGTAGAGGCCTCCTGCAGGCATGCGCGTGTGTGCAGGATACATTCTCCCCAAGATTGCGCTCCCTAAGACAGATGACCGTTGCATTTCATGTACTGCATATGACGGTTCTGAAGGGCCACAAAGTGCAGTGCGTGGCTACTTTCAGGCGAGTCACGGCTGACAGGCAAGTTTCAGGCTAGTTTATACAAGTTTCAGGGTAGTTTCAGGGTAGTTTCAGGCTAGTTTCAGACAAGTTTCAGCCAAGTTTCAGCCAAGTTTCAACCAAGTTTCAGCCAAGTTTCAACCAAGTTTCAATGCAAAGCAGTTGCATCGTAAACATATGCTCTTCTCGGACTATAAAAGGTAGCTCTTTTGGACTGATGGTCAATTTTGGGATTTGGAGGTAGGACTAGCCGGTGCGGAGCGAGTGCCAACTTCACAAAATTGGCCTATTTCTTGAATTAATGGCCAATCCAGCTTTTAACATTTGAACACGATAACCTCATTGATTACGCACCAAGCAGCATTAGCGTCAAGTCAGACAAATTTTCTGCTCATTCAGGAAGGTAGAATAACAGCCAAAAGCAATTTATTTGGAACAAACTCTTGAAGAAACCAGTTGATGTGAGTCAGCAATCAAACTTGTCATGGCTATGAGTTAATGAACGTCAACCCGTGACTCAGAGTCAACATTAAGACGCCATGACTCAGAGTCATGGCTGACAAATCATGACTCCGAGTCAAGCACCAATTCCCGTGACTTCATTTGACTCGGTCATTGACTTTGAGTCAATAAAAGAGAAGCCATGACTCTGAGTCAATGAACAATAGTTCATGGCTTGAATCAATGGCTGGTTGTTGATGACTATGAGTCAATTGTTGATGAATTATGACTCTGAGTCAATGGCCGGCTGTTGATGACTCCGAGTCATCTGACTTGGTGAATGACTCTGAGTCGTTGAAGACAATCCATGACTCTGAGTCAATAGACCATGACTCTGAGTCAATGGCTTTTCTGGATGACTCTGAGTCGATGACCAAATTACATGACTCCGAGTCAATCACTCGATTAATATCGAAATGTTCCAGGGAATTCACGGTAGGTCGAAGATCTGTAAGTTGTATTCCTGCATTGTACGATAATGATTATCGGGCACACCATCGAGGCTCAATTTGGACATACAGGCAGACGCAGTCCGTGCCAACTGTAGTCAAATGGTTCTACAAAAAGAAATCAATGGAAAGTACAGCGTACGTGACTAAAGGCGGCTGGAGCAACGCACTAGGAAACGACCCCTCTCAACGAGAACAGCGTTACGAACAAAGAATGGGGTCTCAAACAAAGTTTGGCGTTTCAAACAAAGTTAGACATTGCACACAAAGTTTGGCATTTCTAATAAAAACGAGCACTCTGTTTAAAGACGACGTCTCTATTCTCTAGCCCGGCCACCGCCCCAGCGCAGCAGCATTTCCCACGCCACGCTAACAAACACGAGACTCCGAACCAACCCGCAGGCGCCAGCAACTGGACCCAAGAAAGCAACCCATGCCTGGAACACCCAAATCTAGGATATCCCGCCACCCGGCAGAGACGAGGGACCTGCACACAGACCGGCGCGCGCCACGCCCCAATCCCCACGGTCAGGCCGCGCGCACATGCACGCGCACCCGTGCCTCCCGCGGCGGGCCGCGACCGACCCCACGCACGCTCGCATTTTCCAAACACACACCTCACTCCAAACTCCACTTTTCCACCACCTTTCCTACCAATTAACGCCTTCACAACTCCGCTACGCCCACGCTACGCACTTCTAATCTCCCGTCTTTCGCCGCATCTTCCCACAACCTCGCCCCTCGCTCCCCGCCCGTTAGACCGTACAAGCGTCCGCTCCTGTGCTTTTCTGGTGTGGTCGATTACCTGCTCCAACCAGCCCCCTACCGCCACCCCACTCCAGGCACAAGCGCCGACCCCCCCTTGCACGTGGCTCATGGCGTCACGCCCCTCAACACAAACCGCCGTGGCTGTGCAAGCCGGCGTGCCTACTTCTCCGAAGCCACCGGCGCAGCCGCCAAGCAGTTCGGCCACAGACACAAAAATGGGCGCCGCCGAAACACACCCGCCCCCTGCCGCCGGCCCCCTGCCGCCCGGCAACGCCACCGCCACCCCTGCAGCCCCCACACAGGCCGCTGGCGCCGAAAACGCGCCGCCCGGCGCAGGCTATGTTTCAGGAGCGGAAACGGCGCAGGAAGCAGACAAAAAAAAGCTCCTGACGTCGTCGCCCGAGGCGATCCGCGTGGCGGCGCAGATCACGGCCAACCGGCTCGCCAACCTCTTGATCCGCAAGGGGCCGCTAGCGATCCGGCTCATCACGGCGCAGTTGTCATTGGAAGTGCCCGGATTCGATCTTCTCTCGCTTTCCAAGCAGCGGCGGCTCATCATGGCGGCCATGGAGCACGGCGACGCGCAGAACAACGTGGTGTTTGAGAAAATCGGCTGGGGCCAGTGGGCCGTGCGCTACATAAACTCGGACTACATTGTCACGGAACCCAACGCGGCCGGCGGCAAGCCGCTCTTGAGCGTGCACGAGATGAAGGAGAAGGCCAAGTTGGGCTGGCTGAAAAAGACCGACCCGCTGCGCCGAGACTCCATCTCCAACACCAAGGCCAATCTCCACAACGTCACGCTTCCGGGGGAGCCGCTCGACCTGGCGTCGGCGGGCGGCCACGAGCACGCGCTCTCGGACTCGGAGCCGGACTCCGACGACCTGGCCGACATGGCGGAGCCCGGGTTCCGGGCGTCGGTGCGGGCGTTCGAGGAAACCGCGATCGCCGAGGACTCGGGCTCCGGCTCGGACATGGCCGACGACGACGACGACGGCGCCATCGACGACGACGACGACATGTTCGAGTTTGACGAGGACGTGGCCGCCGGCCGCGACGGCAAGCCGCGGTTCAAGCGGTCGCCGCCGGTCAAGTTTGCGCAGCGCGTGCCCAGCGGCAAGTTCAGCTCGCCGCCGCTCCTCTCGGGCGCCCGCCGCCGCTCGTCCTCGTCGTCCGTGGTCAAGAACACGCAGACGTACCACGGGTCGACGCGGCACCCGATCCTCAACCGCTCGCGGCTCAACTCCATCGAGAACCTCGAGGAGTACATGTTTTCGTCGGCGCGCAACTCGTCGTTTTCCGTGGCGTCGCCCA
Organism: Metschnikowia orientalis; assembly: GCA_002893665.1. Taxonomy (NCBI): domain Eukaryota; kingdom Fungi; phylum Ascomycota; class Pichiomycetes; order Serinales; family Metschnikowiaceae; genus Metschnikowia; species Metschnikowia orientalis. The sequence goes on along the minus strand of NXGZ01000004.1, from coordinate 626,749 downwards.
CGGCGGCGGGGCTGCAGCTTGTGGGCGGCTCGCAGGTGGCGTCCGTGCCGACGACGTCGCCGCTCGGGCTGTGGTCCGGGCCGAGCCCGCACGAGTTCATTGTGCTGCGGGAGTTTACCGTGTCGCTGGAGAGCGTGGCGTCGGCGCTCTCGGCCGCGGGCAAGCGCAAGCTGTCGTTCAACGAGTCCGGCATCCGCTCGACGCTTCTGTCGTCGTTGCCGCGGGCGCATGTTAAGGCGGCGGCGGAGCTGTCCAAGAAGAACGTGTTGCATGGGCCCGAGCCGGTCAGCGACACCGACGAGGAGGACTGGGCGTCTATGGGCGCGGCGCTGCTTCGGTCTGGAACCGGGGACGGTGCCGGGCGCCAGGGCGACGCCCAGAGTGACGAGAAGACGGCTGCCACGGCTCTCGTGAACCTCATGTCGACATAAGGCGGTAGATGTGGTTTCAGAAGGTTTCAGAAGCTGTTTCAGAAGCTGTTTCGGAGCCTGGTTTCAGAACCTGGTTTCAGAACCTGGTGCCAGAGTTGAGGTTCCAGAAATTGAGGTTTCAGAAGCTGCTTTCCGAAGCTGGTTCCAGAATCATGGAGGTTTCAGAAGCTAAACCATGGAGGCCCATGGCCCAAATCATGGAGGGATTGGGTGGGTCTAGGAAAAATACTGAGATTTAGATCAGAGCTGATACGGACCGCAGTGATTTGTTCCCGGGATTAACCCTGGGACAGCCGCAGTGACCTTCCTGGGACAACCACAGTGACCTTCCTGGGACAACCACAGTGACCTTCCTGGGACCAAACGCGCTGACCTTTCTGGGACAACCACAGTGACCTTCCTGGGACAACCACAGTGACCTTCCTGGGACCAAACGCGCTGACCCTAGGACCAGCCCCACTGACCTTCCTGGGACAACCACACTGACCTTCCTGGGACACTGACCTGTCCTAGACCTGATCCTGTTGAACAGAAGCCGCATTGCCAGAAACGGCCCAGCTGCAGCTCAGACGACAATTACGTTGAATAAGGATCCGGAGATACCGACTGATTACGGATATACCACCTGGCTGCCATCCCATTACGGTACACCAACGGCTGCCATCCTACGGATGCCGACGGGACCGGGATTCAAAACCGATATACGAAGAAGACGCGCCGTAGTAGCGCGGGCGCCTGCACAGAGCGCCCCGCGCCCTGTTGATTTCCGCCGCTTTAGGAAACCTAATGAGCCCGCCACGCGCGCCTGCGCTCCTTTTTCTACACCTTTTCCTCCTGAGCCCAAATCCACCCCCTTGTGCCCAGCCCCCCGGCCTTCCCCTTCTCCCGTTTCAGCGTCTCCAGGCAGCCCCCACACCCCCGTACCGCCCGGCCCGCTTTTTTCCCGCCAAAATGTCGACCACAACTGCGTTGCCCACGGTGCAAATCAACATCAACTACAATGAAATCAAGGCCCAGGTCAAGGACTTCTTCACGCATTTCAAGGCGTCCGGCGGCAGCGCCATGGAAACGGACCAGCCGCTCAGCTCCGGCATCAAGTACTTGGACCTTTTCCAGAAAATCGCCAACCGCGAGCTCACCACGCTATATGTGGACTTGGACGACTTGAAACTGTACCAGGAAAACCAGTTCTTCAGCTCGGCGCAGCCGCTGGCACACGACTTGGTGGCGCAGGTGCAGAAAAACACATACCACTTTTTGGAGCTCTTTTCCGGCGTGGCGGACGAGCTCATGCCGGAACCCACGCGGGACGTGTCGTACAAAGACGACGTGTTGGACGTGATCTTGCACCAGCGGCGGTTGCGCAACTTGCGCGTGTCGCAGGAGAACGTGGACGAGATCAACAACTTGCGCCAGGGCTTTGGCGAAAACACCAACCTGGCCGGGCCGCTGCAGGAGGCCACCGACTTTCTTGCCGACAGCTTGTTTCCCGCCCGCCTCACGCGCCGCTACCACTTGTACTTCAAGCCGTTGACGGGCGCCTCCAAGGCCTACGCCGTGCGCCAGGTCAAGGGCTCGCACGTGGGCAAGTACATCACGGTGCGCGGCATCATCACCAAGGTGCTGGACGTCAAGCCGGCGGTGTTGGTCAACGCGTACACGTGCGACAAGTGCGGGTACGAGGTGTTCCAGGAGGTGAACCTGAAGGTGTTCACGCCGTTGACGGAGTGCACGTCGCCCGTGTGCAAGACCGACAACCACCGCGGGCAGCTCTTCATGTCCACGCGGGCGTCCAAGTTCTTGTCGTTCCAGGAGGCCAAGATCCAGGAAATGGCCAACCAGGTGCCGGTGGGCCACATCCCGCGCATGTTGACCATCTACATCGAGGGCGACTTGGTGCGCTCCGTCAACCCGGGCGACATTGTCGACGTCTCGGGCATCTTCCTCCCGTCGCCCTACACGGGCTACCGCGCCTTGCGGGCGGGCTTGTTGACCGAGACCTTTTTGGACGCCCAGTACGTGCGCCAGCACAAGAAGCAGTACGAGTCCTTGGACTTGACGCCGGAGGCCCAGGCCAAGATCCAGGACTTGCACAAGCAGGGCGCCGTCTACCACAAGTTGTCGCAGTCCATTGCGCCGGAGATCTACGGCCACGAGGACGTCAAGAAGATCTTGCTTCTTTTGTTGTGCGGCGGCGTCACCAAGGAGATGGGCGACGGCATGCGCATCCGTGGCGACATCAACGTGTGCCTCATGGGCGACCCGGGCGTGGCCAAGTCCCAGTTGCTCAAGGCCATCAACAAGATCGCCCCGCGCTCCGTGTACACCACGGGCCGAGGCTCCTCGGGCGTCGGCTTGACCGCCGCCGTCATGCGTGACCCGGTCACCGACGAGATGGTGCTCGAGGGCGGCGCGCTTGTCTTGGCCGACAACGGCATCTGCTGCATTGACGAGTTCGACAAGATGGAGGAGACCGACCGCACGGCCATCCACGAGGTCATGGAGCAGCAGACCATCTCCATCTCCAAGGCCGGCATCAACACCACGCTCAACGCCAGAACGTCGATCCTTGCCGCCGCCAACCCGTTGTACGGCCGCTACAACCCGCGCTTGTCGCCGCACGAGAACATCAACTTGCCCGCGGCCTTGTTGTCGAGATTCGACATCATGTACTTGATGTTGGACCAGGCGTCCGTGGCCGAGGACGACCAGTTGGCCCGCCACGTGACCTACGTGCACCAGTTCAACAAGCAGCCCAAGATGGACTTCGAGCCCTTGGACCCGCAGACCATCCGCCAGTACATCTCGGTGGCCCGGACCTACCGTCCCACCGTGCCCAAGGACGTGGGCGACTACGTCACGCAGTCCTACATCAACATGCGCAAGGAGGCCCACCGCAACGAGGGCTCCGTCCGCAAGTTTGCGCATATCACGCCCAGAACGCTTTTGGCCATCTTGCGGCTTTCCCAGGCGTTGGCCCGCATCCGCTTCGGCAACCAGGTCAACAAGAATGACGTCGACGAGGCCTTGCGCTTGCTCCTGGTCTCCAAGCTGTCCATGGAGTCCCGCGAGTACGTGCGTGAGGACGCCACCTCTCAGATCATGAACTACATCCGGCTTCTCTTGGCCGAGGAAAGCACCAACCAGATCAGCATTCCGGAGTTGCGCACGCGCATCTTGGCCAAAGGCTTCACCCTGCTGCAGCTTGACCTGTGTATCAACGAGTACCAGACCTTGGGCTTGTTCCAGGTGCTTGACGGAGGTGATAGTCTTTTAATTGTGGACCACAACTCAATGGACATGTGAGGAACTGATTGAGGACCACAACTCGATGGACATGTGAGGAACTTTAGATAGCGATGAGACCCCGCACTCGGGTACTATGCCGAGGTCTAGACACCAACTAATAATATTGACAACATGAACAAGATGTCGATGCCTTGTGATATTGCACAGCGTTGAGGAGTTGTGTTTTGGTACAGTTCACTGAGTTTGATGTTCAGGCCTCCCAAAGTGTTTTGAGATAACGCCAAACTTGATCTGATCGGACATAATGCCAACCTGATGCTGCATTGATTGTCGAATGACTTGCCGTAGCCACTTTTGAAGCCATTGCAAAGTAGACTTTACTGATTCTCAAAATAATGGGTCAAAATAATTGAAAATCACGTATATTTTGGAGTAGCAAATTACAGTGCAAACCCCAGTGCCTTAAATCACAGACTAAAATTTGAAATCAGCGTTTCAGTCAAATGAAGACGAACAGTGATGATAATTTAATCTGTAAGTCAATACATCGTCTCATTTACTTCTAATTTTGCTTCTAATTTTCGAATTACCACGAGTCCAAAGTTCATGCATTTGGGTATTTGATAAAAGTAGAAGAAATCAAAGTATATCAAACATTTGGTTTTTTACTTAATTATTCGTTAAAGCAATTACTATATTGTTGCTAGAGTGGTTGTTTTTTGGAACGAAAAGGACTGGTTTTTAGGTGGTTTTAGGGGAATCAAAAGGATCGTTTCTCTTAAAGGTGGTTTTTTTGAAATCACAAGATTGCATCTTTAAAAGCAGGCTTATCTCCATCAGAGCTGGTGTTCTGGTAATTAGAAAAAACGTTGGAATCTGAATCAATAAAACGTTTCAAGTTCATAAGAATCTTGATTTGAATACTACATTGTTACTTCATTCAATACAATCTCAAATTGGCAGTTATGACTGGCTAAAAGTGGTATTGTCAGAGTTGAAGCAAGTTTTTCAGATATCCCAAAAAAAGTATACTTGGAGGTATTTTATTCAAGATTGATCATGAATAAAAATATTTAAGATAGAGGCCATGAATGGTCTCTTTTTCCAAAACACCGAGATCATGAATGGTCTGTATCTGTAAAAAATGAGATCATGAATTGGTCTTTTTTATTCAAAAGCAATGAAACTATAAGATGATTTCTACTTTAAAATTGGAAAGATTATGATCATGGATGTTCTCTATTTTTCAATTATAAGATAGAGATTATGAAAGTTTTCTTTTTGCATTCAAAGAGACTTGATTTATTAAAATAGTATATAACTAAAGGCAAATAAGAATTTCCAGATATAAAGACTCCTAAGAGGAATTCACATTGATTAGTGCTAAACTAAAATAGTGATTTATCTGAAAGTATGGCACAATAGCTCTTCAATTCTTACTCTTAGTTTTCTTTTCTTATTCTAAGTATTCTTTTCTTTTACTTAGTTTTTGTTTGTTATTCTGAGTATTCTTTTCTTTTACTTGGTTTTTGTTTGTTATTCTGAGTATTCTTTTCTTTTACTTGGTTTTTGTTTGTTATTCTGAGTATTCTTTTCTTTTACTGAGTCTTCTTTTCTTACTCTAACTACTCTTTTCTTACTCTTAGTAGTCTTTTCTTACTCCTAGTACTGTTTTCTCTTAATTAGTACTCTTTTCTTACTGTTAGTGCTCTTCACTTTTACTTCGTACTCTTTTCTTATCGTAAATGCTCTTTACTTTTCTTAGTAATGTAGTCCTTAAATTCAGTCCAGAAAATCATGGCAACTATGTCGCCACGAGAGAAGGCAGGAAAGCGTAATCCTAACCTATAAAATCTTGAATGAAATATTTCTGGTAAATCTAATAATTATACTTATAATCATACAGTCTCGAATATTGAGTTCTATTCTCACCATTCTCACCCAAATACTACTAAAGAAGCCAGACTCTTAGAGTAAGATTCAGTCTCATTCCCTAAACAATTATCAACTTTGAACTACAGCATCTTCGAAATAACTTGGTATAAGGCCAGTTGATGCAAGTGCGTACTGCATGTAGTCTGGTGTATGCCGCTGATGGAGAGTATCGAGGGACCGCAGCCTGTGTGCAGTACCGCTGCTGGATATCTGATTCCGGGGTAAAGTATACTCGTCTAAACGCATGGACCAGACAATAAAGCAAAGCGGTACCGATGCCAGTAAGCAGGAGGTACGTGTCTGGTCACGTGAGGCCCTGTCTACAGTGGGACACGGCGGGAGGACTCCAGAAGTATGCAGGAACGAAACCGACGGCTTTCCAAAGAGTGATTTTAAAGGAAGGGCAGAATCTACAAGTCTGGAGCAGACTTGTGAGTGCAGGAGTCTTGAAAAGAGTGAAGATGTGGAGCTGAATAGAAGGTTTGGTGAAAAAAGTGATTTTGAAAGCAGGACAAAGCCAAGACTTGATCCAAAGGAGACTGATGACCAAAGCCAGGTGAAACACATTTGTGACAAGCGCCAGGTGAAACTAATTCATGAACAAAGCCAGGCGAAACAGGGTGATAACAAAAGTGACTTAGATTCAATGATGAATCTGGATCAATCTAGGAGGATGAGTCCGAATCTATTGAAACTAGATAGTGAGCATTCTGAGGAAACCACTCTGTTGAATTTGCTGTTGACTGATCATAAGAAGCCAAATATAAGGGACCAAAAGGACGAGAGGGACCAGAGGGACCAGAGTGACCAGAGGGACCAGTGGGACCAAAAGGACCAAAAGGACCAAAAGGACGAGAGGGACCAGAGGGACCAGAGTGACCAAAAGGACCAAAAGGACGAGAGGGACCAAAAGGACCAAATAGAAGATTACAAGGACCCAAACAAAATAGAACCCTCTACTGACCCAAGGGACCAAAATGACATGGAACCAAATGAATCAAATGACCAAGAGGATCATGACACAAAGGACTCAAAGGACAACAAACCAAAGAACCAAAAGGACAACAAACCAAAGAACCAAAAGGACAACAAACCAAAGAACCAAAAGCACAACACACCAAAGAACCAAAAGGACAACACACCAAAGAACCAAATGGACAACACACCAAAGAACCAAATGGACAACACACCAAACGAGTCTACCGCGGCTCGCCCAAAATACACACTCACCAAGTGGCTCGGCTACTTCCCATGCCAAACCTTGGTCCTACAAAATACCGGCCTGGTGGCCCGGGACCATCTCGCCAATGAGCGAACGTACCTCGCGTGGATCCGCACATCCCTCATGGTCACCACCCTAACCGTGGCGTTTCTCCAAATGTACTCCATCCAGCTCCGCACAGAAAAGGTGCTCTACCACCAGCACGTGGTGTCCATGGGCGATCTGGCGGAAATGGCGCTTCTCCGCTCCGTCGGGTTGCCGTTTGGCTTCTTGTGCAGTGCGTTCTCCCTCTGCATCGTGTTCACCGGCGTCTACCGCTACTTTGCCGTGCAGCAGGCCCTCCAGAAACAGAAGTTTCCAGCCTCCCGCTGGCTCGTCGCCGCGCTTGTGGTCTTCTGTGCAGTGATTATGGTGTTGATCTTGGTGCTAGACGTCAAGATGCTCTGAGGATCTTGTCACTGGGGATCAAGGATCTTGAGATAAAATGCCGGGGTCTTGAGATAAAATGCTGGCAGCTTGAGATAAAATGCTGACATCTGGAGATAAAATTCTGACATCTGGAGAAAAAATGCCGGATCTTGAGATCTGGAGGGAGGGTCCGGTCACGTGCGCCTGTCCACGCGGCGCTCCTGCACCCACGCGCGCGGGCCGCCGTGCTCGCCAAACTGCACCAACATCACCAGCAACAACACCCCAGAATTCCCACCATGTCCTCGTACGCGTCCATGACTGTGGCGCAACTCAAAGATGCATTGAAAGAAAAGGGCTTGTCGGTGGACGGGAAGAAGGCCGACTTGGTGGCGCGTTTGACCGAGGCCAATGGTGCCGGCGGCGAGTTGGGCGGTGAATTGGACGACGACGAAGAGCCTGCGGCCAGTGGTGCCGCCGCTGCAGAGCCTGTTGCCGACGCCGTGCCTGCCGCCGTGCCTGCCGCCAACGCCGAGTCTGCCGAACCTGCCGGTGGCGCTGTCGTGGCTGAAACCGAGGCAGTTGCCGTTCCTGCAACGGAACCGGCCGCCAGTGAGGCGTCAGGCGAGCCCGGAGCCGCCGCCGACGAGCCAAAGCCCAAGCCGGCGCCATTGACCGCCGAGGAGAGAAAACAGCTCGCGGTGGAGTTGTTGGGCAAGAAAATCAAGCGTGCGGAGAAGTTTGGCGACGAGGCGCTGGCCTCCGCGGCCAAGAAGGACTTGGCCCGTGTGGAGAAGTTCGGCGTGGACCCGGGCACTGCGTTGGCCAAGGAAATCGGGCAGTTGAACCGCTCAGTCAACAGCGAGTTGAGCACGCGCAAGTTTGGCAAAAAGGCCCGTGTGCAGAAGTAGTGCCATCAGGTACGATAGACTAAAGACAATAAGACTAAGACCGTGACCAGAACGTAAATATCGTAAGGATCTTGATTGTATGGGGATCAGATTCGAGATCTCAAAGCCGTCATGGAGAGCTTAAACTGTTCTGAAACTGTTCTGAAACTGTCATGAAACTGTCATGAAACTGTCATGAAACTGTCATGAAACTGTCCTGAAACCGTCCTGAAACCGTCCTGAAACCGTCCTCAAAATCTCAAAAAGACTGTCCTGAAACTGTATAAAAACGTTGGCAGACCAGGGTGCGTTTCCTGCAGTACCACCCACTGCAGTGCCGCGCGCGGCTCTTCTCAGTCTCCACGCAACTACTCCTCTTTTCTTCCACCCCGTTTCACCACCCCCTTATCCTCTCCCTCTTTAGCCCCTGGCCACCACCATGTGCCTGCAGACGCCTTACTACCACGCGTTGCCCACGGCGTTGCAGCCACTCCACTACGACGTGGCCATCCACAGCATCACTCATGAAACGTACCAAGGCCGGGTCCAAATCCAACTCCTGGCACAAGCACAAACCGCCACCAGCGAGTTGCACCTCCACTATCGCGACCTCACAATCCACAGCGTGCAGGCGTCGGACGAGCGCGGGCCGGTGGCCGCGCACGTGGCGCAGCAGCACCAGCAAAAAGAGTACTTTGTGGTGGCGTTCGAGCGGGCCGTGTCGGGCCGCGTGTCGGTGGGCGTGGACTTTGCCGGCCGCATCCAGACCAACATGGCCGGCTTCTACCGCTCGTCGTACCAGGAAAACGGCGCCACCAAGCACATGTTGTCCACGCAGTTTGAGGCCACGGACGCCCGCCGCGCGTTCCCGTGCCTCGACGAGCCCGACCGCAAGGCCTCCTTCACCGTGCACGTGACGGCCGCTGCCCACTTGTGTGTGTTGGGCAACATGCCCGTGGCGGCCGAGGAGACGCACGGCGACGGGCTCAAGACGGTGTCGTTCGAGAAGTCGCCCTGCATGTCCACGTACCTCGTGGCCTGGGCCATTGGCGAGTTCGAGTACATCGAGACCCACACCAGCGGCGTCTACCACGACGGCAAGCCCTTGCCCGTGCGCGTCTACACCACCAAGGGCTACACGCGTGACGCGGAGCTTGCGTTGCTGTTGGCGCCGCGGATCGTCGACTACTTCAGCGACGTGTTCGAGGTCAAGTACCCGCTCCCGAAGCTCGACTTGCTTGCCGTGCACGCCTTCTCCCACAACGCCATGGAGAACTGGGGTCTCATCACGTACCGCAGCACCGCGCTCTTGTACTCGGAAGGCACGTCGGACCCCAGCTACAAGCAGAACGTGGCGTACGTGGTGGCCCACGAGATTGCCCACCAGTGGTTCGGCAACTTGGTCACCATGCAGTGGTGGGACGAGTTGTGGCTCAACGAGGGCTTTGCCACCTGGGTCGGCTTCTATGCCGTCGACCACTTGTTTCCCGAGTGGGACATCTTTGCCGGCTTTGTGTCCACCAGCTTGCAGGAGGCATTGCGCCTTGACGGCTTGCGCAACTCCCACCCGATCAAGGTCCCGGTCATCGACGCCTTGGACATTGACCAGTTGTTCGACGCCATCTCCTACTTGAAGGGTGCCTCCACCATTCTCATGCTCTCGTCCTACTTGTCCACCGACGTGTTCTTGAAGGGCGTGGCCCGCTACTTGAACCGCAACAAGTTCGGCAACGCCACCGCCCTGGACCTCTGGTCCTGCATCTCCCACGTTGCCGGCTTGGACGTGGCCGCCATGATGGACTCCTGGATCAACAAAATCGGCTTCCCCGTCATTGACGTGCGTTCCCACGGCGACTCCTTACGTGTTTCCCAGTCCCGCTTCTTGAATGGCGGCGACGCCTCTCCCGAGGAAGACTCCACCTTGTGGTGGGTGCCCTTGAACATCTCGCTGTCAGAATCCGTCTCTCTGCTTGGTGTGGACGCCTTGGCTGAGAGATCCACCGAGATTTCCCACAAGCCCTCCGCGCTCTTCAAGTTGAACAAGGACACCGATGCGCCTTTCCGCGTCAACTACGAGCCAACCTTTTTCCGCAACCATGTCTTGGCCTACTTTGACCAGATCTCCAAAAAGGACAAGGTAGGCGTGATTGCCGACCTTGCATCGATCGCCACATCTTGCGACGCTCAAACAACGACCTGTTCCTTCTTGGACTTGGTCAAGCACATTGCCCTCGACAACAATTATCTCGGCGAGGACTATGTTGTGTGGCTTGAATTGATTGCAAGGTTGAGCACGGTCGTCAATACTTTTGGCGGCGAGGATGCTGGCCTTACCGATGGTCTTGAGACGCTTTGCAAGCGGATATATGCCCCCCTTGCTGTCAAGCTCCTCAATGAAGATGTTGACAAGTCCGACTTCAACAAGTCCAAGTTGAAGTCCCACGTTTTGGGAAGCGCCTCTGCTTTGTGCATTCCTGAACTAGAGCAGTACGCCAGCCGTGTCTTCAATGAGTGGAAAGCCGACCCAAAGGCCAAGTTGAATCCTTCTCTCCGGTACTTCATTTTCAGTTGCATAATGTCGTCGTCCAAGTATTGCACCGAGGAGAACTTTGAGGCTATCATGAGAGAAGTGACGCAGCCTTCGTCCTTGGACTCCAGAGAAATCGCCTTGCGGGCGTTGGGAAATGTCACAGACTTGGGCTTGGCACAAAGGTTGATGAGCTATATCGTGGATGAGAGCAAAATCCCCACGATGGATGCTCACTTTTTGGCCGTGGCGTTGAGCAAGAATGTAAAGGTACGAGACTTGTTCTGGACTTTTGTCAAGGAAAACTACGACAAAATCTACGACTTGATGTCGACCAACATGGTGGTTCTCGACCGGTTCATCAAGACCACCTTGTGTAACTACCAGTCTTATGCCATGGAGAAAGACGTCAGGGAGTTTTTCCACGGAAAAGATATCCACGGTTTTGAGCGGGCCCTTTTCCAGGTCTTGGATCAGATCAAAATCAGAGCCGCTTGGTATCAGAAGGACAAACAGGCCGTGGCACAGTGGCTCGCTCAACTCAGTTCGGTATGAGGTATCATGAAAGTCGGAAGTCGACACATGCCCGAGCCTGTTTGGGCTGCAGCTCCACTACGTTTTCGGTGACTTTACGGCCGCTCCGCTAGCGGGTGAACTGTCGTGTATTATATAAGTGATTAGTGAAAGTAATGAGTTACATCATCGGTAATCGATTATTGGCTGACCTTGTGGTCGTGGGTGGTGGCGTATCTTCCGGATGGATCAGCATGACATCCCCACTCGGCCTTAGGGATCCATCTCATGACAGTAGATGCAGCGGCCTTCGAGTTGTTGAACATGTCGTCGAACTTGCATCTGTACCAGTAGGCCTCCTTGGTGGTAGGAATGTCGGTGCCCCACTCAGGCTTAGGGTTGGCCAATTGCTCCTCGGTGACAGCGGCCTCGGCAGCGTCCTTCAAGCCGTCGATCCAAGAGTAGCCCACACCGTCGGAAAACTGTTCCTTTTGTCTCCACAAGATTTCTTCTGGCAAGTAAGGCTTGGCGCTTGGGTCGTCGCTGGTGTCGAAGGCCTTTCTCAAGATGTACTTTTCGATTCTACCGTCCTGGATAAGCTTGTCTTCAGGGTTGATGTTCATGCAAACCTCCAAGAACTGCTTGTCCAAGAAAGGCACTCTGGCCTCCAAGCCCCAGGCCATGGTGGACTTGTTGGCTCTCAAGCAGTCGGCATAGTGCAAGTTCTTGACTCTTTGCACGCACTCCTTGTGGAACTCGGCGGCGGAAGGAGCGTTGGCAAAGTACAAGTAGCCGCCAAAGATCTCGTCGGAGCCCTCGCCGGAAAGCACCATCTTGACGCCCTGAGCCTTGATCTTTCTGGAAAGCAAGTACATTGGCGTGGAGGCTCTGATGGTGGTGACGTCGTAGGTCTCCAAGTGGTAGATGACGTCGTTCAAGGCGTCCAAGCCCTCCTCCAAGGTGAAGGTGTGGGAGTGGTGGATGGTGCCAATGAAGTGGGCCACCTTCTCTGCGGCAATCAAGTCAGGGGCGCCCGGCAAGCCAATGGCAAACGAGTGCAACTTGGCGAAGCTGGCGGTGTGCAAGGAGCCGGAGGCGTCGACACCCGTGAGCTCCTTGTTGGCGTCGTAGCCGTCCTTGGGGAAGCCGGAGGCAGCCTTCAGGGTTTCTCTGGCGGCAATGGCGGCAATCAAGGACGAGTCCAAGCCGCCGGACAACAACACGCCGTAGGGCACCTCGGCCATTAATCTCTTTCTGACGGCCATTTCCAAGGTTTCCCTGACCTCGGCGTAGTCCACGCGCTTCTCGGGGATCTTGGAGCCGTCCCACCACGAGGGCGTGAAGTAGCGCGTGATCTCGTCGGTCTTGGAGTCGTACACGTGGCCCGGTGGGAACGCAAAGATCTCGTCACACTCGTCCACAAGACACTTCAACTCGGAGGCAAAGTAGCGCGTTCTGGGCGACTTGGACGACTTGCCCATGTACAACGTGACAATGCCGATCGGGTCTCTGGCGGCCACTATGCGGTCCTCCTTCTTGTCGTACAAGGCGAACGCAAACATGCCGTCCAACTTCTTGGGCGTGTCGATGCCGTATTTCTCGAACATGGGGATGATCGGCTCACAGTCCGAAAGCGACTTGTACTGGTACTCGCTGCACTCCTGTCTCAACTGGATGTGGTTGTAGATTTCGCCGTTGACGGCCAACGAGTATCTTTCGTCGGGCGACACGATGGGCTGGGCGCCGGAGTCGAGGCCCACAATGGCCAATCTTTCGTGGCATAAGATGGTGTTGTTGACGACGGCGTTGCCGGACCAGTCGGGGCCTCTGTGCCGGATTTTCCGGGCGTTCTGGAGTGCCTTGTCCTTAAACTGGTCGATGTTCTCTTGCCTGAAGGCGGCGTAAATTCCACACATTGATGCTGAGCAGAAAGGTAGGGGTGGAGGCGGTTTTTCTAGCGCGTGGCGGTATGACTGATTCGAAAATTTTCGCGTGGTGTACGGGTCTTTTCCTGGGCAGCAGGTTTGTTGGCTTGTGATCGCCGGAGCGCTGCCGACGCGGCGGCCGTGCTGCCGAGTGCATGGTTAGGTCGTTTTGGCAGTGCCGCCGGGCCCACGGGGGCGGAACGGCTGGTCACGTGATCGGTGAGTCAGCGCAGGCCCTTTTTGTATGCAGGCCGCTGTTTTCGTGCGCAGCAACTGCCAAATCGGTGGGTGCGTGTCTGACTCATCAGGTTTTTGCTGGTATGGTTTCTGGTGGTTTGGTGGTTTTGGTGATTTTGGTGATTTAGTAAATTTTGGTGATTTAGTAGTTTTTTGTGATTTAGTAGTTTTGGTCATTTAGTAGTTTTGGTGATTTAGTAGTTTTGTTGGTGGCTTCTGGTGGTTTCCACTCCAGCATACAACTGTACATTAGATGCGAAAAGCAGCAGTTTGCAGCTACTGAATTAAAAGCGTCAACCATAGTTTCTAAGGCAGCTGACTACTTTTTATTGAAAGGCAGCGCATCGAGGCCGACGTTTGGACACTTATCTGGGTCACTGTCTTCTATGTAAAAAAAGTTATGGCTAAGTTACTAATGAAGTCAATGAATAGGGTCAAGCAAGAAGTATGGGTAATTCATCATATTTAATAAACTTGATAAATTATCAACATTGCTGAAATGGAGTTATCAACATTGCTAGTTATCAACATTGCTGAAACGGAGTTATCAACATTGCTAGTTATCAACATTGCTGAAGAAGGAAGATGATACGTGAATTCTCTATCTATATCGAACCTTTTCTTTACACATAAGTGTCTAATACAAAGATTCATAACCATTAAGTATGGGTTTACAATGAGGTTAAGATAATGAGATTAAGTAAATTGAGGTCAAGACAAAGAAGTAAGAGAACAAGAGTTAGGATAAAAAAGAGGTTAAGGCAAAAAGAAGTTAATACAAAAAGAGGTTAAGACAAAAAAAGTTAAGACAAAAAAATTTAAGACAAAAAGAGGTTAATTAAATAGAGATCAAAACAAGGAGAGGGTAAGTAAATAGAGGTTAAGCCAATGAAGTTAAGAAAACAACAGCTAAGAAAACAAGAGTTAGAACAAAAAGAAGTTAGGACCAAAAGCAGTTAAGACAAAAAGTGGTTAAGTCGACGAAGTTAAGTAGATGAGATTAAGTCAATGAAATTAAATGAAGAGGGAGGTGGGTCGTATTTTACAGTTGGGCTAGTAATTCAGGTGAAAAAGAAACTGACACTCTTCACATTTGACTTGTCTGTGACTTTAATTGTAAAAAGGCTTTTGGTCCTACTACTGGTCCCCTCGTGGCTAGGCCTTGTGAATAATGCATATTTGAGTCAGCCACCACAACAGAAATCGGATCATTTTGGCTAAAAAGTTCAGTCTAAAAAGTGTAGTTTGGCACGGATTTCCGAGGCTAATGACGGTCGGGTTATTTCGTAATAGATTCAAATCTTCAATATCAATAAATAGATGAAAAGCCGTAGTATACATTAATGACAATTGTAGCTGTAGGCACTAAAAAGACTGAAATGACTACAGGATTGCCAGAAATCTAGAGGTATGTTTCCGCCAGCAAGGGAAAAGTCGCCGATAGTAATTCAAAGTTGCTATTGCTGAAATGAGGAGAAAAACGAGGTGAATTGATGGCTATTCTGAATTCTGAACTGAACGCATACAGGCAATAAAAGAGATGCACCAGATGTTTTGTTTATTCTACATAAATATAATCAAGTTAAAACAGTAGCTGGATTGATCTTGTGATTGTGTTTTTATATGGTATGATACCGATATTGTGACTTGGAGTAGAGAGAGAACTTTTAATTATTCTAGCTCAAACAGTGAATTTCAAAACTAAAAAAAACCTTGGTCAGAGCGGGTGATTTTCGAGCCTCAATCATTGTAATGAAAATACCGTATTTTGAGTTGATAAAGGTAAAGTCGAAATCTGGATTGAAGAATTCGAAGTGTGTAACACTCGAAGATGCAGATACCAGGATCAGAACTGAGGAGATTATTTAACATTTGAGGCAAAAAGAGGCCTTTCGCCCAACATCTCAAAAGATTTTTGTTCAAAGTTATGCTAGTCTATAAAAGTATGAGTCAGAATAAAACCTACCATCACTTCTTGAGACAGAAACATATCATCAATCCTAAAGAGACTTAGCATGCCCAACCTCACTTAAATATAGCACATCTGGGTGTCTTTCCAGAAACACCCTCGGGATCAGAAAAATAATCATTCGATTATGAGGCCCAATCTGCCAATATTATACTGCTTTGGAAGCAAATCTCAAGATAAGAGTACTTGGGATCACTAAATTTGAGGCTACTTTGGGAGTTTGACCATTTTAGAAGAGCTCAAAGAGGTCTGTCAAGAATTTCCGAAATCAGGAAAGACGACATCAACTAGCAGAAGGCAGAAGGCAGAGAAGTGCTTGTACACCAAAAGACTAGATTCCAGCGGAGAATAGTACACTGTTCTGGTAGAACACTTGAGCGAACCGTTCCGTCAAAAGAGGCATGCAATTGAGGAGAAGCCGACTCAATTGAGCCGATAGATAACAAGCTTATTTAGGCCAATTGAATAAAATTTTGATAATGATTGAATAATAGGTTCAATGGGCCGATTGAATAATACGTTGATTGGGCCGATTGAATAATAGGATATTCGGGCCGATTGAATGAAGCCGAATAAATTGAGTCGACATTTAAAAAACGTATGACTCAGTTTTAATGAGCTTAATTACTATCTTGCGACCAGAAAAGAGACTATTCTGCTTATGATATGGTCAAATCAATGAGAACTTGTGATAGATGATATGTGAGTGAAGTCGAAAATCGGGAAGAGACCCAAAAACCAAATGCATTGCCCTGGATTGAATAAGACTTTATAGAAAAACATCACATATTACTCCCATCTTTTGGATTCTTGGAATCAAACTCTGAGTTTATTTATATCATGACTAGGTGGATCTCACCATTAGTATGTGGCTTTATAGCCGTTTACAGATACGAAAAGAGTACTCGCTTCATTAACAATGAGCCAGTTTGTCACAACGTTGTCAGCTATAGGTTCTAATGTTTATGATTGGAGAAAAACTCTAATGCATATCAGATATAGGTTCTAATGAATATGATTCAGATATTAGTTTTAATGCATATGATCAGATATAGTTTCTAATGCATATGATCAGAAATTTATCATTTCTACTGTCATGCCTTTTTAAGCTTTCTCTTTAATGTCGGCAGAATCTACACCGGGTCTGTCAACCCAAGCTATCGTAAACATAACTCTAGTTTGCTGCAAATCGTTATAGATTATCTGAATCTTTGTCCAAATATGACATCACATTGAATTCAGTGATTTAAAAAACAGCTGAATCAGACTACCACTGGAGAGAAGCGTAGAATTGAAATGCTTGAAAATTAGTGACAAAAACACTCAAATCATACGGTTCGTTAATGTTGGCCATTACTACTGGTAATTATGTATTAAGGACTTCAAAACCATGATGTTCAATATACATGCGTTTATTAGGTCAGCAGCCTCGAATTTTTGAGGCCACAGATTCTCTTGGTTTAGTTATCAGAAGTCAATCGTTAAGCAATCAGCACTAATCATTGCTTTGTTTAACTTTAGGGCATATTAAATAAAAGGAAAATTAATAACGAATTATGAAATAAAAGAAATGTTTTTAAACGGACCTTAGTTTAAGAGGTAAGTTTGTTAACCCGATTTTTCATGAAATGACAGGAAATCTGATATATTAAAGGGTAGATTTGTTTACCAATAATAATGGAATGATAGTCTTTTTTAATTCCAATAATAATGATAGAAAACTGCTTATGCCAATAAGCATGAATTAGAAAACTTCTTACACCAATAACCATGAAATGATAAAAAGTTCGCTGTACCAATTGATGAATCAGCTTTCAGATATCTAGCCCTAAGAGGCTATCTGAGATAAGAGGTTCTCAACTACTGATCCAATTACTAGATATCAATAATGATTTCAAGACCAATCGTTTCAATGAAGATTAATCGCAACTTGGTCATAAAAAAACTGATCGATATCGTGGAGCCAAGTTATGAGTAGCTAATAATTCAAACCAGGGCTGAGGTTCTGTTTAATTGAAGCAGACTTGGTGGTACCTCTGGCTGAACGCTGTTCCCTTGGGTTTAGGCCCTCCCACTTTTGAACTCTGGCCCTAATTCATGCCAGCCGTCTGCCCTACTCTTTGTAATTTGGCCGTTTCTACCTTCCGGCTCTATTTTTTAATTTCACCCAGGATTTGGCGTATTTTCATGCCATCCCTCTTGCATCTGGCGCCGGTTCTGATATCTGGCATTCTTTTAGTAGCCCTAATAGGAATGGTCATTTTTCTTACTCTCCTTGTGTCTGGCCCAATTTCATCTCATAACGGCCATTTGATATTAGTGGGCCTAATGCCAGCGGCGAAACCACACTTACTAAGTTCGCTGCATCGATGAACTTAATAGTTTATATACCAAATCTAATATTTATTTGTCTTTGGTTCAATTACGTGTTTGCCCTATTTGCCATTATTGAGTTTGAAGAGACACTTTGGGCATTTTGATACTTTGTGCAAAGGAGAGCAGATCCACTTTTTAGATGAGTCAAGTATCGTCGAATTATCCTTTATTGCGAGGATGAACTTCTAGATAATTCAGAAGTACCAGGATTGTTCGAAGAAAAAACAGAGAGCAACTCGATCAATTGTCCGAGTCTGCTTCACAGGAAGATCTCTTGGATGCTGATGAACTCGACTGTTGGTTAACGAACCAAATTTCAGAGGTCACACGTTGTCTTCACTATGTGTGATTTGGAGAAAAGTATGACTGTCGAATTAGCTCTTCAGCTTTATCTAACAAAGGGCCTCATATTTGAACAAAGTCACTCGATTTTTCATTTCCGAAAATTAAATTCAGTCAATCGCTGATAGTCAGTCAATCGCTGATTTCATAATAAGAAAGTGATCGTTGATTCCAAAACAAAGTCGATAGTTTATTCCAGAAGTTGAAAGTGACTCGATCGATGATTCCAAGAAACGAAGTTGATAGTTCATAAGAATTAAACTCAGATAATCGCTGATTTAAAAAATGTAAGACAGTGGTTGATTCAATACATGAAAGTGAGTCGATTGTTGATCTCAATATATGAAGGTGATCTTTGATTTAAAAAAATGAAGTCGATGGTTTCATAATATGAAAGTAAGTCAATTGTTGATTCTAATATATGAAGGTGATCGCTGATTTCAAAAAATGAAAGTCAATGGATGATTTCAATATATGAAAAAGAGTCGATCATGGATTCCAAAAAATGAAGTCGATGGTTTCATAATATGAAAGTGAGTCGATTGCTTCCAAAAAATGAAAGTTAGTCGATTGCTTCGAAAAATGAAGTCGATGGTTTCATAATATGAAAGTAAGTCGATGGCTGATTTCAATTTCAACATATGAAAGTTCAGTATATGACATTCAGTCGATCGCCTCCAAAAAAGAAAGTCAGTTGATCGCCTCCAGAAAAGAAAGTCAGTCGATTGCCTCCAAAATGAAAATAAGTCGATTGCCTCCAAAATGAAAATCAATCGTTCCAAAAAAAGGCCAATCGTTCCAAAATGAAAATCGATCGCCTCCAAAATGAAAATCAATCGTTCCAAAAAAAGGCCAATCGTTCCAAAAAAAGGCCAATCGTTCCAAAATGAAAATCAATCGTTCCAAAATAAAACCACTCAAAGGCAATTCAAAACGGAAATAACGCTGGCTTGAAATCACCCAATCTTCTTGATCTATCTGACAAGAAACGAAACCATTTTGTTTTTTGTTGGATGTTCGTAGATTTGCAGCCTTGCGTGCGAACGAAGTCCAGAATCCCAGCGGCTCCTGCAGAAAACACCCAGAACCTCCAGCACACCCCCCACCAATGGGACCCACTTCGCCAAAAAACGGCCCGAAACGGCAAAACCAGCAGCACGAGCAGCCGCAAGTACCCCTCCCCCGCTCCATTTCCAAAAAAAACCCCAACCAAAGAAACTGGCCGTGCCCGGCCCCGGCCCTGTCTGCAGTACACCACACCCTCCCGGTCGCACCCTCACGTCAGTCGCCTCCCACCACTTCCTTCTTCTCCAACCCCGTCTTTCGCCATGGCCCTTTCCAAACTCTCCCAAGAATTGTACCTGTTGTTCGAGGCCGAGGACTACACGCAGTGCCTGCGGATCATGACGCCCATCAAGGTGGAGCTCGTCAAGCACAACTTGTTGGTGCCGTTGCCCAACAACACCGCCTCCACGGAGCAGGTGGACGACTTGAAGATCGCCGAGCGGCTCTTGGAAATCGGCGCGTTGTCGCTGCTCCTCTCCAACGACTACGCCAACTTCGAGAACTTCTACGCGTCGTTGACGCCGTTCTACTCGTCGGCCAAGTTGCATGCACACAAGGAAACAAACACCACCATGTCCAAGATCACCGCCTTGAACTTGCTCTACTTGCTATCGCAGGGCCTGGTGTCGCGGTTCCACATCGAGTTGGAGGCCATCATCAACTCGCCCTACTTCGACGTCGACAAGGACGACCACTTGCGGTATCCCATTGACTTTGAGCGCAACTTGATGGAGGGCAACTACTTGAAGGTCTGGAAGTCCTTGCACAACGACTCCTTGGTGCCCTGCAAGGAGTTTTCCCACTTCAAGGACAGCTTGCTCTCCACCTTGCGCTTTGAGATTGCCCGCTCCTTGGAGAAGACCTGTGTGTCCATTCCCATTTCCAACTGCAAGACCTTGATGTACTTTCCCCAGGAGCTGTCCGACGCGGCCTTTGAGGACGCCGTTTCTCTGCTGTTGGATGCTCTGCACTGGCGCTTTCACGACGGCGTGGTTTACTTTGACAATGCAAAGAACCTTGACCTGGTTTCTGACAATGCTGCTCTCATCAAGAATGTGCTCAGCTACGCTGACCAGATTGAATCTATTGTTTAGCGTGGCTCTTCCAAATGTACACCCTTGTGTTTTTTTGAAACCTCGCTTAAAGTCCGCTTCGTTGTGGTGCTTTTAATCCGCTGTGGTTCTTTTAATCCGCTGTGGTGCTTTTAATCCGTTGTGGTTCTTTTAATCCGCTGCGGTGCTTAATCCGCTTTGACGCTTTCAGTCCTTTTGGTGCCCTGTTCATTTCCGTGCTTGAGGGCCTGCAAGATCCCTTCAGTTTTAACTTAACGGCGGCTCATCTGGATCCGTGTGTTCGAGCTAGCGGTTCCTTGCCCCGGTGTGCGCTATTCTTGGCTACGTGGAAGCGCCGAAAGACTCTTTTGACGCCCCACGTCCCGCAACATTGTGCTGAATCAAAGTACATTTTCCTACTTTCCAGTAGCAAGCCATCAGGTGCAAGCTACTTGCTGTTCCCAATACGCGTGCTACTAACCGCAAATGAATACACACCGACGCGCTCCTCCCCTAGTTTTGCTGTATATCTAATACCAGAACCTTACAACGAGTAATAAAAGCCCTGGTAGGCCGAGTCCACGTTCAGGAGAAACTCCTCGCATTCTTCCTTGCCTAGCGTCTCCACGTCACCAAGACCATTGAGGCGGATGAGCCAGCTCACTAGCTTCGATTTGGCCGGAAACTCCACTGGTGCCTCTGTCTCTTTCAGAATGAGTTCGTTTAGCGAAATCACCAAGTTACTCAAGAGAGGATGGAGTTGCTGCTTGCTGTTGTAATCTAGTTTTAATGCATCCATGAGCGTGATGAAGTTGCCGGTGGCTTCCGCCACCAATCGAGCCCCGCCAGCGCTTGCACCCGAAGCCTTTTTCTCGGCATTGTCGTCCTCAATTCGGTTTCTCATTTGCTCCATCGTCGCAGGAACCCTTTGGTTGAGTCTGTCGATCGCCAAGGGGCAACTGAGGTTGAATTTCGTCGCAATGCATGAAAGCAAGTTTTCCTGTGAGTCCGATAATTGCGGGAGTATACTCTTAAGGACTGCCCCGTGCTCCGGCGTTTTGTGCAAGCTGCTTTCGAGAATCTGATATTGACTGATGAGGCGCGCAGTTGTAGTCGTATACTTCTCTTTGTCAGTGATGTAGTCTTTGACATACGCATTCTCCACTACTTGCGTGGCTGATAGAATGGAGTAGATTTCGCAAAGCGACTCATAAACTGACCGGTGCGTGGGTGTCAAAAAGAGCGTGTTCCGGCTCACAGTCTTGTGGTAGTCCACATTTGGATCATTGCTGGGTGCATAAGATGTTGTGACGGTTGGGGCGTATGGAAGCATGCGGTTGTTCGTGATCCACATGTGACGCGGAGATAGTCGAGCCCGTCCTGCATGCACCGCAGCCATCAACGGGGCAGTTCCCGGCACTTCGCCACCAAGAGCCAGCCACGTGATCGGAATCTCAGTCTATGTAGGCAACAAAGTCATCGGCATTTGGGATGGTCCCGAAGGCATCCGCCTTGAAGCCAAGTCGTTGCCAGCTGGTGCGTGAATATGGATACACCGTGACGGGGCGACAGAACCGGCGGAATTCCCGGTAAACGTCGTCAACACGGTGCATGTTAGCCACCTCCGAAACAAAGCCTTTGCCAAACAAGTCGACCGCTTTTTGACACTCTGTGAATATCCAGCGCATGATGTATTCGCAGCTAGCGCGGTTGTATGGAGACACTGTGAGTGGAACGACAGACTCAAGGTTTTTGCCGTGGTTCAATTTGATGCTCATTTGGAGTTCGTAGCGCAACGAGAAGAACTTCCCCGGTAGGGTGAAGCCCTGGACGTGGCTGAAAGGCACACCAGGAGCGAGTCTCAGGAAATTCTTGTTTTTGTTAAACGCGGCCGTGACGTGGTTCACCAGGTCTCCCAGGTAGTCTTGCGCGTTATGGCTCAGATATAGCTCAAGCTCGTCGTTGAAATGGGGGAAGTCAAAGTCGAAGTTTGCCGCGATACCCGATGCGGTCAAACTGGTTTTGCCGTAGTCAATGGTACGTTGGTACAACGTCTGTTCGCGACGACGAGGAAGGCCCGCATCGTAGCACTCGAGAATCTCTTGCAACAGGAGGGTGATGCTTTTTAGCTGCAAGTTTTTTCGACGAGAGACGTTGGACGGGTTTAGACGAACGGTGGCCTGAACCAGGATCTTGTCCTGCGGACCCACGCAAGAAACCGGCATCGTCATTTCGGCGAGAACTTGGTTGTCGCTGGACACATCGTTGAGTATCAATGGCTCGTTGTACTGCCGATAGAGCGGGAGAATATCATAAAGCTTCACGGGGATCGGGAACGCCTGTACAAAACTGCTTTCGGTGTCGGCACTTTTTCCAAGGGAAACTCGAACGTGCAAGTGATGTGTCGTGGTGGCGTTCCAGTTCTCGAAGTATGCACTCGGTATGATTGAGCGATCTAGAGGAATGAGGATGGGAATGTCCAAGGCCAAGGCCTCCTGGTAGAAGTCGCCGACGGGAGGCGCAAACACCGTAGGGGCAGAGAAAACCTTGAAGACCTTGACTGCTTCGTTAGTGCCCAAAGTGCCCAAGGTCGAGCGGAGTGTAGATGGCGGCACAATTTTCTGTTCGGTGACTAGCTCTATACCCACGGATCGGCAATTGAACGGTAAGCCCATGGCAGGGCGAATCTCGATGACAGTTTGAATTCGAGGCTGTGGTTAGCAATTGTCTAAAGTTAAACGTGAGTTTAGGGCACCCCACATTCCAGAACAGGCCTTAAGCGACGCATTGGTCAACGAGGCAATGACCGCGTCTCGAAGCACGGTTCGAGGGCTTGCCATCGGGCAGAACACGCGTATGGGACGTATGGGTGGAAAGATTCACATACCATGGAGTTCGGCACTCCGGGGCTGCCTTTGACTTTGGATTTGCCATCCGATCGTAGGCTTATGAAGACAGGACACTCCTGGGTCTTGGGGGGCATGGCATGAACCGTCAAAGGAGACGTGGCAGTGATCTGGGTGGAGCAGCCAAGAGTGCACGGATCACAGCGCGAGCAGGCGCAGCCAAACCGCGAAGAACGGCCCAATGTTTCGGGTTTCCTGAAACCTGCCACATAATGCCCAGTTGTTAGGGCAAAAAAAGCCTGAGAACGCCCAGGAAGACATGCTGTAGTTTCAACACAGTGGTAAATTCTTAATTCGTCCAGGCTTAAGGACTTGCAACGCCAGTAAAGAGGCCTGCATGCGGAACGGGCTATTTGACAGTGCAAGGTGCTCGTGGTTGCGATGCTGATCCCATGAAGGCAGCCAGAAAATGGCCACGATAGCGCCGACGGAAACCAGGGTCAATGGAGTTTCACCTTTATCGCCTTTTTTGAAAAGCCCCGATCTTAGCGTGATGGGCCCAGTCAAAAAAGAATCCACGAGGTCATGCGACACGTGCATCTGAATCGCGGGGCACATGTGAGACGTCAGCATTCATAGTTCTGCCTTGCAGCCTGAAAAGCCAGGACTCGCCAGTTGTGACAACTTGGAGCCATGGTGCAAGTTTTTCCTGCTTGAAATGCCAAAATTGTCAAGAGCACCGCGTACATGACGTGAATACCGGTAAACCAGGCACGCTGATTCTGGCCAGAAGATAGACTAATCTTGTGGGAGAAGCGGCAGCTGCCCGTTCAGCGGGGTCATTGCTTTCTTATTCCCATAGTGAGAGAAAAATCTGAGCTGATTCACGTGCTTCTTGACCAAAGCTCTCCTGAAAGGCCTGGATCTGCGCCGTAAAGGACAGTAAGCATGGGGTGGTATGGCGCGCCCTGTTTCCATTAGACGACATGATAACAACCATGTGTTTCTTGGCACAAAGTTGTCTTTTGCACTGGCTAAGTATTTTGCACCGGTCCAATATTGTGCTAATATGTATTTTGGGCTAGTATCAGTATTTTGGGCTAGAATCAGTATTTTGGGCTTATATCAGTATTTTGAGCTAATATCAGTAATTTTGCACCAACAACTGATGTTGGGCAAAGAGGCTGAGCCTGATCTCAAGAAACCGCTTTAAAGGGAGCTGACTATGAAGCAGTAGTTAAAGCTTGGGCCACCAAATTGTAGCTGAGTATTTTTATTCACTGAAAGACAAGAGACGTATTTTTCAATTCGTGCTTGCTTTCTGTCTGTTCATGATGAAGGTGTTTCGAGCATCAGCCAGGACTCAACGCATTGGTCAGGTGCCATTTGTCTCGCGCAACTTCTCATTAAAAATTGAACATTCTCGTTTTCGGGGCAGCAGACCCGCCTTTTATATTCACGAGCGGTCGCAAGACTGTTTCAGAATTGTTTCAGGTTCTGTTTTTGGCGAGGCTGCAAATCCGCCCACTTTTCTATAAATACGGTGCTGCGCGCACTTTACCTTTTCAGATTGCACCCATTTTTTTAAGCCTCGTCCATTGTTTTGCCCAAAACGAGACCCATGGGGCTAATTGATTGCGTTGACGTTCAAAAGCGGGGGTTTGGAAACGAAGGGTCCTCTGCCTGCAAAAATGTTCATTTCCAACGACGAGGGGTTTTTGACTAATTCTCTTTTATGTACTGAAGGGGTCCTTGCTTGACTGTCAATAGCGGTCATTTAATGACTTGTGGCTTGGCGAATCTTCTATTGGTGTTTAGTCATTGAAACCAACCTACGGGCTCTGCACTCTGGAGCCTTTTCTTTATTCGGGAGTCAAATATCCTATATCCATACTTAAGCTTTCTACACCCTGCTTGTGCTTCTCACCCAGGAGCAGAATTTTAGACGAGAGGCGTGCAAGCTCTGCGGAATTGAATAAGTGTTAGTGCCCCCGTTGCTTTGGCCGACCCGCCAACTAAAC
Organism: Metschnikowia orientalis; assembly: GCA_002893665.1. Taxonomy (NCBI): domain Eukaryota; kingdom Fungi; phylum Ascomycota; class Pichiomycetes; order Serinales; family Metschnikowiaceae; genus Metschnikowia; species Metschnikowia orientalis. The sequence goes on along the minus strand of NXGZ01000004.1, from coordinate 601,741 downwards.
CAGACTAAGACTATAACAGGTGGAGAAGCAAACACATCTCAGCTCAAATGGATCGGAATTAATCTCGCATTCGAAACTATACGAGCAAGGTGTGGCCATGTCATAACAATAAGAGGAGCCCACGGCTGACTCTGCAGGAAGGCCATTGGTGAATTTCCTGTACAAATAAGTCATTTGGCTTTCATAACTGGGATACACCGCCCCGGTTTTCTTCTTGCCTTGTGCATTGTGTTTGGCCTCTTCAAATTGAATTACCTTGTCCTCAAGGAGATCGATTTTCTCCCACTTGACATAATCGTCACTCAAAAGTGCCACCCATTGGTAATCAGTGTCATACAACGACCAGCTCGTTCCATTGAACAAATAAACTCCTTCCATTTCATGGTTGTATAACTGCTCATTGGTAATTGCTACACCTGTTGCATACTTGACAATTTTCCTTTCAGTCACCCACGAGGAGGCCATTTTCGGATACTGGACGGTCTGGTTTGCATCTGCGACTGCATCTTCCAAAGTGGCATAGGCTAAGACACTGGCAAGAAAGGTAAGGAAGTAAATAAAGTGCATGATTTTTATTTGGACAAGCCTACAAATTCTGGGGAACTGGCGCTAATTTATACCATGGATCCTGGCCGTGTTGGCTGATTTATGAATAGGGGATAATAAGCAATAGCCCGATTTCAATTACAATTTTGAAAGGAATTAGCTGCAAGTGTGGTTGGACTGACACATTATACTTTGAATTGTGCATGCCACATTTATTTATCCCTCGTTTCGCCCGAAGCTGTTTCAGCGATTCTATCAAATCGGAAGCTTTAGGCTTCTCATTGAATCTCAACTCCAGGCAAGGCTCTGCAAGATTGATAAAAAATGAGTAATTGCTTCGCTCCAAAACTCTAACCCAGACTCCAATGAATCGGGTGGAGAAATTATCTTACTATTACATGGAGTTAAGTGATGGCAGCAGCTGCAGATCTGGAATTCAAGCACGGCGGCTATCTGTGGCTAGGTCCCGGCTTAATGAGACTCTTCTCCACATTGATGGCATCTTTATTGGTTGGTAATAGATTGGGGATACTATTACCGAAGAACGCGTTAAAGTTGTGGGGTACAATTTCAGAGGATAGAAAGGTTGAAACTAATAACTGCGAATATGGCATCGCCTAAACTGGCTTGAACCTACCCCATCTTAGAACTTCAAGAGATCGTGCCATACATCACCAGGTAGAAGATTTCAGGGCCATACAGCACTAGGACTCCAGGCACCATTCTGCTGTCTCAGTGCTACGAATGGCATTCCTCAAATTCACACATGCAGTCGAGATCCATCGTCATGCATCACGAGAAAAAGAAAGCAGAGATTCGTCTATAATATATTCATTAGATGTGTTAAGTTAAGCGCCAGAAACCTGGGCAGGGACCGAGAAGATATAATACTAGCGACCCACATATTTGATTTCAAAGAATCTGACAATGTTGAAACCAACGAAGGAGAAGGCAGCACCCAACTCAAAACCAATGTCACCACCAAAGTCACCGATTCTTCTACCGATGACACCGGCATACCAGACTTGGTTCATACCCAAGACGACACCAGCAACACCGCAGCAGAAGCCAAAGACTCCAGCGTATCCCACAGGATAGGAGCGTTTGTCGTTGAAGTTGAGGTAATCGTATGCAGACCAACGGCCCTTGTTCCAGATAAAATGCTGTGACAAGGACATGGACTCATAGATGGCCAAGTAATAACCAATCAAGTTCATGAAGTTCTCCATGACGGACTCGAAGTGATAATAAGCAGGAATGCAGATGGCCAAGGTGACGAAGTTACCTGCAACAGTCCAGAAGACTCTTGGAACTTTCCTCAAAGGAGACCACACAGACTGAGCAGATAAACCAACCGAGTACATGTTTGGCACGTTGTTGGCCACGGTGGAAAGAGCAAGGATCACACACAAGAACTGGCCAAAGCCATGCAAGGAGTCCTCCACAAGAATGGCGTAAACCAAGCCACCGATGGCCTTTGTCTCGTACAACTCCTTCCATCTTGCGTCGGTGTTGATACCAGTGGCACAGGCAGCACCCAAGATCATGGTGAAGATCAAAGGGAATAACAAACCAAAGAGAATGCCGAAGAAGATTTTGAATGGGTTGGCGTTTCTTGGCTGGTAGACGGTGTAATCGGAGGCGTAAGTGGTCCAGCCAGTGGCAAAGCCGAAAATGGTTCCACCAAAGGACAAGACATTACCAGCGGTGGTGGGGCCACCCACGGTCTCACCCCAGGTGAAGTTGCCGGAAATCTTCATTCTGGCGAGAATGGCAATGAAGCCAACCAAGTTGGGAATCCAAGACCATTTTTCGTATGCGTGAATGATGTTGTAACCGAAAAAGGTGATGAGAATGGTACAGATGACCAAGATCAAACAGCCGGCCCATGGAGGACAGGCGCCGTTGTTGACAATGTTGAGGAGTTGCGCCGAGGCCATGATGTTCACGGCACCCCAACCCACACAGGCAATCATGTTGATGAAGGCAAAGATTCGCTGACCATAGTCACCGACCAAAAACCGAGAAAGAATCATTTGGCGGAGACCTAGTCTGCAGCCGAAGATGGAGAAAAACGCCACGGGCATACCACCCAAGATATTGAAGAAGACAATGACCAAGATACACTGGGCGAAGGACAAGTCAAAGACAGAGACACCGAGCGCACCAAGGGAAAAGGTGGCAATGACCATGTTGGCGGACCACCACATGGAGGCGGCATTGAGGACGGAGTCGTCATGTTTCTCTTCGTCGGTGACAAGCTCAATACCCTTTGTTTCGGCGTTCAACATGGCAGCCCAGCGGTTGAAAAGCGAGAGTTGCACCTCGGAAGTCTGAGCCTCGCCCTGGTCCAGGGTGAGCGACTTCTCGTAGGCGTCCAAGGAGGAGCCCTCCTTGTGAGGAAGCGTCGATTCGACGGGGGCGTGTTTTTCGTGGTCCATAGCTGGAGCTAACGGAGGCGGGAGCAGATGAAGAAAGGGCGATGAGAAAAGTGGGCCGCAGAGATGTCACTTTTCTTTTTTTTTCTCGGTGAGAAGTCTCAAGCAGCGGGCAGAGTGCTGGGGTACGGAGGTCGAGGACAGAGCCAGGGAAGACGGCCGGGCGTAGCGGAGCGGGGCGGGACGGAACGGAGCACTGAAGACCGGAAGCACGAAAGCCAGAGTGGGGCACACACACAAATTCACCTGGGCTAGACGGGCGGGTAGGGGAATGGCGTCTTATATGGGAGGTGTCGCCAATCAGGCATCAAGAAGATAAGGCGCGCGATTGTGAGGTGCACGCAGCGAAGAAGTGGCAGGCGAGGCCGCGAAAAAAGCAACGTGCGGCGTGCATAGGGCGTGGGGGCGCGCCGCGTGCTGGGCCCTGATTTGCCAGATTGGTGCTGTGTGCCGGTGCGGCGTGGCTTCTGGCGCTGCGCACCTAATATCTTTGATTAGGTCCCTGCTTATCTGACTGCTGTTGGCCGGCAATTCCTCGGGCGATGGTGCAAGGGTGGAGAGCGCGGAGGACGCCGAGCAGGGCGGGCGAGGCGGGGAGCACGGGTGTACGGTGCGGCAAGCACGGGTGTACGGTGTGGCTGGCTGGTGCGGTAGGACGGGACCACGTGACTCCAGCAGGGCCGGCAAGTGTCCCCGTGCCTCGCACCCAAACCGCCTGACCGCGGCAGGGGCAGAGTCAACGGCAGTGCGGCAGTCGCAGTGCCGCGTGGGCGTATGCGCTTGGGCGCGCGGAGGTGTCGCGTGACTGGCTCACGTGCCTGCGTACACGATCACGTGCTGATTATCGTGATTCAGATCACGTGGTACCAGCTCACGTGACGAGAAGTGATTCAGATCACGTGACGAAGTCAAACACGTGCACGGGCACGTGCTTGAAGAGACGGGAAGCTACACAAGACACGAAGGGAACTGACTATTAAGCTGCAAAGACTGCAAGGCCAACGTGGCAACAGGTGCAGGTGGCAAAAGCCAACGTCGCAGGCAACGTTGCAAAAGGAAAGCAGGCCTACTTCGTTCCGAAGTAGATACCCAAGACCAAGGCCAAGATCACAATGATGATCACAATGACAAGGAAGCAGTACAACTTCTTCTTGCGGGCCTTCTTGGCCGACACCACGGCCTTCTGGGTGTGGCCCACGCCCTGCTCAATGTCGTGCTGGGCCGTGTTGACCTGCTCCTCAATCTGCTGGATGGGCTGGTCCTGCTCAATCACCAACTCCTCCATGTCGTGGAACAACTGGGTGAGCTCGGCCATGGTTTTTTCTAACTTCAACAACTCGCGGTGACGGGTCTGGACCTCGTTCAACACAGTGCGGGCCTCGCCACGGCGGTTGCTCTGCATCAACGCCTGCTGAAACACCTGCTGGTTGCCCAGGCCGTCCTCAACCACAGCACGGATCTCCTCGGGCGTGGCGTCGGGCTTGACTATCCGGTACTGCCTCTCGGCCTGCACCTTGGTCTGTTCTCGGTTGTTGCTCTCGGTCAAGCGGTACTTCTGGATCAAGTCCAAGAAGGACTTGCGGAGGGTCTCTGCCTGGTCGACCTTCTGCGGGTTGCGCGAGTGGGCGGCCTGGGTCTGGACGTTTTTGATCCGGGACTTGAGCTCGTTCTGCAAGCTGGTGGCCTCCAACACCAACGAGTCGATCTGGCGGGCCGAGTACTCGCCGTCGTCCTCGTTCAAGTCCAACTCCTGCAAGTGGTTTCTCTGCTTGTTGGAGATGAGGTCCACGAGGTTGGAGTAGTTGTCCAACTGGGTGTTGATGTCCTGGACCTCGTTCATGAAGCCCACAAAGTCCGACTCCTCCTCGTACTTGTACGAGTTCATCTCGTACGCGCCGCTGCCGGCGCCGGAGTATGCGCCACCGGCTTCCTTGTTGTAGTATGGGTTGCTCATGGTCTTGGGGGGGACTGGGGGCACAAAGGAGAGGGGAGGTGGTGCACTGGGCGTGTTTTTTTTGCTGGCGGAGGTGCGAAAGCTGCGTGTGATTGCCCGGCCTGGTAGGCGGTACGAGAGGCGCGGCGGCCCCGGCACGTGTGGCTGGCGGCGGCGTTTCACCGGTGTTTCACCGGTGTTTCACATCCGTTTCACCGGTGTTTCACATCCGTTTCACCCGTGTTTCACTTTTGTTTCACCTCGTTTCTCCGGCCCCTCCCCCGTGCCTCTTATCCTGGCGTGTCTTTTCAATGGGCGCCGTCTCTTGCCGTCCTGTTCTCGGTTAGTCGCGCCATAAGCCCTCCTGCATGACTCGCTCGCGGCTGTGCTCTCATGTTTTCGGTACATGGCGGCTGAACTATATATAGCGGCTATATGGACGGACGGCCTAGAATGTCGACCGCCGTACGGAGCTGATTTTGGCGGGCCAATGCCAGTGGTTAAGTTTCTCAACGGCTGGTAGGCGCTGTTTCAGTGGTGTTTCAGCGGTGTTTCAGCGGTGTTTCAGCGGTGTTTCAGTGCTGTTTCAGTGCTGTTTCAGTGCTGTTTCAGTGCTTCTCAGTGCCGTTTCATGGTCAGAAGCCTTCACTGTGTTTCATGAAAGTTCCCTGTCTTAAACGGTGTCACAGAAAGCTTCCTGTCTTAAGCGGTGTTTCAAAAAACTCCAGAACTAAACGTAGTTACTTGGTGCTTGAAAGTTCCAGGGTGGTTCAGCCCAGTTTGCAGGCTGTAATTATACCAATACCTTCCTGATCAGGATTAAGTGCCCGTGAGTTAGCAGCGGGTTGAACGTGAGTTTACAATGAGCTTCATGATAATTTGATTCCATGTCACCCTGACATCTGACTAAGCTGGTCCGAGTTTCGACTGTCTCGTCTGTTTCAGTCTGTCTCAGGCCCGTCTCAAATCTGTTTCAGTCTGTCTCAGGCCCGTCTCAAATCTGTTTCAAATCTGTTTCAAATCTGTTTCAAATCTGTTTCAAATCTGTTTCAAATCTGTTTCAAATCTGTCTGAGGCTAGTTTCTGATCATTGCGCACCTCCCTTCTACCTTCACCCTTCCTTCTACTACCCCTTCTTCCACCTTAATCGCCGTCTTCTTGCCTGATTCATTTTTGCTTGCACAAAATAACTATTTAGTATACTCTTACTGAACTTAAGACAGCATCGAAACGCCTCAAAAATGAATTGGAGCAACATCAAAGCCTAATACCGTTTCACTGGTCTCCATTTGGTAGATTAACTCATCCTTTTATACAATCCGTTAAACCTGTTTCGTCGATTCACTCCACCGTTTCAGCTTTTTGTTCTGTTTCATCTTTTTATTCTGTTTCATCTTTTCATTGTTTGTTTCATTTTTCATTCTATCTTCATGGTTCCGCCGCTCCCTGGCCCGCCCTTCCATCCTCTCCTGTTTCAGCCCTGTTTCATCCTTCAATCCTACTGGTTCATCACACCCTTCCCTATTTTACTAATTCCCAATTTCATTTTTCAACTCCTTACAATTTTCCCTTGTCAGCCTCCTTCTTTCACTTCCTGTTTCAGCCTTGTTTCACCTATTCCCCTGTCAGCCTCCTTTTTTCAACTCCTGTTTCAGCCCTGTTTCACCTTTCCCCCTTCAAGTTCGCGACCCCAACCCTTTTTTGCACCCGTGCGTTTCTCACCCGCACCTCCTACATACCAGCTATCTTCTTCAAACCACGCTGATCCCACCCATTCCCAGCATATGCAGTTTCTTCCTGCCTCCCATCAAGCTGCTGGCCACGATGGCTGCCTTACCGCTGGTGCTGTGTTTGCCAAATTGACTACTCCCCAGGAGCTCGCCTTCTATTCTCAGACTCCCTTAGACTCCGACTCTCCTCTTGGCAACCATATCTCCCATTGGATGCCCACGTTCATGGGAACCTTATCTTCGGGCGATTTAACGGGTTCCAATCCAAATCTCGCTTTCACGTCTAGCAATCCTGATAAACCCGTGGGCGACGGAAACAACACCAAGGCCCTGGTTTCTGTTGACAATCACAAATCGGCCAACTCCTCCACCATTTCCAGCTATACCAATGCAGACAACTCCTCCAGCATTCCCAGCAACACAAATTCAGACCTGCTTGCGTCTCTGGACCAAACCTATCTAGTGATTCTGAACTTGTACCATGGCATGGTGCGCCCTTGTATTCTCGATATCAAGCTCGGTGCACTTCTAACAGACGACTCGGTTTCAGAGGAAAAGCGGTTACGACTCCAGAAAGTCAGTGAAAATACCACCAGCGGCTCCTTGGGTTTCCGTATCTGTGGGATCAGGCTATACTACCCGGATCTGGGCATGCCAGCGCCTCTTTTCCCTGGAATGGAGTCAACCATCCACCGCGATTCGTCAGACCCGGAATACATATCGTTTGACAAACACTTCGGGAGGGCCTTGTCCGATTCTACGGTTCTGGCTGCCATTTCCTGCTTCTTTCTGGCCGCCGGGCCCTTGGCCAAGCCCATGCTACACCGCTTTTTGCAAAGACTCCAGTTGCTATATAACTGTCTCCTAGATACCGAGGTCCGCATTCGGTCGGGCTCGTTGTGTTTCTGTTTCGACGCAGACCCATCTCGCTTGCAGGCGCTATCTTCAGCGTCTTACCTCGACCTGGATCCGCTTGTTTCCGAGTATGTTCCCGAAGATAGCGACGATGAAGCTTCGAACCACAGCGAAACCAGCGCTACTATCGACGGTGGTCAGAGCCGGAACTCTCGCATCTCATCGCTTCATCTCATTGACTTCGCTCATGCTACTCACACGCCTGGCCATGGACCCGACGACAACATTCTCGACGGCATTGAAAGCCTCATTGGTGTATTCGAACGCTTGGACTCAGACTATACCTCTTCCTAAATAACTTACAACAATTTGGTGATTTTACCAATGGCAATAGTCGTACCCTGGTCTCTCAAAGTGAATCTACCCAATTGTTGGTAGTCGTTGTAAGTCTCCGCGCACACCGCCTCAGACGACTCCAAGACGGCAATGATCTTCATGCCCTTCTTGGCGAATGCGGGCGGCTTCTTGGACTTTCTGTTGGTTCCCTTTTCCAACTTGTGCTTCAACTCCACGAACTTGACCTCCTCAATGGCCGCATGCAAGTGCATCACGCAGGAGAATCCGTTAGACAAAATCGACTTCAATTCCACAATGGCAATTTGCGCTTCGAAACGCGTCACCGTCTTCACGGGGTTCTTGGGGGACGTCAACACATAACCTTGCTGTATGTCCTCTTCTTCCACACCCTTCAACTTCAATTTGATCTGCTCTCCGCAGTATGCGGCATCGCACTCTTGCTCGGTTTCGTTGTAAATGGTCACCACCTCCACAGTCGATCTGTTGGGCATCAACAACAAGTTGGCGTTTTTCTTGATATGTCCAGACTCAACCTTACCCTCGACGATGGTACCCATATCCTTCATCTTTCCGGAAATGGGCAACATGAATGGCGCATTGACGTGGCGGTTCACGGTTTTCATACCGTCCAAGAACTCTAGCAAAGAAGGACCTTCATACCATGGGCAGTCTTTTGGATCCACTCTCTCCTTCAAACCGGCACCGGTGTATCCGGACACAGGCATGAACACAATGTCATCCTTGGAATAGCCAATTCCCTTCAAGAATGCACCCAACTTGGTGGTACAGTCCTTGTAACGGTCTTGCGACCACCCCACGGTGGAATCGTCCATTTTGTTGACAACCACAACGATCTTGTTGACACCCTGGGTCTTGGCTAACAATGCGTGCTCTCTTGTTTGACCACCCTTCTCAAACCCGGTCTCGTACTCTCCCTTTCTGGCGGAAATCACCAAAATACCCACGTCGGCCTGCGAAGCTCCTCCAATCATTTCAGACACGTACATCTTGTGGCCGGGAGCGTCCAAAATAGTGTACCGTCTCTTGTCGGTCTCAAAATAAGCCTTGCCCACTTCGATGGTCTTACCGTCGTTTCTCTCTTCTTTGTTGGTATCCATGACCCATGACAAGTACCAACCCTGTCTGCCGGCATCTTTGGCCTCTCTCTCATACTTTTCCACCGTCCGCTTGTCCACGGCACCGGTCAAGTACAAGAGGTTACCTCCCATGGTCGACTTTCCTGCGTCCACGTGGCCCATGAAAATGATCGACACGTGGTCCTTGCCGCCAAACATATCGTTGAGCACCTCTTCATCGACCTCGTCCTCGACAGCCTTGGCAGCCTCGGGCACCGGCGTCGACTCCTTGGCGGCCTTGGCAACCTTGGTGGTCTTGGCGGGTGCAGCCTTGGCCTCGGGCTTAGGAGTGCTGGCCTTCGACTCGGGCTTTGGGGTTGCAGATGCAGACTCGGGCTTTGGCGTGGCAGCCTTGGACTCGGGTTTAGACTCGGCACCAGCATCCTTGGCAGCTGCAGGAGCAGGCTTGTCAGCGGCGGCCTTCTTTGGCTCGGCGGGCTTGTCTGCAGGCTTGTCTGCAGGTTTGGAGGCGTTGGCCAACTTGATACCGCTGGAAGACGCCAATTTCAAGGTCTTCTTGGGCTTGTTCAACGAGCTCTGGGCGGACTGCTGTTTTTGGTAGTCGGCCAAGGACATCCCCTGGGCTGGCTGGGCCGCCTGTTGGGCGTTGTAGCCTGCGTATTGGTTGCCATACTGGTTGTTGTACTGGTTGTTGTACTGGCCATACTGGCCGTATTGGCTGTTGTAGCCGGACTGCAGGTTGTACTGGCCGTACTGGCCGTACTGGCCGTTGAACGCTCCGCCTTGTTGGTTCTGGTACTGGCCGTAGCCTCCGTGCTGGTACTGGTTGTACGAGCCACCTTGGTAGTTCTGGTACTGTTGGTATCCGCCCTGTGGGACAAAGGCCTGGGAGGCACTGGGGTTGTATTGAGCGGCGTCGTCGCCAAGGTTGGCGTTGCTCAAATCCTGGGCCAATTTTTCGGCTCCGGCTTGATTGTCAGACATGGTTGTGGGAGACGAAGGGAGGGGTCGTCAGAAAAAAGTTGAGCAGAGCTTTTTTTGTGGCACGTGCGCGCAGGCACGTGCACGGCCCTCTGCCGCCAGTTGCCGCCCACAGGGGACGGTGCAGCAGGGATACAGGGCTACGGCGCTTAGCTTGTCGAGGCAGCCAGCTCTAGGCCATCCACGAATCGGCCGTTGAATTGACGGGAAAGAGAGGGGGGGGCTTGTCTGCAGGACACAGGTTTTGGAATTTGGGCCAAGCCCTGTTTCAGCGGCCGAAGGACGATCAAAGAATAGCTTACTCGTGTTTTTTTGAAGGTCTTGTCTGCAGCACGCACGGTGACGCAAACCGGGTGGGGGCCTGGCGGCTGGTGGTCACGTGCGCACCCGTACCCCCGATAAGTGGTACTCCTCGCCGCGCTTTATCAACAGATCCCCACAAGAACCCCTTGTTATCAGCAAAATGCCGATTTTTGGCGGGGAAAAGCCGTTCACGTCGATCACGGTCAAAATCAACCAGCTATGCACGCCCAACCGAAACTCTGACTTGGCCGACGACTCGTTGGAGGTCTATTTGGACCAATTGGTGTCTCTCATCAAACTCCAACCAGCCGGAGCAACGGAGGCCGCGCGAGCCATCCGCAAAAAGATCAAATACGGCAACTCGGCCGAGGAGGTGATTCTCGCCTCCAACTTGCTTGAGCTCCTCGTGCTCAATGCAGGCACCAAGATCGGCAGGCAGATTGCCTCCGACGACAAGCTTGCCGAGCTCTTGAAAGCCATTGTGTCTGGTCAGGGCATCATGGGATCCGGCAACACTTACGACCCCGAGGTCGTGCGGCGCTTCCGCAATTTGGCGGTGGGCTGGAAGCACGAGTTCCAGGATTTGGAGGGGTACAAGCCGCTTGCCAATTTGTGGAAGGCCATGCCCAAAAAAAGCAGCAGGGGACACGGCACGGCGCGGCGGGCGGGCGGTGCAGGCAACCGGTCGGAATCGGAATTGGGCGGGTCGGAGTCGGACTTTGGCGGGCCGCAGCGGACGGAGCTGGAGGACGCCAGCTTGCTGGGTCAAAAAAGCCCTCCTCCACCCCGGCCCCGCACCATGTCTCCGTACACGGTGCAAAACACGCAGTCCTCGCGGTCGCTCGCGGGTGATGGCGGGCGGCGCAAGGCCAAAAAGAAGAAAAAGAGCCGGGGAACCCGCTATGCCGACGAGGAGTACCGGATCCCGCAGATCAACTACAAGGTTGAGGCGCCACGGATCCGGACGGCAATAGCCAACTGCCACACGCACACCACGGCGCTTGACAACGCTTTGTTGGCACTTCCGGCCGACAGCGACCCGCAGCAGAACCCTCGGGTCTTGGAGGAGTTCGAACAATGCCGCAAGATCCGCCGGTCTATCCTCCGGTACCTCCAATTTGTGGGCGCGGGCGACAGCAGCGCCAAAAGCACCGAGATTGCGGCGCTCGACGAGGAGTTTTTGGGCAGTTTGATTGTGGCCAACGACCAGTTGGTGGCCTCGTTCAAGAAGTACGACCAGGCGTGTGGCTTTACCGACGCCAACCCGGCAGACTACCATCAGCAGGACGACAACCTGTCTTCGGGCGAGAGCTACTACAGCGACAGCGACGACGACGCCGACTCGGTGGCCGGCCAATTGGAAGACTTGGGGTTGCAGGAAAGCAGCTCGCGCTTGGCGGAGGCCGTGGCCGATCCGCCTGCCGGCGAAGCAGGTGACCTGGCCACCAAGGTTCCCCGGCCTGTTGCTTTACGCAAAGACACCGCCGTTTCCGTCGGGACCGCAGGCACCACTGGCAGCGGAGACCCGTTTGGTGATCCTTTTGGGGACAAGAACGAGGCGCGAGGCTTTTGAGACGCGTCGGGGGCCGAGCCTGCGCCTTGCGCGTGCCACCGTGGCTTGGCCGGCCCCCGGCTCCTCGTGCAGTGCCATTTCGTGTTCCTGGCGATGCCGGCGGCTACATAGAACTTCAAGCATGCTATCTTTTAGGCGCTGCCGTAGGCAGTGACCGTACCTGCAGCGCGCGGCCTGCACCTAAGCCCGGCTCCAACAACCCCAGCTTGGAGCAGAAGGGCGATCTCCACAAAGGCTTGTTTACCCATAGTTTTGCTCGCTGCAAAGACGAATTTTTGGGCTCATTTCTGGACGAGTTCATTTCTGGGCGAGCTCACCTTGCTGCGATTGCCTTCCGCTGCGTCTACAGCATGCCTCAAATCCGACTCCACAACCAAATCGAACTACCGACAATCGAGGAGTTCAGATTGGAACACATCCTCAACCGGGTGGTGGCCGCCGAGCAGGACCAGGTCTCCGCCGGCATGACGGCAGTTCGCGAGTCATTCCAGGCTGACCTCAAGCAAGCGCTCCGGCGGAGTTTGCGCCGGGAACAACGCATCCAATGCAAAAACATAGAGGCGCTCAAACGGGCGGGCGCCATCAAGCAAAAAATGAAGAGCCGCAGGCGGCGCTGGGCGGGGCTTCTGTCCCACCGTTTGGGCGAGGCTGTTTCGTCCAAAAGCGCGTTGGGTCCCTCCATCGAATCATTCTCTAAGCCCGATTCTCTTCCAGATCAGCTCTCGTCTCTTCACGATCTTTCGTCTGCTGTGCTGCTGGCAGCACTAGACCTTGCGGGGCGGCTCCTGCAGCTTGACCGTCGGGCGGGAGGATCAGGGCTTCCTTGTGCTCTGAAGTATCCAATGTTGCATCAGCTTATGGGCACAAGTCAGCCAAACTTGGAGAACCGGGTTTGTGCGTCGGGGCGCCCACTTGTTTCTGACGACATGGCGATTTCCGATCACGAGGCTGTGAAGGTACTGGAAGGGTCCATCGCAACGACACCAGAAGTGCCAAAAGAGACCTTTCCAAGATCCACACAAAAGAATCTTAAGGGGGAGGCTAATCCCGAATCCACGCAAGAGGGGACTCAAGAGGAGACTAGTATCGAATCCAGACAAGACGGAAACCAAGAGGAGACTAGTCCCGAATCCAGACAAGACGGAAACCAAGAGGAGACCAGTTTTGAATACACAAAAGACGGAAACCAAGAGGTGACTAGTCCCGAATCTACACAAGACGGGAATCGAAAGAAGACTGATTCTGAATCCGTACAAGACGGGAATCGAAAGGAGTATAGTCCTGAATTCGCACAAAACGGAAACCAAAAGAAGCCTTATCTTGAGTCCACTCAAAACGGTGGTTTTGAAGAAGTGAGCACTGAAAACGTGGTTACAGCCAAGCACGACACCAAGCCGGCTCCCCGCCTCGCTCAACAGCAGGAGTCGGAGGACAGCGGCCCAGACACGGAGGAATTCAATGCAGATGCTTTTGAGGCACTCATCAACCAATACACTCGAAAAAGCAGACAAAAAATGGAAGCTCGCCTCGCTAAAAGCCAGAAAGCGGGCCAGCTGCCGGTTGTGCCTGGCCCCTTGCGTCTTTTATCGTCGGTGCAACCCAAAGCTCCACTGGAGGCCAAAACCACCAGCACGGCGGAACTGGCCGTGAGTCCCCTGAAGTGTTTTGTTCCCTCCAAATCCGGAGCTACTGTGGGGGAGTCTCTGCATCTGTCGCTCCACAAGAAACTCCGCATCAACGCCCTTCCGTTGCTCCTGCAAGCAGCGGCTCACACCTGTGCCTGTGCCCAAGCCCTGGACGTGCTGGACCCATCATCCTCAGTCCATGCCACAGATGGGATCAATCACGATGGTGTCTCCCGGCACAGTGGTGACCGGTGCCCCAAGCAGCATCGTAGCGCCATGAATGGGGAAACGTCCGAATCCAAGCTTTGCGACTGCCTGGATTTCGAATGTGTGGATATGGCGCCACTGGGCCACGACATATGCGACAATTACGACTCCCTGGGGATTCTTGATGACTCCGACGTTGATCCAAATACAGCCGCCGACTCGCGGGCGGTGCAAGACGTGCTCGAGGTGTCTCAATTGGGACTAGACCAGGGCTTTGCATCTGAGAGTGATTCTTTGGACCAGTCCGAGCCCGAATCCCAGCTGTCAGATTCGTCGGATAGCTCTGCACCGCTCAACGGCGACATTCTCCAGACCAATGGATATTACATGTCGTTGAAGAAAAGCCTTCGGCGCAAGCGACAAAGCACAAGACCTCGCAAAGACTTGTCGCCCAACCCAAAGCACCAGCCCCTGCACAGGACGCTCCAGCCCAAGCAGTCAATTTTGAAGCTTCAGCGGAGTAAGACCGACTGTAAGGCCAGCGCTAAGGCACAGGCTGATATTACGACAGCACCGGGCCTGGCGCCCGGCAGTCCCCGACAGCGGGGGGAGTTTTTGAATTCTCAATTGATGGCCAGCCCCCGGGCCTCATTCGCCTTTGAGAACTCGGCTGCCGGCTTAATTTTAGGGCGGGGTCCTCGAACGCATGCAGCCCCATGCATAGCTACGTCTGGTGACAACGAAAGTGTTCTTCTGCACGGCTCAGGTGGGCTGATGATTTACGTCGACAACGATGGGGATAATGCAGTGCATAAGCTCAAACAGCTTTTGCTCTAAATCTACCCTAACGTTTGTGGTCCGTGTCCCGAGACTGTAAGCTACCACTTAAAGGAAATAGCGCGGCCATGAAGCAGGGTTTATTGCAGCAACGCCGTGGCAGGGATGGATCTGCTCCCCTGCTGCTCTCTTGATCTGCTCTCTTGATCTGCTTGCTTGATCTGCTTGCTTGATCTGCTTGCTTGATCTGCTTGCTTGATCTGCTTGCTTGATCTGCTTGCTTGATCTGCTTGCTTGATCTGCTTGCTTGATCTGCTTGCTTGATCTGCTTGCTTGATCTGCTTGCTTGATCTGCTTGCTTGATCTGTTTGCTTTCAGCATAAGAAAGACTTTTGTTCCAGTATCCAGGCTCAGAACGGTAGTCGACGGGTCAATAACCACGGTTTGTTTATGATTACGGCCTCCTGTTTCTGTTGAAGGCCCGGAATCGTGGTAAGGTTCTATTGACGTCCGGGCAAGTTTCGCTACGGGCAAATTCAGGGTATATTCTTCTACGGCCAGGATTCAAAAGAGGTTACTGTTAGGTAGATTTATGGCAATAAGGCAGGCAAGGCGCCCAAGTCTGATCGAGCTTCTTCCCTGAATCGCTCAATAGACACGTTTGACTCAGAGGATCAAGAGCAGCAACATGACTTGCCTGAGATAAGTGCAATCTCACTGGCACATTTGGTCTCTTCGCACATGCTTCTGTTTGTTGTTCTGAAGAGGCCACATGCGGCCAGCTCCGCAAATGATAGCGTTATATTGACGCTCCTGGGCACTTTACGGAGCAACTGAAAAAGGAATGAAATGAAGCCTATCCCAGCGTGTCTCGGGTAAGGACCCGAAAACAGTTCGGCAGCTCGGTCCACACATCCAGGTGCCAACGATTGAAACGGCTTGTGAGCGAATTGAAAGGGCCTTTAATCGAATTGGAAGCACCGTTAATCGAATGAAAGGACCGTTAATCGAATGAAAGGACCGTTAATCGAATGAAAGGACCGTTAATCGAATGAAAGGACCGTTCATCAAACTGAAATGACCGTTCATCAAACTGAAATGACCGTTCATCAAACTGAAAGGCCCAATCAAATCGAAAGGCCTAATCGACTTGAAAGGCCAAGTCTGAGCTAGCGATTGAACGGAATCAGAATACCCACACATAGAAGCACCAGAGAAAGAAGAAAAGAAAGAACAAAAGCCAGACCTTCCAGGAAATGCCAGCCCGCTTGCTCATGACCACCATCTTGTTGTACGTGTTCTTGAGGGTGATTTTTCCCGATTCGAAGTTGTTGGTGATTTCGTCGTTGAGCTTCATGGACTTGTTGATCTCCGTGCCCATGCGTACGCCCAAGTTCTTGAGGGCCAGCACCTTCAGTGACATCAGATCAACCTCGTCGTTGTTTTGGCCTTCCAACGACAGTAAAAACGCCTCGTTGTGTTTGGCCGACACCTGGGACGGCTTATCATAGGGCGACAGCGTGCGCAGCGGAGACGGCGAGAAGTGTTTCAGAAACTGGTTGTTGGGTCCGCCAAAGAGCTGAGTCCGGGCATCTCGCTGGTGTGCCGAAGTGGAGAACCTCGAGTCCATGAAAAGGGGGTATTGGCGGGAGAGGAGAAATCCGGTAAAGACTTCCGTGAAGAGGAGGGTCGCAAAAGGAGGAGTCCGTGAAGAGGGGTCCGTGCAAGGAGAATTCCGTGAAGTGGAGAGCCGTGAAAAGTGGAGGTATGGCCTGGAGAAGAATCGAATGTACGGGTCAGGAGAACGGGTGTTGGCATTTGCTCTGGCGCGCTGGCACGCTTGGGGCGCGTGTCCTGCAGGCGGGCGCCTGATGGTCCCGGTGCGCAACCGGGCCTTACTAATATGCCATCTCCACCTTCTCTTCAACTCGTGACTCTTCTCTTCTGGCGACCTCTTCATTGTCTGTGACTCTTGATTTCCGTTTTGTCCGTGATTTTCTCGTGACTTTTGCTTTCAGTCCTTGTCGTGACTCTTGAAATTCGCCCTTGTCTCGTGACTCTTGACTTCAGTCCCTATCTCGTGACTCTTGGTTTCAGTCCCTATCTCGTGACTCTTGGTTTCAGTCCCTATCTCGTGACTCTTGAATTAAGTCCTTGTCTGTGACTCTTGGTTTCAGTCCCTATCTCGTGACTCTTGACTTCAGTCCCTATCTCGTGACTCTTGATTTCAGTCCCTATCTCGTGACTCTTGAATTCCGTCCTTGTCGTGACTTCTTCATCTCCACATCTTCCAATGGAAGAGACTCCCCGCTCGCTCGCCAACGTGCGCCATGTCATTCTCATCCTATCCGGAAAAGGCGGTGTGGGCAAGTCCTCCGTGACCACCCAGACCGCCTTGACTCTCGCCTTGCAAGGCTTCAATGTGGGAGTGCTAGACATTGATCTCACCGGCCCCTCCTTGCCTCGGATGTTCGGCGTCGAACTGCGCCAAGTGCACCAGCTGTCCAATGGCTGGGTGCCCGTGGCGGTGCATGCCCTCAAAACGGCGGAAGACTCGCCTGCTGAGGGCCTGATCTCGCTCATGTCGCTCGGCTTTCTCTTGGGCAACCGCAACCTGTCGGTGGTCTGGAGAGGCCCCAAGAAAACGGCGATGATCCGGCAGTTTCTCAAGGATGTGCTGTGGAACGGCGGAGACATGAAACGGCCGCTCGACTACCTTCTTATAGACACGCCGCCGGGCACGTCGGACGAGCACATTGCCATTGCCGAGGAGTTGCGGTACGTGCGCCCGCTCGACGGGGCCATCATTGTCACCACGCCGCAGCAGGTCGCCACGGCCGATGTGCGGAAGGAGATCAACTTCTGCAAAAAAGTCAACTTTAACATCTTGGGCATAGTGGAGAACATGTCCGGGTTCATTTGCCCGTTTTGTGCGGACTGCACCGACATCTTTCTGTCCGGCGGAGGTGAGTTGTTGAGCACGTCGCTCGACATTCCGTTTTTAGGTAAGATTCCTATCGATCCCACGTTTGTGGAGATGATCGAGACCCAGGGCTCTGGGGGCGACTTGGTGGATCTTTACCGGGGTTCCAACTTGCGCCCGTTGATGGAGGCAATCATCCAGAAGATCTTGAGCATGGACTTGCCTGCACGCTTTTAAAGCCAGCTCGATTCCTGTTCGAGTGCTCCAGCCACTGGCTTGATTCGAATTACAACCCCTTGCTGCATGGTTGGTTAGAATCCAAGCGTGGCAAGCCTCGGTCACTTGCATTGTGGATCTTCTGAAGCAAATTCTGAATTCTAACGCCCTTTGATTCTGGAGAAGTTAACGCTCTTTGATTCTGGAGAAGTTAACGACCTTTAGATTCTAGAGAAGTTTGGATTCCAAAGAACTTTGGATAAAGGAAATTGATTCTAAAGAACTTTTGAATTTTTTGGAGCTTCACGAAGTTTGAATTCCAAAGAACTTTGGATAAAGGAAATTGATTCTAAAGAACTTTTGAATTACTTTGGAGCTTCACGAACTCTGAATTCAAACGACCTTTATACTCTGGAAAAGTTTGAATTTCTAAGAATCGGATTCTTAAATTTGGAATCCAGAAAAGGATTCTGACCAACTATGGTAGAAAAGGCTTCTTTCTGCTTATCATGGGGGTCGGCTCTCTCTACCCCGCCTTAATTTTCCTGGAACGACTCGGTATAGTGACCTGACGTGGTTCAGCTTCTGGATTTGACAATCCTTCCGAGGCACTACTAGGCGAACAGCCTTTAGATAGATTTAGTGCTCCAGATAAATCCGAGAATGCTCCAGATAAAGTCCGAGAATGGTCCAGATAAATCCGAGAATGCTCCAGATAAATCCGAGAATGCTCCAGATAAATCCGAGAATGCTCCAGGTGAAGACTGATAAATTCGGACAGTGCTCCAGATAAAGACGGATAAACTCTGATGGATAATCGAGATTCTGATTGGTGCTCTCGGTGTCTCAGCGCTCTTAAAGTCTCAGGTTGAACATGGCAAGCACATCTACAGAGCTTTGCATTGGCCCTGCGCTATTGTGGGTAACTACCCTGATGATTAATGTACAATTACCGTATATATTCCAGAAAGGCGTCAGCGAATTGCAGCTTTCTTTTCAAGACTTCCAAGGAAGCGGGACAATGGACGGCGAATCCAAAGAATGTAACAGATGGTAAATCAAAGAATGTAACAGATGGCGAGTCAAACACGGTAACAGATGGCAAATCAAAGAATGTTGACTTTGAGTAGAAACCAGACCAAGAAACAGAAAACGACTATCCACAAGGACTGGCAATTGGACCAGTCTAGGTGAGTTGGGCCAGTCTAGATGAGCAGAACCGACCATTTAGGGCAGGAGAACTGTTTCAAGACAAGATTGAGGCAGGAACTGTTTCAAGACACAAGATTGAGGCAGGAACTGTTTCAAGACAAGATTGAGGCAGGAATTGTTTCAAGACAAGATTGAGGCAGGAACTGTTTCAAGACAAGATTGAGGCAGGAACTGTTTCAAGACACAAGATTGAGGCAGGAGAACTGTTTTAAGACACAAGATTGAGGAAGCTCAGGAAAACAGAAGGTTCAAGGGTTCAGGAAGTTTCATCACAAGTTTGAAGACAGGAAGTTCAGGAAGTTTGAATCGAAGGTTTGAAGACAAGAACATCCAAGTTAAAAAAAGCATCCAAGTTCAAAAAAGCTTCCAAGTTCAAAAAAGCATTCAACTTCCAGAAAAGCATTCAACTTCCAGAAAAGCCAAGTTCAAAAAAGCATCCAAGTTCAAAAAAGCATCCAAGTTCAAAAAAGCATCCAAGTTCAAAAAAGCATTCAACTTCCAGAAAAGCATTCAACTTCCAGAAAAGCCAAGTTCAAAAAAGCTTCCAAGTTCAAAAAAGCATCCAAGTTCAAAAAAGCTTCCAAGTTCAAAAAAGCATCCAAGTTCAAAAAAGCATTCAACTTCCAGAAAAGCATTCAACTTCCAGAAAAGCCAAGTTCAAAAAAGCATCCAAGTTCAAAAGAGCATTCAACTTCCAGAAAAGCCGAGTTCAAAAAAGCTTCCAAGTTCAAAAAAGCATTCAACTTCCAGAAAAGCATTCAACTTCCAGAAAAGCCAAGTTCAAAAAAGCATCCAAGTTCAAAAAAGCATTCAACTTCCAGAAAAGCCAAGTTCAAAAAAGCATCCAAGTTCAAAAAAGCATTCAACTTCCAGAAAAGCCAACTTCCAAAATCCCATTTAATCGCTTACTGCACCCCATTGAACTTTCTCCACTTGGCGAACTTCTTGCGCAACTGCCCCGTCGACATAAAAGTCGGATTCAACTTCTTGTCCCACTTCATCTGCTCGTAGTCGTCGCCGTACTTCTCGTACAAGTCAAAAAGCCAGTCGTTCTCTCTCTCGGACGGAACGGAGTCCATCTTGGGTTTGGCCCGCACCTGGTCATACTGGAGCATCTCGTCGATCAAAGGATGCTGGTCCTTTGGCGTGCCGGCGTCCGCAGCCTGCGCCTCCATCTTGCCGTAGATGATCTCCACCACCTCGTTGTGCTCGTTTCGAACAATCCGGGCCTCGCCCAAAGGAATCTTCATGGGGTCTGTTTCGTTGTCGGATGCTTTTTGCGGTGCCGATTCGGCGGCCTGGGCCGCGGCCGCCCGCCGCTCACTGACCGTCTCCAACCGGCGCTCCTGGCCCCCGCTGTGCCCGTTGATGTTGGCTGCCAACCCGAGGTTTTTGTAGTTTTGCTTCAATGTCAACTTGGGGTCCCAGTACTTGGTCATGACGGGATGCGCCACCATTTTGACTTTTCGTTGTTTGTCCTTGACATGGACGGTGTTTTTCCGCACGGACGACCGCGCCAACTTTCTTTTCCGGACAGATGCCATTTTGTGGGTTGGAGGTGGGTGGTGGTTTTGGTGCCTGGGAAATTTTGCGATGCGCTGCGGTGCGACGTGCACGAAAATTTGGAACAGTAGGCGGAATTAGGCCAAGGCGGATGTTCTTGGGATGTCCTGGTTTACTTCGAATGTTCGGGTGGCTTGAGTATCACATTTACATCGTTAGCTTCTTTAGGTTGGTCTGGTGCTTTGGTGGTTGGGGATGCCTGAAGCGGCTCGGGTCACGTGACATGCTTCGTTTCGAGACTGCAAGACGTTTGAGATGAGTATATATGCATGAAGTTATCTGAGTTGACTTGAGCTTCTTGGGAATTTAGTCAACATCCATCATTCCTTTTAAGACGTGCTATCTTGATTGCTTTAGACCCGCTATGCTATCTTTTGTCACGTGACATGGTCCGATTCGATCCAAGTGAATTAAGACAGTACTCTAGTGCAATAGTGCAGTTTCATTACCGACTTTATTAATATAGCAGAATTGTGACAAAGTAGGAGGAATGGTGACAAAATAGCAGAATTGTGACAAAGTAGGAGGAATGGTGACAAAGTAGCAGAATTGTGACAAAGTAGCAGAATTGACTAATTTGGTTCTCTGAAGTGGCTTTTCCCAAGTCACGTGACATGGTCCGATTCGATCCAAGTGAATCAAGAGACAGAATAACGGTACATATTTCATTACCGACTCTATTAATCTAGCAGAATTGTGACAAAATAGCAGGAATTGTGACAAAATGGCAGAATTGTGACAAAGTAGCAGAGTTGTGACAAAGTAGCAAAATTGTGACAGAATAGCAGAATTGACTGATTTGGTTCTCTGAAGTGGCTTTTCCCAAGTCACGTGACGTTGACCCGAATCCATGAACCCAATACATTAGGACAGTATAATGTGATAGTACAATAGTACAAAAGTACAGTATTACCATCTAAAGCTTGTGATTTTTAGGGTGATGTCGGGGATGGCTAATGCTATGGGTATTTATGGCCATGGATTGTGTCACGTGATACTGACCCGAATCGAGACTCCAAATAGATTAAGAATACAGTACAAGAGTTCCAATACTCTACGACGTACCCTAATACCATATACGGTTCGTACCCTAATACCATATACGGTTGTGAATCTTTTGTTCCCTGAAATGGCTATGGGTTTTCTCCTGTGAACCAGCCTCTTCCTCTTCCCCTTCCCCTTCCTCTCCCCCTCCCCCTTCCCCTTCCACGCCCCAGAAACCGCTCGGGTTTAGCAGACGGGGGGTTTGCAAACGTCCGTTTGCGGTCTATCCACAACGGCCGGCCCCATAACTCTAGGTCCATCCCAAGCGCCTCCTGCACATTGCTTGGATCCTTGAACGCCACGAACGCCTGCCCTTTTGACACCAATGTGTTCCTGTTGACTAGAACCGTGATCTTCTCGACCTCGCCCACTTGACTGAAGATCGAGTCGAGGTGGCTGGCTGCAACCTGGAAGGGCAAATTCTTGACAAAGATCGATCGCGAGTCCAACTCACTCGTAGCGACTTCGTTACGAAAAGTGGCGGGAGGGTCGGGTTTTTTCGTTTCTTCTTGCCGGGCCGGAAGGCCTGTTTCGTCCAGTGATCCGGGCTCGCCACTGGGCGCTTTGGGGTCTGCTTCTTCGGAACTCGTGGGATCTTTTGGCGTGTCATCGGACGCCGGGAGGGCTTCTTCCAGCTGTGTGCCTGCATACAGCCTCTCTGCGTGCAGACCCCCGTCCCTCGGCTTGGGGCTCGCCTTTTTGGGCTCGCTGGCTGCCTCGCTTGTCATAAAATCTTGCTGAATTCGAGCCGCCTTGCTTAACCGCCTCGCCAATACGATCAGTGCGGCTCCCGCGTACTGCATGCAGTACAGGGCCCTTTTTCCCTGTTTTGCCGTTTTTGGTCCTGGTGATTGATATTTTGTTTTTTTCTAGGGGGTGCTTTTGTGTGGTGGCTTTGGTTCTGTTTTGTAGTTTTCACGGTGGTTTTTGGATTGTATGGTGTTTTTGATTCTGGGCTGGTTTATGGTTTTCGCAAATGTTTGTTTTTTGCATCATTTTATGTGGTTTTTTTTGAATTTCTATAATCTAATGGATCTGTTTATCTAATAAACTTTTGTTTAAAAGGACTCTGTTTATATAAAACGTTTATCTCAAGCATTCTGTGTATTCAAAATTTCTGTTTATCTGAAGGACCTGTTTTCTAATAAACTTTTGTTTAGACTCTGCTTATCTAATAAAATGTTTATCTTAAGGTTCAGTTTATCCCATAATTCAGTTTATCTCTATTTTTGTTTCATCTTCAGTCTGCTTCGGTAAGTGGCCTTCCTTCTATTATCTCAATAATTTCTTAAAAACTACTTTCGAATTACGCCTTCTACATTTCCTGCGAAACAAACCATGTTCACTTGACGTATTATGTTCTTTCGCCTATCCCAAAAGCCCACGTGGCTCTGGTCAGCTTGAATCTGCAGTCTAGACGCACTCATGTGTACCAACAATTAAGCTTCGACAAAGGCCCTGTAGGTGGTGAAAGCTTCGTCGGTCGAAGAAGACTCTAATTGCACCTCGGTCTCCGGGGCAATGAAAAACACGTAGCCCGCGCGGACTTCGATCTTATCCGATGATCCTTTGATCTTGATGAAACCGGATCCGTTCGTGGCAATCACAATCGAAGGGCCGTCGAAGCCCTCGTAATTCTGCACCTCGCCAGCCTTCTTGTCGAAAATCGTCTGCAACACGGAGAACTCGGCAATTGGCGGATCGTACAACACAGACTTGGCTGCATCGCCAGAGGATTTGTCAAACTTTAACAAAGGCATCTTCTGCTTCTCGACAGGGTCGTACGAATACGTCAACATCGAAACCAAGTTCTCCACATCCTTGAACTTGGGGGTGAAGCCTGCACGCACCACATTGTCCGATGCTGCCATGCACTCGATAATGTCTCCAGAGATATAGGCATGGGGGTCTTTGGCTTGCAAAAACATCGCCTCTCCCTTCTTCAAACGCACGTGGTTCAACAACATGCAGCCACAGAACAAGCCAATATCGTTGGGAAACTGCTTGTGCAATCTGAGAATCAAATCGGCCAAGCCTGGCGCCAATTTCTCAAAAAGCGCCGGGTCGCTTTCCGCACGCTTCACCAAACTAGAGGCCTTTTGGCTTATAACGTCGTCTGGGGTATTCATCACTTGTTTGAACACTTGTTGCAAGTACGTCTTGTTTTCCCAGTCCTTGCAGCTTTCAAACTCCACCTCTTCCTCCCAAAACGTGCCGTCAATGAAGGAGGTTGCGACCTTTTCTCCCACAACCTCCCTGAATTCAGGAACCGCTTGCAACGTATCGATGATTTGTTTCAACGGTTTGAATCCACAGAATCCCTCGAAATCAGTGACAGCAATGGCCATCTCCGGCTTGTGGTTGTCGTCCGGGTAGTTTTTGGGATCCTTGTCGTGGAGTTGCTTTGCCAACTTTTTGTCAGGGTGGGCCTGGATGGACAAGACCTTTTCGATGGAAAGTACCTTGAACAAGAAAGGTAACTCCTTATCGGAACCGAACTTGTCGATGATGGACTGGTGCAAGTACTTCTTGGGGTTCTCTGCGATCAAATCTCTCAAGACTTTTCCCTCCAATTCCTTGTTGTCGACCACTCTCAGCGGCACAGAAGGGTGGGTGCCCATCCACAATTCAGCATATGGCTTGGTCTCGTCTATGACAGTTTTGGGGTTGGAAGCAGCAGCGTATCTTGCGACAGCGGAGGCAGAGCCAATCTTTCCCCAGTCGTAGTTTTGGTAGCCACAATCGATTCTGAAAAGAGACATCTCTGTATATCGATCTTGTTTGAGTAGATGGTAGTTTCCAGCAGATGCTGGCCCGGTTGTGTAGATAGTGCCCCGAACGAGAGAAAAGTCCTGCATGTAACCGTGTTTTCGGTCAAAACTTAGACGTGTCAAATCGCGTGGTATCCTATGAGGGTTTCGCATTACAAATTAGTATGCGTTAGCGTGGGCTGCGGCCACACTCACGTGTTTCACGATCAACGATTGTGTAGAGTCTCCGGAAAATGCCGACTTGAAGTGTGTCGCTTTTTGGGCTGTTAATATATGACGTATTTTCTTAGAGCTTGATATGGCGTCTGTCGTTTCTTGGTTTGGAGGCGCCTTGATCGAGCCTAGTAGGACCAAGTGATTTGTGATTGAACAATACTTAAGGTACCATTCTTCCCATACCTTCTGTCACCAATCTTGATGCCATTCTTCTGATACCTTCCGATATCATCCTTTAACAACATTTTTCTGATACCCTCTGATACCTTCCGATATCATCCTTTAATAACATTTTTCTGATACCCTCTGATACCTTCCCACCAAATTCTTGATACCTTAGTCCTGATACCTTCTGATCCCAGTCCTCTCAAGCGATTCTTCTGATAGCATTCTCGAACAACTTTTCTTAAACAACTCTTCTGATAGCATTTTTGAACAACTTTTCTTAAATAACTCTTCTGATACCATTCTTGAACAACTCTTCTGATACCACTCTTCTGACACCACTCCTCTGACACCACTCTTCTGATGTTCTTCCAAATATCTTCTCATACCACACTTCTGATATTTTTCTGATACCACTTTTCTGATATTCTTCTGAATTCTTCTGATACCACTTTTCTGATATTCTTCTGAATTCTTCTGACACCACTCTTTTAAAATTCTTCTGATATCATTCTTCTAACACCCTCTGACACAATTATTCTGATATTATTCTTCTGATACCATCTGATATCAGTCTTCTAGAACCCTTTCTGATACCTTCAAATACCTTCTGATATCATGATACCAATCATCTCAAATCTTCCATCTAACACCATTTTTTTTGATCTCACTGATGAAGTTCATCTGATACAATTCTTGTTACATCTTCAGATACCCATTGATTCCAGCCTTACACGATTATTTCAGTAATGCTGTGTCGAAACGCCACGAGGTTTGCAAAACCAGACCAAGTGACTACACAAATCTAGACTCAATCCAAATTTGTGTCTGAACAATCTTAACCAAGCACTCGGGTAAAATCATAAAAAATTTGGAGTCAAAGACTTCTGGTGCGAGGCCTGCTTTTATATCGCAACTGGGAAATGGCTGCAAAAAAGGAAAACCCCTGAATCGCAGTATAAAAGGAGACACTTCGCGCTGCGTTTTTTAAAAAGTTCAAATTTGAAGAAAGTAAACTTCCATTCCTGTTTAGCTACTGTTGCCACAGTTTTGATTGAGGCATGGTTTATAAAGATCGTGTCGCTGCATTGTTCAGAATGCCCACTTCTGGCTTCCAAAGATAAGGTATTTCGTCCTTGTTTTCTTGATTTTAACAGATGAAGGTTCTGTTGGAATTAGTGCAACCCGGAAAATTTTCAGACAAGTTTATGAATGAAATGGGCGTTTTAGCTGGATTTCTGTCGGTCTTTTGGGCTCATGTGAGGTGCCCCACCTTGGCGAGAGTGTCCGCACTGCACAGAGAGCTGGCGGCTGCACACACAACCACACACTCCTTCCTCTTTACCGTGTCAGTGTCCGTGTCACCTACTGCAGTTTTGGCTGTTAAATCGGAACGACCAAAGAAGCACCTTCCCATCAGCTTTTGATGTCATGGATTGAAACCTCCACGGGAAATCGGATTTCTCGGGAGGCCAAAATCAACAATCCGTCAAACATATCCATCTCGGAAAATTGCACCATCAGTGCCAATGTCACCCTCAACGGGGACGTCAAAATCTCGTCCAAGGCCCCTGCTATTGTCATAGGTAAGTACACCTACCTCGCCGCTGATTGCGTTGTTGAACCACCCCGGGTGAAGTGGAAAAAGTCCGAGGACACTGGATCTGTGTCTCGACTAGAGACCATCATTGGCAACTACACTTACATTGGGCGCAATACGCTTGTCCGTCTGATACAGGTGGGAAATCGCGTGGAGGTCGGAAACCACTGCGTTTTGGGTGAGCAATCCGTGATCAATGACTGCTGCATTATCGACGATCACACGGTGGTTCCGGCAAAATCAGTCATTCCGCCCTACTCCAGAGTGTCCGGATACCCCGGGAATCGGTACCTAGTGGAGGAGATATCGCCCGCCTACAGAAAACAAATCGAAGTGAATTCTCGTCTCCGTCATGTATTAGGATAGATGAATAGCTAATGAGAGCAATGATTTACCTTAGCCATACTGCCCGTCGTCCCATCCAATGCCTAGTCGCTTTTAGTGAGGAATTCCCCAAGAATTCCGGCCCTTCTGTTTGACGTCAGAGTACCCCGTCTTCTTCTTGAGAGTTTTTTGGCCAATGTGTACAACACGTATACGGCTGTGAAGAAGAACATATATCCCCAGAATCCGTGTTGGTGGACATTGTCAGCAAGTCGGAGCGATTTGTGGTAGGGGCTTCCGACCAATTTCGATTTCACTTTGACGTTTTTATCCACGAGAGTCGGACTCAACAAAAATCGGAGTGCTTCACGCAAGTCATCTCGGTTTGAAGTCAATTGCTCGCCTTTGGAGTTCTTGTCCCAGTAATTAAGCATGTTCTTGCTCACTACCAAAGTATCGCCTGGAACATAGGTCTTGCCATCAATGTTGAGTCCGTAATCCTCCGCAAAAGTGGGGTGATGTGCAATGTCGACAAAGGTGAATTTGACGTCGTCATTGTCAAAGTAGTGTGGCACGCTTTGGCGCATGGCGCTGATGATGTCAACAGTGTCAGCGTTCTTTTCCTTCAATTTCTCGATAACCTCGCCCTTTTCCGACCTGTCGTTAAGTAACTGGTTGTAGTAGAATTCTTGCTTTTCCAAATGGTATTGGTGGGCCACCGACGTGAGGTTGAATAATATGTTTTGGATCTGCTGTGCGTTCAGCGACGTGATGAAGGAGATGACCACCTTGTCGTTGACCTTGTTCTTGCGGGTAGTTTCGCCAGCAGGGAAATACGTCGGCACCAAGAACGGATTCAACTCGCCGTACAACGGATACTGGTTTTTTTTGACAAAGTCCTCGATCTTCTCCGGTTTTCTCATGTCTTCCAAGGCGAAGTTCTGGTAGATGCTGGGAATCAAGGAGTGCTCTTTGAACATGTACAAAGTGGGCTTCAGAGTCATGGAGGTGACGAGGTGCATTTTCCTGTCGAACTCACGCTTCTGCTGGAGGGTGGGGTCTGAGTTGGTGAACTTGATCAAGCCCTGGGCCTGGATTTCGACCATCCGCTCGAACTTCTTGCTCTTGGACACGAAGAGCTGGATGTCGAACGGCGACTTGGTGACCATTTCCAACAAGTAAGGCAAGATCTTCTTGTCCTCGGGAGTGGTCTTGGCCGAGTCGTAGTTGAACACCAAGGAGATCTTGTTGGAGAGCGGGTAGTACAAGTCCTCGGGGACATTGGGCAACTCGGAGATGAGAATCTCGCGGTCCTCGAGGTCGCGGGGCGTGACCAGGCTGTAGCGGCAGTTGCTGGACAACTTGGTGACGAAGGTCTTCATCTCGTCGATGGATATGTCGTCCTCCGGGTAGTCGAAGCGGATAATTCCGGCGTCCTTGGGCAAGAACATGATGTAGCGGGGCGGCAACTCCAAGTCCGGCTTGGCCAAGTCCGGGAAGCCGAGCTTCTCGCATAGAATGGCGTGCGAGTGGCAGTTCAAGTGCCCCGTGCGCGAGGCGCTCGACACGAGGTTGGACAACTTGTCCCAGAGGATCTTGTGCTCGATGCAGTTGAGGCAGCTGGGCGGAAAGTGCTTGTCGGCGTGCTCCTGGTCGGAGGCCGAAAAGAGCGCAAGGAAGTACGGGTCCGGGATCTCGCCCGCCACGATGTTGAGACCGCTGTCAATGTCGATCTGCTCGGACGACGAGGGGAGGTCCACGGCGTTGGCGTTGTACACGGCCACGGAGTTGATCAAGTAGCGCTTGATGTTTTCCGGCGTGCGGGTAAGCGCGGACGGGAAGTTGTCGACAAACTTGCCCTTGCCCGGGTGGTCCTTGTCCGGCGCGTAGAGGCGCAAGTTCGGGTAGTAGTTGATGTCCTGGCTGGTGCACAAGTCGCCGCTTTCCACGCAGTTGACCTGGCGCATGGTGATTTTTAGCGTTTTCTGGTCCTCCTCCGTGTTGAAGAACGCCTCCTTCCACTTGGGTGCAAGCAGCTTGCAGTGCAGGCAGTAGGGCGAGTAGAACTCGACGAGGGTGAGGTCTTTGGAGGTGGCGTCATCGAAGGTTTCGGAGGTCAACTCGGCCGGGAGCACCTTGTCGGGGTAGGGGTCTTTTGCGGCGTCCTTGATGGCGGCGGGAGAGGCGCACGTGACGGCCACCAAGGCCGCGAGGCTCCAGGAGGTGCGGATCTTCATAGCGGGCCGGAGGCGTGTTTCAGGGGCGTTTCAGGGTCGGAGGGCGTGCTCTCGGAGGTTCGTAGATGGAGACGCGAGGGCCGCTGGGCGGGGGTGTGCGCAGCAAAGCGTGTACTGCACAGAAGATGAATGGGACTGCAGACAGAGCCGGACAGCGGGCGGCGAAACAAGGGCACGGCGGAAGAGTGTGGTAGTGGAGCGACGGCGGTCCCGGCGGGCGGGCGCGCCACGTCGCAGACCCGTACCTCTGTCAGCGCGCACCTCGCGCGCACCCGTACCTCTCTAGTCCCGTGCAGACCCGTGCCCCCCGACAGCACCCTTAACGCACCTCCGCCACCGTCGCAAACAACACCTTTTAGCACAATGTCGGACAACATGCACATTGACTCGCCCGACATCGACGAGAGCTTGTACTCGCGGCAATTGTACGTGCTCGGCAAGGAAGCCATGCTCAAGATGCAGAACGCCAACGTGTTGGTGATTGGGCTCAAGGGCCTCGGCTTGGAGATTGCAAAAAACGTGGCCTTGGCCGGCGTCAAGTCGTTGGCGCTTTACGACCCGGCACCCGTGAAACTCCGGGACTTGTCCAGTCAGTTCTTTTTGGCGCCCGAGGACGTGGACAGCGGCAAATCCGTCGCCGAGGCGTGTGTGCACCAGCTTCTGGAGCTCAATCTGTACGTGCCCATTTCCGTGGCCACGGACATCTCCGAGCCGGCTTTGGCCAAGTACAAGTGTATTGTGGCCACGGACGTGCCGCTTGCGCAGCAATTGGAGCTCAACGAGTTTGCCCGGCAACACGACATTGGGTTTATTGCGGCAGACGTGCGGGGCTTGTTTGCGTCGCTTTTCGTGGACCTCGGCGACTCGTTTGCCGTGATTGACGCCACCGGCGAGGAGCCGTTGTCGGGGATCGTGTCGGACATCGAGGCCAACGGTCACGTGACCATGTTGGACGACAACAGGCACGGGCTCCAGGACGGCGACTACGTCAAGTTTCTGGAGGTCGAGGGCATGCCCAAGTTGAACAACGGCGTGGCCTTGAAAATCGAGGTCTTGGGCCCCTACGCCTTCAAGATCCCCATCGACGACTCCTACGGCTCCTACGTCAAGGGCGGCTTGTACCAGCAGGTCAAGATGCCCCATCGCGTGCAGTTCCAGTCCTTGAAGACCCAGTTGGCCGAGCCCGAGTACTTTTTCTCCGACTTTGCCAAGTTCGACCGTCCGCCCCAGTTGCACTTGGGTTTCCAGGCCCTCCATGCTTTCCTGCTCAGACACGGCGGCGCTTTGCCCCGCCCATACCATGAAGAGGACGCCAGCGAGTTTCTCCGCTACGTGGACGAGCTCAATGTCCAGAACCCTGGCATCTTGAACGGCGCGGACGTGGACCACAAGCTCCTCCGCGAGTTGGCGTACCAGTCTTCCGGTGACTTGCCTGCCATGGTGGCCTTCATGGGAGGCATGGTTGCCCAGGAGGTGTTGAAGTGCGTGTCGTCCAAGTTCGGGCCGGTCAAGCAGTTCATGTACTTCGACTCTTTGGAGTCCTTGCCTTCCGCCGAGACTTACCCCAGAAATGTCGACACAACCAAGCCCATTGGCTCCCGGTACGATGCGCAGATTGCTGTGTTTGGTCTTGACTACCAGAAGGCCATTTCCAACGTCAAGGTGTTTCTCGTGGGCTCCGGTGCTATTGGCTGTGAAATGTTGAAGAACTGGGCCATGATGGGCTTGGGCTCCGGCCCCAACGGTGGGATCATTGTCACCGACAACGACTCCATTGAAAAATCCAACTTGAACAGACAGTTCTTGTTCCGGCCCAAGGATGTTGGTGGCTTCAAATCAGAGATTGCTGCGCGTGCAGTACAAGCCATGAACCCCGATTTGAAGGGCAAGATTGTTTCCAAGTTGGACAAGGTCGGTGCCGACACCGAGGACATTTTCGGCGACGATTTTTGGGAGCCCTTGGACTTTGTCACCAATGCCTTGGACAACATCGATGCTAGAACTTACGTGGACCGCCGCTGTATTTTCTACAAAAAGCCACTTCTTGAGTCGGGCACTTTGGGAACAAAAGGTAACACTCAGGTTGTGATTCCAAACATGACTGAGTCCTATTCGTCGTCCCAAGATCCTCCCGAGAAATCGATTCCCTTGTGTACCTTGAGATCTTTCCCCAACAAGATCGACCACACCATTGCGTGGGCCAAGTCCTTGTTCCAAGGCTACTTTGCTGACGCTCCCGAGACGGTGAATTTGTATTTGAGCCAGCCCAACTACGTGGAGCAGACGCTCAAGCAAAACCCAGATATCAAGGGCACTTTGGCTAACATTTCCGATCTCTTGAACAACCGGCCTTATTCTTTCACTGACTGCATCAAGTGGGCCCGGGGAGAGTTTGAGAACAAGTTCAACCACGAAATCAAGCAGCTTTTGCACAACTTTCCTGAGGATGCCGTGACGTCTAACGGAGCGCCCTTCTGGTCCGGACCCAAGCGTGCACCCAAGCCTTTGGACTTTGACATCAACAACCCTGACCACTTCGACTTTGTGGTCGGCGGCGCCAACTTGTTGGCCTACATTTATGGTTTGAAAGAACAAAATGCTTCGCCAGAGGAGTATAAAAAGGTGTTGCAAGACTACATTCCCAAGCCGTTCACTCCACAGGAGGGCGTGAAAATTGCGTCCAACGATGCCGAGGCTGAGGAGGAGGCCAAGAAGCTTTCTGGGGCTTTCGATGAAGATGAGGTGCAAAAGATCGCCTCGCAATTGCCTGAGCCATCCACATTGGCTGGCTACAGATTAGAACCTATCGAGTTCGAGAAGGACGACGATACAAACCACCACATCGAGTTCATCACAGCAGCTTCGAATTGCAGAGCATTGAACTACGGTATCGAGACTGCGGACGCTTCGAAGACAAAGTTTATTGCCGGTAAGATCATTCCAGCGATTGCCACGACCACGGCCTTGGTAACGGGATTGGTATGCCTCGAGTTGTACAAGGTTGTGGCCAAGCACGACAACATCGAATTGTACAAAAATGGGTTTGTCAACCTTGCGCTTCCATTCTTTGGGTTCTCGGAGCCCATGCCCTCTGCAAAAGGCAAATACAACGATAAAGAGTTCGACCAGATATGGGACCGTTTCGAGATCCACGGCGACATCACATTGAAGGAGTTGGTGGACCACTTCGCCGAGAAAGAAGGATTGGAAATCCTGATGTTGTCGTATGGGGTGACCTTGTTGTATGCGTCGTTCTTCCCTCCAAAGAAGGTGAATGACCGGTTGGCCATGAAGCTTTCCGAGTTGATTGAAACAGTAAGCAAGAAGCCTTTGCCAGCGCATGCTAAGAACCTCATTCTCGAGATTTGCTGTGATGACAAGGAGGGTGAAGATGTGGAGGTGCCATACATAAATGTCAAGCTTTAAGTGCAGCTGATGAAGCCCGTGGTTCTAGAGGTTGGTCTCTACAAGATTTGCCATGCCCATAAGCTTTTCTATTAATGGAGGTAATCAATTCGAAATCAAATGTAGTATAGAAGTATATCTCAAGTAAAGTGGCCGTGATAATTGAGCTATGCGGCTCGGGAAAGTTTTTTAAGCGTATTAGGCATTGACGAACTTTGCAAAAGCAGCATCTTCCTCAATAAGCAGGCTATATGATCCATCTGCGGCAATGGCGCCGTCTTTCAAGAGAAGAAGACGACTACATGCGGCCATAATCACTGGATCATGGGTGACCACCATCAAAGTTATGTCAGGAAACGAGGTGCGTAAGTCAGACAGCTCCTCAAGAAGCCGAGCAAAATCTTGGACGGCGTCGGGATCAAGCATTGCAGTGGGCTCGTCAAAGACAAGAAGACGAGGCTTCCTAAGTAAAGCACGTGCCACAGAGAGGCGGCGGAGCTGGCCCAGAGAGAAGGAGGCAGAGCCAGCAACATGCATAGTGGTGAAAAGACCGCCGGGGCAGGAACGCACAAATGAAGCATTGGCCGCCGAAAGGGTAGCCCACACATCTGACTCAGAAGGCAAGGGCAGACCGGCAGCAGTGGTCCCGTAAGTCAAATTGTCCCAAAGCGAACCCTCGAAAAAGCGAGGTTCTTGCAAGTCGACCACCACGGCGGCACGATAGTGAGTGGGGTCGACGGAGAAGATATCGGTGCCGCAATGGAGGATGCGGCCACGGTCAGGCATCTGGAGCCGTGCACATAGCAGGGCTATGGTTGATTTTCCCGAGCCACAAGGACCAGTAATGGCCACAGTGGAAGCAACAGGGATGTCGAAGGAGAGGTCACGGAGGACAGGTTTGTATAGTTTGTCATCGGGAGCACCATAGGCGAAGAACACGTTTTTGAAACAAATAGCAGGAGCAATGTATGGAGAAGAGACTGGAACAGAGCGCAAGCAGGTGGCAGCGTCAGGGGAGCCAGTCAACGGCAGCAGCTCACAGGGCAGATCAGGCAAGTCCAAGAGCTGCATCAACAAGGTGCCAGCCCGCTGGCCACGAGATATCTCCGGGAGCAGGCGAGCCATGGAAGCGGCGCTGGCCACGGTGAAGGTCAACAAGGTCAAAACCATGAGCATTTGCTCCAGAGAGTAGCGGGAAACGGCGACCAAGGAGACTCCGTAGTAAAGAACAACGCCGGTGGCCACGCTCAGGCAGAACTCCAGGAGAGCCACACCGAACCCGCCGGCAGCAGCCCTCGTCACACCAACGCTTATGATTCTGGACAAGCGGGCACGAAGATCGGCAGTCATGAGCGGGGCAAGACCGAAAATGCGGACGGTCCGAATGCCCAGCACAGCCTCGAAGCAGAGGCGCTCAGCTGCTAGCACACAATCCTTGTAGCGGGTCTCGCAGCGCTGAACGGCCATAGCATAGACGATGGTGACGAGCAAGACCAAGGGCACGAAGGCCACGCCGACCAAGGCCAACTGCCAGCCCGAGGCAATGGCCCAGCAGAGACCGACTGTGGTCAACAGAACCACGACCAGGACGCCCAGAAGAAACTCCGAGACCAAATGGCGAAGATCACGGGAGTCGTTAAGAAGGAGCGTGGCAAGACCGGCCAGGCGCAGCGACTCATGGAACAGCAAGTCCTGGGCAAGCGTGCGGGCTAAGGCAGCCTTGCGGAGCAGGACAATCCAGGCCTCGGCCGCATAGTCGAGGGAAAAATGGGCAACGGCCTCGACGGCCATTTCGGCCGCAGCCACTCCGACAATCACGAGCGACCACATGCGGACCGGGTCCGACTCGGGCTGTAGCGAGGAAGCGGTTGTTTGCAAGGCCACGCTCTGCTGCACAAGAGCAGCGAGGCACTTTGAGTAGCAGAAGGAGAGAACGGGTGGGAGCACGCCGGCCACCACGGACAAGAAGGCGCCGAGTAGCACGAGGTGCTTGTGAGGAAGGGTTTGGGCGCAGAAGCGGGCAATGCGAGGAAGGGAGTATGCCTTAGTTGAGGAGATGCCGTTGGAGTCCAGATTGGGGCAGGATATATTTGGGTCGTGGAGCCTTTTGTCATAGAGGTCTTGATCTTGGA
This sequence comes from Metschnikowia orientalis, assembly GCA_002893665.1. Lineage (NCBI taxonomy): Eukaryota > Fungi > Ascomycota > Pichiomycetes > Serinales > Metschnikowiaceae > Metschnikowia > Metschnikowia orientalis. The sequence continues at coordinate 567,511 of NXGZ01000004.1, read as the reverse complement.
ATTTTCGATCTTGGAGCTTTTCGTTTTGCTTGTGTGAGTTTTGCTTCTCCCTGAGGTTGACGGACTTCAAGCCTTCCCCACGTTCTAGATTTGCCAGACTTTCTGGGTAATCTGAAAAATGCAAGTTGTTTGGCTTCTCTTTGATTGAATCAAACAGAGAAGCTTCATCATTGTCGTAGGGAATAGAAATAGAGCACCCTTGCGGATCACGAAATGGGTTACTCTGGACCTCACGGCCCAGGTCAAACTCAAAAGTTCTCTTTCGGGAAATGCGTGGGCTGCCAGAAGAAGCTGCAGCAGCCGCGGTTGCGGCTGAGGCCAATGTTGTATCTGAAACAGGGGCCGAAACAGGGGTTAAAACAGGGGCTGAAACAGGGTTTGAAACGGGGATCAAAACAGGGGCTGAAACAGGGGCTGAAACAGGGGTTGAAACATGGGGTGAAACAGGTGTTGCAACATGGGCTGTATCAGGGGCTGTATCAGGGGCTGTATCAGGGGCTGAAACACGGTTCAAAGCAGATCCCAAAACAGGGGCTCTACCAAACTCTGATTCAATGACGGACTCCCCAACCAAATTCTTTAAATCTTCCAACCTTTTTCCCTCTGATAATCCACCACAGTGGGAGTTCTCCTCCCTCAACACATTGTTTGACTCAGGGGCTACCCTAAAGAAGGCTTGGGCCAAGGGCATGCCATTTTGCACCTCCGGGGATTCCATCAACGAGCCACTCACCAGCACGGTGTGAAACGACTCGGGCGAGCCTTTCCCATTAAAGACGGTGCCAGGATTTGGCGAGAGCGGAGATTCCCGAAATGTGTTGGAAGAATCAAAGGAAACAGGAGTCTCGACGACGGCCTTGGAGTTTGCAGCCGCGGGGACCTGCACATGCACGGGCCCGCCGCGGTACACCTCTTGCCTGCACATGCCCGCGCGGTCGAAGTACGTCACGTGATCGCCCGCCTGGATGTCGCGCGGGTCGTGCGTGACCACCACGGTCAAGCGGCGGTGCCGCCAGCGGCGGAGGCGGGCCATGAGGTCTGCCCGCATGCGACCGTTGAGGGAGCTCATGGCCTCGTCAAGGATGAGCACGGGGCTGTTGCGCACGTGCGCGCGGGCCAACGCGACCTGCTGGGCCTGGCCGCCGGAAAGCGTGTCCTGCACAATGGCCTGGCCGCCAACCGCGCGCCGCACCTCCGCCAAGCCGGCAAAGTCGCACGCCGCGCCAAACACCGCCTCACCGGCGCGGCCCCGCTCCGCCGCCAAAAGCACGTTTGCCTCAAGCAGCCGCTCGAAAATCGTGGGGACAGCGTCGAGCATGCACACAAGCGAGTGTGGGTGCAGGCCGAGCGCCGCGCCGTCGACCGTCACGTGTCCCGTGCTCGGCCGCAACTGCCCGGCAAGCACCGCCGCAAGGGTCGACTTGCCGCAACCGGAAGGGCCAACGATGAAGTTGAGCTGGGCCGACGTGAACCGCGCGGAGCATGCACGAAGCCGGGTTTCCTGGGTCTCCGGTCCCGTGACGCTGACTGCATGTGCCACAAGCGACGCGGCGCTCGGAGAGGCCGCCCGGCGCGGGGCCGCCGAAGTCCCCTCGGACTCCTCCGCCGCCTCCGGCTCCCAGCACGCTAGCCCATCCATAGAGGCACTGGCCGCCTGGGCTTTGTTCAAAAGCGCAAGGATATCGGCAATGGCCGAGATGGACGTTCCAAAAAGAAGACAGGCGCTAAAGGCGGACATGACGCGGCCGAGGCCGAGGCGGCCCGTCCGGACCAAGTGGTTTCCGAAAGAGAGCGCCGCCACCACCACCATGTTGCCGATGAACTTGAGCACGGCAGAATTGGCGCAGAGGGCCGCGGAAAGCGCCACAAAGGCGCGGGCGGATCGATCCACCAGGGCGGCAAATGCGGCCCGCTCGGCAGGGCCGCCATTGAGCACCCGCACGGCGGCCGGTGCCGAAAAACACCAGTCCAAGGTGCGGGCGGCGTCGGCATTGCAGCGGTTTTCTTCACGGGCATAGCGGCTGATCAAGCGGCCGAACCCGTAGCTGGAGGCTGCCATGATCGGGATGGCCGCCGTCACCACAAGTGTGAGCGACCACAGCGAGTACATGGCGGCGGCAAAGAGGAACACTATGGACGCGCAGGTCTGCACAAGAAGGCCCATGTTTTCGGAGACGCCGCAACGAAGCTCCTCAATGCAGCGAAACACCATCGTGAGCGTGCCCTGTAAGTTGTGCTGACGCAGGTACCATGCAAGGTCTTTTGCTAGAATCCCGGACATAAGCCGCTGGCGTGCCCGCTTCAGCGTGCGCTCGCCCACCACGAGCCAGCCCATAATGCCTAGCCACGTGAACGCCATGCGGGCGGCACCGACGCCAATTATGAGTCCGCAAAGAAAGCGCAACTCCAGCTTGAAGGCGGTGACGGTGCCGGCACGCCCGGCTAGGAAGCGGGAGAGGGCGTCAAAGACGCGCCCGTAGAGGACGGTCTGCGCGGGGGACCCTAGAGCGGCAATGGTGACCAGAATGGAGCTTGAGCCGATGTATAGAAGGTCGGACCGCTTTGCAAAGCGAAAAATGGAGCGGAGCGAGCCGCCGGAACTTTTGGCGTTGCGGGGCATGAACCTGGATAGTGGGGCGCTTTCGGGCGGGATTTTTGGTAGCCAGAGGCGATGCAGAGGGTGGCGGGAGGCCTTTTATGGGCCGGCGCTTGGGTGCATGGAAAGACGGTGAGTGGATCGTCTTTTGCAGCAGATCGGGAAAAAGCGCAGGATCAATGTGGGTGATATGTGGTTTGGGTGCAGGATCGGAGGAAGAACGTCTCAAAAGCCCGTGCGATTTGCCTGTTGCGGCGCGCGCAATGCAACCATCGATCAAGGGTCTGCAGGGCGCATGCAGGCTGCAAGGCCTCTGGCGCACGTCTCCGATGCCAGCGTCCGGGCGGGCGATGGTTTGCAGGAAAATGGATAAAATGCCCGAAGTAGATGTTGCTGGCAAATGGTCACCCCTCCAAATTTATGTAGAGGGTCGCCTCATTTGTGAGTGTTGCAGCTGGAGGCCAGCTGGTCGGTGCAGATCATCACTTTTCCGCCAATTAATCAATGCATTGCAAAAGTGGATTACAAACTCTGGAGTTCAGCAAATTGAGAAATAGCTTCGGTAATTGGCTGCTACTTTTTTAAAAGTTTCGGAGTCAAAGGCTCATCTAAAGCTCATTTCCTCTAATTCAATCTTGACAACTTTGGAATACCTAATCTGCGGGGATTTAGAATTCTTTAAAGCCAATTTGAATTATGACTCTGAATTTACGCTTGGCTCTCACAGGGACATCACGACAACTCTCCTATCTTTGCTACTGGAATTGCGTCTCTTTCAAACAATTCCACTTACACTTCTATCTAATGCAACCACCACTGCTTTTTATATCAGCTGGTCAACGATGCTACTTCGAGAAATATCTTGGCAGTGCTTGTTGTTGTAGGATTAATCGTATACAATATTCAAAGGAACATTATAAGGTAATCATGAATTGATATTCTATTGGTAACCTTTTACATTTTTGGGGCAACTTTTGGGGTACTAGTGTCAGAATCATGTTTAGTGGAACATCGAAGGTGTAGCACCAAGAATGATCAATATAAAATACGTGAGTTAGACTTAAATACATTAGCAAAAACTGCAGTAACTAACTGGTGATAGGTGTTCCTGAAGTTAGAATATTGTAACAAATACCAATGTTGCATATTATGTTAAGAAATCAACTTATGGATGAACTTTATTTAAATCAAGAAAATTCAAAAAGACAAACAATGAATACAGAGTGAACATGGCTTATTAATTTGTAAGTCAAGTTATTCGTGAACTTGTTAGAGGGCATAGAATAAATGAATGTATAAAGGCGAACTTGTAACATATATCATAAAGGCCCTAGAATCCGTACAGGACTAGATAGTAAAATCAATAAAACTGGAAGCATGTTTAATTCCAAACCCAGGAAGAACAACTTTGAATTTATAAGTGTACTGCTAATGATTTCAAATTAGGTGTTACAGATTTATCATTATTGAAAATTTTAACCATTATTATATACATATATGAAAGATTGGCATTTAACTATTTGTTTTTCGTGCAAGTAAAGTATTTCGCTTGAAATTTATATCTGAATCTGTACACCTTCTTTCTTTTTATTGGTTTATCTTTATTTTTGCTATCAAAGGACAAATATCACATTTAGAATGTTAAAATAGTGTTGAAGATAAAGTGATAAACTCCAGGTTTGAATAGAAAACTCATTGTATCAATAATGAGAGAAGGACATGTAATCTAGAATACCTAACGCGGCCCATTGCCAACTAAACCCCATTTCTAGCTCTAGCAGTCATTTCTAGAGGTTAACAACCATTCTTGAATTCTAACAAAAGATCTAGCTATCTTCACAAAATTACTAGTCATTCAGAAGTTCTAACAACAGTTCCAGCCATTCTTTGAGTCACTCACATAATTGGGACCACTGATCAATCTTGGCAGATTCTGAGGAGTGTCGTCATATTTTGAACTGATTACTTGAACTGATTAGGAAAATACAAAATTGGTCGAATTGAGTGGAGAAAAATTGGGAGATTTCCCAATATATTGGATTATCGTAGATTTGGTGCTGAAGTGACGGTTTCTTCAAGATCGAGAAGACTTCATGGAAATTCTGATTTCATGCTTTTATCATTCAGTGGCCTAAAATAAGCATGAGGTCTAACACCAGTTAACCAAGGCCAATACAGAAAAGGGATCAGAAAATCCGAGATAGTCGGACCTGTATTCACAACCACCAATCTTTCACATCAATCACATTGCAATTCAAATTGAGTCACATCCAATTCACTCGCAATTTAGAAATCAATTTAATTCATTTTTTTTGACAAAGATAGTGAATAAAATGACAAAAACAACAGATGAAAAGTATTGTCAATAGCACAAAAAGACTTTTTAATATCACGAATAGTACCTTCAATAGCAAAATTAAAGATATTGTTAATAGCACACACAAAAAAGTTAAGTATTTGGAAGAGATAAATTTTGATGCTTTAAAAGGTTTTCACGGTACACAAGACAAGTGTAGTTTAGAGGATTCAATTAAAAGGGTTTATATTGGTCACCTTAGTATACGCCGATCAAGCAATTGTTTGAATTGGTGTCGTAATAAAGAGACTGGATGGACTTCAGTAAGAACAAACATGTCACAATTCGCAACTCGTTCCATTCCTAGCTACAAATCCATTAATGCAATCCTAACTGCCACTTCAAGCCATCTCTCTCTAAGCCATCTCTAATTACCAGTATCACCTCTAACTGCCAGTATCTCTAGTATCATTCCTATCTACCTAATGTCATCTCTAATTGCTAATGTCATCTCTAACTGCTAGTATCATCTCTAACTGCTAGTATCATCTCTACTGCCAGTATCACTAATTACCTGCCAGGAAGTGCCGTTTGAGTCAGTATTATCTAACTGCTATTATCATCTATAACTGCCAGTATCTCTAATTACCTAGTATCATTCCTTTCTACCTGGTATCATCTATTACTGCTATTATCATCTATAACTGCCAGTATCTCTAACTCCTATTATCATCTATAACTGCCAGTATCACCTCTAACAGCTAGTATCATTTATAACTGCCAGTATCTCTTAATGCTTTTATCATCTATAACTACTGGTATCACCTCTAATTGCCTAGTATCATCTCTACTGCCAGTACAAGCCGTTTCAGCCAGTATCTTCTAACTGCTATTATCATCTATAACTGCCAGTATCACCTCTAACTGCTAGTATCATCTCTGACTACTAGTATCTCCCGTATCTGCCAATATCTGACGTATCTGTATCTGCCAGTATCTGACGTATCTGTATCTGCCAATATCTGACGTATCTATCTGCCAATATCTGACGTATCTATCTGCCAATATCTGACGTGTCTGTGTCTCCCAGTATCTGACATCTCTGTACCTGCCCACTGCAGTACTGCCGTATCGTCTAACGGCTAGTAAAAGTAAGTGTCGGCCAGGTAGTTGAGATCATCGTCATCATGGATTCCCCTGGAGGCCCTGAGACGACGGTCCTTGGAGCGCACGCGGTTGCGGCGGATGCTGGCAAGGGGAAGCGTGCAGTTGCCGCAGCCCATGGCAACCAAGCCGTTGAAAAAAAGCTCCAACTTGTCAAAGTCGTTGTCGTCGTCAATGAGGTCCACGCACAAGCGCATCAGAATCTGCACCATGATGGCACGGTGGTCAAAGGAGTTCTCGCAGAGATAGTAGTCGCCCAGCGGCAGGATCTTGACGAAAAACAACAAGGCCAAGGTCTTGCGGACCACGCTGCGGATCAACGGGTGGGAGCGGGGCAAGTAGAGAAGGTCGCGGTTGGTGAGGAACTTGAGAAAGAGAAAGTACACCTGCGACGCCAGCGCCACGTCGTACCACGAGTGGTAGTGGCCGGTCTGCGGGTCCACGCCGTAGGCCAGCGACGGCAACACGCGGCGGGCGGCCGAGTCGGCAAAGAGCGGGTGCACCGGGTTGTCGAGGCCGATGATGAACTGGGTTTCTGCCGAGACGCCGGGCACCACGGTGTAGTGCAAGGCCCGGTCGAAAAGCGCCATGATCTTGCACACGGCCTCGGGCTGCAACACGCGGCGGGCGGTGTCGCCGGCCAGCGGCGACTCGGTCTGGCTGAGAAGCGAGTAGAACTCGTAGATGAGTTTTTGCGTTGGGCCGCTGACCGTGGTGAAGGTGTTGAACCAGCCGTGCAGGGCGGGCACCACGACGTTGAGCAGCACGAGGGTGGGGGTTGGCGCTTGCGCTGGAGTTCCTGGAGTTCCTGGAGCTCCTGGAGTTCCGAAACTACCGAAACTACCGAAACTACCGGAATTTCCCGAAGTTTCGAGCCAGTGCTCTGAACCCAGGCCATCCGTTAAGTCCGGGCCCAGGTCCCACAAGTCAAGGAGCCCCAGCACATCGTCGGGCGTGATGGAGCTGACCGGCGCCGCCATCTTGTTGTTCCAGCCGTAGCAGAAAAAAAGACTCTTGGCAATGGCTATGCCCGGCAGATCCGGCTGCCGCCGCCGCTGCAGGCTCTGGAGCAGGTTGTACTTGACAAGAAGCAAGCGGGCGTCGTTCAAGTGCAGCACCCACAGCGTGTCCACCACGGTCATGTCCGAAAAGAGCATGGTGAGGAGCAAGATCGTGAGCACGAGGCCCTCCACGTTCCAGAGCAGCATTTCGTTGTTGCGGATGTCGGTGAACGCCTGCACTAGCAAGCGCATGCAGATGGCGGTGAAGCGGCGCTGGCACTTTTCGTCGGCGGCCGCCTGGCCGTGGGTGAACCGCATCAGCGCACTGACTGCCATCATGGCGTACGTCATGTACTTGAGCACGGCCAGGTACTCGAGGAGCACGCGCATGACCTCGTTGTTGGCGCGGTTGGCTGCAAACGGGAAGAAGTACGACACCCCGGACCCGAGGCTGAACTCCCGCAAGTACTGCTGTTCGTCTGCCTGGAGCCGGTACTTGCCGATGATCTGCTGCACGAGCTGCTCGTTGGTGATGCTGCTGCCATTGGCTGTGTTTGTGCTGGTTGGATTGGCTGTATTGGTGCTGGCTGGGTTGGATTTGTTTGTGCTGGCTGGGTTGGATTTGTTGGATCTGTTTGTATTGGATGTGTTGGATCTGTTTGTATTGGATGTGTTGGATCTGTTTGTGTTGGATGTGTTGGATGTGTTTAGGCTGGCTGCATTGTCACTGGGGCTGCCTGTCCCAGTGCTAGCGCCTGAGATGCTATCTGTACCTGTCCCTGTCCCATTTCCAGCACCAGTACCAGTGCCGCTACTAGCGCCTGACATACTTTCTTTCCGAGTATTTGCGCCAACTCCAATGCCACCGTTGACACCGCCCTGTGTGTAGTAGTCCATGCTGGGGTTCTCGAGGTAGCTCTGAAGCTCGTTTTCGTCAAGAAAAAGGTACGGCTTGCTGGCGCCGCCCGCCATGCCGTTGAGAATGATGTTCTGGTCAAACGGCTTGACTTCCAGCAGCGGTTCCTGGAAGAGCAGCGCCAGCGGATCCTTCTGGCTCTCGTAGTCCATCACCCCGTGGATCAACGAGTTGGCGTCGTCGAAAATGTTCTCGAACACCGTGCGGTCAAGCGCAAGCAAGTCGTCGGCGGCAAGGGCCATCGCAGGTGCCGCTAAAGACGCCGTCTCTGGAAGCGGCGCCATGCCATGCGTTCTGCGGGTCTTGTTGCGCTGGTTCGGCTCCGGGTATTGGCATGCGGTATCCACCCGCACGCAGTTGCCGCACTGCGGCTTGGCCTCGTCACACTTGATCTTGCGCCGCTTGCACTCAATACACCCGTGCCGCGAGTACCGCCGCTTGACCATCTTCGGTTTGCCCCGGGCAACGTCCATGTCTAGTGCGTCGAGAGTGGTGTGCTCTCCACGCGGGCCTGCCCACGCGCTTTGCAGTTGCGCGCGGCTGCATCGCACAGCAGCGCATCGCCTCTCCGCCATCCCCTCTGCCCGCATCTCGCTCTCGTTTGTTACTCTATTTACCGGCGGCCCTCCCTATTGCCGCCGCGGGTCCTTGCCCGAAAGCGGCGACTCGTTGCTGATCACACTGCTATCTAGGAACTTGCTGCCCCGCATTTGGAACGGTGTGCTGGCGGCTAGCACCGGCTCCCGGGCCTCGAGCTCCGCCGTCGCCCGCCGCAACTGCTCCTCCAAATACATCACCCGCGCGCCGTCCGAAGCGGGTCGGCTGCTCCGCCGGAAACTGCCAAACGCAATGTTCGTGGCCACCAACGACCCAAGCGTCAACACCGGAAAAAACACTAGCGCCTTCCACGAGATCGGCCGGAGAAACCCATTGACAATGTCGGCAAACGTCTCGGCCGTGATCCGCGACCGCCCGATTTCCAGCGGGTCTCTGTTCATGCACTTTTCCCACACCACACAGGTCTGCTCAAGAGCTGGCGCTGGCTGCGCCTGTCCACACCGGTTCCGGTAGTATTCTCTCAGGCACCGCGAGATCTCTCTCACTGCATCCAGCGTGTAGCTGTCCACCTTGCCCCGGACGTCGGCCTGCACCGTGGTCACCACCCGGTATAGTAGTGTGAGCACCAGCACCACAATCACCACATTGAAGAAAAGCTGGAGGTAGAGCAGGAGGATGTAGGGCGTGTTGGGGTCGCTAAGCACGGCCCACTTTCGGCCCCGCCTGCGGCCTTCGTTTGACTTCGCTGCCTCCCGATTTTCTGACCGATTGTCGGTATATGCTATGGCCGTGAGCTCATCTCCCGAGTCGTCGGCGTCCTTGTATTGAATGACCTGCTTTTGGGGCGAGAAGAGCACGCGGTTTCGGCCCGGGGCGGGTGGTGCCAAGTCGTTCACCGTGTAAAAAGTCGAGTTGTGGCCCGACGCATTTGTCCTTTTGATGGCCTGGTGCACGGTGCCGCCAGGGGCCTCGAAAGCGGTCGCAGTGTGTGCCCAAGCGTCGGGTCGGTCGGGGTGGAGCGGAATGGGCGAGCTGTCGTCGATTTTGGGTCCGGTGAGTTTTTCCGAAGGGTTGAGCGGTGTTGATGTTTCGAGGTGATCCATTATTCCTGGAGATCCGGGATCCATGCTTGTTGGAGCCTGGGAAGACGACGTCTGTTCAGAAGTCGCTGCGTGACTTGCGTTGGCTCCACTATGCTTGCGGTCTTGCTGTATTTGTTTCTGTGCCGACGCGTCCAAAGTCGCTTTGTCTTTGTGTAGGGCCCAAAGTGTTGATCTTTCAATGCACAGCGTTGGGTGTTGATCTTTCAATGCACAGCGTTGGGTGTTGATCTTTCAATGCACAAAGATGCGATGCTGTTTATGTTGGGTACCTGCGCATAGTGGCGCGCGCCGCAGGCTGGGGTCAAGCGCCGCCTCTCGTGCACCTCCCAACCCCATGTCCAGCACGCCGTTACATGACATCATCAAGTCCTTTAGGTGCCGAGACGACGACAAGGTCACCAAGCCGAAACCCCGTGTGAGACCCAAAACTTCCTCACCTTCCCTCCCCGACCTCCCGCCCTCCATAGACGCCGGCTTGACTCTAGTCTTTATTGGCTTCAATCCTGGCGTAGAATCCTCCAAAACTCAGCATCACTACGCTCACCACACGAACCTTTTCTGGAAACTCTTCAACGCCCTGAATATATGTGAAGCTGTTCTAGCCCGCCGCAGCTTCTCTTGCAACTGCGGGCTCTACAAAGACATCTATGCCCACGAGGGGCAATGTCGCGCTACCCCTCAGCATGATTGGAAGCTTCTCCATTTCGGTATAGGCTTCACGGATTTGGTCTTGAGATGCACCAAACAAGCGCTGCAGCTTTCGCTTCATGAGAAACTTGCAGGCGTGCCCCGACTTTTCCGGGAGTTCAATCTTTCGGGCGCTCCGTATCTTGTCTTCATCGGGAAAGGAATATGGGAGATTTTTTGTCGCTTCTTAGATGTGAAAATCGCAGACTTCCAGTGGGGCCTCCAGACTGGCCGCGAGGCTGACCTTTTCCACCTCCAGTGTCCCCACAAACCCAACATCTTTGTTTTTCCCAGCACCTCGGGGCTTGTTGCGCTGATGAAGTATGCTGAAAAGCTAAGCCTCTGGGTCGCTTTGGCCGGGCATGTCGCTCCGGACGCACAGTCCAAGTAGAATGCAACGATGGTTTTGGAGTTGGCATCATGGTCGATTCCAAGCCTCCCGTCACACCCTGAGCAGGATTGGGACCAAGTCTCTAGAGATGACTCTTGGTCATATATCTGTCCTCTCGAGCTCCCCGTTCATTTCTCCTCTCAAAATCCCCGCTATGTCTAGCGGCACATCGCAAAATAGAACTTACTTCCACAAGATCCGAAAGGCATCCTCGATATCTGCATTGAAATCTTCGACCAGCTGGTCGTCCATCTTTTCTCCTAGCCTTCCAAAATTCTCTGTAAACAACACATCCACTGCGGCTTTCATTTGCTTGCAATGCTGCTGCGCATAGCAGCTTTCGTACCTGAGCTGTTTCAAGGCGTTTTGCTGCACCTCAAGGCACTTGGAGCTCCTCGCGATTTCGGCGCTGCATTCATTGCCCTTCAAGAAGGACCATCCTCGGTAGCATTCCACCACTGCTTGTTGCAACTCGGCGCAATTGACAGACGCCGCCGCACGTGTGTTCATCTGCCGCTTAAACTTCTCAAGCTCATGGTCGTGGGCCTGGCTTTTCTTGGCCAAAACCTTCTCCACCTGACTCTTTTTGGATGTATCTGTGAGTGCTTTCTCATTCTGGAGAGGATCGGCTTTCGCATAAAAACCGCGGAGGTTCTCGGGAAGCTCCAGAGTCACATCTTTCGAATCAGACGACCAGGGCCACATATCTGCTAGGCTTTTTCTGGGGATGAGCGGGTTTGCGTTTAGCGACGGAGTCTTTCAAAGCAGATGCAACTCACTGCGCACGAAATCTTCACTTTCATTTCGTCTCTGGTCCTGTATGCGGCTCCACCGGGCAGATTCAAACTTCGTTGCAGTCTGGGCTTCTCTTTGCATTTTCTCATAGAACACCGGGTCGGCGATCGGGTAAACCATCCCACCGGCAGCCTCTAGAACCTGTCTAGAAGCCCCTCGAAGAGCTTGCCTACCTCGGCGTCAACTATGTCCGAATACTCCCCGATCGAGTCAGGCTGGTTGCGGATCTGGTCGATTTTGGAAATAAGGATCATCCGTAAACGGTTGACAATGGGAGCAAGCCGGACGATTTCCGTGGCACTGAGTTTCGACACGGTATCTCCGCTGGCGGCATTCACCACGCTGTACCCATCAAAAAGAAAAGACACGTGGGTGTCGATGTATTGGAAAAAGTTGAAGAGTTTGATGTAGAAATCGGCATTGCCGTAAACCACGGGAAACGGGTAAAACTCAATCCACTCTTCAAGGTCGCCGAGAAGCCGGAGATAGTACTCTTGTTGGCCAAACAACTGTGCGCCCTTGTTCACCGAATACCACACAAACTCCATCACACGAAGACTGTCAGCAAGCAAGGATGCAAGCGGGTACGCGTGCTCAGGATTGGCTTGGAACTTGATGAATTTCCGCTGCATCTGAAGAATCTCCTCGTCCGTGTACGTGACAAACTTGCTCTGTTGAGATAACGTGTAGGCCTCGGGCTGTTTCTGCTGAAAGCTTGCGGCCAATTGCCGAAGGGCCTCTGGAAACGCCGCTGTCCATGAATCGACCGTTGCCTCGGCGCCATTGCCTGCAATTGCATCCTCGGCACCGCCCTCCACAAGATCGTCTTCGAAATCGTCTTCCAGTAGCGCGTCGAGCTCGGGGTTTAGCTCGATGTCTGCAACAGGCACCAGGGCCGCGGGAAGCGTGATTTCAGAGTCGGGCGCAGAGTGCGTGGGGGTTGGCGGGGTATTGATCATCGCCTGTGGTTCCCCAACACGGGCCTGGCCCGGTCCTGAAGACCCGCCGCTGCATCACGTGACATGGTTCACGTGACTGTTCGTGTGCGTGATCACGTGCGCAGCCAGTGACGTCGCAGCCCAGCCCCGTGGACCGCGCACGCACCCGCAGATCGCATGCGCGCCGATATGTCCGGCCCGCCTGTTCGCAGCCTCCGCGCACGGAGTAATCATCCCATTGCACTGCAGGAAACACTCTTTTGCTTTCTGCTGCTCTTATCGATCCACTTCTTTTCCCAACTCTCCTTGGCAGCACCCCTTCTTTTTTTCGTTTCATCCAGCCCGTGGCCGTGACCCCCCGTTGCCGGCCCTTCTTGTCACCAGTTTCACAAAACCCCTTCTTGCAGCCTCTGCCTTTTGGTTTTGTACTGCAAAAGCCGTTCCGGGCCTAGACCTTCCCTCCGTTTACGCAGCTGTTCCCCGAGTGTTAGTGCCACAAGCCGAGATTATTGTTGCAAACGCCGCTGCTTTTTCGGTTTTCCCATAAAAAAGACTGGAAGTTGCCTCATATTTATAAGGGGCCTTTTGAAGTGCGTGATAGTGGAGCGGATTTACAGCCATCCGCAACTGCGCCTGAAACACCCCTGTTTGGACCCCTGAAACACCCCCTTCGATCTCCTGAAACACCTGCACGTTTCAGCAGTGTTTCACGTCTGCACCCTACTCCTGCCAACCCACCTCCCCAGGCACCTGCCGGTTTCACGTGTCCTGTGTGCGCCCTAAATGCCCGTGTCGGAGATCCATGCTGACCCCAAGGCCCTGGTTGGCCTCAGCAGAACTAAAACAGCCTCCAGGGCAAAGCGAAGCCTTGAGATCAACCTGGGCTTCAAGCCCTCCATAATCAAGACTTCCGTCAACGCTTGCCTGGCGCTGGAACCCAAGCACCACGACCTCGGTCAAAAGTACCTCTTCTCGGACCCTTATAGTGAGTTTTTCCTCGGGCGGTCGGCGGAGCAGTGCAAGCCCCGGGTCCCTCTACTAAACAACACGTTTTTGCGCCGCAATGCCAAGTTCGTGGGCCAGCAGCAAAGTGGGTCCTCGAAGTACGCCATCAAGGTGGAACTCAAGAATGTCGATTTGATCAGCTCGGTCGTGACCGGTTTTTTTCAGATCTCCGGCTTGACTGATGAACATCCTCTCATCACTACATGCTTCAAAGGCGAGATCATCAACAACCCGCTCCATAGACTGGACTGGGGCAACGAGCCTCGCTCGCACGTGTCACCCAAGAGGTACTCGTTTATCACCGAGGAAAACAACTGGTCGTCGTTTCCCAAAAACGATCTCGAGCACTGGAAAAAGTTGACTGGGTGTCCTAGAGAATCCACCGAAGCGGATCTTCGCAGAAGGCTACATTTAATTCAAACCGGCAAGCTTGATTCTCTGTACATCTACATGCGCTGGAAAGAGGAGTTTCTTCTTCCGGACTCAAGAATCAAGCATTTGACCGGCGCCTCGTTCGAGGGTTTCTACTACATTGTTTTGAACATTGGGAGCGGCACCGATGAGGCACGTTCAGCACCATCCAGAATCCCCCAAGGATGCATGAGCGGTCTCTATTTCTACAGCCAAAGCGAAAAGTTCCAGTCCCTCTCGCTTCAATACGTCGAGGAGCGAGGATCTTCGGCGGCCTTTGATTTTGCCTAGTCCCCTAGCCTAGTGCTGCGCTGCGCATTAACTTCATTTCTCTCCAACTCGTTACTATACACTGATATCATCTTCCCGAACCCTTCCGTGAGTAAGTGCCTGTGGGTCACTTGTCTCATGTACGGATAAGTGCCTGCGGGGCTCTTGTCTCATGTATGGATAAATTCCCGTGGGCCCTTGTCTCATGTCGTAGTCTGCGGCCATTCACTACCTAACACAACCATAGGAAGAAAAATCGCCCAATTACTCGGCCTTCTCTCTTGCAGAGTAAATTTTGGCGGTGTAAGGCTCTTCGAAGATCAATGCAATTCTGTACATGACAAACACGAATAGAGACACGGCGATGCCTGTGGGCTTGCCGTAGTACAAGGCGGTGCCCAAAAAGCAGAGGGTCGAACCGTTGTACATGGGATTGTTGTTGATATTGAATGGGAACGATGTCACTCTTTCCTTCATCAAAATCCCAAAGTAGTCACCCAAATATGTTCCGGTCACACCCAAGGCCCACATGGAAGATAAGACCAACACATTGCCGAATCCAAACACTGCATAGGACAAGTATCTAACGGCAGGGGAAGTCAATAATGGAAGATAGGTGGGTTGAGCAATCAATGCTTGGTGGTAAATGTGATCACGATAGATTCCCAAAGAGAAAATCGTGAAAGCCAAAAGATAGCAACCTCTGTAGGGGCCGCCCACGGCTTTGGACAAGAAATGGGTTTTGTGCTGGAGTCTTGCCACTATGTTCCAAAAGACTGGGTTGAAGACGATGGTGAGGAGTGCATACTGCAACTGCGGTGTGAACTCCACGAACTGGGGGAAGTTGCTGAGAAGGTATGTCAACTGATTAGGGTGCATTCTGTGGTTAGTATGATAGACGAAAGTAAAGCCACGCTAGAAGTTGCTTCATCGGTTATGTGCAGGCGCGCCAAGTGAAACGTGGGGTGGGAACGTTGAAGAATCGCCCGGCCCTGCTAAAACAAAGCTGAAACAAGGCTGAAACAAGGCTGAAACAAGGCTGAAACAAGTTTGAAACAAAGCAAGGAGGGCTGTCGAACGCCCTTAAGCCACTCCATCGCAATTGCCGTGTTTTGAGTTCGTTTTGCTGCGTTTCGGTGTTTCAACGCAACGTTTCGGATGATTTGTGGGCGGTGGCGTGTAAGATAATCTGGCAGCTTTCGATACTTCCACAGTCTCAATACTTTGAAAACTGATCAAACCATCGACTAATTAGAGTTATTTCTAACGTTCCATGGGGCAATTGACCCCAGACTTTGTCCGATGGTGACATACTTTGAAATTGAGGTATGGTTGCAACAAACACTGGGCCCAGCGCTTTATAGAAAACGCGATGAAATTGCATGTGAAAATAGCCATGCACGTGACCCCCAACAGAAATCATGCAGAACACCCGCCGCTGGTAGGTAGAACTCAAGGTGAATGGCTCCGGCACTGGTGGGGCGTCTGTAATGACTTGGCCTAGTACCAAGGGGGAAAAGGGAAAAGAGCCTAGGAAGTTTTCTGCACGATATTTAGTCACGTGCGTCGAGTCACGTGTTTTGTCCCCAAGCCAGGCGTTGTGTTCTTCAGAGGAGGATTCACTATGATTACCTGCTTGTATGTGATTTATTTTGGTGCCTCAAATTCCGTGGCAGCAGGGTTTAATTTGTGTTTCATCTTAAGTCAAAGTTTCATATTTGCAGTTATCTATATTTTTCGCCCGCGAGTCGAGTTTCGAAGTACAAGAAACATAAACGATAGAACGAGATTTTGGAACTTTCAAATGAAAACGGAAAGCCATGAGAAGGTACCGGAAGCCCCTGATTCTGCCATTTGCGCCATGGTGTTTTCTCAGGCATCGACCCGAAACCAGCCTGAAACGCACTTGAACCCAGCTGAAACGCACTTGAACCCAGCTGAAACGCACTTAAAACCGCGTGAAACGCACTTGAAACCTGCGACCCTGCAGTCCGTCAAGCACCGCGAGTATCGGTCTTGTTTCAGCTCCTGCCAGCATCTGGCACCACAAACAACCCCAGGCACGCCAGCAAAAACATCCCTGATCTTGGCTTGCAGACACAAGTCACCTGAAACAAAAGCAAAACGCCATCTCCTTTATTCATTCGTTAAAAAGGAACTGACCCTCGCACGCCACAAACCACAAGCCACGCCAACTGAAACACCACCCAAACAACCTCCACTCTTTCTCGACCCTGGCCAATTCTCCCCTTCCTGATTTCAACATGAGGGACAGAATCACGTTCATACACGATAGCAAACACGCCCACCCCGTGAAATCCGTCAGTCCCACGCTTTTGGAGTTGGACCCTAGTGTTCCGTATCTCATCGAAAAACGGAGCACTCTTCTGCTTTCCAACGCCGAATTGGACCAGTTCTCCCACATCCGGAACTTGCGGATCCAGGTAGCTGTGGATTCGGAGCCCAGCCACCCGTTTTCGTACGAGCTCCAGCCAGGGGTGCACGTGTATGCAGTACCCGAAAGCCACAACGAGCCCCAGGAGAAAGACGTCTTTTTCAGCCAGGTCCTGGCGGCTGTGCTGGCGTGGCTCGGGCTCGAAATTGACCCCGAAGCCTACATTCTTGCCTACAACTCGTTCTACTTCCATGCGCCCGCGGCTCGCGTGGACTCTCGTCTGATTTTCTCCTCCTTCTCTGTTTTGCAGGACTGGCTGAAGATCGACTACTTCTACACCGACGGCATGGCTTCAATCAAGTCGTTTGCCCACAACTCACTGCTCTGCAAAATCGCCGAGCCCGAGACCCGCACGGAGGTTGGGATCTTCAGTGTTCTAGATCAGTCCGAACCGGGCGACCTTATTCTCTCTGGCGGCCGTTTGGTCATGGGCGACGCTTCCGAACAGGCCTCCAAGTTGACCAAGACCTTGTTTCACATCAAGCCCCGTCACAGGCTTTTACCCCTGCATTCTAGAACCTCCATTCATGCCAATGGCTTGCATCCGGTCTTGTCCATTGACACGGCCTCTACTGTCCCGGGGGACTCCGACGTAACTGGGTGCAGCCATTACCTCTACTTGGGTCTCGACAAATCTGTATTTGTGGACCCTTACCAGCTCCCAGACTCAATCGAGACGGTAGTCAATTACGGGACCCGAAACTTGGAGTTGCCCGAGTATGCACTTCCCCAGTGGGGTAACGAAATCCTCTTTAAGGTGGACCCTGCTGCCGAGTTTCCGCTCAACATCACTTTGCATTCCCGGTACCAGCTCCCTAGCAATGACAGCAGCGCAACCGTTGTGGAAATCGCAAAGCCACATTCATTTTTTGCATGTGACGTCTCTGAGGAGGCCTCGCTCATGAAAAAATCCCCTTTTGACAACTTCCACCACATCGGTGGCACTTATGAGAAACTCTTTGACGAAAACACGGTATTCTACCATGCTCCAGAAGCTGGCTCCCTTCAGGTCACAATTCCAAATGCTATGGGCGAGAGTGATTACGCCAATACCGTCACGCTCGTCGCCTTGGTATTGGGTTCATTGCTAGTGTTGTCCGGCATGCTCCGAAGGACGTGGTCCCGACCACCGGTCATCAACACTAAAAAGAACGAGTAGGTCGAGGGGGTCATTTACATTGTTCAATCGAGATTCACTGGCCTCTACTTTTTCCTCCCCGAACTATCGACATTGGCGCTTCCAGCATTCTCTACATAGCAGTATGCACATCCCTCCATTAAAAAATTGCTGGCGATCGGCGTTCACAAGGCTTCGACTGTCCTATCACAACTCGTCCTTGATCCGCTGCGATTGACGCCCCGCCAACACCTTGTATTCAACGTAAAGGTTACCGAATTCCGAGCTGTCCTCGAAATGCGGCATGCCGTGGCCCTTCAAAACATCAACGTTTCCATCCATCACGGGGACACCCGTTTTTCTGGATATCTCCAAGAAGTCATCGTCAAACGTGGCAATCTTCCTGCTCCAGCCCCCTAATAGGGCTTCCTTGGCGGTGAGGACCTCTGTCCTGTATAGATGGTTTCCGATACGGCGGAAGCCCCAGTTTTCATTGGCAGTTTCTTTTAACTTGAAGTTCAAGTTTCCTGCTACCCAGTCGGGGCTTTGGTGGCCCTCGCCTTCCATCACGTGGACGTGGAATCTAGGCGTGCCCGCCGAGCAGTAAAGGTTGTAGTTTCTAGTCTTCTCAGTGATGCCATTACCGCCACACGTTTTGCAAAGATTCTCGATTGTGGATCCCTTGCCTCTGCATCTATCACAAGGCGACTGGAACTGCTGGATGAAAGGCCCGTGTTGCTGGCGCACAATGGTGACACCACTGCCTCCACATTTAGTACACTGCTTCCGTTTGCCGTCGGCACTTCCGCTACCGGTGCACGTCTCGCAAATGTTGTTCATGTTCAAGCCGAATTCCAAGTCTCTGCCACGGTAAAAGTCCCTCAAGGAAATCTCGAGTTCCACGTTGGTATCTTGGCCTCGTTTTCTACCGGGCTGGCCGCCACCAGCGCCGCCGTTGAAAAAGTTGCCGAAAAAGTCATTCATGCCACCCATGCCACCCATGCCACCACCCCGGCCGTTTGGATCACCAAACTGGTCAAAGTTCTGCTTTTTTTCAGGGCTGCTGAGAATATCATATGCCTCCCCGATCTCAATGAATTTGTCATGGGCTTCTGGCGAGCTGTTCTTGTCGGGGTGATACTGTTTGGATAGCTGTCTGTAGGCTGACTTTATGGTTTTCTCGTCGGCGGAACGGTCGATCCCAAGCACGTTGTAGGGGTCGATGGCGGCCGCCGTGAGCGATAATAGGAGAAGAAACACGAGCCGGCAAACAAGAACGGATGGCAGATGCATTGTGCCTGGGCAGTCTTAGTGAGGGAATGGGAGCTGTCTGTAGGACGTGCCTTAAATATTAACCTCGCAGAAGTGGCTGCCGATGAGGAAATGGACAGGGAAGGCGGATGTGCTGCAAACAGAAAAGCAGGCAGCCACGTCAACGGCTGGTCGCACGTGACGCGCAGCGATCGCGCACGGAGAGAGCCGTACACCAGGCTACCTGCAGGAGCTGATATGTCAAGCCAGCCACGGGCATGTTGAGGGAGCCGCAGACTGGGCTGCAGCCAGATACTCAGAAGTGACAGGGACTGTATGTGGGATGAGCAATGGGTCGTTTTAAGTGGACTCAGTTTTGTGGCGGGGCCAATCGCGTGCAGTCGCGCGCGTGAATGGCTGCAATTCTGCGGTTTTCCCTCGTTTTCAAGCCAACTATTGATGGCAAAATTCACGAGACTTCATTGTTATGTGGCATGGAGGCTTGGACAGCCTTGAGCTGTGGCTTTTGGTGAATTGCATAGGAGCACTTTTGAGTTTTTGTGTCAGCGCATGAAAAAAAAACAAGTCGGCAGTCGGGAGGGATTAGGCTCTATTTATATACGCGAGTTGACGCACCAAACTTTGCCATTGTTTCAGCTTGTGGATTGGCGTGCTTTAATCCCAATTCTTTTGCCAGTCCCTGACAAATTTGAGGAAAAGGGACAGAACAGGCAGACGCGAAACCAGGATGAAACAAGCCTGAACGGTGTTTGACGAGAGAAACACATGATTAGTGGTCGCGAGGAAAGACTCAACCATCAAGATTTAAGTTAGACAAAACGTACTACTTGACTAGATTCATGAACAAATAATGCTTAGAAAAGAACACAGGAAAAATCTATGGTTAACCAAGAGATAACCAGCCAGCAAGAAACCGGATACATGAACTAATAAAGAGGAAACAAATAACATAGGAGAAATTGGCAGGTCCATCCATATAAGCTAAGTCAATTTTATGGTTGGGTAATTTACACTTAAAAAATTTCAAGACAAAGCAACAGAATATTACTTATAAAGAGGGCAACAATCTTAAATATTGTGAAAGTCTTTCCAGAAATGTTTTGGTTGAAAATGTGAAAACTGTGTTCCAGTAAGGACGCTACAGGCCTTTTTTTCAAGCTATGCTACTATTTACTGATGCCACATTCTAGACCAGAATGCCTTCAAAGAAGTATGTTTATGTGTGATAATCAAGTTCGTGGCTCGCTATATTGCCTGATTTTGGAGTTTACTTCTGGTAGTAATGTGTTGAACTATCTACAAGACTTCATCGCTACAAAATCTCAAACCCCATTCTTACGTCTGGTGCGGTAGCATCAAAACTCCTGGTTTGTTACAAAAACTAATGCATGAACTGGGGAAAGAGAAATAATCCTTTAATTGAAAATATACCATGGAACTAGGAGTTGGTGTTTAGTACCGGAATCCGAAAATTGGAAGAAGCTGAGGAAGTCATCCAGAGCCTTTGTACCAAATCTGGAAACTACATCTTTAATCTCTGCATAAGTGAACCCGGAATTCACGAAACAGGTGCTTGATGTTGGGAAAACATATTTGCACCACATCCAGACGTGGCAATCCGAATACAACGCAAGACGAAGAAAATCGCATACGAAGTAATGACTTTTGTCTGACTCAAAGCACCGGTTTGTGCTCTCACCGACATTCGCTCGACTCATACCATTTCCTAAAATCATACAGACCCACTGCATGGTATGAAACTACTGCCGATCTGGCGAGTTGGTAATCCACCTGGCTGTTGCCAAAACAAGTCTAGGTAGCCTCTTTACTACTCATGAATACAAATTCTCTAAACGGCAGTTGATCGAGGAATTTCAATCGATGAAAAAGACATGAATTGACACTCCACCCCTGGCGAGAGCACATGGTGATGCTATTACGCATTTTCTTAAAGCCACGAGTTCTGTTCTCCAAGCTTAGGCTCTAGTGACTAGCAAGATGGCTTCCTAATTGACTAGATTTGCATCTTCATAAACTGGATTTGAGAAGAATTCAGCCATAAAGACGTGATCCTCCAGAACCTGATAGCATTCAAATTAACAAAAACGATGGTATTCGAATTGACAAAAACGATGGCATTCGAATTGACAAAATTGATGGCATTCGAAATGACAAAAATGGGCCCTTTGAGATGTTTGGGGAAACGGGCTTCGTTTCATCTCCTGCAGAACTTCAAGAACTGAGTCACCTTTTGCATAATGACCGGGAACTGGTCACCAGATCAGACATTCAGATCCGAATAAGTCTAAAGATGAAACGGTTTTTGGGCCTTTCAAGGGATACAAACTCACCAGGGAGAACAGCTACTCAAATTGACCAATGAAATGTGCACAAACGTGTAAGCCACCGTGCCTCACTACAAATCTCGTAAGAGAGTTAGACACCCCGGAACGGAAAACTTGTTTCGTATTGCAACTGTGCCTTTTTAGGAGCCTTGGCTACGTACATGGTTAGGAATTAAATCCTCGGGCGGTAACAGTCGTCCCTTTCAGACATGAATTGCACTCTCTAAAACTGTTTTCCAAGTCCCACTCGGAATGGTTATAGATTCTCCAGGAAATTTGTAAGACCAGGACCACAGAAGACTCATCACTCCGAATTCGTCATAGTACAAAGGCTTGAATATTCAGAAAATGGCATTTTCGTATAGGATGACGGCGAGCGGCTTTCAAGCGATTTAGTGAATCAAAGTGAAACCACTCACGCTTGCTACTGGTGAAGCACAACTCTGAAAATAATATAAAGGTTTCGTTCATTATCATAACAACGGATCAGCAATTACTCCAAGCAATGTTTTTGGTTCTGATTAAGCTAACAGTCTGGAGTCAACATGTTTAAATCGGCTCAGCAAACAAAGGGTTCTCTCGGTATCAAATACAGTGTGCGTCTTAGGATTCATGCTAACAAAGAAGGTACTCTCTTTAGGGGTTTAAGGAAATTGAACTCTTTTGGAAGATCAAGAGAAATTTGTTGAGACCACTATTAACTCATCATCATCTCCTCTAGTTAAGTCCTGAGTACTTTGTTTACTCCCATCGTTTGGAACGTACTTCGAAAGATGGCACACTAACCATTCATTGACAGATTCCTAAAGATTCTGTATTTTTGAATTAAATGCCGAAGCTAATCTTTACTGATTACCGAAATTTTCTTTTCACCTCGGACCTGTGTTTTAAAGCATATGATGAGAGCATTTTTCTCTTTTAAATTGGAGATCTCCTCGCCATTTGCTCCCGTGGAGCATGTCCTTCTTTAATGCTGATGATGCGCCTGTTTCAGCACAAACAACTCATCAAGTAACTTTATCAGAATCCGGTCGCATCCGAGAGGATGGCACAGATTTTGCTAAGGCCACGCCTAAGGATGTTGGACTAAAGTTTGGGTCTAATCCAGCACTCGTTTTATCGCCAAGAGAAGTTGCAACGTATGATACGGCCGTTACCGATCGCTCATCAACACCCGTAGCTTCATCGATTATCATAGGATCAATGAGTGCTAAAAGAGGTCCAATAAGCACATCGCAAAGAAGCTTTAATATCCTGTTTTTCCAGCTCTCTCCACCAATCTTCCAACTCTCTGCCAATCCTGCAATTTTGTCCACCAATTCTACAATCTTTCCACCAATCATCCAATTGTCTCCGAGAGTTCTCGGTTTGCCTCCTTCATTTCCCCAACTTCACCTTCAATCCTCGAATCGAATTTTAAAATCACTTTTCAATGGTTTAGTTCTTGCAGAGTGATCATTTCTAGAACCTTTATGTGGTTTCTTTGGCGAATAACTTCCCGAAATATGGTGCGTGTTGAGGTCACCATCTCTCAAATGAGTTTCTGGCCTCTTTTGTCAGATTCTGCTTTACTCTCGGGACCCGTTCTCGATTCCAACTCATTTTTTAGCTCGAGGTCTTGTTACTACTGCCAATAGCTTGCCATTAGTGATTGAAGTAAAGTGAGCTTTGCCACGAAAACGGGGCTTAACAGATTTGCTACCCACTTCTTACCCCACCTTTTGAGCTCTTCTTGATCAGTCTGAGAGTTTAGCACTGTCGAGTTGGAATCGATGAATCGTTGATCTTTTGCTTTGCAAAAATAACTACGAGTGCCTTGTCTGACAAAACTGCCAGACCCTAAAGGATCATCTCGTCAACGGGTTATCACCATTCTCAGGGTTGCCTTCTAAATCTGCACTCTGGAAACCCAGCTGTTTGTCTCTTCAATTTCAGGTTTGTCCTTTTTAAAAAACCTGTTTTAACTTGCTTGAATTAAGTCACTCACTTCAATTGAGTTACGTTTTTCAATTGAGTTACGTTTTTCGATTGAGTTACTTTTTCAATTGAGTTGAGGCGGCTTTAAAGGTTTTTAAATTTGAATGGACACTGAACAAACCACTGCCATTTTTCTCCATAAAATCAATATAGCTGGTACATTGACTAGTTCTCTTAGATTCGTATTTTGTTCCTTTTTTTATTTGTTGTTTCTTTCTTTCTTTTCTGTTTCTTTCTTTCTTTTGTTGTTTCTTTCGATTGTTTTTTCTTTCTTGATTTTGAACGTTTTTTCGTTCATGATTTCAATTGTAGACTTTACTGAAAACGTGGTTCATTTTGATGTGTGAAAGAAGGTTAGTTTGAAAATGGGTACTATCTTGGTTTGACAGGATTATAGCACTCGAAAATCCCTGAAACTTGCCCGGAAACTGTTCATATTTGCAGTCATTCCGCAATTAGATTCTGAACTTCTGTTTTTTAGTCTCCTCTTGTTTGGATTCAAAAACCTCATTCCTTGCAAATTTGTTTAAATATTGAGTGACAGAGCTGCAATTTTGGCCGCAGATTGCAAAAAAAGCTACATTTGTCAACATAGTATCTCATGACTGACGATAAAAATCCACGACTGGCGATCAGAGAATATGTTCCTGCACAGCTACCTAATTTCGGAACCCAATATCGATCCTTTGGCCCAAAAATTGGTTCCAACGCCGTGAATATTATCCCACCTGGTCTAGTTGGTCATGGCATCTAAAAAGATGTAAATGCTGGGGCGCGCTTATCTACCACTAGCGCATTACACGTGATCTGCATCACATGACCGTTCGCGACATGGAGGCACCGCCATCAAGTTCCAGCCTTGCAGTGGCCGCAAATAGCACTGACTTCTCGGGATCAATGAATCAGGTGATCAGCTTGGGGACCTCTGCCTCGGCAGGCCACACGCTCGCACAGCTCTACAATGTGCAGGAATCACACATCCCATACACCCGCCATGCCGCCGTACACCACCACAATACGGTGTTTCTCAACCAGACCAGGGTCAACGGGCGGTCCAACTACGCCCCCCGGCAACTCAGCGTGCAGTACAGCGGAGGCTACGGCGGGCTCCGCAAGCACGAGTACTCGGAGAGGCCGACGGACGCCCAGGCGCTCGGGGAGCAAGGATATCACGTGATCGGGCAGCCCGTCCACGCCAAAAACGACTTCCAGAAGTCGCTAGACGCCGGCAAGCCGCCGCCCGCCAACCTGCTCAGCGTGCAGAATACCCTCTATTGGACCGACTACAGCAAGCTCATCTACAAGCCGGAAACGTTGCTTGAACTCGACAACTATGCAGGAGCCGAAGGCACCCACAAGAACTTCCAGCGGGCCCGGTTCAGCGGCGCCCAGGCGGGCCAGGCCGAGTTTTCGGCCATAGCAGAGTCCGTTGACGACACGTTTCGCCGGCTTTTGGAGCAGCTGGACCAACTCCAGGGCGTCAATTTCCTCTCCGAGACCGACAACGCCTGGGGGGCCTTCTCCAACGAGATGATCGTGTACTTGAGAGACGAGTACTTCAACAACGGAGTCTCCAGCAAGCACAGTCTTTGGACATACGCATTCACGGGCGCTGCGGACGCCAACTTGGCCACGCGGCTCCAGCGCATCAAAAACTACCTGGACTTTCTGCTCAACTCGACCCTCTTCTTTCCTTTGCTGCCCCCGGGCGCCAGCTCCATGCTCTCAGCGGCCTACGACAGCACCAGTGCCTGGCACCGGGCCTCGGTCCATGCGCTATTCATCAATTCCATCTGGGGCTTGAACTGTGCCCTCAGTGGTGGGGTATCCATGGCCACAATGGAGGCGGACCTTCTAGGAGGCTACCACCGCCGCAGTCTTGTGAACGAGGTCAGCGTTCTGCAGCCTCTGCCGCCTGCCGTGGAGAGTCTGTCTTTCAGCGGTCTTGCGGACTTCAATCTCGCTTCTCTTGCCACATCCAGCGATCTTTCTGGGTTGGTGGGCCCCGAGCCTGAATCGGGCCGGCTGACGCTCAGCCTTGGTCTCCTGGAACCATGTGAGTCGGGCTTTTCCAAGACCGTGATCCAGAAACACGCTAAGGATGCCTGTGACACGGGCTCCCTGGCCAATGTCAACGTTTATGAAAACCCTTACATCGACGAAATCACCGGGATCGAGTCGTATCCCGAAATCTTCGAGTCCCGCGTGGACTTCGCCACAAAGTACGGCCAGAGTTCCCTGATACGGCAGCAATTCAAAGAAGACCGCAAGATCATTAGCCGGGTGCGGCTTCCGGAGCACCTCGACTTGATAGGAAACGACAAGGACCAATTGATCGAGGATCTCTCTGCTCTCATAGAGGAATATTCCGTGGGCTACTCTGACGAGTCTGACTCTGACGATTGGTAGCTCCAAGCATAATCAGAAGGAAAGGGTCTAAGCTTGGTAATTTCAAGCATCATCTAAAGGGAAGTATCTAAAATACGCAAGAAACTGTTCGATTCCAAATATCTTGATCATATAAACTGGTCCTCAACCCATATCACATACACGGTCTGAATAGATCCGGCGTCTGCGCAAAAGTGGATCTATTCTGCCGTCTCTCATATCTCATCGTTACATAGACAAAAATGGGTGGATATCCACTAAATTCCAATGTTTGGCGGTTTCAGGTTGCTGAATTTTCGCTTTGGTCACAATGTAGGGTTCTCTGGGTGAAACCAAGTTATGCTGTCACTGTATCATTTCCTTTGGAACCTCCAATCTGGTTCTACAATCTTCACCAGTAATCTAGTCGTACAATCTACGATAACATAGATTCACAATTTATATCAATAATCTAGTTTTACAATATATATAATTTACTTCTACAATCTGTATAGTCTAGTTTCACAATCTACAATCTGTATAATCTAGTTTTACAACCTATATAATCTAGTTCTACAATCTATAATAATCTAATTTACAATCTATATAATCCAGCTCTACAATCATTCGTTCCCCATCTTATTAAATAAAACTTCTTTTCATAATTTACTTTGACCACTTTCGTCTTTGAATTTGATTTCTGCTTGACACCTCTATTTGCCCTTTTTCTATCTTTGTCTTCACAGGAAATATTGTCTCTTCTCAGTGATTCAAACATACGAAGCGGCGTAACAAAGACCATCATTAAGCTAAGCGCAACCAGGAAGGTCTACAGATGAATCAGAAAAGTTCGATTTAATTACATACGGACTGCAGCTAGACGGTCTTCTCCACCAAGTAGATGCCGTACTTGTCCTTCAAGGTCTTCATGATCGGATCGTTGATCTCTGGAGACATTGGCGCCAACAAGCCTCTCTTGGACAAGGTGCCGTCCAAGATCTGCTCGACGGCAATGGCGCATGGAACACCGACCAACTTGGCCATGGAAGAGTAGCCCTTTGGGTCTCCGTAGTCCACCAAAGTGGAGGTTCTGGTCTCGTAAGAGCCGTCGGCATGCTCGATACCGAACTTGTGCTGCAAGCAGACCAAGTCTCTTTCGCCCTCCTCGTACTGCATCAACTCCTCCAAGGTGGCACACAAGGTGTCCAATGGGTTCTTTCTTGGGGTGATCTTCTTGTCGGAAAACAAGCCCAACCATCTGAAGCCCGCGAGGATTCTCTGCTTGTCGGCCTCGTCCTTGAAGGTGGCCTTCTCGGAAATCTTGGCAATCAAGTCCTTCTCGGAGCTAGAAGCAGCACCAATCAAGCTGGCAAAAGACTCGTTCCACTTGGCGCCTTCGTTTTGGAAAGCGGGGTGCTCCTCTTCGCTCAAGAAACCCAAGTCCACAAGAACCTTGATGAACTCAGGGAAGCCCTGGAATCTCAACGTACCTCTGATGACGGTCTCGGCCTCAGGAATGTTGTACAACTCCTTGTAGGTCGTGGAGTCTCTGTTGGGGTAGCACACAAAAGCGAAGCCCGGGTAGATGAAGTATGGAGCGGCGGTGGCCATCAAATCCTCGGACTTGACATTGACAACCTCGCCGTCCTTCCAGTAGGAGGCAGAGTTTCTGAGAGCCAACAAAACACCACGGGACGACCACGAGAATTTGTATCCCAAGGGGTTGCCCGAGTTCTCGGGTGCAGGCAAGCCACCGCAGTACGACAAGAAAGACTTGATCTTGCCGCCTTCCTTGTGCACCTCGTCAATGGTCTTGACGGCGTACAAGTGGTCGATACCTGGGTCCAAGCCAATCTCGTTCATCACGGTGATTCCGGCATCCTGGATCTGCTGTTCCAAGGCCTTCAACTTGGGGTTGATGTAAGACGTGGTCACCACGTGCTTCTTGTTTCTGATGGCGCTCTTGACCACCAACTCGTGGTGGATGTATGGAATCAAAGAGATGACCAAGTCGCACTTGGCAACTGCAGCGTCAAGAGCCTTCTCGTCGTTGACATCAAGCGAGATGGCACGTGCCACGGATCCGGCCAACAGCTTGGCGTTTTCCAACGTTCTGCATGCAACCGTCACCTCGATGTTGGGGTTGGCGGCGAGAATGTCGACGGTTGGCTTGGCCACAAAACCAGAGCCCAACAAAAGAACTTGCTGAACCATTGTGAAATAGCGGGGTTGTCGGGGAAGTGTTTCAGCGATGCTTCAGGCTCGTTTGAGAAGTAATTGATTGAATCGGATCAAGGCGGGGTCTCAATCGGGTCAATCGATGCTCAAAAACAGGAAAAAGCGAAGTAGCGAAAATGCCTGCCGGCGTTCCAGCGCATCCTCCTGATTTTTCACTCCACACTATCAGCGATTATGTAGAGGAGCGCCTCCGATGCAGGACCCGAATGAGTCACGAGAGGCGCCGCGGAGCTTATCGGAGCCACGAGTCACAACCGTACACCCACTTGTTTTCACATCTGTACACCCACAATTCATATCGGTACACCCACAATTCATATCGGTACACCCACAATTCACAACCATGCACCAAGTTCCTGTTTCACAGCCGTACACCTATGAAGAGTCGTAATGAAGTCATCAAATTCGATTCCCTGCTGCCCTTCAACACCATCACGCATCCAGCACATGTAGAGAAGTGTCTTGCCTCGGGTTTCTCTAAGGACTGTTGTCATCTGAAGTCTCATTGCATTGTAGGCAAATCACTCGGGTCTCCATCCTTATTCCTCTTCATCGTGGCAACATGTCCCTGCAACAAGAAATCTGCACACCGTAGCCTACAGCCTTGTGTACATTTGTTGATTTATTCTCCATCTATACCTTCTCTTCTTTCTTGCCGCTCGTCTTCGATGCTGAGATTATTGCGTCGGATTGCGCCGCCTATGCGGACTTCCAGATCTTTGCAGAAAAGTGCTTGGCAAACGCCACCGGGTCGAGGATCTTTCCGTCTTTGGGCACCTCAATGTCCGATGCAAATGACTTCACTGGTAGTATCAAGATATCCGACACCAATTTGGGGGTCAGCAAAGCGCGGAGATCCCGCCACGTCACTGACTGATATATGGAGGACTTGATGTAGTCGTTCAAGTAGTTGAAAGTGACGTCTGTCCAAATGCCTGTGCCGGTCCACTTGGAGATCTGCAACAGCTTCTGGTTGGGTGAGCCCGACAACGTCAACTTTTCTCCCTCCTTCAAGGACTTCTTCATCTTCAAAGTGTTCTCTGTAATCTCAGCAATGATCTCTCTGAGTATAGGATGACCTGGCTTGCTTTGGATGATGAACTGCCCAAACTCTAGTCTCCTGTGGTTCTCTTGTTTCCAGTTGGCGTTCTGCGAGTCCGTTCCAATGGCAACTATCAAACCCAATTCCGAGGGAGACACGTTTTCCGGAATCCAGTTAGGCACGGGCTGCAATGGCATCGTATCGACATCAGCATAAACCCCTCCTCTGGCAAACAAGATCAAATACCTGAAAAAGTCCATCTTCAAGATAACTTCGGGTAAGCTTTCGTAAGCCTCAATCACTTCGGGGACATAGCTGTACATGTGCTTCACGGCAGCGTAACTCGTGTCATCGTTGAAAAGCTCGTGGACAAACCCTGGGTTTTTGACCGCCCATTGTGCCTGGCCCTCCTTGTATTGGGCATCGAAAGAAGCATCATTCAACCCATGCTTCCAGGACTGCCAGATGTAACCCGGAAACTTTACTCGGGAATCGTATGCAGACATGTAGATCAACTTCTCTCTAGTTGACATGGATGAAGGGGGAACTCTCATTGCCCTGACCTGCTCCATCAAGAGCTCGTTCTGTTTCTCCAAGTTCGCCAATCTTTGGTCCGTTGTTTTGTAGAACTTGGAGTTCATGATGTCCAACTTCTTCAAAAACTCCTCTTGTTTTTTGTCATTTTCCGTGAAAATCAGCAGGAATATGCCGTTGAAGTTATCCTCCAAGGCATTCTTACTTTTCGATGCCGAGTACTTCGTAAGCAACACGATGACCAAAACCACAACCACCGTGATGATGATCGGTCTGCGGCGGCTCGTAAGATTTGCCGTCTTCATGGTTCGATCTGGCTGTGGTTCAAACACAACGGGATCAAGTTGCACTGCCCCAGAATTATCAGGCTACCTAGCAGATGCAAAATCTCACCGCTTGGCTTATACCAAATTTTCTTCTCGCTTTCACAATGCTAAGCTCGCTCCAAAGCTTCGAGGCTGGCTGCACTCAATGTATCAAGTCCTCCCAAACAGACTCTTGTGATTGTTATGTATTTCCCGAAAAAATTGCGCGCGCGAACCTTCCGTTAGACAACGCTTGGAAAAAGCGATGTCTCTCACCATTTTTTTAGCAGCATTTCGGCTGCAACGCGCCCCTCTTTATATGTTGGGAGGGCGGAATTCTGAAACAAGGCCTTCACCTCCTGCATTATCTGATACATACATGCATTCAACAGTCACAAAACGAATGCAGCCCACGGTATAAAATGTGAGCTCTCTTCCTCTTTTTGATTGATACCCACAAGCCGTGCGGCTATCTTGTCGTTCGGGGTCTTTTAGTGGTTTTGCCTCGTGGCTTAAGACAGGCGATGTGGTGTTTGTTCCCCCACAAAATTCCCTCCATCTCTGATTCTTATCATTGGTATGGCACCTGAACCTTTGGGCTTTGCTTGGCTCATCTTTGGGGATTCCGTGTAATCTGGAAAAACTGGATAGTTGAGTGGCGGTTGGCTCAAACCGGGAGCCTGCATGAAGCTGCGAGGTTTTGTGGCCGAATCCCATCATCCGTGGTGCCATCAGACAAAGCAATTGAACATGCTTGCCGAACTATATGGAGGGTCGATTACCAGTGAGGTGCCACAAGGCGTGATAGACGCTTCTGAAATGAGAGAGGTTCCGGACACGCAGGAAGTGTTTATTATTGAAAAGCCTAATGAGCTCGACCAGTCGCTTATCTTTGATTTGTTGGAGCATGTCAAAGGAGACGACCTCGCAGAGGTGTTGTCCGTGCACCTCGAGGATATTCTCGACCGGCCTCCGGTATTTCTAGCTCCTATGGAGTCCAGTGTTAACCAGAATATTGAGTGTGATGTGCACTTGTTTTTGGTCAAGCCAGCCCCCACCAGCCAAGAAACTGACCAAGTCAAATTGTTCATGTACATTGCTTTGCTCAGAGTGAAAAAGAGTGATACCGATATCATTGTCACCATGAACGTTCCTTGTGAGTATGGCACTGTTGACCAAAGCGCATTCATGAGGGAGGCCCTGGATGTACTGAAGGAAACCAATACTGTTTTGGGTGAAGCATACGGAGTGATCAGAGAAGCTGCTGGATCAATGAAAATCATCAACTGGGGACTATTTGCCTAAGCAGATAGCCCGAAGCAGACAACACTGCACTACACGGGCATGAACGACGTGCCGTGTCGATAGTTGCGAGAAGGGTCTACGTAAAAAGCTACTGGTCTCGCTATGGATGCATGCCGTAACGGTGCCTATCTCCATATGGCAGTGCATGCATATGCTGACAGTTGAGGGAGCAAGAAGGAATTTTTGAACGGTCTCGAAGCAATAAGAAAAGTCGGGGGTGCCTAATAAAAGGAACAAGCTCATGATTTCATCCCGCACACCGAAATGAACAGCCGATGTGCGGCCTCGAGACCATGCTAGAAATATTGGCGGCCGGAGATCATGCTAGAAATCTTGGCCATGCTGGAAATCTTGGCCATGCTGGAAATCTTGGCCATGCTGGAAATCTTGGCCATGCTGGAAATCTTGGCCATGCTGGAAACTTTGACCATGCTAGAAATTTTGACCGTGCTAAAAATATTGTCCATAGGGTGTACGAGCCGCAAGCTTGCAGCATTAGCTGGGCCACTGCAAAAGTGAGGAGCCAGGAAAGAGCGCGCGTGACACAACGCACGTGCCCAGGCCGCGTAGTGTTCTGACAACAGCACACTGCTCTGCAACGCCGTCTCCTTCTCAACCACCGTGCCACAATGTCGTTGGAAAAGAAAATCCTCAATTTCCTCAAAGGCCCCAAGAAAGGCGAGGCATACGAGCTAAGAAGTGGGCTTGTCTCGCAATACAAGCACGAGCGGAAGGATGCTATTCAGCGGGTGATTCAGGCCATGACGGTAGGCAAAGACGTCTCTGCTCTTTTTCCCGACGTCTTGAAAAACATCGCCACCCATGACTTGGAGCAGAAGAAGCTTGTTTATCTCTACATGATGAACTACGCCAAGTCCAACCCCGAGTTGTGCATCTTGGCCGTCAACACCTTTGTGAAAGACACCGAGGACGTGAACCCCCTTGTTCGGGCGTTGGCCATCCGTACAATGGGGTGCATTCGCGTGGACAAGATGGTTGACTACATGGAGGTGCCGCTCAAGCGGACCATCCAGGACGACAACCCCTATGTGCGCAAAACGGCGGCAATCTGCGTAGCCAAACTATTCGACTTGAACGCCGAAATGTGTATCGAGTTTGGGTTCTTGGACATCTTGAAGAAAATGATCCACGACCCCAACCCCATGGTGGTGGCCAACGTGCTCAACGCTCTTTACGAAATCAAGGACATGAACAACGACAGCTCGTTGGAGGTGCTCGTCATAGACTCCGATTTGGTCAAGGTTTTTCTCGCGTGTTTGAATGAGTGCACCGAATGGGGCCGGATCACCATTTTAAGCTGTCTTTCTGACTTCACCACCAACAACTCCGACGAGGCTTTGCACATCATCGAGCGGTGCATTCCTCAGCTTCAGCACGTCAATCCTTCGGTGGTATTGGCGGCCATCAAGGTGATTATCCATCACATTGAGTCCTTGCCCAACCAGGCCACCAAAACCTCTTTCTTGAAAAAGCTTTCTGCGCCAATGGTATCGTTGGTGTCATCTTCCATACCCGAGGCTCAGTTCGTGGGCCTCAAAAACATCAGAATCATCTTGGAAAAGTATCCCCAGGTGTTGTCCAAGGAGGTCCGTGTCTTTTTCATCAAGTACTCTGATCCTTTGTACTTGAAGCTAGAAAAATTAGAGATCATCATTCGCTTAGCCTGCGATGCTAACAGCTCCTTGTTGTTTTCGGAGTTAAAGGAGTATGCTATGGAGATCGAACCTATGTTGGTAACCAAGTCCATTCAGGCCATCGGGGCTGTTGCCATTAAACTCTCCAATTCCGTCATCTTGGCTGTCAATCTACTCATTTCTCTTATAGAACAAAGAGGAGGCGACTTGATTGTCAATGAGTCTGTGTCCATCCTCACCCAGATCTTGAGGCGCTACCCACGCAAAAACGACTTAATCACTTTGATCGTGCCTGTCATCTCCAATTACATTGACCAATTGACAGAAACACCTGCCATCTCGGGCTACGTGTACCTCCTTGGTGAGTATCCGAAATATTTCACCGGCTTGAAAGAAAAGGTCGCTCTGTTGGTCGAGGACTTTTTGGACTACGAATCTTCTTTGCAACTAAGCGCCTTAAAGGCTGTCGTCAAGATCAGCTTGGTTTTCCCAAATGACTTCTCCCAGACCTTGCAAAATGTGTTGGAGAAGTGTACAAAAGACTGCGAAAACGCGGACGTGAGAGATAAGGCCTTTGTTTACTGGCGTTTGTTATCGTCTTCATCTTCCGAAGCCCAGAAAGCGGTCATTGGCGCCGAACTTCCCCCTATCAAAACCATAATATCGAGCTTCAACCCTGTGGTGTTGGACGCTTTGATCGCGGAGATGGGAACGTTATCATCGGTGTATCATAAGCCTGCATCTACCTTCATAGACCCCAACTCTCTCAAAAAGATTGAATCGAAGCTGACGACTAGAAGAAAGTCCTCGTCAAAGGCCGACATGAATGATTTGGCAGCCTTGGCCAAACACGAGATGATCAATAACGTCAAAAACGAAAACCTTCTCAACTTCGACGACGATTTCGACACCGAGACACTCCAGGCCTCGTCTGGTTCTGCTTTAGACGAATTGAACGATCTTTTTGCAGTACCTGGTACGCCTGCGCCTGCTGAGCAGGCCACGCATTCATCTACAAACGACATTATGAGTTTGTTCGGTCAGGCAAGTACGCCGTCCAGCACCTCGATAAGTGGTGATTTCGGCAAAATGAGCATTGGTGAAGAGAAGACGGCCTCTTCGTACAACAAGAGTAACGTGGACGATCTTTTGGACTTGATCTAGAACAGAAGATTCGGGTCAAGACACGCAATCCTCCGTCCAGCTTGAAACCTTTTAAACCGCTCATCTGTGACTAATGAATCGCCGTGGGCTATGTTGCCAGAGTATTGAACACGGCAGCGGAATACCACCAAATAGAGGGATCGTAAATACTAAGGATGCTCAGGAGGAAATAAATGTCTGATGAAAACGTGACAGCAGTTGAGTCGAGTGGAAGCAAGCCAGTCAGTACCGGATGTCTGCGCAAGTTTATAAATAGTAGTGCATCAAATACAACGCTTTTGGTAGGGTGAAAAGGTATTGGACAGTGTCACAGTCCAAATCAAAATTTATATTATGATACTAAAACTCTCAGGGAGCAGAAAGCCCTTATCAACTTCTCTGCATATGAAGAGAAGGTGGCTTCGGAGGTAAATTCTCGACGGCAGCCAACAAAAGAAGACAGTCAACCTTATTCAAAAAAAAAAGTCAAAAATGATGCAAACACATTGTTCTTCACAACTTCAGCCAGGAAGCGAGGAGTTTGATAGCCACGGTATCAGCTTAGAAACGCCAGCTTATTATATCTTTCTCTTGTTGACTTGCCGCATGAGATCTGGCAGCAATGTCAATTGTCTTCATCTGAAACACTACCGCTTATCCGATCCTATGGCGGGGTTTCAGCGACACAGAAGTAACCAATTTCGATATTTGCGACACCTTGGAAACATTCAATAACCATGCATGCTCCAAGCTGAAAACAAGAAGGTTCAATTCTAGCTGGCGAATCTGGCCACTTCGCTGACCTGAGAAGAACATGAAATTTCTGGTTCGCCAACTGTCATTTCGATTCAGTACAATTCAAATTTGGCTTTCCTACCAAAAAAGATGAATTTAGCGAGTCTGTGGTTTCTTTCTTTCCCAAGAATCTGATCCTGGAATGCTTTGAATTGTCACAACTGTTATGAGGACACGGCGCTTGGGCATTTCCAGTTCCCTAAGGGCATCGAAAATGAAAGCCGTGAACAGAAGTCATTGATCCAGTAGGTACATGGAGGGGCCTTGTCTGCAGTACACCGGTCGAAACAGGGCCAAAATCATCATCAGGAATCTGGCAGAAGAAGCTTCTGCAAGGCACGAAGCCGGTCGCTGCTATCGTCAGTCACAGAAGATTCCTGCTCGGTCAGCAGGCCCAGGTCTGCACAACCTGCAACCAATTCCCTGATTTTCAGCTTGACGTCGGCGGCAACTCGGTCGATTTCGGAAATCTCTGCCCTCTTGGCATCGATCTGCGTCTGCAAGAGCATAATCAAACTCTCCCGCGTCTGGTGAGGCCGGTAGGTGTTCAACAAGTGGTTCATGTTGATGAGGATCAACTTCAAATGCTCGATTTTGAAGTGGAATTTGGCCGGCTCCACGGAAACCGAGGTGACCAACTCCAAAAAGTTCAAAAGCAACGAGTCCAAAAGCTTGTGGAGCTCGACGATCTTGGCCTTGGATGTAATGGTCTCGTCTTCGTCACTGTAGAGCTGCGTCCAGCCCAGGTCTTTGAGCGAGGGCAACCTGTTTTCAAGGGACCACACGCTTCCGTAGCCGCGGTACTGGTCTGTGTCAGGCACCAAGGGGGGCACCTGGAAACGGAGCTCGGGGTCTTGGGAAAGGTCTAGATCCTGGCCGAGGTCTGCAGGCAGGGACGGGGTTTCATCGGTGTTTCGCGCGCGTTTCAAGTCCTTAAGCCGCTCGATGTTCGCGGGCGTGAAAAACTTGTAGTACGGCGGCGGCGGCGGGTAAAGCGCCGTGATCAAGTCCTCTGCCATGGTGTGGACGGGGCCTGGCGGGAGCGCCGCGCGGAGCCAAGACGTGGGGCCGCGCACCCGTGCACCATCTATTCTCACCCGTGCACCATAACCACCACCACTTTCGTGCACCACAACCACCGCATCCGTGCACCAAACGCGACCGCCTTGCACCGGCCGCCTTCGGTGCTTTTGCCTCTCTCCTTTTCTCCTACGCCCGCCCGTCAGACCAGCGTCTATTGTTGCGAGCTTGCCGCCTTTTCCACGTACCTCTCTATCACGTGCCCGCCTGCCCCGAAATTTCATATAGCGATGGCCGAAGACCGAGTCGACGTTGACGTTGACGTTGATATGGACCGTGACGACGCCGCTGTGGAGCCCAAAAAGAAGCCCCGGTTCGAAGTCAAGAAATGGACCGCCGTGGCGTTTTGGTCCTGGGACATTGTGGTCGACACGTGTGCGATTTGCAGAAACCACTTGATGGAACCGTGCATTGAGTGTGAGCCCAACAGCATCAACAACTCCAACGACCAGTGTATTGCGGCATGGGGCGCCTGTAACCATGCGTTCCACCTGCACTGCATCCAGCGCTGGTTGAAATCGCGTGCTGTGTGCCCTTTGGACAACAAGGATTGGACCTACCAGAAGTTCGGCACTTAGTGCGTGGTGCCGGCCACTCTAGGCTCGACTTGTGTGTGGCGAATACGAGGTATTTTGTACTTACGAGTTTTTTGAGGTATAGGTTTTGACAAGACTGAATGTTTGAGATCTTGGGTTTTGACAAGACTGAATGCTGGAGATCTTGGGAGTTCAAAAGATCTTTTGGCTAACAAGCTTCTGATTGTGGCAAGTGGCATTTAAGATACTTTTTGGCTTGATCAGTATCCCTTACATCCTTCGGATAATGTCTTTCGATTTCATGGGCCTTCTACTTCGAGTGTCTTGCGCTCGTTCTTGACGAACATATTTTCTTGTTGCATCAAGCAAGTTCAGTGGCTGAAAAGAATTTACGTGCCTTTTTTTCTACTGGCT
This sequence comes from Metschnikowia orientalis, assembly GCA_002893665.1. Taxonomy (NCBI): domain Eukaryota; kingdom Fungi; phylum Ascomycota; class Pichiomycetes; order Serinales; family Metschnikowiaceae; genus Metschnikowia; species Metschnikowia orientalis. The sequence continues at coordinate 530,800 of NXGZ01000004.1, read as the reverse complement.
TGTCTCTCTCTTTGTGGCTGGCTCTGGGCTCATCATTCTTGCCATACCTGGTTCATGCAAGCTGTCTTCTAGCACTTGAAGTTTTGTGCTTCTTAGATATTCCATCAACACTCATCGTGTATGTTTGGTCTCCTCAACAAATATGCCTACCAACTTGCGGGGCTTGTTTGCTGTGGCCTGGTGCTGTTTCTCCTTGTTTTGCATCTGGTCATCAACCTCCACTTGTGAACATCACATTTGACGGTCTCGTTTGCTCAATAGAAGCCCTAAGACGCTGATACCATTGAACTTGCGGATTCTGGCGGCTTATCTTAAGCTGCGGCATGTGGTCCTTCTGGCTAATCGAGAAGCCACTCGATTTTTTAATCATTTCGCTTGTTTAATTGTGAAGCTTCTCCCTTGTTGAATCAGGAAGATTTTCCCTTGTTGAATTAGAAAGCTTCTCCCTTGTTGAATTAGGAAGCTTCTCCCTTGTTGAATTAGAAAGCTTCTCCCTTGTTTAATTAGGAAGCTTCTCCCTTGTTTAATTAGGAAGCTTCTTGCTTTTTATTAAGGATACCTGGGCTGTTCGATGTCAAGATTGGCTTTTTTGGGAAGCTGCCTCACCAGGTGATACGATTTCGGTCCACAGTCGTTGGTTGGCCCAATTGATCTTCATGACGCCGTGTTTTGCCATTGACTCACGTGTCGGGGTCCGACAATTACATAGCACCACTCAGCTGTGACCCACATCTCGAGATGAATAGCTGCTTTATTGAATGTCCACGTAAACACATAAAGTATGTACTCTCAGCGACACTTGCGGTGAATTCGCCTTGCAATGCACCTTGTCTTCGTATCTCCTCCCGCTGCAATATCTCCTTCCGTTGCAAAACAAAGATTGTCTTTCTTCCGCTGTAATACAACCGTTTATCGTCCGTTATAATAAAAACCGTCTTTCTTCCGCTGTAATACAACCGTTTATCGTCAGTTTAATACAATTGTCTTTCTTCCGCAGTAATACAACCGTCTTTTTTCCGTTGCAATACAAACCGTCTTTCGTCCGTTGCAGTACTCATACCTTGCCCTTGTATCGCCAGGACCTCCTGAACAGGCCAAACACCACAACCCGTTTGCAAGCGTCATGTAGGCAATCCACGCTTCGCGTCAATTCGCCGGGATCCAGGGATCCTTCGGCCTCCACGAAAAAAACATACTCCCACTTCGCCAACTTCGATGGCCGCGAACTGATGGACGTGAGGTTGATGCTGTTCTCCTTGAAAGCATTGAGCGCAGAACAGAGTGCGCCCGGGTCATCGTCCTTTAATATGAACATTATCGACGCCATGTGCGCTTGGCCCTCATTGACCTCGGGCCTGCCCGTATCGACCGGCAGACGCCCTAAAACCAAGAAACGGGTGGTGTTGCCCTTCAAATCCTCGATGCTTTCTGCTTGGACTGCAAGTCCGTACTTGTTGCCCGCAAGCTGCGAGCTTATGCACGCGCTGGTGTTGGTCGGGTCCAACTGCACCAACTCGGCCGCTTGGGCCGTGGAACCACAGTCAATTCGATCGTAGTTCCCGTTGAACTTTTGTTGCAGTAGAAACTCACTCACCTGGCCCCACACTTGCGAATGCGAATACAATTTGGAGACTTTCGCCAAGTCCAGCGCATTGGAATATAGATAATGGTTGATGGCCACGAACTGCTCGGCCACCACGCTGAAGCCGGGCGGCGTGTCCAGCGAGATGAACCAGTCTCGAAGTAAGTCGTAGGTGAACACAACTTGCCCGTTGGTGGAGTTTTCTAGCGGAACCACGGCATAGTCTGCCGCCCCGTCGCTGAGCTGCTGGAAACACGCCGCAATGGATTTCTGCGGAAGGCTTTCGACCGAACCCGCTTGGTCGCCAAACTCTTGGATCACGGCCTGCGCTTGTTAGCAATGGGTCTTGCCGAGAGGTAGGGGCCTGGCCCGTCTCAAAAAAACGCTGCAGACTTCAAGCCGCCATGAAACATACCTGGTGTGTGTAGGTACCTTCCGGCCCCAAAAAGGCCACTTTATACCCCATTTTGACGCTGGAGGCTGCTAGGGTCGACGCTGGGCTGCGCATGAAGGTGTGGGCGCGTGGCGCGGTGCACGTGACCCGTGGCCTCCGTGGCCTGGGCCAGTTCCGGGCTGCCGATTGTCCTGGTCTAACCCGAAGGAGAACCGTTCCGTCGCCCGCGGCCGAGCGACTATGCCTACAAATCACGAAGGCAAAAAAGAATAGGAAAAAAAAAAAAAGGAAAGAGCCAGAGTATCTCGGATTGCAGTACTCTATCTTTTGCGTCTGACCAACGCACCAACAAGCCCTATGCCGACGGCCAAAACGCCGCCGGCGAGTCCCAAGCCAATGAGTCCGTCCTGCGTGATGGAGCCGTCAAGCGCCTCCTTGAGCGCCTTGAACTGCGCATTGTCTGGCTCCTTCTGCAACAAGGTCTCCGAATAATCGCGGGCGTTGGCATACTCGCCCACTTTTATGCTTCCCAAGGCCAAGTAGTAAAGAGCCTCTCTCCGCAAGGCTGGCACGTCACGGTACAAGGTGGACAAGATGTCCAAGGCCATTCTTTGGGACCTCAAGTCATCTGTTTTGAGTAAAGCCCAAGCGTAGTTGAATGACGACTGGGAACTGGGCGGATTCTCCGACTCCAACTGGTCCTTGAGCACCCGCAATTGCTCGGGTGCTATGCCGTCGTTGAGCTCTTCGAGAGCAGGGTAGTTGCGCTGAAAAAGAGAAAACATCGTGGAATCTGTGGTGGGGGGTGCTGCTGGTACCTGATTGCGTGGGATTTTCTTGCTGTTGCGGGTGTTCTTCCAGGTGCTTTTTGGTGTTCTTTCACGTGATTGGCGGTGTTCTTTCACGTGATTTTGGGATGTTCTTTTGGTGCTGTGGCTGGTTTTGCTAAATGGCCACTCACGTTTGTCCAAACTTGAAGGTGGTCTTTTTGAAGGACTGAGTCTCCTGAGCCGCGAGGCCGCAGACATGGAGGGTTGCGTCCTGCACACAGTGTAGGCAGCTTCTCTGGACATGTCAGCCTGGGGCCTTAAATGCTGGGTGTCGGCGTCCACTGCCATTCCGGGTCTGTCTTGTAGGCAGGCTGGTGTTGCTACTAACCAAAGGCGATGTTACTAATTAAAGGTAGTGGCAAGCCTAAGTCGTAGTCTATATGATCCTGCAAAAGGTTCACTGCGCGGGTGAGCAGTTTGGCTGCAACAGTGCTCTTTTGGTCTTATCTTTACATTTTGTTCTTTTGGTTGCAGGTTTTTTTATTGTTGATTCATTTTGGTTCACTCTTTCTTAATTGATTTTTGGTGGTCCAGTCTCTTCCATATTGGGTCTTTTGAGCTTGATTTTTGCGATGTTGGCTCATTTCCGTTTCCACAACGCTTCTTTTAGACATTTCTCTCACTTCTTTCAGGCATTTCTCTTACTCCTTTCAGACATTTCTTTTACTTCTTTTGACATCTCTTACTTCTTTCAGACATTTCTTTTACTTCTTCTGACATCTCTTACTTCTTTCAGACATTTCTCTCACTTCTGCATCTCTCACTTCTGCATCTCTCAATTCTCCCTCTTTCGATTCTCCCTCTTTCGATTCTCCCTCCTTCGATTCTCCCTCTCTCTTGCTTCTGCATCAAACTTCTTCATATCTTTGAATTTTCTGACGTGCCCCGATTTCTTCATTCACGTGACCTTTGACCACCATGAACATCCACCTTGCCATCGCCATGACCCCCATTTAAAAAAAGCGAGCACCCACCCACTTCATCTAAATCAACGTCACAACGCACTGGGCACTTTACTCACTCAAAGTCAACACTCAACTGGAGAAACCTTGCGCCGGTGCAACGCATTAGGCTCTTGTACAGAAAAAAGCATCAACCTCAAGTCTCATTCCTACAATGAATCGTCGGTGGCTCTGTATTGGTGTTGAGCACTATGACGCATCCATGGGAGACAAGGGTAACCGGAAAAATTAAAGCCATATCAACTATATAATTAGTTCGTCCCTTCCCATTTGAATGTTTTGATTATCAAGAAATGTATTAAGTGTTAGACCACAATGGAATAATTTAAGCTTCTTCATCAATCAAACCACGCTCGGAGACGTAGATACCATCCAAGAACTTACGGATATCCTTGTTTCTGACTCTGCAAATTTGCTGAATGTCGGCAGCGTTTTGGGAAACGGCCTCAACAGAGTTACCGGACAAGATCAATTCGTCCTTTTGGGTGGTCGATTGCTCAACAGTGACACCCTCGTGGATCTTGATTTGTCTGATTCTCTTCTCTCCCAAGAAGTTTCTGATCTCAACAAATGGCTGTCCCTCAACGTCAACAACGTTAAGGTTGATTGGGAAATGCGCATAGACGTATCTCATCTTGTACTTGTAACCCTTGGTGACACCGGTGATCAAGTTGGCGATCAAAGACTTGACAGTTCTCAAAGCAGCAACGTGCTTTCTGTCACCGTTGTGGACAGAGATCTTGATGGCCTTGTTAGACATCTTGGTGAAGGTAACATCGATGTGCTTCAAGTCCTTGGTCAACTCACCTCTTGGGCCAGTGACCTTGATGTTTCTAGCCTTGATGGCAACAGTGACACCGGATGGGATTTCCAAGATTTGATCGGTTTGAACGTACTTCATTTCTGAGCGAGGTGATGAAAAATTTGTTCTGGCTGCGGGGACCGGAATGCTTTTATAAGAAGTGCGGGAGGAAAAAAATTCCTCTTTTTTTGCATCACGTGCGCATGGCCTCTTCGCGCCTTCCATCACTGTGACTGTTTTTTCGCATGCACGGATGTGCACCGCACGCTTTCCCTTTGGCTGCAAAGATGCTTTCTTTGCCTAGCCTTTCTTTGCCTCGCTTTGGATTCTATTCCTATCATGTGTTTTCATTAGCTATGTATCCAATCTATGGTTGCTGTATACACGTCTTAGAGTTGCTCCACGAACTTCTCTATAGCCACGGCATCTTCGTACACCCATGAGCCCTCCTCGTTGTAGATCTTGGCGTTGGCAGCCATGAGGCGCAACTGATCCAAAAAGTCTTCTTGCGTGTCGTACTTGTCCTTCAAGAGGTGCTTCTTGATTTGCGAGATCGCCGTGGGCTTCTTGATGATCTTGTAATAATCTGCGTAGAGCTTCTTGGACGGAAGCTTCATGAAGATATCGCTAATCAAGTGTCCATCTGACTCCGACTTGATTTGCGTGAGATCGTCTAAGATCTTGAGACACTTATCAATCAACACGCTGTTGCCTGAACTATCCACCTCGGGCTCGCTTCGGGCCGCGCGTCTCTTTTTGGATGGCTGCTCAAAGTCTTCTTCATCATCTTCTGCCATGTCGTCGGCCATGTCGTCCTCGGGATCCACAGAGTCTCCATTGAGTCGGTTCCGCTTTCTCATCATACGTTCTTCTTTCCGACGTATGGCGTCTTCAACAGTGTCATTGTCATCATCCATCGCCATGAGCCATTGCTCTTCGGTTAAACCGTCGTCGTATTTGACCCTCTTCTTCTCCCTCATCTTCGACACTTCGGCGTTGTCTTTCTCGAAGTGGTGAGAAATGTCCTCTGTGAATACTGAGGGCAACTCTTCCTTGGTGATGACTCTGCTCACGTATCCCCCATTTTCCCTGGCGTTAATCTTCTCCTCAATGAGCCTCTTTGTGTCCATCTCGTTAAAGAATGCTTTTTCGTCTTCGGATCTGGCTAAGATCTCATTCAATTCCTCGTCATCCAACTCTTCTATCTCTTCATTTTCCTTGTCACCTTGTTCAGCATCCAACAACTTTTTCAAGAATTCCTCTTGCTCCTCCGATGTGGACTTGTTATCGAACTTTCCGGCTTGAATGACTTTACCATCGATGTCTAACTTCTGGTGGGCTCTCTCCAAGATGACTTCTTCGACAGAGTCATTTGTTATCAACCTTAAGATTCTCACTTCGTTTTTCTGTCCAATTCTGTGCGCTCTGTCCTGAGCCTGAAGATCCTGATGTGGATTCCAGTCCGTGTCGAAGATGATAACTGTATCTGCACTTTGCAAATTCAATCCTAAACCACCTGCTCTGGTCGATAAAAGAAAGCAAAAGTACTCGGAGTCTGGATGGTTGAATGACTTAAGCATATCCTGTCTCTCATCGGCCTTGGTCAGCCCATCCAACCTCATGTATTTCATTTCCCTGAGTCTCAAGAAGTCTTCGAATATATTCATAACAGATGTCATTTGAAAGAATATCAACACTCTGTGACCAGTCGCCTTGAATTTGGGTAAAATCCTGTCCAACATTTCAAACTTTCCCGAGGTTCTCCAAATTAAGTCATTGGTCAATCTCGATGAGTTAAGCACATCTTCTACCTCATCGAAAACGAAAGGATGATTACAAATCTTCCTTAATTGCATGATCTTATTGTTCAAACCACGAATTCCTGACTTATTATTGGTACCCGTAGTTTCAGACCCAACGAACAAAGCATTATGCTTCAACATCTGTTGGTATAACACGTGTTGCAATCCAGACAAGTTACACTTAAGCACCTTTTCAACCTTATCAGGCAAATCTTTCTCGACGTCCTTCTTCAATCTCCTCAATAAAAACGGCCTAAGAACCTTGTGCAATCTTCGAATAACCAATAAACTTTCTTCTTCCGTCAACTCGATTTTCTCTTGAGTTCCTGTGTTGGCAAATGGCGTGTTGAACCATTCGTCAAAAGACTTCACGGAATTGAAAATTTTTGGCAAGACGAAGTTCAAAAGTGCCCACAATTCCGGCAAGTTGTTTTGCAAGGGGGTACCGGTCAAGATTAATCTGTTTTTAGTCTTATAGTATTGTCTCAATGTGATTGACAACTTGGAGTTTGCATTCTTCATACGATGACCCTCATCAATGATCATGTGAGAATAATGGAATCTTGCCAACATAGGCCTCTCTCTGATGACATATTCGTAGGTAGTCAACATGACTTGGAAACTGCCGGTACGGACCTCGAACTGAAGGTCCTTTCTTTGCTGTGGCGATCCTTTGTAAACAATGACTTTGATAGAGGGAGCCCATTTTTCGAATTCCAAAGTCCAGTTGGTAATGGTGGACAAGGGAACAATTACTAAGAACTTATCTTCCCCTTTGTGTTCAATTAAATGCGAAATCAAGGAAATGGACTGAATTGTCTTACCCAACCCCATCTCGTCGGCAAGGATACCATTGAGTTTGTTATTGTACAACGAGACCATCCATTGCAAACCCTTCATTTGATAGTCTTTCAACTTACCGCCCACTAATATGGTTGGTTGGACGGTGATTTCTTCCTTGATCCTGTGAGCGACTTGGTAGTAGTCAATTTTCTCTCTTGACTCGTCGCTAGCTTCCTCTGGCACCTCATCTGCAGCCACGCCGTCGCTTTCAGCTTGCTGCACACGAACAGCTTTGGCCAAAGAATCCAAGAAGCTGTTTGTTTGCTTCAACAAATGCGTGATTCTATGATCTTTTGTTTGATCCAACAACTTGATGTAAGCTTCCTCGTCATTGGCCTTCAAAGCTTGCAATCTCTGTTTGGCGGTCTTTTCCAATTTTTTGGACTCTTCCTTTTCGGTGAAGGCGTGGTAGTTATTAACGAATTTGTGAAGAGTGTTTTTCTTGTTTAGACGCTCCATCTTGACCGCCATGAAATTTTTGGAGTGGATCAAAATGTTCTCAATCTTCGACACGTGCAAACGATGCTTTTTTGCTTCTTCGTCTAGCTTGAACTTCTCTTCCAACTGCTTGGCTAAGAGCTCAGGTCTTTCCTGCTCTGACTTCTCTCTAATGTGGAGTCCTCTTCTGCCTTGCAAGGACAAAAGGTTCGCCGATAAGTCTGCCGAGTCGTATTGAGCGGTCAAGGCCACTTTCTTGACGAAGTTATTTTTCAAGAACTTCTGGTGAGGCAACACGTGCAATGATTTCAATTCTATTAGCGAGTTGATCTTGAGATCATTGGCGTTCTCAGTAGCCAAGCCCACGCTGTTGAGGTCGAAAGTGCCCTGGTTGGAGGGAAGGCTCTCCAATTCTTGTATTCTAGAGTTGATTTTGCCGTTGATAATCTGTTCCGTGTAGAAGTTCCCGGGCTGTGCCGACAATGGGTCCACGGAGCTGATGGTGGAGTTGGGGGACTTGATGCCCAAGGCCTTGGCCTTGTCCAAGAAGCTGGCCGGAGCCAGGCGGAACATGTCAAGAATCTCATCCACAGGCTTCGACGAAGGTATTGCGGCAGGCTTTGCCTTGGTCTCTGGCAGCAAAAAGTCCCTCTGCAAAGATTCGGGCAAGTCCATGTCACGGGACAACAATTGGAGAGCCACAAGCTGCTTCTTCAAAAGCCCAGTGTCAAGGTTGTCTTCCTTGCACTCATTGAGGCCTTGGAGGAGCTCTGCAACAATGTCCTGTTCGTCTTTCACGTAGACATCGACTTTGTCGCTGGCACGCGAAAACACATCCTCCAACAATCGTTTTTCGTCAGCGTACGCGTCAACAAACTCCAGGGATTCGCCGGCACCAGGCGCTGGAGAAGTGCCCAGCTGTCCGTTCGCGTGTTCGGGGGTGTAGAGCGTGCCGTCGGCAGCCATGGACTGCACAGGGCCGTTGCCGTCGGTGGAGCTGTCGGCCAAGCCCAGGAGGTAGTCCGCGGGTTTTTCTCGGGCTTCCTTCGCCTCCTTCGTGAGCTGGAGAAGCTGTTGGTACTGCATCCACAACTCGTGGAGCTCCTTTTTTGTTTGCGGCAACGGCATCTGGCGCTGGTCCGCATTAGAGTCGCCTGACCCAATGGGATTGGCGCTGGCCACGGAGTTCATGGCGGTTGTGTGTGTCACGTGCAAAGGCTTGAGCCACGGATTCGCTCAAACAAGTAAGCCTGGACGTGGGTTGTTCACGGGTCAGAAAATTAGAAGCCACACTGGGGGTGCCACTGTCGCTGTTAGCTTGAGATGTTTTGATGCCCGGGCGGAATTGGAGGACGGGGCTGAGGCTAAAGCGGCAGGGCAATGGGGCAACTGGAAGGCACTGGTGGGCACGGAGTGTGTGATGTGCAGGTGCGACTCGGGTTGCAGGCAGGGACTTGGCGGCTGACGGGCTTTGCCAGGAAGTAGGTGTGGAAAGTGTGTGTTGGAGAGGAAAAAAAACACCCAAATTTGGTGTCGCACAGTGCGCACCTGGTTCCTCGAGCGGCGCGCGACGGTGTGCATATAATGACCGCCGCCGGTAGGTGCTATGTACTGCACACAGAGTGGCCTCCCGCCGCCGCCGTGCCACTGCCGCCGCTTGGGGCTTGCTTGTGCTCTGCAGCTGGAGGCGCCCTGGTCGGCTCTGTGGCCGGGCCGCAACAGTGCGGTGCGCGGCCGCCGCCAAACCAGCGGGGCGCGTGGTCACGATCACGTGATGGTCGCGCCCTCGCCCGAAAAACACCACCCTTCCTCTCGTCCCACAACCACCAGTCATGTTGATGAACATAGGCTTGTACGCCAGAGGTGCCGCCGTTTTGCGGAATAACGTGCGTTTCAACTCCACGTCCACCGGCCCCATGAACTGGGTCGACTTTTTCAAGTTGAGAAAGGAAAGCAAGAGAATCAACCTCGTGGCCTCGTGCATCACGTGCTTTCTTGGGGCCGCCGCCACCTTGTCGTATGTGGGAAACGTGGAAGTGAACCTTGAGCAGCCCATGTGGGGGTTGGATCCCACCTTGGTCTTGGGAGGAATGTTATTGGCCGGCGGCACGGCCGGATTTCTAGTGGGGCCTAGTCTCGGTGTGCGGTTGTTCAATATGAAGAACGCCAAGAAGTTGCCAGCCTTCCGGTTGAAAGACCAGGTCTTTTTGCAGAGAATCAAGCGTAACAGAGTGAACCCCGCCTCGCAATCCTTCTCCAACCCGGTTCCTGACTACTACGGGGAGAAAATCTACTCCTTAAGCGACTACAAGCAGTGGTTGAGAGACTGTCATGCGTTCCGCAGAAAGACGCAGGAGTTTCTTTGAGCCTTGCATTGATCGGGTTTCCGGTCCAATTCCGGGCTGGTGCACGCCGTCTCCAGGCGCAACCGGCCGGAGCCTACGGGGCTGATTGCTGTAGTCAGAGTGGCTACGTGTTTTGGCTGCTGCTGCTGCTTTCGGCGGCCCGGCGGCGCTTATCCCCCGGAGACGTGTATATAGAAGAAAACGCCCATGTGTGCTGTCAACGGCGCCGCTGTATGATCGTATGCTGCTTCGCTTGTGTTCCATGATCCGTTCGGTTCTGCCGTCTCTTGATCCGTTCGGTTCTGCCATGTCTTGACTTCCGAGCTCCACGCCCGGTCCTCTATGCAGTACCATCATACGTGCCCGCTTTTCCATCTGCGGCTAACGAGCAGGTGTTGGCAGCACGCGGGAATTCGGAGTCTGCCACGGGCCGCTGCTGCTAGGTGCGACCGTGGACCGTGAACCGGCAGGTTGACGGCCTGCACACAGTGCCGCCCCCGGCCCGCCGTAGCCGGACCCGAGCGCATGAGTGGCGCGGGATTCGGCGGCCACGCACCCGCCGTGCCGCAGCGCTGCTGCCCCCGCCGCCTGGTACTGGCCCTACGCTGGTGGCCCCAAGCCGGTGCTGGCCGCGTCACGTGCGTGGCGTATCACGTGCTGCCGCCCGTCGGCCCCGGACTTCGCGCGCGGCGTTCATGACCCCGGGGCTGTCGGAGCAATTGACAAATGAATGCGCGCGAATATGGGCCCCCCGGCTTTTTTTTTCCCGTCCTGTGCCCTGCGAGACAATTGCCTCGATATCCGGAAAGGCACGCCTGTTTGCTTCTTCTAAATACCCCAACTCTTTCTGGTGAAATCACCTAAGATCCAACCACATTTTTTCGCTGATCATGCTTAGAGCATTCAGATCAACCATCCCCCGTGCCAGGGCCCATCGTGCCATGGCCGGTGGCCTATTCAAACGCTCCTTGGCCACTGACACCTTTTTGCAATCCAATAACAGCAATTACGTCGACGAGATGTACGAGGCGTGGCGCCAGGACCCCAACAGTGTGCACGTGTCGTGGAACTCGTACTTCAAGAACTTGGACGGAGGTGCTCCTGCATCGTCTGCATTTGTGGCACCCCCCACCTTGGTGCCCACCCCTGCCGGCGGTGCGGGCGTGGGTTTCAACCCAGGCTCCCAGCCCCACAGCGAGGACGTGGTGACCCACTTGAAGGTGCAGCTTCTAGTGCGTGCCTACCAGGTCAGAGGCCACCAAAAGTCGCGTATTGATCCTTTGGGTATCTCCTTTGGCAGCTCGGCCAAGGTGCCTAAGGAGTTGACTTTGGAACACTATGGCTTCACCGAGGCCGACATGAACAAGCAAATCACTCTTGGCCCCGGTATCTTGCCTCGTTTTGCCGAGGATGGCAAGAAGTCCATGACCTTGAAGGAGATTGTCGACACCTGTGAGAGATTGTACTGCTCCTCCTATGGTGTGGAGTACATCCACATTCCATCCAAGGAGCGCTGTGACTGGTTGAGAGAAAGAATCGAGATTCCTCAGCCTTTCAAGTTCTCCGCCGATGAGAAGAGGCAAATCTTGGACCGTTTGATCTGGGCCTGTTCCTTTGAGTCCTTCTTGGCCACCAAGTACCCTAACGACAAGCGTTTTGGTCTTGAGGGTGCCGAAGCCGTTATCCCGGGGTTGAAGGCCATGATCGACACTTCTGTGGAACACGGTGTCGAGGACATTGTCATCGGTCAACCCCACAGAGGTAGATTGAACATGTTGTCCAACGTTGTGCGTAAGCCAAACGAGTCGATCTTTTCTGAGTTCAACGGTTCCAAGGAGTTTGACGAGGGAAGCGGTGATGTCAAGTACCACTTGGGAATGAACTACAACAGACCAACCACTTCCGGTAAACACGTCAACTTGTCCCTTGTGGCCAACCCCTCGCACTTGGAGGCTGAGGATGGTGTGGTTTTGGGTAAGACCAGAGCCATCCAGCAATTCAAGAACGATATTGGCGAGTTCAAGAAGGCCATGTCCATTTTGTTGCACGGTGATGCCGCGTTTGCTGCTCAAGGTGTTGTGTACGAGACCATGGGTTTCGCCAACTTGCCAGCCTACTCCACTGGTGGTACTGTTCACATCATCATCAACAACCAGATTGGTTTCACTACTGACCCACGTTTTGCCAGATCCACTTTGTATCCTTCCGACATTGCTAAGTCTATCAATGCTCCAATCTTCCACGTTAACGCTGACGATATTGAAGCTGTTACTTTCATCTTTAACTTGGCCGCTGACTGGAGGGCAACTTTCCACTCTGATGTGATTATCGATGTTGTTGGCTACAGAAAGTACGGCCACAACGAGACCGATCAACCTGCTTTCACTCAGCCTCTTATGTACCAAAAGATTGCTGAGAAAAAGTCTGTCATCGAGACCTACACCAAGCAGTTGCTCGAAGAAAAGACCTTCACTAAGGAAGATATCGATGAGCACAAGAAGTGGGTTTGGAACCTTTTGGAAGACTCATTCTCTAAGTCTAAGGATTACGAGCCAACTTCGAGAGAGTGGTTGACCACGCCTTGGGAAGACTTCAAGTCTCCTAAGGAATTGGCACACGAAATCTTGCCTCATCTCCCAACTGCTGTGGAGCCCTCCATCTTGAAAAAGATTGGAGACGACATTTCCGAGGCTCCAAAGGGCTTCGAGGTGCACAGAAACTTGAAGCGTATCTTGAACACCAGAAAAAAGACTGTCGAGACCGGTGAAGGTATCGATTGGGCCACTGGTGAAGCATTAGCATTTGGATCTCTTGTTTTGGAGGGATACCACGTCAGGGTTTCAGGACAGGATGTGGAAAGAGGTACCTTTTCTCAACGTCACGCTGTTTTGCATGACCAGAAGTCAGAACAAGTGTACACCCCATTGAAGCACTTGTCCGAAGACCAAGGTGCCTTTGACATCTCCAACTCTTCTTTGTCTGAATACGGTGTGATGGGATTCGAGTATGGTTACTCTTTGTTTTCTCCTGACGCGTTGGTGCAGTGGGAGGCGCAATTCGGTGACTTTGCCAACACCGCCCAAGTCGTTATTGACCAATTTATTGCCGCAGCTGAGTCGAAGTGGAAGCAAAGATCCGGCATTGTCTTGTCGTTGCCCCACGGATACGATGGCCAAGGACCCGAGCACTCTTCTGGAAGAATCGAGAGATACTTGCAAATGGGTAACGAAGACCCACGTTTCTTCCCATCAGAGGAGAAGCTCGAGAGACAACACCAAGACTGCAACATGCAAATCGCGTACCCAACGACGCCAGCCAACTTGTTCCACTTGTTGCGCCGTCAAATGCACAGACAATTCAGAAAGCCATTGGTTCTCTTTTTCTCCAAGCAATTGTTGAGACACCCATTGGCCAGATCCAACTTGGACGAGTTCACTGGCGAATCGCACTTCCAATGGATCATTGAGGACCAAGAGTTGGGCAAGTCGATCCACAACAAGGAGGGCATCGAGCGTGTTGTTCTCTGCTCTGGCCAGGTTTACACCGCTTTGCACAAGAAGCGGGCAACCATCGAGGACAAGAGCACTGCATTCATCAAGATTGAGCAATTGCACCCATTCCCATTCGCCCAGTTGCGCGATGCATTGAACAGCTATCCAAACATCAAGGACTTGGTCTGGTGTCAGGAAGAGCCATTGAACATGGGATCTTACTCCTACGCCCTGCCACGTATTGCCACGACTTTGGCCCAGACTGACAACTACAAGGACATCCAATTGCGCTACGCAGGTAGAGACCCATCTGCCTCTGTCGCTGCTGGATCGAAGTCCATGCACACTGCAGAAGAAGAGAAGTTCTTGCTGGACGTTTTCCAGGAGAACTGAGTTCGACCAACAAGCAAATAGTTATATGATACATAAACGCAATTTCTAGAGTGCGGGCGTCTCGCAGATTCTAGTCCAAATAGGAGATTCGTGACGTCAAGAGATCTGAGGTCGGAAAGAGAAGTAGGAATCGAAGCCGCGCGGACCCGTCGCCCGCGCCTTGTATGCCGTCTGCGCGTCACAATGAACGGCACGACATTGTCAATCGGTTTCCATGCACGGCAACCTTCCGGGTCTTGTGAGCCATGACTGAAAGCGGAAACGCCACGGGCGACGACGGCGCTGACAAGGAACCTCTCTCTACCAACACCAGCCGAGCCTCTTGTGTGCAGGCACCGCCACCGCCCGCCGTCAGCTCCATCGGAAACGGCGCTCCCGGCAGCGTAGCCTGGTATGCGGAGAAACACAGGCTTGGTCTAGGCGACATTGCCCGATACACGATCGAGTACACGAGATCGAAGCCAGCGGACCGGCGCCAAACAGAAGCGGCGCCGGGATCTCCCAGTTCAGTCAGGCATATAGAGGAGGAAGCCGGATTCTACTTCCGGCTCAAGAACATGGAGAAGACGGGGCTTCGAGCAATCCACCTTGTCAACGGCCCATTCATCCTCTACTGCCACATCGTTCCCCACAACTACCGGCATAGCGAGAAGTTCGAGCCGCAGGACCTGCAGCGCAGCAACGAGGTGTGCTTCAAGAACACCATCAAACCTGGACAAACGTTCAACGTCAGGTTGGAGCTTAACGCAAACAGCTTGAAGCAACAGCACCACGACGGCTCCGCCACGTACCTGTGGACGTGCGACGTCGTTTCGCAGGTTGTGCTCAACCGACGGGCCTCCATTCAGTACACGCTCATGATAGGGGATGATTTGCAAGAGATGCGGCGCGTTAACCGGTCCACGTTGACAGCCATCACCAAGGGCGACTTTGGTTCGCTTTTGCCGCCGGCATCCCGAACGGAGGCGGGGGGCTCCACCTGGGACTTGTCTGGGACAAGCACGCCCCGAGCCCCGCAGGGATCAGGTCTTGAATCCAGCAGTCACCCGCCCTTGGACCCGCGTGGACTCTTGGTGGGCCGCCATACGACGGACGATGTGTGGAACAAGCGGCCGCAGGTTCCTGGTAAACCCGTCCACTTGGTGATAATCACGCACGGCATCTTCTCCAATCTCACCGCAGACATGCTTTATTTACGGGACACCATCATGAGCATTCGAGGCGAAGAGGACAACTTCTTGGTGGACGGGTACCGTGGCAATGCTGGAAAAACGGAAAAGGGCATCCATCACTTGGGGGTGGGAGTGTCCACGTACACGCTTGAGCTTATTCAGGCACTCCGCGCAGAGGGACATACGATCAAACGCATATCTTTCGTGGGTCATTCTCTCGGTGGACCTGTTCAGCTCTATGCGCTAAAGCACATTTTGCAGGTGCAGGGAAGTGATTACTTCCAGCGGGAAGGCATCCAGCCCGGGCACTTTGTGTGCATGGCTAGCCCCATGCTCGGCATTCTCAGCGAAATGAGTCTCTTTATCCTGTGGTTCTTGGACTTGGGAACTTTGGGCAAGACTGGTCGCGACCTCACCCTTCTGAAGAAGTTGCCCACTCTCCGACGCGAGAAGACCTCTTCATCCAGCAGCCATAAACACTGGGA
This sequence comes from Metschnikowia orientalis, assembly GCA_002893665.1. Classification (NCBI taxonomy): domain Eukaryota; kingdom Fungi; phylum Ascomycota; class Pichiomycetes; order Serinales; family Metschnikowiaceae; genus Metschnikowia; species Metschnikowia orientalis. The sequence goes on along the minus strand of NXGZ01000004.1, from coordinate 515,261 downwards.
ACTCCATTCGGCCCGGCCACTCCTAGAGACCCTTCCTGACGAGCCAGTGCTGTCGCTTTTGAAGAGCTTTCTTCTGCGGACCGTCTATGCCAATGCGGTCAACGATGGAATTGTTCCTTTGAGAACAAGTGCATTGTTGTATTTGGACTGGGAGGCCCTTGGGAGCCTCGAGGGACTCAAAAAGCAAGGCGCAGTCAAAGAAGCAAAAGGCAACAGCTCTAGCAAAGACAATGAGCAATCGGACTCGGGTTCGGTGATCAACTCTCGAGCAAGTTCCAGCAGGCTGAACTCCCAGAATCTCCGCGAGGGGGCCGGCGAAGACCCCGGTCAAGCACTGACGCTGCTGTTCTCAAACCAGTCTGACACACAGCCCGAAAGCGCCAGTAATACCGAGAATGCACAAAAAAAGGACAACCAGGTTGGGCAGGTCCCTGAAGATCTGAATGTCAACATTGCAGAAAAATACACCACTTTCTTGGCCCGCATTTTCAATCTAGACTACGACGGATCGGGTAAGGCCAAGCCGCCAGCTCCAAAACGCAAGAAGATCCGGAACCGCATCAAGCGCTATGCAAAAATTAATGTCAAGAGCAGCGACACCCACTCGGATCAGGCGTCAGACAACGGCCAGACCGACGACAACCTGGAGCCGGGTGAGGTCGAAGGCGATGAACAGGATTCAGTTGGTTCGTTCAACATCCCGCCGAAGGCGTCGGCTGTGGAGTCTGCTCTCAATTCCTTGATCTGTCCCATTCCATCTCGGGAGTACATCAACGACCCCTCGACAAGATCCTCGCTGATTTTCCACGACAAGTACTATCATCTCCACCACGTCCCCCACGAGAATTTAAAAACAGGAAATTTCAACAAATTTTTCAGGTACCATGACTGGCGAATGGACAAGCAGGTCAAAATCGCCGCCAAATACCACGGTCCCAAATTAAGCTGGAGAAAGGTCTTGGTGTCGCTTCCGCCCGACGCTCATAACAACATTGTGGTTCGCCGCAGGTTCGCCAATGGTTATGGCTGGGGTGTTGTGGACCACTTGAGAGACGAGATATTTGGCGCCCAGTTAAAAGCGAAGTTTTAGGCCAAGCCCCCGCTGCGAAATCGGGCTGTCCGATCTAACTGGTGTGCATACGGACCACGGCCCCTCGTCAGAACGGTCCTCACTCCGCCCTGTTGGCAGCGCAGCAGCACCCCCGCCGCATCGGTGCTTCAGAGTGCACACAAAATACCGTCGCGAGATATCGTACTGCAGACAGTATCGCGTGGCTCGATAAGATAAGCACGTCTCCACGTGCACCACCTCTCATATTACGGTCTCCTGTTCGGCATTCCGCTTTCTATTGTTCCATTTGTATCCAACGCTCCTTCCCCCTGTCCTTCATTTTTTGACTCTTTGTCTTTTGTCCCCACTGACACACCTGCCCTATATTTTGCTTGCAAATTCGTTCGAAACTCTCTCCGAATCTGATACCTCTGCCTGATTTTGACCTGAGGTTTCCTGTCATACCGCGTCAAGTTTGAGTCAAGTCTTCAAACAGCCTATTTTTGTTGAGATCAGTTTCGCCCTGCGATACTTTTGCGCAACAAGCTGAACAGATATAAGACCCTTCGATATCAATCCTTCGAGAGGTCAATTGCCCGTATCGACACCTCGTGTTCTTCTGCTCTTATTAGTGGATGGCTCCTCTCCAGATTGTTGTCATTGGCGCAGGTTTAATTGGTCCCCGCCATGCTGAACTGGTTTTAAATCGCTCAGACTGCTCCCTCTTTGCAATCGTTGATCGTTCGCAAAAAGGGCCCGTGGTGGCTCAAAACTGTTGCACGTTACATTTCAAAACAATTGACGACTTGTTCTACTATTGTGAAGAAAATCGCATCAGTTATCCTCATGCGGCAATTATATCTACACCCAACGACACACATGCGCAGTTGGGAATCAAACTCGCGGCTAAAGGGATCCATCTCTTAGTTGAAAAACCTTTGGCATCTTCTATTGAAGAGTGTGTGTCTTTGATCGACTACTGTGAGATCCTGAATGTCAAACTTTTGATTGGTCACCATCGTCGATTTAATCCGTATATTGTTGCAACGAAAAGTAACTTGCAACGTATTGGCCAGCCTATAGCCATGCAAGGTGTATGGGCATTGAAGAAACATCAAAAGTACTTCGATGAAAAGCAGTGGCGGCGCTCCAAGCATCAGGGTGGCGGGACTATCTTGATCAATCTAGTGCATGATATCGACTTGCTTCAATACCTTCTTGGCCCTGTGCAACGAGTATACGCAGAACTATTGCCTCGGCAGCGCATTCCGGAGGGTATTGATGACCATGTTGACGAGGGCGCTGCTTTAACACTCCGTTTTGAGAACGGATGTTGTGGTACCTTCATTTGTTCTGACAACACAATTTCTCCCTACAACTTTGAGGCCGGTACAGGAGAAAACCCACTTATTCCTCACAATCAAGATGCTGGTGGTTTTTACAGAATTTTTGGTAGCAAAGGTACTTTGTCTGTTCCGGACTTAACTCTACACCATCAAAATAATATTCCCGAAGATTACCAATCTTGGTGGCTCCCAGTAGAGTCAGATTCAGTGCCAATATCTGTGGAACAAAACGTGGGAGGCACACTGGAATTCTTTAATATGACTCCGCCTCCATCGCTAGAATCAAAAGGAGAAAACTTTGGGAACCATTCCAAGACCTTACCGAAGCCTTTTGACCTTCAATTGGAGCATTTTGTGAATTTGATCACCGGCGTGGAGACAGAGGTGAAGTGCTCTGGTGCGGATGCTTTGAGAGCCATGCTTTGTATCGATGCTGTGATCAAAAGCCTTGAAACGGGCCTTCCTCAACAAATTCAGCCACTTGAGAGTTTGAACTTAGTCTGAGCAAGTACAATGGTTGGATGAAAAATTGAAAAGAAAAACTAAAAATGGAAAAGAAAAAAAAAAAAGATGATAATATTAATGATGCTAAAAATCCTATAATTGAGCATTTTCTCAGAATGAATTGAATCTTTTTTATAAACTCTGAGTCAACTCATTAGGCCTGCAATACTACATCTATCTAAATGAAACCATTGCGTTCAGTGTAAGTACTTCTTCGACACATTTGCAAACACAACATCCAACTTGAACTTTCTAATAAGAATTCCCTCTACAATAAATCTGGGACACCAATTGAGCAAGTAGCCCAAAAGTGTAGCCATTTGACCTCTGTAAAGATTGAGCTTGCCTCCCAAGGTTTGATATTCGAAGTCGTTAACGACCTGATAGGCATATTTTTCTGGCAGCATGGGATTGTTTCTTGCTGCCATCTGCCTTCTTTCTACAAGTGCCTCGGATATTCCTGGAACTTGGTACAATGATGAAGAAGGTAACTCTCTGGTGTCTGCAATGCTTGTCTTTACGCCCCCTGTGATAATGTTTATCACCTTGACACCAAAGGGTTTGAGCTCAAGTCTCAACGTGGCAGCATACTGGTGAATGGCCGCCTTAGTTGCCGAGTAAACGGAGGAGAATGGAAATGGTACGAGACCACTAACCGAGCCGGTAAACCCCACTGTTCCTTTTGCTTTGATTAGAAGGGCGGAAAATTCCCGCGTGAGTCGAATCGGGCCAAACACGTTAACTTCAAAACATTGTGCTAGGGCACCATCGGTCACGTCGATGGCGGGGTACGTACAAGACTGCCCGGCATTGTTGAAAAGGCAATCAAGGTACCCATCCTCGGCCTCTGAAATTTCTTGTTTCAATTGATTGACGCTATCGGCCACTGTCACATCACATGACTTGATGATAATGCCATGCTTCTGCAAAGGCTCCATGGGCTCTAGCCGCCTTGCACACGCGTAGGTTTTGTAGCCTCTCTTAGCGAACTCGATTGCGGTAGAATACCCAATTCCAGACGATGCTCCGGTAACGAGGGCAACTTTTTGGCGTGTCATTTCGTAATACACTAAATCGTCAGAAAGCCCCTCAGGGGGTGGGCTCTGGGGCACTTAAGTAGGACAGTGCGGAGGAGCCCTTCTGCAGGATGTATCGATCTATGCCGAGGTAGATGGCCCGGACTTGGCTTGTGTAACTCGTGTGCACTCAGCCGCGTTAACGGTGGACTGCAGTTGCTTTGCGGCTGGTCTCTATCTTGCCAAAATCCGGAAATGAGGGGACCAATGGTAAGAGCGCCGGGCTCAATTGGCTCATAGTGATGTGGTAAAACGTGAGGCCCCGACGTGGTTTCATATATATGGCCTACTGCCCAAGACCACCAAGGCAGAGTAGGTTCAGAGTTTGCCCTTTCGCTAGATTTCTCGTATTAATATGGCTTGCACTTAATCTGGGTACTCTCGACCAGGATTGGCGAAGCGCCTTGGCTGGAGAAAACACTGCCTTCAAAATAGCTTCTAGGCTCGGAACTCCGCATCCTCCAGGTATGTTCTAATGGAAAAAAGCTAGCATGTGGCTGTGTTAAAAAGTGCTGATATGGTTTTTTCTGCGGGAATTTGTTCTCTTTTTCGTACTGCTTTGGTTTCATACTCATATAAAATTCAAAGTGGGCTGTTCACGTGCCGCGTTAATCACAACACTCTATATCCTAAAACAGTATTTAAAGGTGGTGCTAACGACTGTGCCCATTACACCATTAGTGAATTTCGTTTTTCTTTTTTCTAGGATGACCGTTTTAAATAAATCCCTAAACTCTTTTCATTTTTTCCAGCCTTCAAAAATGTATGGAACATACTTTGGCTGCAAAAGTGCGCGCATAATGCAAAGTTCTAGTGAAGTTTAAAACCTCGGCGAGTTCAACCACCTCAGTAAAACTTGAAGATTATTTAAACAAAACGACTATGTTATCAATCGAATTCATTTCTGATGCAATCTAGAGGATTCTAAGAGAATATAAACAAAGCCAAATAATGGGTTTCCTCGTAAGGCGACCTCGGGCACTGCATCTTCATTCAAGGATTGCTGCAGCGGGTCCCAACCTGAAACAGTCTGATTTTAAAAGCTCACATTCCTCGGGTGTCTTTATTGTTCTTATTTTTGTATCCCAAATCCCGAATTCCTGTTCGCTTGAAGCAATGGCCCCTGTGTCTATAGCCCAAAATCAAGATTCTACAACATTAGTCAACAGTCTTTGGCATTGGCTTCTGCAAATTGAAGTATGCCTCTATCGAATGGAAGAACAACTCAAACACCTCACAAGTTACCAAGGATCTCCACTGCATAAAAGTTTTGATAGCTCCCAAAAGAATGCAAAAGAGATCACTCAATACGTTGAAGAAACTTTTCTAACACCGGCAGCGATTCTCATGAGTTCGTTAGACCTAGAGAAACTGACAGTACAAAGGTCTCTACAAGAAGCTTTGGTGATCGTGCGTTTGCACGATCTTGGTATAAAACTGTCAAAAATTACAGAGAAGGGGGAGGGAATCGCTGGCCGGTTCAGCCCCTTCGATCAAACTTTGCTTGCAAGGGCGAACAATATGATCTTGTCAATTGAAAAGTATCGAAATAGTCAGGACTCTTTGGCGAAATTCGATGATTCCTACAAAAACAAGACGAGTCCCATGTTCCTGAACAAGTGGTGCAATATGATTTGCAGAAGCCCATCGGGCATTTACTTCAAGAACGGCAAATGGTGCAAGCGTGTGGGTAATATTGAGCTCGATGGAAAGGAGGATTACCTCCGATCATTATACACGAGGTTGCGAAGACAATGTCATAATATTGTCCTCCTCGAGAAAGAGAGAAACCTGCTAAGCTTGGAAAATCAAATACTCCGAGAGTCAGTTTCGACCCCAGTGCAAAAGAAAGGCGTAAGTGATAAGAATTGAGTTAGAGGCGCTAATAGAGCGGTGGGGTCAACCCTCAGTCTTTTTCAACTCTCGAATGATCTCATCCTCTTCGAAATAATGCATGAATTTAACCGGCTTTTTTTGTCCTGGTCGATCTACGTGCAACACAGGTACGTCGAAGCAGTATCTGTCGAAGGCATCGGAATTTTCAGGTTTCATAATGTCTATAACACTGAGTTGAAATTTCTCAGGCTCCATTTGTTTCAAGGAGGTTTGCAAGACTTGGTGGGCATTTTTGCACAATTGGCATGTCTCCTTCGTGAAAAATGATAGCTTCAACTGTTGCTGAATGCGGGTTCCGGCGAGGAGACATCTCTGTGTAGGATGATTCATGATGGTGTGGGGCAACGTGCAAAGGGATCCGATGATTCCGCGGAGTGAGGACTGGTTACCGAGACTCCGATGGAATGTTCGGGTGCGAGCATGGGTGGGGTGCGGAGACATTCTCGGACCTCGTACATCATCTGCGTGTCATGTAGGGAAAAAATAACACCCACCAATTAAGTGGCCCGATTTATGTGACGCCGCGACAATTTCCTCAACAGCCCCATCATGTACTGTACGGACCCCACATACATGCGGCATTGTCGTTTAACGTCATCGCAGGGTTTCCCTAATTTATATAACTTGAATTTCACGCTTTTTTCTTTTTTTTTTTTCTCTTTCTGGATACGGCATAGGCACTTATCTTGAAACGCTACATCTGAATTGTATTTGACTGGCAAGCCTATACTTGACCTAAGCTTCTTCAACATTAACGAGAAACGACTTAAGCTACAATTTTAACCTGAAAGAATTTTGAATCCTCATAAAAATGGCCCTTGACGCAGAATCGAGCAATAACAGCGTAGAAAAGGCTACATCTAGCATGGAGAATAGTCCCGTTGGTAATGTGGCCGTCGCAGGCGAAGCAGAGGAGTACATAATTTTGGGTAACAAGAAATACGCCAAACATGAATTGATGCAGGCATTTGGAGGTACTTTGAATCCACAACCTGCTCCATTATCAGATAACAAATACGGAAACCCAGCGGTGGTAGGCCTTAGCGCCTTCGCATTAACCACATTTGTCTTGTCAATGACCAACGCAGGTGCTATGGGTGTTGGGACGCCAAATATAGTTCTTGGCCTCTCGTGTTTCTACGGAGGCGTGGTTCAATTTTTCGCGGGCATCTGGGAACTTTACCTTGGTAATACTTTTGGTGCCACTGCTTTAACCCTGTATGGGGCTTTTTGGTTGTCGTATTCCTCCATTTTCATTGAAGCATTCGGAATCGCCGCTGCTTACGAGGATGAGAAAGAGTTAGCCAATGCTGTTGGATTCTTCTTGATTGGATGGGCCTTGTTCACATTCATGCTCACTTTGGTGACCATGAAGTCCACAGTCGCTTTCTTCCTGTTGTTCTTTTTCCTCACCATAACTTTTCTTTTGCTAGCCGGTGGCGAGTTTTCTGGTCACGCAGGTGTCACTAAAGCGGGCGGTGTGTTTGGAGTAATCACTGCCTTCATCGCGTGGTACAATGCATGGGCAGGTGTTGCCACGAAGCAGTTGTCGTACATCACTTCCTACACCATTCCTTTGAAGAAGTTCAATTGAACAACCCGCGAGCTGAATAACCCGCTGAATAATCCCCCAAACTTTCGATTGGACTAATGTTATCAATCGAAAGAGACTCAAAGCTGTGAGAGGTTCTTCTTTTGAAAACGATGAAATGAATAGTTATACTTAGTTTTTTATGCCTTAATTAGAATGAGAATATTTATCCTTCCAAAATTCTCAAAGTAGCATCATTACGCCGTTCGAGACTCTGTGAGAACTGGCCTCCGTTATTTATACTTTCAGAGCCAAGTTTATATAAATTGCTTCTGGACCCATGTGAGCTCGTGGCTTCCGAGGCGATTCCAGAGGAAAACCCCCACCCTCATTTTACAAGTGGGTATTAGCCCAGCAGGCGCCTCGAGTGGATACCACGGCTAGACAAAGTTTGGAGACAAATTTGGGCCAGATTGGGTTCAAGAACGGGCAGTTCTTTTGAGTTAAGGTATATTTTGAAAACGGGTTACTTAATAAATAGAGTTGAGCTCCAAATGCAAGTTTAATAATCAAAATCACGTTTGGTTTGCTACGCTCGCAGCCTCATTCAGCAGCCTTCGCGATTTCTTCGCGTTTTCAACTGAGCCAAACCAACCAATCCTCATAACATTCCGGATCACCATGAAGATTCTAGCGATCCTAATTACTTTCGGCCTAGTCGCGGCCTCGAGCTTGGTTCGAGTAAATGATAAGAATTTCAAGGAATTGGTTATTGAGAGCGGTAAATTCACTTTGGTTGACTTTTACGCTGACTGGTGTCGCCACTGCATGAACCTAATGCCCACCATTGAACTGCTTTCGGAGGAATATGAGAGTATTCCTGAAGTTCAAATTGTGAAAATTAACGGAGATGAAGATGGCCGCAAGATGACAAAAAAGTATAATGTCCCTGGGTTTCCCACTATGTTGTTTTTCAACGGCAAAAATGATCCAGTTGAGTTTGATGGCATGAGGGACCAACAATCTATCAGCAATTTCATTCAACAACTATCTGGCATCCGTGTAAAAGAAAGAATGAGTTCGATTGATAAACAGGGAAGCTCAGATGAGTCTCGTGTTTTGACGGTAACTGACGAGAATTTTGCCGAAGTCGTTCTTCAAGCTGACCATAAGACAATTGTGGCATTTACAGCACCTTGGTGTAAGTATTGCAAGGACCTCAAACCAATCTGGGAAAATTTGGCAAACAAAGTCTATGTGCATGATAACTCCACCATTCAGTTTGCTACTATCGATATGTCCGACGAAGAAAAGGGCAAGTCGGAAAAGATCGCTACACAGTTCGGGGTCGACACTTTTCCAACTATACTCTACTTCGATCCAAAGAAAACCGACATGGATGGATTGAAACGCCCAGTCCGCTATAACGATCAGATCAACTCAGAATTTCTTCTCACTTTTGTTAACGATAACAGTGGCTTGAGTCGGAATTCAGAAGGCAGATTATTTTCCATTGGTGGTAGGGTGAGAGCCCTTGACGAAGCGTTAAAATCAATTACAACCGAGAGCACTGAGTCTGTGCTCGAAATAGTGAACGAATTGCAAGACAAGTCTTCTGCATTCGGCAAAGATTTTTTGCTCAATCAAAAGGAACTCTGGTTCAAGGATGACATTTCAATGATCCCATATTACAAGAATTTGATCTTGAAGTTTGCGTCAGGCGACTTAAAGCTGTACATTGAGACTGAGATTCCTCGTTTGTCGACGATAATTCAGGATCAAAGCAAGATCATGAGCAAAAAATCCTTAGATTACATGGAGAAAAGACTCAACATTTTGAAAGCGCTCGTGAAAAATCGATTCAAAAACGCTTAGTAAACGGGCCTTGAATTAAAATACGTTACGATAATGTACATTCGTGCGATGAAGCACGGCTTGTAATGAGAATGAACGTGTCATTTAGATCACCATTCGATAGGCTTGAATTTCTGCACTTGGCGTACCTTCTCTGGCCACACTTTGCCGCCGTTATTTATGCATTCATCGATGATAGGTATGACATTTTTTGGATTGCACCGAGCTAGCCAAATATTTTTGCCGGAGTCTCTCAAATAGATAATCACGTTGGCTGCGTACTTATGTCCTCCAATATGGTTGACATAGGCAATCTCAACGCCCCCAGGTCGATCGTCGGAGAAATCTCTTAGCAAACCTAGGTCTCTTAAATGGAACTCTGCTTCCTTCTTCATTATGGGCGCAGTTATACCACAGCGCTTGTCACGAGTTTTATGAGAGCACAAGAACATGTATGCTTTGCTATAACTTGGGCTAATTTCCACCTCAGGATATGAATCGAAATGTATTTTGGGAAAATCCTTCGTATTGTTCTCTCTCAAATGAATGAGTTCCGGAATAAGTTTGTCGAGAACACCTGCCGATTCTCCGACAGAAACGTTCTTGACCCATACAAAAAACGGAAAAAGTAAGAGATCTCCTTTAGATTCATTCATATACTGGGGATCGCTTTCCAATTTTAAAGAAGAGATTGAGCTCACCGTGACCTTGATCTTGGACGATTCGCCCAAGCCAGGGAATTTGGCCCCTTCAGACCAAGAACTGACAGCATGAGCCAAAGTGCCTTTCAGGCCCGTTGCATCGTGGTTCCAGTCACTCTTATTCGTTGGGATAACTATGTGCAAGCCATAAGGCGAAGTGCTGCCGTAGAGGCTTTTATGGTCATCGTCTTGGAAGGAGAGGCTCGAGGGGAACTTGGTAGTGCAGGTGTCACACTCCGAAGAGCAATCCGATATTTCGAAACCCGCATTTTGTATTTGTTCCTCGGGGGAAGGGCCACGTTTGAAGAAATTTCCCAACACCATATGTAAGTCAAGTAAGCAGATGTGGTGTAAAATCGGGATGCCAACGGCGGGAAAGTGAGACCCAATTTATGTACATGGCTTTGGTTACGGAAAATATTGCGAATTTGGAATGCCGCCGAGATGCCGCCGCACCGCTGTGTGGAGGCCGTTCCTTCTATGCCACACAGCAAATCCCGAGATTGTTACCACGAAAAAAGCTGGGGTGGCCGAACCATCCTGAAGCGTTCAGTGAATTCAACTTAAAAAAGTACTTAGAAAACTCTCAAAACAACGAGAAGGCTCCAACAGAAAAGCAATTCAAGTCTATCTGGGCGTTGGTGGCGCAAACAAATTCACCCAGGCCATCCCCGACAGCTCTCTTGGTGCGTTCTTTTTGCTGATAAGGCGATTCGACACCATGCAAAGTATTTGTGTCAGGGTCGTAGTTCAAGTTTCGGGCCCAGTGCGTGAAGTGCAAGAATTTGGTGTTTGTGAGAAATAATTGCCCCACTTCGCCTTTGGGAATCGAACATTTTACTGTTTTGGATTGAACGCCGTCTTTATCGAAATTGACGTTAGCTGCATATTTTAGCGCTGTCCATTTCACATCAGGGGTTATACTCACTCCGCCACCGCTCCCCATCGATTTCCCCGTCACACCTTGTAAAGAAATTGTGCCACCATCTCCTTGAACTTCGCTATGACAAAAAGACACTGGGACGAGCTCACGGGATACGTTTTGCTGAATTTCGTCGAAATAGAACTGAGAAAATTTGTTCTCATGTTTGCTTTTACGAAAATTCACGCGGCCTCGAAATTTATGCATGAGTTCGCCCATTGTACCTTCACCTGAAACAAGAGATGTCACCAAGCCATGGGCAGCAATGAACGTTTTTGAATCTTCAATGTATATGAGATTTGGCTTCTTCAACTCCCCTCCGAGAATTAGTTTCCCTTTCTCTCGCCCAAAGTTCAGGGCGCATAGTTGTAAGAATTCATCCATACTCGGAAGGGTGAGAAGCTCTGGGGAGTGTAGATTTGTTTCGGGAAAGGACCCCGCACATGTGCTCACAATAACCAAAAGGCATACGGCACCTAGAAAAAACATATAGTGTTTCGTGGTCTTACAAGGATCTGAATCAGCGCAACGGCAATTTTTTATATAGTTTGCTTCTTTTGGCATGTTATGCCATACTGGTCTTAGCTGCGAAAACGCGATTCAACCATTCCCTTGTCACTGCGTTTGTTAGCCGAGCAACCGCGCGCTGGCACCGGTCAGTCCATGACATAAGGTAAGGCTCATATGTATGGATGCTTAGGAGCATTTCAAGATTTGGGGCCTATACGATATCAAGAAAAGGTGTTCTGTTTGAATCTATGTTTTTTTTTTTATTATTATTTATTTGGCCTTGCTTCGAATCAAAACTTGCTTGTCCGTATCACGATTTTGCAGAAAAAGAATTCTGGACCGCAGTGAACGCACTCGCGCCTAAAGCTCACTTGCGGGAGAGATCGTGAACAAGACTTTACTTTCAGGACAAGATCCTAATCTCAGATTTACAGTCACAGAGTGCGTGTTTTCTAGAAAAAAATTCTATCTAGCCTTCAAGAGGCACTGCCGTGGATTGTAGTTTCTTTTGTTTTCAATCCACAGGTAGTTCGGCTTGTCCGGTGTCGCGAGTGGATGTGTGTGTATGGAATTCTCGACTGCAGCTTGTATTTAATAATAAAAAAAAAGCCACCGTAAATTCTCGTCAGTCCCTTTCGTATCTTATTTCACACTAGAACACACGAAGTTAGGTAAACATCCCCTGTTATTTCTTCACACATCATAAAGATTTGGCTGAAAACTGCCCCAATCCTTCCATTCCTTTTCTTAGTCATCTTCCCTCTTAACCCTTGCATTAGGGGCTCCCTGTTTGCTTTTACAAAAGGTGGCATCTTTGTGTTCCAGAAAAGTTTTGGTAAAGCAACTCACCAAATCATCCAGAACCGATTCAACAGAACTAGTACCCAAACTCAGTTATTGATCTGTATCGTTTGACGACATCAGACCTCCAAACTCGAAGTGCCCCTTGCTATTACATACGTGTCCACTGCAACCCAAAAAAGTTCTAATGGAGTATTTGCGGCACGAAAATGATTCTCTTTTGCAAGCACAAATTGACATATACTCCAATGAACTGAAACCTGTTAACACCCAGTTTCATCCGCACAGTCTAGGTAATCCAGAAAGTCCGCTTACCCCTTCTTCTATATCAATAAGAGGCACCAATTCCGAAGCTTCCGAGGCCTACAGTGGCGAAACAGTTCCGAGTTCATTTGCTGACGAGAATATCAACGCTTCTGAAAACACATTATCCGCTCGAAAGGTCAAAGATTCTGAGCTGGACCTTGGGACTATGACAGAGCCTAAGCAAAATAATGAGCAGCTTCATGTCCCGAACGAGCTCCATGATTTGACGGTGCTGGAGAGACATGCCGCACGCCATTCCGCGGAAGCCTCCAAAAATGCAAATTCTGAAGACTTGATTCAATTGACTCGTGAATCTATTTTAACAGAGGGGGTCGCGAATCTAAGAAGACACACGTCGCCAAATGCTGTGCCTGTTATGAGGCTGTCTTTGGATACTATCCGAGGTAGAAATTCTGTTGACCGGATAAACTCAGAACGGCCTCATGTTAAGCAATTTCTGAGTTTGCGCAAAATACCCACTAAACTACGGCACAAAGAAAGGGAGGGCTTGATTCAAACGCAAGAGGAGCTTGGCAGGAAACCAAGTACGCAGGAAGCCGAAATTGCGAGAATGAAAGCCTCATTGATAAAGAAAAACATACAAAAGCGAAACTCTTTGTCAGACGAGACTGTCCTTTTAGGCAACAAAATCAGCGAAGGCCATCAAAACTACGTTATGGCGTACAACATGCTTACTGGAATTCGTGTAGCAGTGTCAAGATGTTCAGGAGTGATGAATCAATTGACTGATGAGGATTTCAAGACCACGAAAAAACTCAAGTTTAACATGGAAGGCAGCGAACTCACGCCATCCTCAAAATTTGAATTCAAGTTCAAGGATTACGCTCCCGAAGTTTTCAGAGAGTTGAGAAGTATGTTCGGTATAGATCCTGCTGACTATTTAATGTCTATTACCGGCAAATGCATACTATCCGAGTTAGGGTCTTCTGGAAAAAGCGGATCATTCTTCTATTATTCCAGAGACTTCAGGTTCATCATAAAGACCATCCACCATAGTGAGCATCGGCAGCTTCGAAGAATACTAAAAGACTATCATGCTCATGTGAAAAATAATCCTAACACCCTCATAAGTCAATTCTATGGTTTACATCGCTTGAAAGTGAACGGTGGCATGAAAACGATTCATTTTCTCGTCATGAATAATCTTTTTCCTCCACATAGGGATATTCATTTGAAATACGATTTAAAAGGTTCCACGTGGGGTCGTTATACCAATGTGCCAAATGATCCTGAAGATAAGGAGGACTTGTCATCTTATACGCTCAAAGATCTCAACTGGATAGAAAGAAAAGATCATATAAAATTTGGACCGGTTAAGAAGAAAATTTTCCTTGAGCAATTGGAAGCTGATGTCAAACTTTTGAAAAAAATCAATGTCATGGATTACTCCTTGTTACTTGGAGTTCATGATGTGAAACTAGGCAACACGGATAACCACACCAAGCTATCTGTGTTTGATCCGAAGTCTAATCTCAAAGCAGATGTTTTTAAAACAAATCCTAGAGATATAGATAGAGTAGCCGATTTACCCAAAGATGTATTTCCTGGCCGATCGAAGTACATTTTTTACGGACATAACGGTGGGATTAGAGCCACGAACGAACAAAACGAGCCTATTCCTGAAATCTACTATTTGGGAATAATAGATTGCTTGACGAACTATTCCTTCAAAAAAAGACTAGAAACAGTTTGGCGCTCGTTGAGTCACTCGAGAAGCACCATATCTGCGCTACCAGCGAAAGAGTATGGCGACAGACTCATTCGGTTCATCAAAGACGGAATATCATCAGAAAAAGCGAAAGTGAGCTAATCAATTTTGATTTAGTTCAACTTGGGGGAGGTAGAGCAAAGGAACTTGGAGTACCCAAAGAGTGATTTTAGCGCTCGTGCGATGTGATAAGATTGTTGAAGAACTAATGCAAGCATCGCAACTTGGAGTAAAATAGTTTTTGTTAATTCAAATAAAATTATTCTGTTGCATCTGTAGGTGGGTGGCACATAATCATCCCATTCGAAAAGACATGAGCTTTGACAGAAATGAAGAATGTGGGTTTGAATCCTCTGTTGCATGGCAATATCTTAAAGCCGCTACGCCATAAAGGGACGTGCAGAGACGCCCTGCGACATTTCTACAAACCTGAGTTGACTTTGTTGCTTATTGCAATCTCGAAAGCTATACAAAACATTTGTTTTGGCAAAAGGCCAATTTTATATCAGTAATATCAGCTTCTCAAAATGACAATCTTCACAAAATTCTGCCCCCGGACAGAGTCCAACTGCTTGAGAGCCGTTCGCTTGATACTCCTCGTTCGGAGACTGGCGCCTTGTATACCCGACGAATCGCGAAATTTTATAGAGTTCGCAGTTCTTTGAAGGCTCTTGGTAATACATGTATCTCACAGATGATGAAGGTGATACAGTCTGTTTGCATTACACCAGCTCGTTTCATAAGTCTTTCTCAGGGAGCTATATCTTCTGAACCCATTTCTACCAAATACAGCTCATTGGGCGATTCAAAAAATTTGGAAAATGTCAAATCTTTGCCCAATCTTAAGACAGTGGATGAAATCCAGTTCAATGCTGTAGGAAGCCCCCCTTCAGCATTGACGATCGGTGCACCTCCATCATTACCTATCCATATAAAATCAGGCAGTCTTTTAACAATGGCAGCGGATTTTAATAATGTAAGTGTAACCTCGAAATGGGTTGAACCCTTCAAAAGATTCCTATTCGGAAATATAAGTTCTAGATATCAGGAAGTGATGGCTTCAACACCCATCACGATGATGATATCTTCCGGTTCGTCATCTATTTTCCCACGCTTTTTCAGAAGAACCACACAGAAGTCTTTTGCTAGTGTTTCTATTGATGGCACGAAGGATTGGGCGATTTTGAAAAGAAATGCTTTGCAAACTTACGCAGGCCCATCGTTGGATATTTCATGTCGCAAATTACCATCCAAAATTTCGAAGAAGTTTTCCAAAAGATTAGGACTACTTTCCAGAGAGCTGACGGGTTTGTTCAGTTGGTTAAAATCGGGATATTTGTTTATTCATGGACGAGGGGCATTGGGTATAGTTGGCAATGGCTTAGTATATTCAGCAATTTTATCTGAGAATGAGGAATTAACCATCAACAAAAACAGTTTGATTGCAATATCTGTTAATGGTCCACATGACTTACAGAATTGTGTCGTGCAGCTGCATCGGCTAATAAGTCACCAGAATGTGCTTTTGAAGACACCTTCAAGGCCCAATTCCATAAAAAACTATCAAGATTTCATTGGGGAGATGAAGTATTATTACTGGAAATTTTTGCGCTTTGCATATACACTCAGAGCGATGGCTCGCAAAACAACATACGGTGATCAAGAATTTCTCAGGGTAATCGGTCCACGTTCTATCCTTCTTCAGTCTGGAAGCCCACAAGAAACATTCGAAAGGAAGTTTGGCTTACCCAGGCTTGCAACACCTTTTACAATAGATGACTCATCAACCATCAGATACCAAGAGAAGCCATCTGACTACCTCAACGAGGTGACAATAGACAGTGATGGAAAACCTATTATCAAAAGTGTTTCCAGCTTCAAAGACTCAAAAGAGTAGACTTCATCCGATGTCCTGCTAATCAATCTTTGAATAAATCTCGATAATCCAAATGCGGGTTCTCTCTAGCGAATACTAAGTATGTATTAAATGTTTAACTGAGCGATGATGAACTAGAAGATGAGGTTTGTTTCATGGAAATTGGGTCCAAACTAACAAGATCAGTCGATTTAGAATAATTTTCAATTTCCTGTGGGTTGGGAAGTGGAAAATTTCGGTTAAGAGCAGAGGAAACTCCTGGAAGAACCGGCTTCTTCCTTCTTCTTCTATCACGTCTCTTTCTTTTTCTTCCTTGACGTTTGTCTCGCTTATCATTGTACATTTTGGCCACCGAGGACTTCTTTCCACTGTTTCCGCTAAAACAAGAGCCTTCCGGGTTTTGAGAGATAAACAGAGCCCACTGACGGTCATGCTTCTTCATGTTAGCCTGGCTGAGTTTTTGACCATGTGCTTCTTGTCTTGATGATTCCAGAGATGAATCTGTGGGAGGGCTTTCACCATCTTTCTCGCTACCTTGGGAGCCTCTTGAACACCGGTTTGAATTCTCTGAATTAAACCCATCCAGATCGCCTGTTCTTCCGCTGTATGTGCCGCTTAGGCCGCTACTTCCGCGTAGCCCATCTGATGATCCCTGTATTGAAGTTTCAGCTGTTTGGGGCTTCATGTTTAGTGACATATCTGTTGTTTGTTCAGAGTCCTCGGAAACTGACTTCACATCGACCTCAGGCTTAAAATATTTCTGCTGGTTGTTTTGGGAATTCTGTGATTGATTCCAAGTTGACGCATCCAAAGGAAGACTTGATTTCGAGCTTGCATTGGGCGTTTGATAGAATTTGTTTGCGAGGCCTCGGCTGCGGTAGACATTCAGCCTGTTTTGGCTTGAAAGGGACTTGCCATAATGACTGAGCGCTTTTTCTCGGTATCTCGATGTTTTTGTCCACATCCTTTTGGCGAGACAGGGAAGTTGCTGCGGGATTGAAAGAATACTTAGTCATCACTTTAGTCACCGCGTCAACAAATTGGTCCCATTTGAAAACCTTCAAATCCTTCTCAATGTTACGTGGCCTAGGATTTTCCATCCCCATCACACTCTTGAATAGCGCGCCCGCAGAGTTTCTGGTCACAGTTACCGGCTTTAGTGATTGCAAGTTCCTGCGAATTCTGCTCTTCTCCTCTATGCTGAAACTTTCATTCACGAGTGCCTCCAAGACGTGAAGTATGTCGACTGATGTAACAACGCATTCATCTCTTTCTTTCCAAAGGATGCATGAGATGAGTATCTGATTTGGCATTTTATCGAATGAATTGGAGGAGACCCGACTGCATTTTATTCGAAACGTTGCGCTATCTTCACGAATCAATTCCAATAAGACAAGTCGCCTACCATTTCTGATTTCCTCCGGTAGAAGATCTTTTGCCATGTCGTGAAAATTCGGCTCGACTATGACTCTCACGGGTTTGTTTATAGTATGCAAATTGTTACGAATGAATTCTGAGGAGAGCTTACTTGTCCTTATTAAGTTGGATAAGTGGCACATTTGTGTATCTGCCATATTGTATTGTGCAAATCTTCGATTTCAACTCGATTTCCTGATTATGAAAAAATTTAATTTCAATGACCCAATAAATAAGCCCTTTTTTTTTCCTCGGGGACAGTTATGATCTTTTTATGAAGCCGAGTATCAACTCGGTTAAACTATGAATACTTTGCAAATTTGCTATTCGAATTTAGGAAATTGCTTGTTTTATAATGTGGCCAATGCAAGAAAAGTAGGATTTGTGGCGGATGCACACCATCTTGCAGATTTATACAAGCGAACTTGACATCATTCAGTGCGTGAACCATTTTTTCTTGTGTATAATCAAATTTAGCCCAATCTGCATCTGAAATCCAGCCTATATGCATGCATATGTCTCAGCTGCAGCGTGAGAGCAAAGCAAAATTCGCCCCAATTGTTGAATGGTTGCGAGCTTCAGCATATATCGCGATTTCAGTTGCTAAATACTTAATTGCTACGTGAGACGTCCGGGGAAATCAAATCATTTTTGCAACACTGCGAATAACCACTGAAATTGCAATCCTGATTACTATGGAAAAGGTGGTGTTGAAATGTGTCACTTTAGAAAACAAGCATGAATATTCGAGCTGATGCGATATAATTTTCACTGATCACAAGACATCGAAATTCAAAATGTCAAAATATCCACAACAATATTCACGACGCTGACCAAAACTTCAATGCAGACCAACAATACTACTATAAATTCCAAATTTTCCTCGTGTGAATGGCCTAGTTGCTCTTTCAACATTTGCAAAAGATCAGATATAACTTCAAGCCTCTGGTTTAGGAGTTCCACCCTTTGGTTTATTTCCAAGTACCCTCTCATTGCTTGATAAATCGGTTCTAAGTGCGGTTCTGCCCACATGAGCTCTGGCGAGTCGAGCACTGAACCGTGTAGGTTAATGTTAATTCGCAAAATGAAAAGCTCTCCAATGGATTTCATGGTCTCATCCCTAGTCATCTCAACCTTTCCCGTATGAGCAATTTGCTGAGGTATATCATGAGTATCTTCGATAGTATTATCGACCAATTCCTCGAAGAGAGATATTTTCACAGATTGCGCTAGCGCGTGAGAAATGGAGAGTTTGAGCATATAGTTTGAATCGTCGCGTAGAGTGATGAAATCATTGTAAATCCTCGGTTGATATGATGTTGTAATGTAGTAATTGAACTCTTCAATTTGTATGTCTTCAGAAGATAGTTTTTCACTTTCGAATTTGGCCAATTCCTCGAGGAACGCCTGCTCTTCTTTCAAAGAGTATCCCCACATTATAATGACGCCATACTCGAAAACAAAAACATCGCTCTTCTTGCCGAATTCAATCTCACCCCCGTCGTCAGCGAGTCGAATGAGTTTCCTTCCATCGTCCTCAGAATCACTTCTCCAGTCTTTAAAGGTAAATGGTGTGTACAAACACTCATCGAAAAGCTTTGGCAGAGTGTTGTGAATTCTCTTTCGGTCTTTGAGCCATCTCAATAGCTCTTTCATTTTGTATGACCCACATGTGCAATATGCTGTCACCCTAGGGAGGAGGTCCCTGTGCAGCTTGCCCAAGATTTCGGCATCCTTTCTAGCAGGTTTATCCTTTATCTTTGTCACTTGAGAATATACACCGCTTCTAGACTCTTGTTCATTCTCAGTTTGTTGCAGACGCAATTCATCACTACTCGCATCTAAATTTGGGTCGACCGGTAATAGTTTAAGCTTTTGACTTGTTCTGCTTATCCTCTGCAATCCAATTTTCGGCAGCTGTGATATTTTTGAGCCAGTTTTATTTGCTTGTAGTACGGGATTTGAATTATCAGCTTCTTTTTTCATCCCCAAAAGTGGAGTGCTCTCTGTTTTATTTATCATTGATCTATCCCTCTCTTATAGCTTCTAGATTGGCCGCTTCAAGCTCGTGTGTTCCATTATCGATAAACATCTTTTTATCACGTGATTGCGGCGCACATCCCGGAGTGCCACCAAATTAAGTGACTAGTGACACTCGGTAACTGGGTAGGAGGACAACGTCTAAAATAAAACCATGGCAATGAGTTAGTTTAAGATTCAACTGGAAGATCAAATTTACAACATCTCAAGTGGCATAATGTGCACTATCCAATCTGGTTTACGATGGTGTGAAACCCGTACACCTTCAATTCGAGAAGATGAGATGCCCTAAAAAAACCATTCTACGTAGGCTACTACATCATGTCTGGATTCAGCCATAAGCTGACTGAGTCAGAGAGGAATCACTCATTTAAGTCATTCAAAGAGAGAGTCGACTGTCTCAAGATAGAACCGAACAAGAAATTGAACAAAAGAGCCCATGACTACGTTGAAACTTCCCACTTTCTTGTGACCTTGCAGCATTGGAAAGAGGTAAACCTAAGCGGAGACTTCACCGAATTCCTCTTTGAGGTTGAACGTCTTTGCCAAACTTTACCCCAACTCTTGCACCATCAAAACGAAATTTTTTCTTCATTGCATTTACATATAAGGAAAAACGATGTTCACTCAGTACAACCCTTGTTGGAACTAGTATCGCAATTCATCCATGATTTGGGATCAGATTTCATGCCATTCTACATCGACTACTTGAGATTAATACTTGGCCTCGTGCAAAGTACCAATCCTAATGATTCTCAAAACATGAAAAATACTTCAAACACTTTGGAATGGTCGTTCAACTCCTTGGCATTTGCTTTCAAATACTTGGCTAGGTCTCTTGTGAATGACTTGAGACCCACGTTTGAAGAGCTATACCCAGTTTTCACAATGACAAAACAAACATACATCTCCAGGTTTTGCGCAGAGGCCTTTTCATATTTGATCAAAAAGCTGGGTAAGGCCACCTTGGAAAATGTAATCAAATTTTCAATGCATGATCATCAAACTGAAGTCGAGTCTAATAAGCATTACAGAGAATCTTTGGCTATTCTTTACAGCGAATCGATGAAAAATACAGCGGAGACTTTTCATTCAAAATCATCCCTCATTTTTTCTGTGTTTCTCAGAGAAGCTCTTGATGTGCGGGTTGGTAACGAGGCTTATGCCAATACCCTCTGCGACACTCTTTTACTTGTCTTAAAGCACGGTTCTAAAGAATCTTGTGAGAAGTTTGTCAATATTTGCACTGACATATTTTTAGAGATGATTGAGAATACAAAGAGCCCAAACTGTCTTCAAAGCATGGTGCACATGTTGATTGCAATGTCTTTTTCTGATTCAGGAAGGAAGATTCTGGACTGGGATCGCCTTTTGAGAACTACCAACTCAATATTGGGTAAATCTGAAATACTTCAAGGGTCAAGAGAAAACATCCCTCATCCGTTGCTCGCGTCTTCGTCACATCTTTTTTCACTTATTGTCAGAAACTCAGCTCCCGAAAACTTAATTAGAACCTTCCCAACAATGATGGACTCTTTATCATCCATGCCTGATGCCAGATACTTTTTTAGTTTCTATGAGCTTGCACAAATGACCTCTAGAGATAAATTAGCAAATCTTGGAATTCAAAAATATCTTCAAAATTTTGTCAGCAACTTATCGTCAGAGGAAGAATTGTTAAGTGCTTCAAGATTTTTCAAAAAGTTCAGCCTGTCCAAATACCATGACTTTACACAAATAAACTTGCCTTCTGTCGTTGCAGGTCAGTTAGCGAACTCAATTGAATTAGAATGCAAGCGCATTGAAGCCACTGATCTCGTCAGTGTTTATTGGAAAATGCAATTGTTGATATATGCTCCGAAAATGTCTATTCATATCAAACAATTATTCAATTGTCTTGAGAACCTTACATCAACTGAATTTTCGGATTCCACCCTCTACAGCAGCGTAATTGGTGTGAGCTTGTTAGTAAGCGTCAAGAATATTAGCGGGCCCACAGATGCAAGTATCGTGTACTCCTACATGAAAAAAGTCTTTGAGTTCTGTAGAACCTCGAAGGAATTTTTGATCAGCTTCAAAAACGTGATCCACTCACACGCAAATGAGATTAAGTCGCATTTGGAGAAAGACCTCAGGGAGATAAGTACTGTTCTTTCCGAGAACTTTAGCTCATCAGACCCGGAACTAAGAATCACTACTGCTGATGTTTTGCTAGCTATCCACACCACTTTGGAGAGAGCGGAACCATTCGTGTATACGACAATACGTCTTATCGATCAAATTCCTCTTAGAGTCTCGAACTCTAATGATATAAAAATGCGGATTCGTCTTTTCTTTGACGAATATGCTTCAATTCACGGACATCCAGATGACGATCTTAATTCTTTTGTGAACTACATAATAGGTTTGCTATCAAACAATTTTCAGCCATGCTGGCTCGCTGTTTATGAATCGCTCCCGAGAGTTACACAATTCGAGAACCCTGGGGTATTTTGGAACATTTTCATGAAATTCATTGCATTGAACCACCAAGATCAAGTGGTGGATTCTCCCAGGGAAGATTCTATTGTTCTGACTGGCCCACAGTATCAAACTCAGGCTTTCGAGACTTTCGACGAAAGACTCAATGCAAGTATTCAAGTCGCAAAATCAACTGCTTTTGATACAATCCAAAATTACAAGTTGGCTATTTGCACCTTGGTGTTAGAAAATTCTGAGAAAATTGCGAAAACCACCCTCAGGTCAAGAGTTATTTCAGCTCTTCACGCAGCTCCTAAAGTGGCTGAACAACACGGCTCAGAGTTGATCACATTTGTGACCAACTTACAGAGTATTTCTGAGTCCGAAGATGGGAATAGTGACAAAAATTGGGCTGCCAAAGACAAGCTTCTTCTAATGACTACTTTCACGAAGTTCAAGAAGTTGGGGCGGATAGAAGGAAATGACAACTTGTATGCGCTTGTTCTCGAAAATTTATCATCAAAAGTTCCTAGTGTGCAAAAAGATTCCTTGGACATAATCTTCGCTTGGCACAAGCCAGAAATTAACAAGTATCGAGACAATTTGAAGAATTTGCTTGATGACAAACTTTTCCGTGATGAACTACAGTCGCTAGCAAGCCCAGACTCCGAGTCAAAAATTGAAGATGACGATAAAGCCATTGTCATGCCCATTGTTCTACGGATTCTCTATGGAAGGGCAAAAGGTGTATCTAACAACAATAGCAAAAACAGCCGTAAATTTGCTATAGCCTCGATTTTGCCGAATTTGCACGAAAATTATATTTGCCAATTTTTATCAATAACTTCTGAAAAACTTCCATTCATGAGTTATTTTGAAAATGCAATCTTGTGCTCGACCTCTCTGCGTAATCTTCGCAATATGGTGGGTTATTTGAACATGTTGTATGAAATTTATAGTGGACTTGGTTTCAAGTTTGCCACAGCTCTACATCAAACTATAAAGCCTTTGATATTCTCATTGGTTTATGCTCAAAAAGCAATTGAGACATTGGATGAGAATGACTTGACCTCCAAAATTGCTAGATCCGTCAGGCAATTGGGATTTAAGTGTCTTAATCATTTATTCAAAATTGCTGCCACACTGCATGACTGGGCCGAAGACTCTACATTGATTTACAATTCTATTATCAATCCGAGGATCAGCAACTTCGCCCAGGAGAACTCACAACAGCCTTCTGCGTTGATGCATATAATTCTTGGTTGGATCGAGTCTCCAAATTTGATTCCATTCCTCTATCTCGATAATTTTTCATCTGTCTCAGCGGTTATGAGTTTACTCGCATACAAACACACTAAGGATATGGTTCGTTCGGAAATTTTGGACTTTTGCATTACTGCCTTTACCAGAAAGCCAGTAGATGATGAAAGATTCTACACAGTTTTGGCTATGATTGTTGACGGTTTGCTTAGTATTTTGCCTCTGATTATCCTGGACTCTGCCGACAAAGATATAAATTCTAGGTCAGCAACATTATTGCTTCTCATCATCGAAGGAAATTACATCACAGACCAAACGATCATGAGAAAGCTTGTCGAATCATGTGCAGCAGCTTTAGAGAAGCCACCAACTCAAATTGCTACTACCGACAAAATTAGCATTTTATTGTCGCTCGTACCGATAATAGACAAGCTCGATTGCTCGTTTGCTGATATTGAAGGTCTATATGAATGTTGCTCTAAAGCCTTCAGGATATACTTAGATCGCAACATTCGTGAATCATTAGTTCAAATTTTTAAAAAAATTGGAGACAAATTCCCTGAATATGCCAGTCTTGGAGCGATTTTATCTGATTTAAACGCTTATGAGTCCAAAAGATTGGCAGAGCCTGATTTTAAGAGAAGGATTGAAGCCTTCAAACTCATAAATGAAACACTTTACCAGGATTTTGATCCACATAAATGGCAACCAATCATTTATTGCTGTTTGTTCTTCATGAATGATCCAGAGGAAATCGCAATTCGATCCAATGCAGCTCATACATTAACACGTTTTGTTGATAGCTTAGCAAGCAAAAAAAATGGGGACGAGTTTTTTTCTTTGCTTCATTCAGTGATAATACCCAATGTTAAGAATGGCCTAAAGAAAGAGTTAGATGTTATCAGAGATGGATATATTCAAGTTCTAGCTCACATAGTTCGCAACTCCAATACCTCAAGTGACTTAATCTCCATGAAATGCTTACTCTCTGAGGATGATGATTGCGATTTTTTCAAAAATTTATCCCACATTCAAACAGCTTGCCGTAGACAAGCAATAAAGTCTCTCGTGGAGAAAAGAATGCTGATCTCACCAGGTGCAGTTTATCACTATATTTTGCCCATGACCGAAGTATACACCAAATGCAGAGACGAAAAACTAAGAAATCTACTGGATGACACGCTCGAAGCATGGTCTCTCTTAGTCAAAAGACTCAAATGGGAGCACTTTAGGCAGCTATTTAAAAAACACATTGCTGCTTTGAGTAAATCCGAACCTTCAGATTTAAGAGACAACGTTCATTTAGTTGTCAATCTCTCAAAGGGCCTTGCCTCGTCCTTTAAGATAACAGGTGACTCTAGAGTGGAAGATGGCTTTAGCAACATACCTGATGATCTGGCAAGAATAGACAAGCAAATAATGGAAGATTTTTATAATCCATTGTTAAGAATTATCAAAATTCGTGACGATGAGACGATACCAAGTCGAAGTCAGCTCCTTGAGGCTGCGGTCAATTGTCTTCTTAGTGTTTCAGAAACTACAGCTGAGGCTTCGGTTTCTGGTACGTTGACTAGCACATG
This sequence comes from Metschnikowia orientalis, assembly GCA_002893665.1. Classification (NCBI taxonomy): domain Eukaryota; kingdom Fungi; phylum Ascomycota; class Pichiomycetes; order Serinales; family Metschnikowiaceae; genus Metschnikowia; species Metschnikowia orientalis. The sequence goes on along the minus strand of NXGZ01000004.1, from coordinate 490,402 downwards.
CCAAGCCTTGAGATCAAAAACGCAACACATAAGAGATGCGGTCCGAAAATCTTTATGTAAGATATCGGTGATACTTGGCGCAAAGTATTTGAAGTTCATCATTAAAGAGCTAAAATCTGCTCTTACAAGGGGGTCTCAAATTCATGTTTTGAGTTACACGCTTCACTCCATTTTAGTTGTCGTGAGAAACCATATTCTTTGCGGTGACTTGGATGATTCAGCATCTCTCATTGTCAGTATAATTATGGAAGATATATTCGGTGCAGCAGGGCAAGAAAAGGATGCAGATGGATATATCTCAAAGATGAAAGAGGTTAAATCAAAAAAAAGCTTTGATTCTGCCGAAATCCTTACGTCTCTCATCAGCTTGCCGTCCTTCCATTATCTTATTGAGCCTATGAAGTTGCTCTTGAAGGTGAATCTCCCTTTAAAAACCAAGAGAAAATTAGATGAATTGATCAGAAGATATTCTATGGGGCTTAATTATAACCCCAATTCTTCTAAAAGGGAAATTTTAATATTGTGTCACGAGCTCTACACTAAATCTGCGACTGCTATGGATGATCCATGCGGATCAAAGAGTGATGGGGCTAGCAAGAATGACGATGATGACCACTTTCTTGTTAGGAGCTCGAAACCAATTCAGATGAACGTCGACAAGACTCAAGCTTTATTCACGTTGCAAAGGATGAGTTTTGAGCTATTGCGCTCTGCATTGGGGAAACATAATTTCTTGCTTACTGTCGAAAACTTGGACGGTTTCTTTCCGCTCTTCGAGTCTGCTTTAGGTTCAGAAGATGAATCGTTGTTGTTGGCTCTCTTTAAAGTTTTGGATCTTATAATTAAGCTCGATTTCTCTAGCAGCAGAGATTCTATTATAGAGAAATCTGCGTATAGGGCGTTTGAAATCATTCAAAACTTACCATCAACCTCAAGCGAACTTTCCCAAATCTGCTTGCGCTACTTGGCTACAATAGTGAGACACAAGCATTCCATAGAGTTGAATGATACTGCAATCATTTACTTGCTCCTCAGAATAATGCCCGATTTGGAGGAGCCAGATAAGCAAGGTTTGGCGTTCAATTTTTTGAAAGCGATCATTTCCCAGCATATCATGCTCGCCGAGGTCTATGATGTGATGGAGAAAGTTTCCAACATCATGATAGTGAATCACAACAAAGAAATTCGAGCGATGGCTAGAAGTTTGTACTTTCAATTCTTGATGGAGTACGAGCATAGCCCCTCGAAGCTCGATAAGACTTTCAAATTCCTTGTGACAAACTTGAATTATCCGACCCAACAAGGCCGTCAGTCAGTCCTAGAACTCATGCACTCTATCATTTTGAAAATCTCGCAATCTTTGCTTGAGAAATTGAGTGTCAGTTTTTTCATCGGCCTAGCAAATGTGATGGTCTCAGATGACTCCCCAAAGTGCCGCGAGATGGCATCTGCTCTTGTTCATCAAATTTTCACTAAAGTCAAAGCCAGGGAGTCAAAATCAATGCAGAATCTTTGCTCCGGGTGGATTATTCAGAATTCAAATAAGCTTCTTAGAAGATGCGGTCTTCTCGTTTACAAATCATTCATCACAGTCAAAGGATTAGGAGACAGTCAGAAACTCGATTCTGAATCTTTGGAATCGATTCGTGAAATAATGCTGAATGCGAAATACGATTCCGAAGACTCCAACGTGGAGTGGGAGGATGTTTACACTGCTTTGAATGTCTTTTCGGTAATTTGCAGCCATGCAAATAGCAGCGCCTTCACAAAGAAATATGAACCATTCTGGAATATGTTGATAGAAACTCTCTTATATCCACACTCCTGGGTTAGAGATGTGTCAGCTCGTCTTATTTATAATCTCGTGAGCAACATTAGTGACGTTCAATTTGAGGTATCTGGAAAACAGCTTCAAACAATAGCTTACAGGTTACTTCGGCAGCTTAGTGCCCCCTTGTTATCTGAACTGTTGAGCAATCAGGTTGTTAAAAATCTTATAAAAATCATCACTAAGTGGGAAGCGGAAAAGACCCCTTTCTTTGATGCCAATGACAATGACTCTAAAGAGCATAGTGAACCACCGAAGTACAACCTGCCGACTGATTTTGTTGTTTCAAGAATTTGCTCATTGATGAGAGCTGAAACTGGGTCTGAAAAACGAGCTCAAGGAAAAATCGCTGCAATCCAGCTCGCGGCAATGATTGCTCAAATTTCTAATGAAGACCGGTTGGTGTCTATCAGCAAGAATATCATTATGGGATTATTCAATATTCTCGAATCTGATCCATATACCCCTGAAGAAATTGAACTTCAGAACATGGCGAAAGAGTGTTTAAAGATACTCGAAGATAAATTGGGCATGTCACTTTTCAGCGAAATCTACACAGAAGTCCGGCAGACTGTCAAGCAAAGAAGAGTCGAAAGAAAAACTCAAAGAGCTCAGTTGGCTATAAGCGCTCCTGATGTGGCAGCAAAACGAAAAATTCGTAAACACGAAAAATTCAGAGAAAAGCGAAAACATGAACGTGATGAAAATGGATTCTATAAAGCCAAGAAGAAGCGGTTAGCGAGATAACAATCCCACCGTTGAAAAGGATTCCAAGTTCTGAAAGATTTTAATAAAAGAGATATTACAAAAGTCACAAAACAAGTGCATTGATAATTTCAGTGATCACGAGGCCTTTTCAGTAGAGCCTGGGTCACTGCCATTCAATCACCACACACAGTACTTCCGAAAGTCTGAAATTTTTAAGTTTCAATAATCTTTATACTTCGTGAATCCAAATATGTCTTGTTCTTCGCAGTTACTCTCTTTCACGAAACTGAAATTTCAACTGAAAACCTCTCGAATGAATGATGTACTTACGTTATATCTTAAGATTCTCGCTCTAATCCTGCTTACAGGTCCGCCTCTTCTTCCTCTGTATTTCTCTCGCCATCTTTGACTGCAGCCTCACCATCATTTTCGTCCTCGGCTACCTGGTCAACATCATCGTCGCCTTCATCGTCATCTTTCGATAAGTCGTTATCCACCTGTTGAAGGTCTTTAATGTTTTGTCCTTCTGAGATAATAGAACTTGTAGGTTCCCCTCCTTTTTCTTCCCATTCATTTTTAATTAACGCCGCAGTTTCAGCGCCCGTTTTGTCTGTCATGATTGGAACCTTTAAAAAAGACTGAATTCGGGAATCTGACTCATTTTGAACATCACTCAAAAACTCGCCATCCTCGATTTGGTCGGCTGCCTTTCCCGCTGAATCAGGCGCATGTCCATCCAAGGGATCTTCAAGATTTCTCTTCCGATTAGTGTAAATTTGCATCTCTTGTTGGTATCTCTCGCGATCTTCTAAAAAAAACTTCCAGTAGGGCATACGTTGCTGTTCATCCATTCCTCTCCACATTTCGGTTAAAACTTTGGTGAGATCCACGATGGACTTCCCAGGATTGTTGTGTTCAAACTCTGCCCTAATTCTGTCTCTCTCCTTTTCGCAAAATATTAAATAGGCATTTGTTGGTCTTTTGGGTAGATGTGGATCTCGATTTTCTTTCTTAGCATTAGCGGTCATCGGGGAATCTTTAGATTTCTTGTTTTTAGTATTTCCATTAGCAGTGAACTTCGCATCCAAATTCTCATCAAGCAAAAGTGGTCGCTTAGACCGCTGCTGAGATTCTTCGAGGCCATTGTGCGATGATCTCGCTTCTATTCTTTCTAAAAGTATAGAGTACTCTAGTCTCAACCTTCTGATTGTAAATCTGGTTCTGGATAGAGCAAGAGTCGATATCTCATTACTCTCCTCGACCTCTGAGATCCTTTTTCTCAATTCATTACATTTCTGTTTGAATTTTTGTTCTTTGTGTTAGTCTTCAACCTTGATTTGATTCCCACTTTGCGTAACATACCCTCACTTTCTGGGGCTGAGTCCTTTAAGTTGACCATGATATAGAATGTGTTTTCATCAGCAGCCGTAGGAAACTGAATAATTACGCGGTCGTATTAAATCCATATGCAGGTTTTTATGACTTATATTGAAATACAAACTGATTTTACACGTTATACAACCTTCGAACACTCGCATAATTGTTCCACCAATACTCAGTTTTGAAATGATGAAACCCTAGACAAAATCTCATAATCAGAGAGAAGGTCCTCACTATCCGTCGAGCTCATCGTCTCAACATCCTCCTCAGCCATTGATCCCACATATTCGTTAATCTCTGGCTTAGGCAATACCAATGAATGAATACTTGTCGCGATGACCCCAGAGCCGGTTTCTGAATCGGTTTTTATCACTTCTTGTGGAGTTTTCAAGGAAGTATCATTCTCGCTGGCGATCTTGGCATCGACGTAGGTGCGAAAAACCATATTTCCATTAAATCTTTCAGAATTAAGGCAACATGAACCTGATGCATTCTTCGTAGCCATTTCAATCTGGAATGGGTGTCTGAGATGGCTATTATTCAAATTAATATTGATTTTGAGAACGCGATTCGGCTTAAGAGAAGTCCCCTTCTCAATGATTGTTTCAGAAACTTTCTGATGAAGGAAATTTGTGATTCTAACTTCAGAACCACTCAAATCTAAAGTATCTGAATTCAAATTCTTGATGGAAATTTGAGACGACATCTTACCCTTTGGATGAATGGTGAGACCCAAGCATTTGTTGTCTGGAACTCCTGGCTTCGTAGAGCCTGGCTTCGTGGAGACTACCGCTGAAGTGTTCAAATCCGCAGCTGTATTAGGAGTGATCTCCACTGTTTCCTCGAGCTCCTCTTTTGATTCTGAATTGCTTTTTTTCATAGTATTCTGGACTAAACCCAGTTGAACTAAACTTCTTATGTTGGCAAGTGCCTCTTCAGAATCATCACATTGGGATTTTAAAGCTACCATAGGATGAAAATCCCTATGGTCATCAGAAGTTTTGTTATCCATATAGCACTCCGAACATTGGTCATAGTTTTCACAAATCAAGCATTTAAATCTGGAGCCCTTGATATATTGCGAATCAACTGGAACACATGTATCACAGTAGACGAGTTCATGCACCTGAACATATTCATCTGCTAAATCCGTATCCGCTTTTCCATCTAATGAGATTTCATATCTCTTAAGGTTCTTAAGGAACATGTCAACTAATGTTGAATAGAAAACAACCTCCTTGCCATGATATGCTCTCTCAAGGACTATAATTCTTGCCCTTGATTTCACCCGCATACTTCTAAAAAAAGATTTGAAATCGTTTTTCCCTTCCAAAGGAACAAATTTTTTACTTCTCTTGGAGAATCTTCTCATTTCGAAACTGCTGACGTCAACGACAGTTGATCTGTTCAAGAGAGCTGTAAGCAATCTCTCTTTGGTGTTCAATGTTTCACTAATCTGATCATCTATCTCAAGATTATCATTGTATATCTGAGTTCCACGGACTAAAAATATGTCAAAGATCATCTTATATCAAGTCTTGCTAGGCGACAAAGAGGGTTGATAAGGATAAGGATGCGTGAGATTGGTACTGCACCCAAGTTCGCAAACTGTGTGGGGTAATTGCGTTCCACTGACAGCGGCCCAATTTGATTGATTTAAGGGCTTTAGTACGTGCTGTTGTGATATAATGCGATTTAAAGATAGATTGGTTTCCACGAGTTTCAATCTTTCTGGCTCAACTTGAAGTTTACTTGAAGGAAGGGTGTGTTCCGTTTTTTATGCGCACTCCATGGAGACTTGCATGTAGTTGATTTCTTACAAAAGTACCTCTTCATGTGCGAAAAGGAAGTTCTTCACAACATCTTCTCATGGCAATTCAATTAAAAAGAAACAACTTCAAATTACCTGGTGTAATCGGAGGAGCCCTTCTCTTAGGGGCTGGGTATATGGTCTTAAGCACTTATCCACACCTCAAGAAAATCTTGAGATTGGCTCCTGCTGAGCCCTCCCGTCCGACGGATGACAATACGCCGGTCCAGCTCGATCTGAAGAAGGATTTGATCGAAACCAATAAGTCAGAGCATAAGGAAAGTTATGATGATTTACAAAAGATGGACAAAATTAATCTAAGAGCAATTCTACTTGAAGTACGTATAGAATATCTTTTATACCCAAAATTATACTAACTGCTTTAGAAAGAAATCAATGCTCCTCCCAATGCTACTCGTGATGAGCTTATCGCCATTATTAAATCAGTTCAATAGATTGTATTCAAAAAGAATCGATGTTTTGTTGATTCTAAGAGCAATCATAGTTAATTCAATTGCTATAATAAGTTCTTTTGGTCAAAAGATGATCGAAAAAAGTGGTATTTAGTCTATTTATCAATAATTTGTGATTCCATTACTTCGAGAAGTTTACACTCCAAAGGCCCAATGCTTCCTCGAAGATCTTTCGTGTTAGGCCTTTTCTGTAGTTCTCGATATATGCGAAGCTGCAGTTAATGGACTCAACATCTCTATTTCTCGATTCATCATCGAAAAGGATAACGCTGCCAGAATCAAGGGCCTTCGTAAGGTTTAGTTCTTTCATTGCTCGGGAGATATGCTTAATTTTGGTTCCCTCTCCCCATTGAAGAGAGTCGAAACATTGAATCAAGGGCTGGCCATCCAATTTGAGAAGAGATAGGACTTTCTTGGCAATGTGTGGAGTGGGAGTTCTACTTGCTCCAATTATCTTCACACCATTACTTCTCAATTCCCGAATTATAGACTCCACATCTGGAAACAAAGACATATTGAAGCCTGAATCGTCCACTAAAACATGATCACTGACCCTTGTGATTGGGGGATCAACATGATAGTCACACCAAAAAGGCCACAACGTATAGTCTAGATCAAAGACGATTGCGATTGGATATTTGTTGGGCATCCCTACTGCGAAGGAACACCACGGACGACAGATGATGAGCTTTAAATACTTGCTCTCAGTGCGCAAACCAAACCCGCACAAGACGGGTCAGTTTTTCGTGATTGGCAGCAACAGTTTAAAGTCCAAATACATGAAACTAAATTACATCATTAAACATTAGGCATGGCTCAATTTCTTTCTATGGATCTTTGTAGACAGACATAATTCAATCCAGTAGTCCGAGAAAAGAGAAACTACCTGTCTCCTCGAGCTCAAAGGTAAACTGATCTTGAAAATGTAGCACTCGCTCTCACGAGAAATTAACTGAAAATTCGAATGCACGCACTTGATTGTCATCAAAAATAGCATTCGGGGGAAAAAAAATTCTCTGTGAGGAAAACTAAATTCATCTTCAACAAAGTTTCTTTTCCACGAAGCCCTCATTGGGCCGCAAGTTGAAGTTTTCCCATTCATTAAATGCCAATCGTGGGGCCGCGCAAGGTCTCATTATTTATGTGTTTTAGAGACGTAGTTGCGCGCCAGCAAAGGAGTATTTTGATACCGCTTCTTAGAAACGGACAAGAACGACTGTCGATAAAGACACAAGTAGGAATTTTAGAAATTTTTTCATTATGAGGAACACTCGTCGCTAGATGTCTACTTTAGGTTATAAGTCACCCACAAAATACCAGGATAAGTTTACAAGAAAAATGTGAAGCAAGTGTTAGAGAGCGTTCAAGAAGATAGATGGTTTTCAGTTGATTTTGGATTTGAAAGTGTTTATCACACTTCAACACCAAGGCTATGACCGATTTACTTCGAGTCTACAATATGTTTTGCAAGGAAAGTTAAAACCTTGGGATTGATGAACCGTATTTAATCGACATGGATAAGTTTGAAAACCATTAGTTTTAATAAAAAATACACTCGATGAGGCGGGAGCGAGGGCGTGAAGAATTTATCACAATTTTGTAACCTACGACCTTGCTGAATCTAGAGAAACGCCAAGTTCTAGGCATTCGATTAATTTTGGATATGCGGGAACGAAAGAGGTGAACTCAGTCAATGATGAGAACAGATTATCTGGAACCGGGTTTTTTTAGGGATAAAGGTTGCAAAATCTAGCCATCAGAAAAGAACTTCACTCTATAGACGAAGAAAACTTTGCGTGTGTGAAAAAATGTCTAGTGCCTTTAATTAAATCGAGATTAAAACTGATCGAAGGATGAGAATTTATCAGGTACTCCCCTCACAGCTTCGTAGTATCTTCACAAAAAGATGACGAATAGATACACATTTAGCTGTTTCACACTTTGCTTTCATATAAAAGAAACGAATCCGTTCTGCAGGATTCGAACAATCAGAGCCAGGCAAGTAGCGCACTGATTTATAGCTGTTTCCTGCTAAAACTTTCATTTCAACAAGCTTTTTTTCTTAGAGTTAGAAACTTGGATTTTTTCTTGTAAATTATGAATACAGTGATCCATTTCTAGGTAAGTTAGCTTAGCCTGAACAACAGTACGATGTCTCAAATGTAGTAATGTCGGCAAGATTTGTGGCGTGTTGTTTATATATTTACAATGTATTAACTCAATTATAGATCGATGTTGCCTGCCTCACCGGTGTGACCTGGATGATTAATTCGGGATAGCTTGGGCCCCACAAATTAAGCTGGGTTGTTTATCCAGTCCATGCCGGCAATTCAATTGGTTACCCTTCACTGTATCATTTTAATGAGAGTACATCCCATTTCTCTTTCGTATAGGAAGTACACAGAGTTTGCTAATAATTTAGGTTCGTTCACCGCGAATACGAGTGATACCGATTACAAGAATATTTTTTCACTCGAATTCGTTGCGTTTTCTTAATTGCTAATTTTGATTCTATTAATTCCCGCGTTCAATTAATGCTCGAAATCTCTTTGAGAGCCCTGTTTCCTATAACTCGCTTGTGTATTCTTACATAATACGGTTCGTGCCTGTTTGTGTTTTTTGAGTTATTGAACTCAGTTTTCAATAATCATTTATTCCTGGAACTATTTTTTTCATTCTTTTGCAAGATGTTTTTGGCAACGTAAAGCTCGAGTTTTTACCAAGATTGTGCACCCAAGTTACTTGATTAACTGAAATTTGGATCCGGCTCATCGTTCTCTGGAGTGGCGTTTTGTTTTGTTTTTCCTTTTAATTCTGTTTGAACCTATTTCTGGGGTGCTGCCGATTTAAGGCCTACAATTGATTCTAGATCGAACTATTTATATATCATTCACTATGTTTCGAAATCTGTTTGAACCTGTTTCTGGGGTGCTGCCGATTTAAGGCCGATTATTTTCATAAGTTTAATTGTATGAGGTTGGTTTTGAATACATCGCTCTGTCAACCCCTGTGGTTGTTTTTAGCTCCTGGATTTGACTTTTTTTCTCGAGTTGGCTGACCATTAGTCATTTATTATCCTTGCTACATTTTTACTTTTTTTCCGGAAAGTATGCAGATTGGTTTGTAACTGTAGTCTTATTGAGTATTTGTTGAAGTTCCGACGTTCACGCTGCGGCCAAAAAAATCGTATTCTATATCTGAATAAATTGGTGGCGGTTGCTCTCCCCTCTCAAGTAGTTTATCTGATGAGCACAACAGCCCATATTGGGGTAGCAGTGTGAGTCCTCTTTGCCCTGCAAAACGTCGGTCACTTGTAGAGAAAAAACCGTATTTCCTAACATTGGCCTCAATCCAAACGAAACCCATTTGACCAAAATTTGCCTGAAACTTGGCATTGCATGAGAAGCAACCAATGGCCGGAAACATATCTAGGAAGCATCCTTTCATGACATCCATCAATTTCTTACCATTTCGCGTAATGAAATATGTGCCAGTGGACACGACGTAGCCGATTCCTATAACGTCTGATTGACTCAATTGTGGGAGAACTCTTGCGTTGAACATACTATTTTCGCCCATGTGTTGCTGAAGAGGAGTCGGAAGAGGTTTATTTATCTTCAAATTCCCTGTAGATTCGTATGAAAAAGAAAAGTTGTTGTACCCTGGTAGCCGAAAAGAGCTTGGATATGGTTTCGTAACTAGCCCGATGGCGAAATGAGAGTTAGGATCACTTCCATCATATTCATATACTTTAACTTCAAAGTATATAATGTCGGGGATTCTATTTTTAACGGGAAGAGGATAGTTTAGCACCGATGTGGCAGTGGAGTAGGAGACGTCATTATCAATGAAGCTCACCTCTGTCTTTTCTTCCACGATGAATTTGGCGGTGAGTATATCGCTATCTTGCTGAAATTCGAAGGCGTTAATCCCATAATCCTTTATTAGAAGATTGTCTTCACGCGTAAACGTCTTCCCCCTCGCACACTCATAGTTTGGAGGGTGGGATTTCAGATATTGCTCAGCCATCGAATAACTTCTTTGCTCTTCAGGAGATATGGTCCCATATTCAAATTCATCTGAAAGCTCACGTAACGATGTCTCATCATTTAAGAATGCTTGTTCAACATCACCAAATTTGAATCTTCCAGTAAGAGCTGATCTTTGTCCGGATAAGTAAGATCTACGATAGTAGATTCTGTAAACAAAGAGGCATAGAACCGGAGTGAAAGCAAGAATCAAGACTCCCCAAGCCAACGGGGAACTAAGCATGATCATTTTAATCAGAGCTCGGTATCGCGCGATCATAGCTTACAGACACGCACTAATGCATATAAATTCTTATCAAGAGAAAAGTGCGAGTGGATTAAGCGAAGACATTTATGGATCCAACTATGGTATCTTAGACTCAAGCTTTAGGGTAGAATCCTTGAGTTTCTAAAAACTCAACAACATTAGCTAATGTTATTGAAATATCGTTCGCTTCCAATTTAAAGTCCAGAGCACCGCTACCACCAGAGCTCAGAACAGTAATGACATTCTCTCCGCCCAAGGCAGCCACAATTGGTTCGACACCGTTGTCGATTGTAACTATAACGCCAGCACCAGATTTCACCAACTCATTCACTATGTATGGGTTGGCTTGCGTGGGTGACAATCTCGTAATCCTGCGACCGCCCGAAAACTGGTTTAAGATGGATTGTAATGCGCCTGCAAAATATTCGGCAACGTTACTTGTCTCCTCGGTTTTGATGACGACCGCAAATCCTTGCTTGAAGCGGGGAGGGTAACTTTCCCTAAGAATTTTAACAACTTCTGGGTATGAGAACCATTCAGGAATGTCAGATCCATCTCTCAAACGCTTTCTTAATTCAGTACCGGATATGTTGGCAGTTTTCACCTTGGTCGTATCGATAGTATCAATAGGCGCGTAACGATCTTCATCCGGCAAGTATGTCACCATTCTGAAGGGCACAATTTTAATCTTCGAGGATATTTCCGCGCCGACTTTTTCCAAAAGCTCTTGAGCATCGTATGGGCCATAAAAATCGACTCCTTTTGAATTCGATCCAGGACCGGCATGATCCCTTCCGACGATAAAGTGGTCAACGCCATAATTCATTCTAATCAATGCGTGCCATAATGCCTCACGGTCACCTCCCATTCTCATTGCTAATGGGAGCAATGAAATTGTGGCCAAACCCTCGGGGTACTTCTTCAAAATTTGCTGATAAACTTTTACCCTGGTGTGATGATCGATATCGCCAGGTTTTGTTAAACCAACAACTGGGTGGACTAAGATATGCCCGTCCAGTCCAAGATCCTTTGCAGCTCTCACAGTCAATTCTCTGTGGGCTCTGTGCATTGGGTTTCTTGTTTGAAAAGCAACAATTTTTTGAGAATCCCAACCCAAATTTTCAAACTCTTTTCTTAATTCAGTGGGAGTCTTTCTGAGTGACACATAGTCATAGTGTGTTGGATAATCCAATCCTTGGATTGAGCCTCCGATGTAAATTTCACCTGCAACTTCATTTAAGTATTTGACCGCAGGGTGTTCAGGATCACCCCTGAAGACTTTAAGACCTTCTACCTCTTTGTTGGGTTTGTAGATTGATTCAATTGTAAGCACTGCAAGATTCTTCTCGTCTCTAGGGTCTTGCAATACAACGCGTTCGCCCAAAGAGAAGTTCTCAGATGTTTTTGCTGATACATCGAGGGTGATAGGGATGGACCATAATAAACCATTTCCGGTGTCTTTATCTGTCTTAGAGGACAATCTCATTTCTGATACGACGGAGTTGTAATCGTCTTCGTTCAAAAACCCATCCAACGGCGAGAAACCACCGTTCAAAATCAATTCCAAGTCACATAATTGTCTGTCGGTCAACTTAATGACCTTCAAATCTTTCTCTTTTATCTCATTCAAAAGCTCTTGCTTGATTTTGCGGTCTCTAAGCACAAGATCGTTCAAAGTTCCTCCATGAGGGCTAGGAATGGGCATTGTACTTAATATGTCATCTGCAAAAGATTCGTCCAATTCTCGGAACTTAAACGTCTTTCCAAGAGATCATACAATTACACGTGATTGGGGCAAACGTGAAGTGCGCGCACTGGTTGCTCGCAGAGGTCTAGATTAGAGACCAAAAATGTTGCTGACAATTCTCTCGTAAAGTTTACATCGATTCTAGATCCTCCCCTTGTCCTCTCTGCAGACTTGGCAATACTCGGAATTGAAAACAAGTAAGCCCATGACGCCTGAGTCCACCCATGCATGTATTTGCCACCCTCTATTTCTTGTTTTTTTTTTTTTTTTTTTTTTTTTTTTTTTTTTTTTTTGTTTTTTGTTTTTTCTTTTTTTTTTTTCTTTTTTTTTTTTTTTTTTTTTTTTTTTTCCATTTTTTTTTGGGCTCTGGTTCTCCCGTCCTTTGCCTCCGCGCCGTCTGACCTCCAACTCTCGGCGTTTCTTTGTGGGGAAAAAAAAGTCGTGTATATTTCAACGCGTGGGGGAACAATTCTTCGAATCAATAGCAAGTAAAACTGTTTCAATCAATTATCTTAAATATATCAAGGCTCAAGATTTTTGATGTAAAGTATAAGCGAAATGGAAAGAAACTCGTTTCTTCTCAGACTGGCAAACTGTTTTGCTATCGGATGTACGTGTGCCACCGCGATTTGCCGCCGAAACCGCACCTTCCTGTGTAATATTTAAGGACTGATAATTCCCGAGCGTCGCCGCCTCTCTCGTTCTTTTCTTTACAAGTACTCTTTAATACAAAACAAACAATATGTCTGCTCCAACGTATGTCAATCGCAACACAAATGAAATATAAGGACAAAAGCAAGAGAAACATATTCATAGGGCTTGTTGTTTCGATCGATTGTGCAACGGCCGCTATGGAGCCCGGCCGTTTGTCGTCCAGAGTGCTGTAAATGGCTCATGGTTTACTAACATGTCTAGTGGTGATATTGGTTTAATTGGCTTGGCCGTTATGGGCCAAAACTTGATCTTGAACGCCGCTGATCATGGATTTACTGTTGTTGCTTACAACAGAACTGTTTCCAAGGTTGATGAATTCTTGGACCATGAGGCCAAGGGAAAGTCCATCATCGGCGCTCATTCCATTGAGGAGCTTGTGGCTAACTTGAAGAGACCAAGAAGAATTATCATCTTGGTCAAGGCAGGCAAGCCAGTTGATGCTTTCATCCAGCAATTGTTGCCTCATTTGGAGAAGGGGGACATCATCATTGATGGTGGAAACTCCCATTTCCCAGACACTAACCGTCGTTACGAAGAGTTGAAACAGCAAGGTATCCTTTTTGTTGGTTCCGGTGTGTCTGGAGGTGAAGAAGGTGCTCGTTATGGCCCTTCATTGATGCCAGGTGGTCACCCAGATGCTTGGCCTCACATTAAAGACATTTTCCAAGCTATTGCAGCTAAGTCTGACGGTGAGCCATGCTGTGACTGGGTGGGTGATGCAGGATCTGGCCACTATGTCAAGATGGTGCACAATGGTATCGAGTACGGTGACATGCAATTGATTTGTGAAGCCTACGATTTGATGAAGAGAGTCGGAAAATTCACAAACAAAGAGATGGGTGACGTTTTTGCCAAGTGGAACAAGGGTGTCTTGGATTCTTTCTTGATTGAAATTACGAGAGACATTATGTACTTCGATGACCCTACCGATGGTAAACCTTTGGTCGAGAAAATCTTGGATACTGCTGGCCAAAAGGGTACTGGTAAGTGGACTGCCATCAACGCTTTGGACTTGGGAATGCCAGTCACTTTGATCGGAGAAGCTGTCTTCGCTAGATGCTTGTCTGCTCTTAAGGGGGAGAGAGAAAGAGCTTCTGATGTGTTGACAGGTCCTACCCTTAGTGAGTCACCAATTTCCGACAAGCAGAAGTTCGTTGATGATTTGGAACAAGCCTTGTACGCATCAAAGATTATGTCTTACGCTCAAGGTTTCATGTTGATCCGCGAGGCCGCAAAGGAATACAACTGGAAGTTGAACAACCCAGCAATTGCTTTGATGTGGAGAGGTGGTTGTATCATTAGATCAGTTTTCTTGGGAGAAATCACCAGTGCCTACAGAGAGAAGCCAGACTTGGAGAACTTGTTGTTCCACCCATTCTTCCAAGAGGCTGTTCAAAAGGCTCAGCAAGGATGGAGATCTACAATCGCCAAGGCTGTGGAATTTGGTGTGCCAGTGCCTGCATTCTCGACCGCTTTGTCCTTCTATGATGGTTACAGATCCGCTCAATTGCCAGCCAACTTGTTGCAAGCTCAGAGAGATTACTTTGGTGCTCACACCTTCCAAGTTTTGCCTGGTAAGGAAAATGACTTTTTGAAGGGTGACTGGGTTCACGTCAACTGGACTGGAAGAGGTGGTAACATCTCTGCCTCTACATACGACGCATAGAATCTTTAGAATTTATATTGCTCGCAGAATAAAAATATCAAGAGACTATTAACTAATCGCCAAGGGATCACGCTTTTCCCATTCCAATATCAAATCGTCCTTGGGAAAGATTGTGGCAAAAACTTTAATTTCCTCGGACAACGGAGTGATGTGATGTTTTATGTTCGAGAACATAAGATATTTCCCTAACATTCCTGTGAACAACATCATGACATACTGTTGTCCCAAGCAAACATGTGGTCCGGTTCCAAAAACCAACCAACTGCGCTTAGTCATGTCTGGTGTGGGGTTTTCCCAACGCTCTGGAACGAAGCTGTCGGGATCGGGGTAAACTTCAGGGTCGTGTAAGGCCGGATATAATGTGGGAATGATCATTGATCCTTTTGGAGCGGTGTAGTCTTCGGTCACAGGAAATGGTTGCTTCACAACATAAGGCACCATCAAGACTGGTGGTCTGTACCGCAAGGACTCAGTAACAACATTGTGTGTGTACTTCATCTCCAGAATCAAGTCCAAAGTCAAAGGCTTGGTTGGATCATTGGACCTGACAGCTAACTGTTCTTCCCTGATCTTAGAGACAATGTCTGGTCTGTCCGCGACAATTTGAAATAACCAACAAGCTAATGATGATGAAGCATCCTGAGAAGCGAACAAAAACGTGAATATAGCCTCCGAAATCTCTTTGTTGGTAAATTCCCTGATCAATAATTTAGAATTTGGATCTTCTGAGTGGCTTTCTCTAGCTTGCTTCATCAAATATATCCATTCATCCATGACACACGTAGGTTGAAGACCTTTCTCATTAATATGAATCTTGGCCTGACCAGCGCATTCTGCAAAAATATTCATGGTTTCATCTGCGATCTTTTTACCATACCAGGTTTTTGTGTATGGTATAATAATTGGAAAATTCACCAACTCCAAAGCAGCAGTAATTCTGAAGTAATTATCAGCAATGAGCTTGATTTGATCCTCCGTGATGAAGTCACCACAGAATGTTCTCAAGGATAAGGCGCATAAAAGCTCTCTGAACTCAGGAAAGAACTCTTTAGGGCTGTCGAAGGAGCAAAATAAATCAAGGTATTTATCCATATACTTCTCCATCACGGGAAGGTAAATCTCCAAGGCCTTTTTGGTGAAAAGTCCATTTAAAGACTTACGATAATCAACATGTGCCTTGCCGTCCATAAACACCCAATTAGTTGGTCTGAGAATTTTGACAGCAACGTCGACAACACAAGGTTTGACATACCTTGGGGACGAAAGAATCTTTCTGGCAAGTTCCCTTGAAGAAGCAATAATCACAAACTTGTGAAAAATAGAAACACATGATAAGGGCCCAGAGTTCCACTTTCCCACGTATTCTTCGAACTTTGGATCCAAACTTTCCAAAAATGGACCAATAATTGGCCAGATTTTAAATTTAGGACCAGCGATGGTTCCTTTTCTGATTTGATACATAACTTGGTCGTAGGTTAACACTCCGATGATGAGAGTTAATACGAGTTGCACCCAAGTTATGGAGCTCCACACATTCAATACTTTCGATACTACCGTATCAGGAGTAATCGCATAACTCCTGGCGAGCGAAGCTGGAAAAGAGGCTGTTCCATTAGAAGCCATTTTGCCAATCAGATAGAAGCGAATAATCATTTTTTTTCTGGGAGTTGCGAAAATATTTATAAACAAGCGAAATCTCGTATACTATATACAGGTGAAAACACGGTTTATCGGAAAGCTTCGGAAACGATCTCATGCATTTCATCTAGTCTGGTAGTTTTGGTTCGTGTCTAATTTTAGATGTGTAACAATAGAGAAATATTGTCTCTTACTTTCAGGCTGATTTCCGGCGAACCTCTGAAGTGGCTGATTTAGCGAATAACTCCTCGTTTAATCGTAAAGTCGCAGAGCGAGCACCACACCACTTTTGCGATGCACGAGTTTTGGATAGTTCTTCTCGTGAAGACTTACTTATATGAGACCGGATACATACCTTGGTAATCTTATGTTTGTTCTTCAAGATGCCGTTCCATTAAAAGCCATGTTTACTTGCTTTCGTCTTTCTCGTGCGCACGTGACCACGAAATTCTCGATGAGCTGAGATTTGTTCGATGGGCGCTGGCCCGGGTATCATAATCACCGGTATGGCTAAAAGAAAGATTGAAATCAAACAAAGGCGCTCTAAGAAATTAAAAAATGAACAGGACGCTTTGCTTTCTTCTGGCGTTTTTCTGAAGGACCGGGGAGCTGATGATTATGAAAATATTGAACAGCCTTACGAGTTAGCTGCTCGCAGCTTACCTTTTGAAGAAAAGATGGAAAATCTCCCGATCAAACGGGGAGGCAAGATAGAGAGAGTTATGAGAGTACTCAACAAAAAAGAGGAATCTTCTGGGCACGAAGTTGATCCAGACGATAATGAGATGGCTGATTCAAAAGAGCCAGATGAGGAAACACAGACTCAAGTTTCTTCAGATGAACAGCTTACTTCGGCCGAAAAATTGCAAAAGTACAAGGAGGAAATAGCACTGCTGGCTTCCAAGTTGATGGAAGACCCCGAAGAAAACATCGACTGTCTAGGAAAACTCATGAATTCAGCTGGTTCTCTTAAAGCAGCGGAGAGCCAACTTGCTATCTTGGCCCTCGTTCCCGTCTTCAAATCGCTTGCGCCCGGATACAAAGTAAGGCCTTTGAGTGAAAGCGAGAAGCGGGAGAAAGTAAGCAAAGATATAGCCCGCTTGAGGCGATTCGAACAAACACTAGTCATCAACTATCGGTCATATATCGAGTTATTGACAAAACTCGCAAGAGTTTCCGGACTGAACTCACAGAATAACAAATCCATAAGCCAACAGCAAATAAAATTGGGCCATTTAGCTTCCAGAGCAGCATGTGAATTATGCTTGTCGTCATTGCGATCGTTCAATTTTAGAGATGAGCTATTCACTATTCCTATTCGCCGACTCAACAAAAAGCCTGCAGAATCCTCAGATTTGCAGACTTATACGCGTTGTTTGAGAACCTTAGAGACTCTTCTCAAGGAGGACAAGGAGCATGGAAGCATCTCATACGATTTGACTAGAATCATGTGTAAGGTAGTCAGGGATAAGAAGTTCCGGGTTGATGAATCGGTGATAAACGTGTTTTTATGTTTGTCTCTTTTGGATGACTATGATCCTAACAAAAATAAAGATGAGGGCAGCATTAAGTTAAAGAAAAAGAATAGAGTGCATTTGTCCAAGAAACAGAAGAAGGCCAGAAAAGAAATGAAAGAAATCGAAGAGGAAATGAGAAAAGCAGAGCAAGCCATTACTGCAGAAGAGAGAGAGAGATTTCAAGCGCAAACTTTGAAGCAGATCTTGACTTTATATTTGGAGATCTTAAAAGCGGGATCCACAGATATAGAAGAGAACTCAACGGCTAGGATGTTGACAGCCTCGGTAATGGAAGGTTTGTCTAAATTTGGACAAATGGCCAATTTCGATTTACTTGGTGACTTTCTCGAAATCTTAAAAGAAACGTTGATCAACATCACTCTGGAACACTCGTTGAAAACAGAAAGTTACGGCATCCAGCTTGATGAAAACGACTCTGGTGGCATATACACACCTCAAGAAATCAGAAAAATACTTCTTTGTATTACAGCTGCATTTTCATTGGTATTGAATCATGGTGAGGTGGGCAAAATTCCAATATCATTTGACTTGTCTCAATTCATTGCTACACTCTATTTGATAATAAGCGATATCAGTGTCAGTCTGGACTTGGAATTTTCACATAAGACTTTGCGCTTGGCAGATCCACTTTCAAATGTTGAAGTCCCCGAGAAACCTGCTGTTAATGTTTCTACGAATGCAGAATTATTCCTTAAGAGTCTTGATCTTGTCTTCTTCAGGTCCAGAAATGGTAGTCTTGCAAGAGCTTTGCCATTTACTAAAAGATTGTACATTTCATCCTTGCAAACCCCTGAGAAGACAACCATAGCTACTTTGAAATTTATTGCGAAGCTTATTAACAAATATGGGGACGGGCTCAAGGGATTATGGAGTACAGAGGAAAGAATTGCAGGAGAGGGCAACTATATTTTAGGAATCGAGAAAATTGGAACAGAAGTGGACCAAGAGCGGACAAACGTGGGGTCTGCGGTATTGTGGGAGAATGTTTTGCTCGACAAACACTATTGTAACATCATCAAAGATGGCTCCAGAAGTTTGATGAAAAACAGTAAGGAATCAAGAGCCAAATAATCGATCCAAGTCAATACAATATGTCTTTATTTCAAAAATTGCATCAACTAAGCTATAAAGATATATCACCCAACTCATCTTGTAGGTGAAAAATCATGCATCATATCGTTGTAAATTGGTCTCAGTCTATTTGACGAGGTCCAAATTCTCATAAACCGAGCCCGAACTTTTGTAAAGATCAGCAGCTTTCACCCCCTCATTAGAAGCCTTGTTTGCTTTCAATTGTTGTAACATCAACCTAGCCTTCTCACGTTCTTTGAATCCATGCAAGCATTCGAAGTAATCATCGAAAACTGGTGTGCACTCCTTTTTCGAAGTTGTTTCAGCGGAGGTATAGCACGCCACAAGTGTTTGAAACTCGTAGAAGCATTTTCTGGTGCCACCAGATCTGGAGTAGGGTTGCATTCTAGTTTGAGCTGTAGGGTATGGTCTTACTTTTCAGTGTAAATAATTGGCCCTCGCTTTTGAGCTCAGGACTACTATCTTTTTTTTTTTTTTTTCTACCGACTTTTGAACCAGTACTGCCGCGCCACAGATACATGTCTTATCAACTTATACAAACGCCAACATCGTCCTGATGCATTCTTTCACATCGTAATATAACGGCCCTATTTGGCCATCGATAATAATATCACCTGTATCATCATTTCGATTATTGCCGAGGGAAACTTTTCGCACAGCAATTTCATTGTTCACAACAAGGGTTCCTTCGCCTTTAAATTCAGCGCTCAAATTTCGGCTCAACAATTTTTTCTTAAGCTCGGGTAGGCGAACGTTTCCAATTGCCAACTTCGAACCAAATGTTGGGTTTCTGCTCGTAAAGTTTGTATCAACGTTGTCAATGAAACCCGACTCTGGCATCGTATCACTTTGCACGGCTTTGAGAATAAAATGACTATTATTTGATGTGCCTTCAGATTTTGAGGACTTTGAATAGCAGAGCTCGCCTTCAATCTTTGACAACCTGTAATTTCCTTCGAGTTTTTGCCATTGTAATTCAGAAATCAAACTTTCATCAAGCCTGATTTCGAACTCACTATACTTTCCAATTCCATCGCTACCAACTTGAACGGGTTCATTGAATTGAACAAGAATGGCATCCATTTCATTGCTAGACGCGCTTGAGACATCTCTTCTTGCTATACTTAGCAAATCGAACCTGGAGGATTTTGCTGAATCACGAGCCAAAGCGTGGTTATCTTGGCCCTTCTGTTTTTCGAGTGTAGCTTTCAATAATTCGCGGCCATCAAGTTGTTCGTTCACAAGCCTTGAGCATGAAAAGTCCGGCAAAAGCACTAAATTTTGGGGCCTCACCACTGACAATATCATGCTCATGGATCGAAGATCCACTAAGCCTGAAAGGTCCACGAAGGATAAACCACATCTGACGTGAAGATCCAAAGATGTTCTTACTCGTGAGTCACCAACGCGAACTCTCTTAACGGGTTTGAAAAGTGTGTCGAGATTCTTCTGAAGCAATTGATTGTTCAACTGTTCTTGTGGAGTTAATTTACTTGAGGACGCAGATGCTTTGTTATCCCTGCCTCTTTTGTTGTGTTTTCCAGCATTTTCATTATCTCCCCATTTCCCCTTGTCTTGAAGTTCGAATTTCCGTTTGCTTTCACTGATGAGTTTATTGTTAGCTGTGTTTTCATCACTTTGTTGAAAGCTCTTTATATCGATGATTTCTCCGTAATCATCAAATTTTCGCTTCTTACTGTTGTTGGGAAAAGGAAACATGGCCTGTCTAGGCTTGAGCTTCTGTGAGATTCTGATATCGACTGGATTGTTTCCATCTAAATTATCAGAGATATAATCACCAACGAATACTTCATGATTGTTAAGAGCCGTATCTGCATTGTTTTGGGGTTTGTTTGCGACAGGTAATTTGGCATTGTCAACATCAGCAGTGACTTCCTCTTCATCGCTAGATTGCGCCTCATCTGATGATGACGAGTCGTCGTCTTCATTGAGAATGTTTTTGTTTTTTTTGTCTCTCACCTTCTCCAAGAGCTTAAGCCTCCTTTGCGAGGAAACCTTCTCCTTGAAAGAAACCATTTCATTTTCAGTGAGGTCCTCTTCAATCATCCAATTGTTTGCTGTGAATGATTTTTCGAAGGGTACTGGAATCCCATCTTCTGCCATGCCATTGTTTTTCGAGCAAGCGAGTTTGTACCATTCAGCAAATAGATCTGAGGTAATCAGAGAGCTTGAAATGAGTGGCGGTTTTTCTGTCAATATGACAGTTGTCTTTTCGTCGCTGCAAAGGCATCTCAAAGCTTCTACGGAGAGATCTCCATCTTTGAGATCGAGCCCTGAGGCAAACACTATTTTCGGCCCCGGTAATTGGATGAGCTCACGTGGGTCCAGCAATAAATCAACCTTGGATGGTTCAAAAGGTACACGACTATACGCCCTATCCTCTGCTGCGATTCCTTCATATTCTTTGATAAGCACGGAAGACATCCAATCTAAAAGATTAGAAGCATATGTGAGCACTTTAGTTCCAGAGTATGACAAGAAATATACAGGAATTGCAGCACCTTGTAAATTGGCCAAATGTTCATCAACGATGTGTAAGAGTTCCAAAAATCTTCCTGAAATCGTAGTTGGTAGTAAGACTGCACCACCGTTGGCCAATGTTGCATCAACGAGCTGCAAGAACTTCTCTGTCCGTTTCTTATGAGGCATCAGTGAGCCGAGGTCAGTCCCAGTTATCAATGTTGTCGGTCTTAAAAGAGATGGAAGAGGTGATCCCGACGTCGGAGAGAGAAAGCTCGCACTGTTCAAGAATGAGTCTTTCGAATGATTCCAAGTGGGAGCGTAAACAACTTTCTCCAATTTTTTTGTGATCATCCAAAATGCTCCACCCAAGGTATGTCCAGAATTATACGCTGTGAGTAATATTTTATTCTCCAACAAAGCCATGTTTTGGAAATATTTGACCAGTATAATTTTATCAAACCACTCGTCGACGTCACTGACTTCCATCAAAGCAGATTGAATTGGTCCTAAAAGCCCTCGGGATCGATAAAACTCGACGGTAGCCACTCTTCCCAATTGGCTTACAGCTAAAGTTGAATAGACAGGAATTGTTGCCATTATAATAGGAAATTTGATGCACAAAATCATGTAGCCCCCAATAAACTCGGGTGTCGAATGTGACAAGAGAATCAAGTCGACCTCGCTGAGATGTTTCTCCATAAATGTTACATCATCTGGGTTGTCCCCGTCCCATCCGGGATCAGCTAAAATCTTGCAGTCACTTTCGAAGTTAAGCAAGGACGTCCTAAACTGATGCTTCACCCCTGGCGTAGATAGCAAAGTGAATGACACCATTAGCGTGATACAGTCATAAGATTCGTTGTGATTTTGCGCGCTGTTGAGCTCTCGCGGGATGCGAAATACCTACATAGACTCGAATACAGAAATAAATATACAAATTATAACAAAACCAAAGCCAGATTTAACTCAACGGTCAAAATTAATACTGTTGCGAGTATGATACGACATGAGAGTTTCTGCTTGGGTAAGACCTGGGACACCGTGCGTGGTAGAAATCCTCTCCAATGAATTCTTACCGGCGGTCTTATATTCTCCTCGTTTGATCATTTCGGATCGCAATTGGCTCAAATCCAAAGGCTTTTTTAGAAGATTCTGATTGTATTTCGTCTGGTCAGAAATCGTATTTTTTCTTGAAATAGTCGTTTTTCTTCTTATAGTCTTGAAGGCCCTAGTAATTGCTAGATTAGGTTCGGATCGATGGGACGACGTATCTGTGTCAACACACTCCTCGATCTTTTGCAATAGTTCAGTGTCACCTTCATTGAGTCTTTGGAGTATACGGTGTCTCTCAACATCCTGTATATCTGTTGGATCATAACCTGAGGGATAGTCTTTGTAGTCCCCTTCCGCGGCTCGCTCCCTCACTATATCTATGTCACGAGGATTGAAGTTTCTTTTCAAGAAATCGTAGGTGAATCTGGGCATAACACATAAAACTACACCCACTAGAAGACAACACCAGAAACCGAGCGTTCCCAAAAGTTGGGCTCCTGCCTTGTAAAATTCACCAACCCACACACGAGCTGACCAAACACCAGTCCAAAAGAAGACCACTAAAATGGATAGAGCATTTATCAATAGAGTAAGCCAGTCCCATCTGTACTGTTGCAACAAAATGTAGATGTTACAAGAAGTGACAGAAACAGCACAAACTAATACACCCATCCAAAAGCGATGATCAACCGGTAAACCCTCGTGGTTTTGAAAAGAAACATAGTAAACCAAGTAAGGAAAGAAGAATGAGACGACAGATTGATAGAATCCATCAAACATGTACCAAACAAACTTGAATTGTGACCACTCCAATCCTAGAATACCAGCTCTGTACAATTGTGGCACAATCAAAGATACTGTGTCTGAGACATCTTGATCAAACACAGCCAAAATAATAACAGGCAAGGAAGTAAAAGCCAAGTTATAAAACATCAAGTAAGTATACTCGTAAAGATATGATCCATCGAAATTGCTGTAAATCCCGTACCAGAAGCAGGTGAAGGTAAAAATCACGTTTTTATAGAAGAAGCATGGTACCATCTCTGCTAGTCTTTTGTAAGACCATCTGCCGTGAACCAAAAGCAAGCGGGCGAGAAATCGAAATTGCCCTATTGCGTAATCAGAGGACATCACAGCTTGTCTGCCCTCTTCGCCGGCGATGCCAACCCCAACATTAGCTGATTGGATCATGGCAACATCGTTTGCACCATCACCTATGGCCAATGTCATCACTTTGAGGTTATCTTTAACAACTTGAACAACTTCTGCTTTTTGGGATGGTGAAACGCGACAACAAAGGACAGATTTGCACTGCTTTCCCAAAAGCAAGAATTTTTGTCTCAAGAGGCTGTTCTCATCACTGAAAACCAACTGCAATGCAGCTCCATCAATAATTAGAGCAATGTTGGAAATTGGAACGGAGTGGTCATCTTTAGCCCGACTGAGCTCAGACTTTATGTCTGCCTCCGTCGTTGCATTGATGCCGAAGTTCTCCTGCAAATAATTCGTAATAAGTTCATCGATGTAATGCACATCATGTTCCGCTTGTGGTCTCACGACGAGGAGTTTCATATCATTCCCCAACAAATTGCAAGAAAACCCAATGTTGATCGCCGTTTCGATTCTGTCGCCTGTAAGAACCCATAGCTTTATACCAGCATCCCTCAAAAGAGAAATAGAGTCAGGAACACCTTGTTGTAGACGATCTTCGATAGCAGTTCCGCCGAGAAGAGTGAAACTATTTTCTAATTCCTCATTCAAGTCATCTATAATTGCGTCTTTGGAATCATCGATAGATGCATTGGCTTCTCTAAATTTGGAGTGCCACTCGCGGAAGAAGTCCTCATCAATCTCTTTCTCTGCAATACACAAAGTTCTTAAACCCTCGGTGGCGAAATCTTCCAAATGTAAAGCTGTCTTTTTTAAGACATCTTCTGAAGTCTTGTTAGATAAGCGTTGATAAATCACATTATCAGCACCTTTGATGTATACCACAAGACGCCCATCTGGACGTTTCAAAACACACGTCATTCTTTTCCTGGCAGAGGAAAAAGGAATAATATGGAGCAATTCATACTCTTGCTGCTCGCCATAGACTGTCAAGATGAGATTTTTTCTTTGTCTTTGACGGAATGCAATACCAACATCTCTAGCCACGGCCACCAAAGCAGCCTCGTCAGGAGACTCAGCTTTGAATTCCAAATAGTTGGGGTCCGTCTCGCTCACTTCAGTCACCACTGTATGACAAAGAGCTAATGCCATCATGAAGCTTTCGTTGGCTTCTTTCTGTTTAGGGTCCTTTATATCTGGACAAATAGTATCTTCGGCGTATTCATTTGAGATGAATGTGAGCTTTGAATCCCTAAATTGATCATTTCGGGAATATGAATATAAATTGCTGATCATTTTATCACGATTCTCATCTATTGCAGTTTTCCAACGTTCCGTTTCCTTCACCACATCAATTCCATCCCTCTTGTCCATGCCTTGTTTAGCTTCGGTATATGCTAAACCGTATGACTTCCCACCGATACTGCACTTCTTAAACTCCATAACGTTTTGCGTAAGAGTACCAGTCTTGTCACTGAAGATGTATTCTATCTGACCCAAATCATCTGAGATACTCCAAGATTTAGGGGTACATGGAAAATTAAGTCTTTCGTAAAACATTTTCACATCTGAATAGATAAAAAATGCTTGAGCCGTCTTAATGATCTCAATAGAGATATATAATGAGATGGGAACCAATGACTGGTATATGATGAGAGCAACGAAAAACGAGAGAACACCATTCCCAGCTGAAGTTGAGGAGTAAGCCTCAAACTCATAAAATATTCTTGATGTTGAACCCCCGTCATAAAATATTCCATTTATGACACCGGAAACGAAACATAAAATGAACAAAACCACGAAATTGATCACGACAGACAAATTAAGCTCGCGAGATATCTTGGAGACCTTCACTGGCGATATTCCTCCGTTAAGCATTATTTTCGACTCTAAACCGGTGTAGACAACAACACCGATAACCCATTTTGTATTTCTCAACATGCAGCCTCTTAATAAGACATTATCATTGGTTATTGCCTCCCTCTCATCATTATTCAACAAATTGCCATTTGAATCGTAATTTTCGTAGTGAATGGTACCTTTGAAAGAGTACAAATGGGGGTTAGGTGCATCACACTCGATCCAAAACTTCGTGTCGCCTAAGTCACGCGCATGCTTCAATGAACCTCCGCAGTGAAGACTGGATTTGTTTTTGAGATTCGTTTCACCATCTAGGTTTTTCGTTTCAACATAGCAGTTGCCTTCAATATCTGAAGTTGATATGACAACAATATCTGCTGGTACCTCCTCATTCGCCCGAACTCGTATAAAATCACCCACATTTATATCTTTCCATTTACGATTTTTGAATACAGGCGCCGTTGATTGCTCCAAACTCTTCGAGTTTCGCGTTTCGGGGTTAAGGATAGAATTTGGTGCCAAGGGCGTTTGGTCTCTTGATTTTTCCAGATGGAAAGACTTTTTCTGTCGCCTGGAGCTGGTCGAAAATCTCACACCGTCATTTGTGGCTTCTGAAATCACAGTGGAAATTCTTCGTAAGTCATATTCGTTATTCTCGGCTTGTTCCCGCGCAAATTGTGCTCTCCTTTCTTTCCCAGAAAGCATTATAGTGAACTTTTTCAAGCCCCGAAATGTAGCCCGTGTAGCTTTGGTACAGCCTTTTTTAAATCGCCGCCATGCCCCTACTTCATCAGTAGCCACATTGACATTGTCATAATTCTGAAGAAGATGGATGGGAGTATTGTTCAACTCTGTATCACTGTAGCCTCTCCTGTAATCCTCGAAACCATCTTTAATTGCTGTTATAATAACAATAACAATCAATGGAACAGCTGCTAAACCTGGACTAGCCACCCCGAATACCTGAAAGGCTCCTAGAATGACCAAGATCAAAAAGTATGTGTTTGCGACCTTTTGAAATTGAAGTAAAAGATTCTTTGGAATGAAAGACAAGGGTGTGTATTTTGTAGTCCTTATCTTGTTCCTAGGATAATCAAGAGCTGGTTTGTTTGTTGCCGGCGAGAGCATGCTTGGAGGCAATTCTTGACCCACATAAACATAACGAGGAGTCTTATCGTAAATGGCTTGTGAGTAAGCGGGACGATCAGCTAGGCCTTTGGTATAGAAGAAATTCTGGACCTTCAGCTTGAGGTCAGGAGCTTTTGCGTTTTTTAAGTCTTCCATAGTGTATTTGTTCTTGGGGTTTCCTTTCAGCGCCGTATCCTCACTTGAGGTTTGACCCTGCTTCGGCTCTTTGCTGCCTCCGTAGGTAGAAAGTGTTTGCTTGGAGTCTCCGTCTTCTTCCATTATCTCGTTGCATTCATGGGTTATTGCGGAGAAATTTAAACGGAAAGAAAGCGAAGTCCTAGTCTCGATGACTTATCAAGCCGACGTGAGCGAGTTTTTTAGAGATTTATCATTTCGGCCCGGGTAGTAGGGATATCATTGCCGTAGATCCGTACACCCAGTGCGGTTTCTTTTAAATTACGGAATCTTTCGGCAATAAAAATCAGAGGGAAAACATGGAGAAAAACTCAGATGAGAATGATTCACGTCGTGATACGATAGCAGAACCCCTTCGAATTTGCACTTTGGTAGATATTCAAGCGAATTGATTTCCGTGATGGTTCGTCGGCGGTTCCCTGCTTCCGATCCGTGTTTTTTTTTTTTTGTTCCTGTTTTCTTGAATTTTTTTTTTTTGCCACGCTTTGTCGCAAATAGTGTTATCCCCGAGCGGAGAGCCGAACTTTATTGGCGCACCTTACTTGGGGTTGAGGTTTTCTCCGGCGTGAAGCCGCGCACGCAGTGCCGTTGCTTGGAAGATTTTTTCGCTGAAATTAGCACATTTTTCAGTTTATCACCAGTTTTAAGAAACTTAACCCGTACAAAAATGTCCATCGAAGAAATTCCACAAGGTGCCGAAGTCAACATTTTCTCCAAAAATGAAAAAAAGGCAAGAGAGATGATCAAGAAGTTGAACTTGAAGCAAATCAAGGGCATCTCCAGAGTCACCTTCAAGCAAAGAGGTAACTTGATTTACGCTATTGACCAACCAGATGTCTACAAGTCTGCTGCTGGTACATTTGTTGTGTTCGGTGAGGCTAAGGTTGATGATATGAACCAAAGATTGGCTGAAGCCCAAGCTGGTAGAGCCCAAGCCGGTGAAGCTTCTGAGGCTGACGCTCCAGTTGACAAGAGCCCAGAATCCATCACCGCTGACCTTGAAAAGGCTTCATTGAAGGGCGAGGAGCCTGAGGAAGCCGAAGAAGATGGCGATGTCGATGAAACCGGATTAGATGCCAAGGATATCAGCATCATTGCGGAGCAAACTCAAGTGTCCAGAGCCAAGGCTGTTAAGGCTTTGAGAAAACACAAGGGTGACATGGTCAATGCTATCATGGATTTGTCATAGAGTACTAGTTAGACTTTAATGAATACTTATGGTTCTCCCCATCTTTGGTTTCGCGATTCAATGCTTCAGTTTACGTAAGAGCTAATCTTATGATGTTTTCACGACTTTCGCATGCTTAGTTAGACTCGCTTCAGCCTTCCGCCTCGTCAATGCGACTCTGCCTCTAGGGGCGAAGATTGAACCTTCTCTTCATGAACCTTGTCTTCCGCAGCCGCCGTCTCTGTATTAGAGAGATTATGATCATCGTTCGGGGCCATCTTTAGCTGCCCATTGATGAAGCCGCAATGACGACAAATGTAAGTCACGTTATTGGGGTTATTGCAGCCAGGCGGAGCCAAGCCATTGTGCGTGTAACAATTCGCGCAGATCAAAGCATATCGCTGTTCTATGCTTTCGTTGTGGTCTGAGCCTATTATAAGATCTAGAATTCGATCTTGCAAGGTCCTCTTGTTAGGATTTGACTCAGGCGTAGTATTGTGTTTTGATTGAGAGTTGCTTTTTCGCGTCGCAGTCTCCTCTCTGGGATTTGCTGGGTATGAAGGACCTTGTCTGGTAATATTGGCAGTCACTGGTGGGCTTCTCATTCGAGAATTCAAGTCAGACTTCTGGTTCTGGACAGTCTCTTTACCGCTGGCTTTGACTGCATTTGCTCCATTTCGATCAGAAGTATCATTCAAGTTCACCTCACTCAGATTCCCATTAAACTTCTTCAAGAGTTGATTCGTTTTGCTGAAATTGGTGACTTGTTTCAATTCCTCTAACTTTTCCTTATGCTTCCTTTGGAGATTCTTCAAATTTTGGGTTTTGTTGTGAATCAAGGCATTGAATAACTTATTGACAATGTAGATGAGGACAACAACGACAAAGGGCCCTGCGCTGGCAATTATCAAATTTTGGGTCAGTTGGCCTTGAACCAAAATACTCAATCTGTTGAGTCCAGTTGCAAAAATCCCTAGGCTAGACAAAGAAGACTTGTAAAGAAATGCAACGTAAGCCAGATACAACACGATTCCGTAACAGGTAAAGTTTCTCCTAAAAGATTTCTTTTTTCTTTCCAACTGCGCAATTTGCTTCCTTGTACGAGATATAGCCTGGGTCACTCGAGTAAGCTCCTTTTCAAACTCTTCTGGGTTAAACAGCTTCAGCTGGAAAAGCCCCAAGAACCCCATTTTAGTGCTTGCAGAGGTACAAACAAGACGTGGCGAAATGAGAAATTAGCAGTGTGATCACGTGACTTTATCGCATTAGATGCTGGCCATTTCATCGTATAGGCCTTCTGGTATCTTATGCTTCAATTGACTATTAGAGTTGTATGAAAGTAATTTTTGTGACTTATTAATTTCAAATTGTTTTCAACAATTCATAGTTGTGGGCCTTTACGTGCAATTGTTGTTTATCGATGGACCGTAGAAGCTCGGCTGAGGTCTCACCCCAAATGCGCGACAACTCGTTATCGCTGCATCTCATCAAAGCTTAGTAGTGTGATGCGAAAAAACAGAGGAAAAACATCATATCAGCTACCATAGAAATACAACATCAAAAAACTCACTAACTCTCCTTTTTAAATTCTATTATTATTAAAAGTCATTTTTCTATCATACAATAAATGAGCAAAGATGACCTATCTAATAGGTGACAAAACTATTTCTTTTAAAAGCGAAGAAGTCAGCTACGAGGATGAGCAGCTCATTAAGGCACACCCCCTCGTCTTCCGCTATTGCCTCAACTCCACAACGAGGAAATACCTTTTAGGCATGAAAAAAATGATTCATCTTTACACCGACATCATAACGATTTACGGGTACCTCATCTGGAAAATCCCTGATTTCGATGACGTGACATCGATGACTAATAGAACACGAGTTCAACTAACGCATGTGGAGGAAGACTTGAACAGAATCTTTGGCAAAATTTCAGATCAAGATTCCGATGGATGGGAAGAAAAGTCCTATGAAAAGTCTGTCAAAGTCATGAGTGTCTTAATTCTCAAAAGTTTGAGTGAATCTTTCGATGCCGTTCACAAGAACTTGAACTGCATTGACTTATTTCTCAATACCTTCGACAACCTCAAAAAGCTTTTAATTCCAAGTCTTCTAAAACATACGCAAATGATACAAAAGCTGATAAAGAGCGCGATGTTCTTATTTGGGCTTAACACCATAGTAGATGACATCGGCCAGGTTACAGACTTCTCCCCCGTCGTCATCAAACAACTATCGAAAATTGACTCCATTACAACAGGCATCGAACGAGAAACCAAGTTGATCCAATTCCTTTTTCTCACCATTGACCCCTCCTTGACACAGTACACGAAAATTCTCCTCGGGAAGGCAATATTGAAGGTCGAGATCGACGATGGCTGTTGCCAAATCATAAAACGTCGTGACGTATGTCTTCGTGCTACTGAGAGTGTTGTTAGCATTCCGCTCAATGCTAACCAAAATACCAAAGGTTATCATATGCATTACATTTGTCTCGCGCTTGCATTTTCGCTAGCCGTCGTGGCCGTTCTCTATAAACTTGTGAGCACAGGGTCTCCTGAGCGGCCGCTTTGACACTACTTGAAAGTCATATGGAGAATTCTCAACCCTTCATCATCTCACCTTTGAGCTCTGGCAAACTGTGAGAAAACTCACGCACCGAGGTGCGAGCTGAGGAGCATAAAAAACCGGCGCTATAGGCTGTCTTCACAATCAAACGTACCATCTTTCGGCAATTTGTAGTAGTATTGCAGAATTCCCGATTCGATCTCATTCAATCTGAATGGCTGAAGCCTTATCGTCTGCTCTAGGCGCGTAAGCTCTTGATTGAGTTCCTCCAACTGTGTTAGGTCACGTGATGGTATCAACATTACAAACAACAAGTGAACTCTCGAGGTCCGCTCACTTAAGGTACTGCAGCTCCCCGGCACAAAACGTCGATTCTTTCTAAGAGGCAAAAAAACTTAAGAGTGTCGACGTCTCGAGCCTTCTCGTGGTGTATTTCATAAAGGAAAATACAATCCTTGCCAGTCACCACAAATCATATTTCAATACACACTTCCCTCCGAGAATTTATCGCTCACGCATTTATACAGTTGATAATCTGAGTCTCGACAATCGCGATAATTAATAGACTGATGGGATGTATGACGCTCATCAAATTTACTCAGCAACATACTCCAATGTCCCGGTGTTCGAATTTGTGACCTCGGAGGGTCCCATTATGCGCCGAAAATCTGACTCGTGGATAAACGCTACTCACATTTTGAAGATCGCAAAGTTTCCAAAAGCAAGAAGGACTCGCATTCTCGAGAAAGACGTTCAAACTGGAATTCACGAGAAAGTTCAGGGCGGTTATGGGAAATACCAGGGGACATATGTGCCCTTAGATTTGGGCGCAGAAATAGCCAAGGGTTTCGGAGTTTATGAAGTTTTAAAACCAATATTTGATTTCCAGTATATAGAGGGTGAGTCAACGACACCCCCTCCGGCTCCTAAGCATAACCATGCATCTGCGTCCAATGTCGCTAGAAGACAACTACAACAACAAAAACAACCCAAACAAACGCATGACTTTGAAGATATGAGTGAATCTAACATTTCTGCGTCCTACGGCATGAAAAGGTCAATTGGTGAGGACTTGAGTAGTCCGGGCGAAGATTCTACAAACAAGCGTAAAGGCAGGCCAAAGAGGGTTGTTTTGGCCGGAAGAGGAAGGCCAGTTTTGTCTAAAAGTGAAACTGTTCCCATAGACACTGTCAGAAACTCGACTTCAGGTCCCGTAATTGGAACTTTCAGTTCACGCCAGGATCTGGGAAACAATTTCTCTCCGCAGTTGCCCCCTCTAATGCGTCAGGATACGGATAGAGATGCGCTACTGGTATTAGCCAGCAACATGAACGTCAAAAGAGAGGATTTAGAGGGTGAGAGTAGTGATGATGGTACTTCCAAGAACACATATTCTCAACGAGACAAAGAGAACGGGTACGAGGATGATGATCTTATGAGTGGAAGGGAGCTTTTCGGGTCTAATAACCCAGGACTGTTCAGAAGCTCCTTTGGTAGGGCGATACTGCTGCATAATAAGGGACCACCCAAAATTCCAAAACTTCTAAGCCTAAACGGAAGTCTAAATGAAAATTCACACAACCTACTTCAATTCCATCATCAAAACCGTGATGGTCCTCACTCGAGTAGCGTGAGAGGCGACCAAGCCTCAGTCGAATACTTCAACAACTTACTTAACTTTTTCCTCGAGGACCTGAAGACTGAATCTGAAATTGGCCCTGATGCTCTGAGAAATGAAATACCGAGCCTCAATTTACCAGAAAGAATTTTATCACCTCCACAGCCGTTGGAAAAAATCCAGATTAATCAACCTATAGACAACGAGGGCAACACCATTTTTCATTGGGCATGCTCAATGGCCAACATGAGCATGATAGGATTTCTAATCACAATGTTTTCAAATTTTATTGATGGAAAAATAAAAAACTTTCATGGAGAGACACCGCTTATGTTTCTGGTCCAGTTCAACAACAGCTATCAACTCAGAAACTTTGACAAAATTTTGGACACTCTATTTGACTCTGTGCTCGCCGTGGACAACAATGGCAGGACCTTATTACATCACATCGCTCTTGCATCCTGTAAGAGCGGGCCTGGAAATGGCAAATCATCGGAAGAGTTTAACGCTAAGAAAGAAAGGTACTCCCAATACTATTTCGATGTCACTTTTACAAAATTGCTTGAGCTCACGAATTTCCAAATTCAACAAGGAGAAGAAAATCGTGATCTTGAGGATAAGGAAAAAGTTGTGTCAGAGTTCATTAATCACCAAGACAAAGAGGGAAACAGTGCATTTCATATAATCTCTTATCATCTTTCTAAGAAAAGTATAAAGACTTTTATCAAGTATCACAAGTACATTGATTTCAGCCTCAGGAATTATGTCAATTTATCCGTTGAAGATTATTTAGCATCCCATAACTATGTTCTTCGGTTAGAAAATGAGGATGAAAACGGCGTCGTTACCGCGAGATCTGATGCTTCTAATATGTCTCTATTTCCCGATGGGGCTACACAAAGTTTCGAGACGCATTTACAAAAAACAAAAGCGACGCTCAATTTTCAAAGAATAGCTTCAAACTCCATTACTGAAAAATTGAGTGAGCTTTCATTTCTCATGAATAAAGACCTCGCTGAAAAAGATGATAAGCTCCTCGTCCTCTATGAATTTTACAAATCAATTGAGATCAACAAACTTGAATCTCAGAGAAAAATATTAGACTTATTCAATTTGGGCTACCTCGTTGAAGAACTTCTGCAAAATTACAAGGATTACGCTGAGAGAGACAGCGACGATGTCAGCAACATGAGGCTCATGGATAGCTCTAAAGACTCGCTTATACAGGATGAGATAAATCGCTTGAAAAACGATGTTTGTTTTCAAGTGCTCTCAACGGCAGAGCAGTTTGAAAAGAGTCTAGCGACTTACAAACATGTGCGTGAAAGGCAAGCGAGATGCAACCTTATCAAATGCGAGCAAAATTCGAGTGGTACGAACAGGGAAAAGAGCGCAGTGGAACTCTCAATCGAGCTACAGCATGAAATTCTTAAACGGAAACTACTCTGTCAGAGGCTCTACAACGATGAGTCTAAGGTCTCCTTGTTCGCACAATTCCCTGAGGAACCAAAAGAGAACTATTCTCTGGGTGGAGAAGGACGCGAGAGAAATGAACACCGATACGTCTCAAAAATACTGAACTATCCCCTGGCTGATAAATTATATAAGTATTGCAAACTTATTGCACTTAGCTGCGGAATGTCATTCAAGGAGGTGGAAAATTCAATTGACCTTATTGAAAAGTCGCTAGCTAAATCTGCCAATAGTTCATGAACTCGGTTAATATTCACGGCACACAGCAGACACTGAATATTTAAAGAATTGTAGCTATAGTATGAGCACATGATGTTGTTTTACCGAGACAGCAAGATTGTAGTCTTGTTAATCTAGTTAGCCGAAGGAGCTTGACCTGAATCTTCGGGCGGGTATATCTGGTCGTGTGCGACCAATAAGTTAGCGAAGCAGTGAAAGCCCGGATTCATTCAGATTTCTGTCGGGAAAGAACTCTTGATGTAACATAAGTATGTGATTTATAAGCTTCTTAGTTCTGGTAAGATTTTACGAGACGAAAAAAATGGGTTTAGTATTTTTTTATTCTCCTTTCATTTTTGTGAAGTGTGGGTCATCTGTAAAATAATCGCGGTTTTGGTGTCAAGAAGTAAAACATCAGACCAACTGTGATTGCACTTACTTCTTGTCACGGTATTGCTACCATCAAAAAACGGAAATCAAAACGTGAAAGAGCCATTAAAAGAAGCCTAAAACTTTGCGTCTTTTGCTGCCCAATTGAGACATGATGCAAAATCTACCAGAGTGTAGAAAAGTGTTATTGGAAAGCAGGCGCATTACACAACAGAGGGGTTCACTATTTGGATTCAATGGGAAGAAGGATTGCTCCGAGAATTTCAGGGACTTAAGCATATTTTAAAAATTCAGGAGCAATAAGAATGAGTGAAGCATCTAGAAGGAAGATTAGTCTCGAGTAGCAAATTGATAACACTACTCTGGCTTAGACCCTGCAGCAGCTCGGTTGAGGTGTTTTGTGCACACCTGGTGGGACTCGAAAAAACGGCCTCGCATGGCCGCGACCTCGAGAATGCGACCTCGAGATTGCCGCCAGTAACCGAAACTGGCCGATGGCCGCGATCTGACCCTACATATTTTTTGCAGCCGGGCTAAAAAAATAAATCCTCGGCCCGAATAAGAATCGGGGCCCGCGCCTCAAGTGAAAGACCACAAGAAAGAATTTTGTCCTCTAGATGACTTCCAGTGAAAAAAAATCTTTTGATGAAAACTACACATTATCGCTATCGGCTACTGAGTCTCTGCTGCTGGAGAAGAGCCACGATAGGCAAGATTCTCCGGTGGCATATGAGTGCCAAACTGAAATGAACAAAGGGAAGTCAAAATCCCGCAGGAGCTCTGCTTCGAACAGAGATTTAGAAAATGATTTGACCGAAGAGATGAAGCACTTTGCTGAGGACTACATTCGTGGAGACATGGACGAGGAGAGCTTGCAGATTCAACGAGCAAAGACTAGAATGACTATACTCAGCCAGCTAGCGGACCAGCCAGTTTGTATGGAAGCAGACGATTTTCAGCTTGAGCCAAAAAAACCGTCGATAATGAACGGCGGAGAAGACTTTTGGGAGATAGATCCCGAGCTAGTGACGTGGAAAGCAAATTGCCCTGAAGACCCCAAAAATTGGAGACCTGCTAAAAAAGTTTCGGTGGTCCTAATGGTTTCACTTTACACGTTTGTTTCCCCGATATCTGCCTCAATTCTCTCGCCAGCAATGGAAAGTATCGCTGGTGACTTCAATATTACAAACCTGGCAGTACGTGCTCTTGTGATCTCCATTCACCTCTTGGCATGGGCAATCGGGCCGCTATTTATTGCGCCGTTTAGTGAAAATTATCGATATGGTCGCAAAATTGTATTGAGCTGCACCTGCTGGATTACGGCAGCTCTCAACCTCTCATGCGGGTTCACCCAAAACACCACACAGTTGATCATCTTGAGGTTTGTTTCAGGCCTCTTCTCTGCGACGCCGCTCAACGTTTCGCCCGCTGTGGTAAGTGACATGTACCGCGCTAGGGAGAGAAATGTGCCCTTGGCTGGAGTTTTCCTTGTCCCCTTCTTGGGGGCTGCACTTGCTCCTGTAATTGGGGCATACGTTGTTCAGGCATTCGGCTGGAGATGGGTTGCATATACACTTGCTATAATCAATGGTGCGATCGGTCTTCTCAACATGTTTCTATTCAGCGAAACTTACTCTCCAAAGTTGTTGCAACTAAAGGCTCAAAGCTTGCGTAAAGTTTCTGGAAATCACAATTTGCATACGATCGATGAGCTATCTGAGCAATCTATCGGAAGCGCTTTTTCAAAAGAAAAGTTATGCAGACCAATTGTTCTTCTCTTCACAAACCCTTTGGTGTTCGGCTTGGGATCTTTCATGGCTTTCATCTATGGATTTTTGTACTTGATGATCGTTACCTTCCCTTCCGTTTTCAGAGAAACATATGGTTTCAGCCCGGCTGCATCAGGACTTATGTATCTTTCACTTGGTGTGGGGTTCTTATTGGGTGTTGTGATATGGACTATATTATTGGGTCTTGTGTACAACAGGCTAACAGAAAAAAATGGTGGGACTCCCAAGCCGGAATTTCGTTTGCCTTGCCTCTTTGTCACTGCTGTTATCATTCCCATCGGATTGTTTTGGTATGGCTGGTCCGCCCAAAATAAGCTCCACTGGATTATGCCATGTATTGGCAGTGGAATATTTGCTTTTGGTTTAGTCTGCGTGTTCCAGGTCCTACAAGCTTACTTGATTGATATGAACCCAGCCTATGCTGCATCTTCGATCGCAGCCGCGTCAATCTTCCGATGTCTCCTCGGCTTTCTGTTCCCATTATTTGCCAATCTCATGTACGCCAAACTCGGATACGGCTGGGGGAATACTCTTTGTGGGATCATCAGTTTACTTTTGGGGTTGCCGTTCCCCTACGTATGCTACAGGTATGGAGAGAGACTTCGCCACTGGGCGAACAACCGCCTGAATACCGCGATGATAGAGGAAGACTAAACGATACTGCTCGTGAATTGTTTTCAAGGTTTTGGGCCTTAAAGCTTGCATGACTCTATGCAAGCAGTCGCATGGTCAAGTTATTTGTCGCAGAGATATTAACAAAACCGGGATATATTATAGATAATGATAGCGTTCGCGCAGAAAATGACAATCTAGTTTTAGGTTGGAGAGCCCAGGGAACTTGCAGAGCTCCAAGAGTTGTAAAGCACTACCCTCTTTACTGTTTTATATTGGACTGAGATAGTAAAAAAAGATGACAAGATTAATAGACTACACGTTCGGCACAGGTGCTTGGTGTTTTGACAGCCCCCGCAACCGTTCCTACACACAACCACTTTTATCGGAGCCTTTCGGAAACTCCCCAACTACCAGTCATGAATCAGAGCATACAAGATCCAGAAAAGATCAGTAAGCTTTCATTGGATCTGCTAAAGCCATTACCTCTTCCAAGGACTCTCAGCAATCTCCCGGAGAGTTTTATCGGAACTTTATCTGGGCTGTATGAGCTTACCAGAGGATTCATCAAGTCGCTAGAGACTTATCAAGACAAGGAGACAGAAGTTCGTGCATATATTGAAAAAACTGTTCTGCTAATAAACGGGATTATTAGCCAGATAAACCAATACGAGGGATACAGTAAAGAGATTCAGCAGCAATTACTGGAGCTCGATGTCCTAGTAAAGGAATTCTCCACTCTCGAAACCATCCAATACCAGCTTCTTAGTTCAAGTTACAACGAGCATTTTCTTCGTCTTAAGTACGAAAAGTTACTTAAGCAAGAGGAAGACAGAGCCAAGGCTCTCACAATGCTGTATAGAGAGGACACGGATGGTGACATGTCTCACTTTCTCGCTCTGTTCAAAGAATCGAGAAAGCTCTATCATTTGCGAAGAGAGAAGTTGAATAGGTGGCAGGAGGAGAGGGTTAGTGGTTTTATTTGATCGTCAGTGTACAGTCTTATCCCCTGGGTGACTACGAGTTCTATTCCTTTTTCTTTTCCGTCAAATTGACTGGCTCGGCCGGGTACTGTTCCGTCAACTGATCCGCTGGGCTCACTCCAGCATCAACTTGTGGGTCTGCTTTAGACCCGTGATCATGGACTTGGTGCCCCGATATAAGGGGACTGGACGAGACATTTGAGCGAGCCAGTCAAAAAATCGTCCGCAATGATGAACTTGTGGTACACAAGTAGATTCTGGAGAATCGCCCCATCTTAATGTCATGTATAGCAATGCATGGACTGGCTTTTTCATCAGAGAGGATCTGCACCAAAATCGAGCACGGACAGAGGCCCGCATCCGAGAGGTTCCGGCACACAGCCGTCTACGTTTGGTTAGATGTTGACGCGCGGCAGTTTTCCTAGCATGAAATATAAGACAACGCCGAGTCCCGAGCCGACAGGCAGCGAAAGCAGCAGGCAAGAAAAATATAGCAAGTAAAAAAATCTGATAAAGAACAAAAAGCCGAGACCAGCATTTACAAATCAGGTAGCTTGATCACAAATGGGATACCAGTACATTGTAACAATGGGGAGACAGAATGGGGGAATGAGAAGATTGACAGCTGATACGACAAGAAGAAATGTAGTTTTTCCTATTCGCCAGTTGAAATGTGGTGTTCCAGTTCGGGCGCGGTCGGCAAAAAAGCAAAAAGTGACAGAAGCAAACGATTAAAGGCCGAGCTCCGAGACTGCGCGTTGATATAAAAATTGCCAAGTCGCACTGATATCAAAATATCCTGATAAGCAACCACCTGTCATGTTCAGAAATACAGCCAGAACAGCCAGGCTCTTTTCGACGTCTAGCCGATCATTCAATGCGATTCCAAAGAATCCAACCCCTCCAAAAGCGGGGCTCTTGAAGCGCTCGCTCAAAGCGGTAGCCGGCTTGACTGGCTTGGCCCTCGTTGGTTCTGCGGGAGTTTTAACCTACAAAGTCATGAAGGAGTGTTCTCCTAATGACCAAATAAAGCAATCTAGTACTTTTGAGAACGGACGCAAGAAGAAGACTTTGGTGATTTTGGGTTCGGGCTGGGCTTCCATTCCGCTCTTGAAACACTTGGACACTTCCTTGTATAATGTTGTTATCGTCTCGCCTAGAAATTTCTTTTTGTTCACGCCGTTGCTACCCTCCGTCCCTACTGGAACCGTTGAGGTTAGGTCTATCATTGAGCCAGTCAGAAGTATCACTAGAAAAAAACAAAACGAGGTAATTTATTTGGAGGCCGAGGCCACCGACATCGACCCTGTTAACAACAAATTGACCATTAAGCAATCCACTACTGTACACTCTGGACACTCTGGTACTGATACCGGATCCTCTAAGGGAAGTTTTAGTGAAGACATTATCACCTCCTTGAACTATGACTACTTAGTTGTCGGCGTTGGTGCCAAGCCATCCACTTTCGGCATCCCTGGTGTGGCCGAACACTCAGTGTTCTTGAAAGAAGTCAGTGATTCCGTCAAGATCAGAAAGAACCTTATGGAGGTCATTGAGGCAGCAAACATCTTACCCAAAGGTGATCCAGAGAGAAAGAGATTATTGTCAATTGTTGTCTGCGGCGGTGGTCCAACTGGTGTCGAAACTGCAGGTGAACTTCAGGACTACATTGATCAAGATTTGAAGCTATGGATGCCCGAAGTCGCAGGTGAATTAAAAATTACTCTTGTCGAAGCCATGCCTCACGTTTTGAACATGTTCAATCCCAAATTAGTTGAATACACCCAACAAGTGTTTAAGGACTCGAACATTCAGCTCAAGACCAACACAAGAATTCTGAAAGTGGACGACAAATCTGTTTTTGCATCGCATCATTTAGACGACGGCTCAACTTCTACGATTGAGATTCCATACGGAATGTTGATTTGGGCTACTGGAAACGCACCAAGGGAAATTGTCGGAAACTTGTCTAGAAAGATCGAGGAACAGAAAAATGCCAGAAGAGGATTGTTAGTGGACGACAAGTTCTTGTTGGATGGATCCAATAATATCTTTGCTTTGGGTGATTGCACCTTCACGAAGTACGCCCCAACCGCGCAAGTGGCATTCCAAGAGGGTATTTATTTGGCTGGTGTGTTCAAGAAGTTGGACGAAATTGATTCCTTGAAGTACAGAATTAACAACCCAGGTCCCCAAGATAATGTCGAGAGACTTGCCAAAAAATTGGTGAAGGCAGAGGGCTCAATCGAACCTTTCGAATACAAGCACCAAGGTGCTTTGGCCTACATTGGTTCAGAAAAGGCTGTCGCCGATTTGGTCTGGGGCAACTGGTCTAATATTTCGTCAGGAGGTGCTCTCACTTTCTTGATTTGGAGATCTGCCTATATTTATATGTGCCTTTCCATCAAGAACCAGATTTTGGTGTGTCTTGATTGGGCCAAGGTTTCATTGTTTGGAAGAGACATTTCCAAAGAGTAAATTTATAGATTTAATTCATCGTATTTACTGAAGCTATGCGTCATTTGTAGATCTAAAGTGGCGATAACATCATAAGATCGTATTTGAAGGTGCAGATCAAATACTAATGAGTCTGCTGCAGAATTGGTTTAATATTAAGTCGAATTTTCGAAATGAAGCTGTTCTTGCAGGCTTAAGCTCGTTGCCTACAAAGAACAGAGCTCACACATTTACGCGCTCTTGAGCTGTCAGTTGTATTCCATCGAATGCATTGTATATTTATATTAGAAATGGAAATCTGAAAGGTTATCATCATCATGCTTTTCTTGCCAATGATCATCTCTTGGATAGGGAGGTGAGCTAGGTCTTTGAACATACGACTTTTGATCTGACACAGAGGAGAAAGTGTCCATGTCGTTTGTAGTGTACTCGTCAGAACCTGCAACATCACCATCTTCAGCATCCGATGGGTAGTAACTTTGCTCGGCGGTGATGATACTTCTGACTTTCTTGGGCAAGCGGTCTGGACGGTAGAAACGCAAGTCGACTCTGCCAATAATGTATAAAACATTGATGATCCATTCAAAAGCTCCCCAACAGATGTACATGAGGATTGGAGAACCAGCAGGCGAGAGGTGGCGAGCAATTCTGTCCTGGAACAACACAATACAACGGCACAAGGAACCAATGAAGATCAAGAGGGTAGTCGTGCAAATCAAGGCCATGGACACATTGTGCTTCAAATTACCTCTTTGGTTGGTCAAGCCCTCAACCATGTTGTAGTGATGGTGGGTAGCAGCGATGACCCGGATGGCGTGACGATGGTTGTGGTTTCTCTTCATGAAAGTCTCTTCGGCGTTTTGCGCAGCACCAGGCTGAACAAAGTAGAAGGTCGAGAAGGACTCGATCCACCATGGCTGGTAGGTGTATAAGCTTTCATCCTTCGCCGTGGGAGGAAACAAGTAAGACAAAGAGATCAAACTGATGGATGTAAGCGAGTACAAAATGACACAAATACCAGTGGCCATGTTGACTTTACGCCATTTCACGTAGGCCGACTTGCTCAACAAATTGATGTAAGGAACGAAGGAGGCGAGAACCGTAGACACCACAAGGAAACCCACGACCACGTACATGGTGATCATGACACTCCAGAACAACTTCCGGGAACCACCTACTGGATGTCTCCATGTGAAGAGACGCTGAGCCAACAAAAGATCAAAAGTGGCGAAGATCACCGAAGGGATAATGAGAAAAAACTCACTTGTCAAACCCACCTGAATCAAGGTGGAGTCCTTAGACCACGCGGCACGCAAAGCAAAGCCGCACAACTTCATTGTGCAATTCACCGACCACACAAACGATATCCAAAAGTAGTGACCCCGAGAGTAGTTGATGACGAAAATGAGGAAATGTATAAAGCCGGTGATTGCGAAGAGCACCGTGAAGAGAATGCTGGGGGCAAAGTCTTTGGCTTCGGGGTAGTCGCCGAATAACCCTAGCTGGATGCCGACGGCGTACTTCAAGAAGACGTCGGGCAAATTTGGCCCTAACAAATTCTTGCTGAACTTGACAATGTATAGGATTCCAGTTCCCTCGGTAGCGCCGTTGAAGAGCGGCACGAAAAAATGCAGTAGACCCTTCATTGCCGGGTACCCTTCGAAGTCGTATGGGGCAAACGACGTGTAGTTCAAGCTCATTGTGGCTGTATGAAAAAGCCTGGGTTAGAGGGTATTTTGGGAGGGTATTTTTTCTAGGCTAGTTTGCTTTGTTCGCTTTGGGCGGACCAAATACGTGGGGTTCGACTGCAAATGTCTTGTTGAGTGTTGATTGAGAAGGCACGTTACCCTGGAATGATCAAAAACGAGAGGTGGACTCTACCGCAGGAAGTGAAATAGACAATACTTGGAAATAAGTTGGGGCGCTGGGGCATCGGGACATGGTTCGGGTATTTATAAGAGTAGACCAGCGGGGGTTCGGCCCAAGATGGAATTGCTGCATTAGGAAATATGGGGTTGTGTATTCTGCAGGCGCGAATCGCATCGCCCATTTCGTCCATTGAGAGCGGCGCTACTTTATTCCTGGAACTGTCGTCTGTTTCAAGCCTGGCTTTTTGGAAGGGGATTCCAATAACCAGCACATTTATTAAATGTGCTCGTGCTGACAGCTTGTCTTGGTTGAAACAAAATCCAGCCCAAAGCCGGCTAGTGCTTGACTGACGATAGCGTGGAACCCATCTCGCCTGCATACAGCACCCGCAACAGCGTTCTGCGTATTTCCCAAACGGGATATGAAGAAAGGCGCCATAATCCGCTTACGCAGAGAATGCGTGAGACGTTTTGACTGTGCTGGCTCCAGGACCGGCCCAATTTCAGTGTGCGAGTAATGGCTGCAAGGAGCAAGTCTTTTCACCAGGTCTTTTCTCGGTGAGTGACAGCACCCCCATGCCATACGGCACACAGACACGGCGGGTGCCGATGTTGATCGATCGAAGCACAAGCGAAGGCAATGGCATATGCGAGGCCGAAGGGCGTAGCGAGCTGGCAAAGTAAGGCCTTCAGCGATGCCTCCAAAAGGCCCGTGCCGCCTGGGGATGGTGGATCAACTTGACGCACGTGACCCTTGCGCGGAGCCCTTTGCAGCCCGCCGCACCGCGTCCGGCCTCTTCAACTGCCCACTATGCCCACAGTATCCGTCGACTACTCCGAGGCGCACCGGACGTTGAATGCTGGAGCTGCTGGCACGGATGACGGCCTCGTGGCTCGGACCTCCGGCGACGACGAGCCCTGCA
This sequence comes from Metschnikowia orientalis, assembly GCA_002893665.1. Classification (NCBI taxonomy): domain Eukaryota; kingdom Fungi; phylum Ascomycota; class Pichiomycetes; order Serinales; family Metschnikowiaceae; genus Metschnikowia; species Metschnikowia orientalis. Next base: position 447,611 of record NXGZ01000004.1, on the reverse strand, counting down.
TCTTGTCCACGCCGTTTGGGCTTTGCATCCTCGAAATCCAAGGCGAACTCAACCTCCCGCTAGACGCGCCTCTGCCTCTGGATTCCGTGGACCAAGAGTACAAGGACAATTTCGCCAAGGTGGATTCCGTGAATGATGCCATTCGATTTGGCCAGATGCACTTTGATGCGGCTGATCCTCAGAAAGTTGTGTTGTATGTGGGAAAATCCCAGCGCTTGCTAGGCGCCGTAGAAACCTTGCGTGAGCCCTTGGGGGTGCTACGCGTTTCTCGTGATACCGGCAATCAAGAAATTAAGATCGTGGATATCATCGAAAAGAAGATTTTGTTCAAGCAAAGGCCTCTTCCGGTGATGTGAGCTGCAGGCAGACCTTGTGGCCGAGCCACTAATTCTGGGGAACGGTCTCTTCTTGATTTATCGTCTTTTTGCTAAGGCCCATTCAACGACTTGGTATTTCCTCTGACATTGACTGCCTATGGCACGGTTCCATTTCTGGGCTCCCCACTGACTCCAAACTCATTCTATTTCTGGGCTTCACTCGGACTCCCAATATTATATTCACATCAACAAATGTGTCTTCACATGTACATTTACATCCAGATCCATAATTAACATCCAGATACATAACTAACACCCAGATACATGAATCACCTAGATACTTAATTAACACCCAGATACATAATTAACATCCAGATACATAATTTACATCCACATGCATATTTCATACTTGGGTAGGCCTAGCCCATCTACACGGCGGCGGCCGAGACACTTGAAAGCGTGCATTGCAAGCCCCTTATTATGCTAGTGCTGCGTAAAGTCAATAATTCGGAATCATTCGCCGATGCATAGCACACTAAAGATGCACCTAGCAAATCCAGCCATGGGGGGTCTTCAGAACTTCGCCACAGATGGCTCACTTTCAACAATGTTGTCAAAAATTGTCTGCACCTCGTCTTTGCTGAAGCCCAAATGCTCTTGCATGTAGTTGAGGATTCCACCGTACTTTGTATCAAGCAACTCGATAGTGGCCAACATAGCATCGGACCTTGAGCTGATGAGATTGGCAAACCCCTCTTCCTCGAGAGTGAAATCTTTTCTTCCACTGGCGATCATCTCTGCGACGTATTTGAACTCCTCTTTAGCTCTCAGTTTCTCCAACCTGGCAAGAAACCCGGCTTTGATCTTGTCGTGGTCCGGCTTCAAGCCAATGTGCGTCAACTCGTACTCCTTTGCGATCGTATAGTCTTCCAAGCCGGTGAGCTTCAACACGAGCATGCCGAAAACACCTGTTCTGTCTTTCCCAGCCGTGCAATGAAACAATATGGGTCCACGAGAGTCTCTGAGATCCTCGAACATCTTTCTGAAAGACTCTTTTCCGCAGTCGAGCATGTGGTCATAGATGTTCACGTAAGTATGCCACGAAGTAATCAAGTTTGAGTACCGAGTCGCGATGGCCTGCGGCGAGAAGTCTTCTTTCTTGAAAACAGGGTTGTGGAATCTTACTACGCCAACGCGCTCTAAGCCCTGGGGAATCCCGTCAGTTTCGCATTCCCCATCAGATCTCAAGTCATAGACAGTCTTCACATGGAGGTCAGCTAAAGCTTGCAAGCCCTTTGGTGTAATCGACGCGGTGTTTGCGCAGCGATACATCAAGTTCAGGCGCACATGATATTTGGCCTGAGGATTGTGGGCAAGTCTTGGAGATGCAAGAGCCCAACCTCCCAAATCTCTGAAGTTGCATATACCATCCACACACTTGAAGCGCTTCGTGCACTTGATGTTGTCGCTTGCTGCTTTGAAGCGGATAAGCTCCTCTTCCGTGGATAGATACTTGACAATAATGGAGCTGACAACAGGGTTGTAATTGACAAGTTTCCTTTTGTTGAGGGGCAAGCCATGAGGATTGTAGTCTTCTTCGTCGGCAGGGTTTTCAACACGGTGAAGGCCATAGAAGTTGTGGTCCGCGCCATCGATGAGCTCCAACTGATGGGAGTAAGGGCCACGGTTTAAGTAGTTGGCAAAAAAGGCACAGTCTTCTTTTGGAATGATCTGGTCCTCTAGTCCGTACAAGCTCAACACCGACCAACGACGGGAGAGCTTCTTAACGCTAGCGGTATCTGCGGTAGCCAAAGACCTGAGCTCCTGGTTCGTAATCTTCACGTTAGTCATTTTGCCGTAGCGGAGGGCAGTCTGCTCGAGATACTCGAAGGAGTCGTCAACCGGATAGCGATCCATGACCGTTCTCGACCGAAACCTCAGCGAACAGTTGACGAGGTTGGGCACCGCTATGGCTTTGGCAGCCGTGGCCGGGTTATTCATGAGAGCCTCCTGGGCAACAGCCCACAAAAACATGGCGACGGAGCCACGTGAATGAGCGACAATAGCCAGAAGCACGAAGTGCTTACCAAGCGCATTTGTCTCGGGCGAAAGCACATACTCACATGCATCCTGGATGTCCTCGACATCCAGCTCTAAGACGCGGCCAACTTTGGGGTCGGCGACTTCGGCCAGCGAGCCACAGCCCCGGAAGTCGATTCTCAACGAATAGACGCCGAGTTCTGCCGCCATTTTATGGGCCAACATTTTCTGGTAGCAGTAGTCGCGGTGGCCGCCCTGGCCATGAAGAATTAACACGATTCTGTTGGTGGGCGCAGCGTAGCCTTGGGCCAAAAAGTCGTCATTGTCGACAGAGTGGGGGATTGCCAAAGTGCCTGAAATACCCAATCTGGTTTCGACTTCAATTTCCTTTGGCGCAGGCCAGTCACGTATGCCTTTGAATCTATCCTCGGACCAATCCATAGCGAAATCACAGGAAAAAAGAGGCTAATCGATACGAATTAGGACGATAGAGCCTGATTGGAATGGGCGTTTGGCAGAAGCAGCCAACGCCGTGGATTGGATTTTTCTTGGAGACTGAGTGATTCCAAAGATGAGTTTGTCTCTGAAAACTTAGTACAGCCACAGAGATCGGGAAAAAGCCAGAAGAATGATACCCGAAAAGTGTCCGCTTTTAAGTGTTTCTGGTGTCTTGGTGCAAGCGGCAATGGGTTTTGGTGTGTAAGTAGCCGGAGACCAAAAAGAAATCAGTAGCTGGGAATTAGGCAGTGGCTGCGCGGTTAGGCTTTCTGGCGAATCTGGGGTGTGGCGGAATCGGCATAACTGGCATGAGCCGCGGCGTCTACACAGGGTCCCCGCGTTGACGATCGGCATGTGGGCCCGCTTTTACTTTGAATAAAGCCACGAGAATCGAATAATGAACATTGGTTCCGCTTATCTTAGGGATGTACAGGCTAACGGAGACAAGAGCCTGATGTAGTGAAGCGCATTGTGGCCAAAAGTGGAAAATGGAAGGATGCCGTTTTTGGATGGAGAGCGGGCCTCCAGTTGCAGCCTCTTCGAATGTTCTCTTGAGCCGAGAGATTTTCTTTGGCGCCTGATCGAGTCGTGTTTTGGTACTACTAAAAAGTGTTGGGCTTTTCGTGAATCGAGACGATTGAGATTCATAGTAGATCGTTTTTTACCCATTCTTTCACTTGCTGGATTGCCTTGATGTCATTTCGGGAAGTATGCGAAGAACGATGCGAGTTTCTGTACATACAATTCTAACATAAGTGTGATGCTAGTTATAATGGATTACTTGGATAAATGAAGAATTGCGAAGAAATCAAATTAGTGCTAAGGGTAAAAGTGTCTGTAACTTTCATGTTTTGTATCTAGTTATTCGTCTTAATATATACTTGATTGTTTCCGCTATTTATTTGTCTGAATATATACTTGTGTGATTCCGCTACTTAGTTGTCTTATTGGAAACTTATTAAAGTACGTTGCCGGTGTTTGCTCCAGACCACTTGCTTCACTATATTCGGTATTCTCTGATTTACTCACACCCATTTCTGATGGACTCTTGTTAGACTGCAGAGCTTTTATTCTCAAGCAATAGCACAATAGAACCGCCAGCGCATTCGGCTTTTGAGAAAGCCATAGAAAACACCTAGTAGTGGCTAGTTTTTCGCTGGTTCATAATCCCTCTTCGGCTGGTCGCATTTGCCCGCTTCCTCGATCTTCTTCCTCTGCTTTTCGAGATGCCGAGCGTTCACGACATCCACGGAATCGTTGACGTCTCTTTTGCTCAATGGGACGTAGTTTTTGAAGTTACGGCCCATTCCGTCACCCACGTTAATGGCGCCGCCAGTTTCCTGCTGCAGGAACAGCGGCGGCATAAAAACATCTTCAACCATCTGCGCCACTTGCGCTTTGAGCTGGTAGTCAGTCAACTCTCCATTGAAGCGCTTGTGTTCCTTTGATATTCTTGGCAACTGCGTGCCATCGAACCCACGTTCGGGATTAACCCATTCCATCTCCGGAAACACACAGTCATAGAGCACCAAGGGGATGTCATTGGCCATCTCATATACCGGCTTGCTGGGGTACCGCTCAGGGTCCATCAAATCAGTAACCACCGACGGCGACTCGAGCTTCTGGCCAACAAGAAACAAGACGGCGATCATGCACCGCACCTGATGCCACAAAAAGGCAGACCCTTGCAAGTCGAACACATAGAACTCCTCGCTGTGGGGAAGAATCTTGGCAGAGTAAACCTCGCGACAGTGGTTGGTGATCTGCTTCGATCCATCGATTTTACAGAAGTTGCGGAAATCGTGCACGCCCTCATAAAGCAGCGCCGCCTCTTGCATCTTCTCGAGATCTAGCCCGCTTTTTTTGAACAAGTATTTGTAGTGTCTGTACGAGCAGCTGAATCGAGCATCGAAATTCTCGGGCGGCCTCAAACACACTGCAGTCATGCGGATATCTGGCGGCAAGAGCGAGTTCAAGATATTGATGTACGGGAGCTCCCGGGCATCCATATTGGCATCCTTCTGTTCGCTTCTGCTCAAGTTGGACCGGATGTTCAATGAGATCACCTGGTTCAATGCACTGACTCCTTTGTCGGTGCGCCCACAACGGCTGAAGCCACAGCTGATAGGCTCAGGCTCGCTTATGAGCTTGGCCTTGGCCATGGCCCGGAGAATCTCTCCTTCCACCGTGGGTAAAGGTGTTGGCTCAAATTGGAAGTTGAGTCCGTTGTAGTTCCACCCCATGTACGCAAAGCGGAGTGCAATGAAGCGCGTGTCAAACCGGGAAAAATCGAACCGTCTCTTCTTGGCCACATTTTGCGATTCGCTTGGTTCCAAGTCTTTTGTGCTGTCAATCGGAGTCAAGGTCCCTGGGTTTACCGGCGCTGAACTGGGACTATCTGGGACCTCTGCCGGCCGCAGAACCACAGTCCCTCCTTCAAGCTCGAGAATCCGCTTGATAAGGTTTTTTTTAGACCATTTTTCGTAGGAAGTTGTGGAGGCCATTCTGACGAACCTCTTTAACATAGGCCTAGCAAGCAGGAGAACCGGGGCTTGACTGCAGGCCTTGGAAGAACTGAAGATTTGGCCCTTGCAAAAAACCGTTGTTTCACGCTTGCACACAAGTACGCCTTAGGCCTGGATCAAACTGAAAACGAGTGCTGCACACTTGCCAATGCTACGACAGAGTTGACTTCTGAAGTCCCATCTCAATGCCGTTCTCCGGCACGCAGCAACCACTGGGCGTGCATGTAACAGACTGTCTGTCTGGACTGACTGCGGGTCCAGCCACTACATTCAAAATGGGACTGCACAAAGAGCCCGGGTTGAAAGAGAGCAAGGAGCTGAACACTGACTCGAGTCCTATTTTGCCAGCTATTCACCTATCCTGCTTTCTGGTTGTCTCATCTTGCAGCCACCACTGTCGCGGCTAACCAACGCCAGAAAAACCGGTTGGCGCGGGATGTACGGGTGTAACTCCAGCTCATCCCGCCTACCCCATCGCGGCGGGTCATCACCGCTCTAATTCTTACCCCGCTTGACATATATCCCCGGCATTTTCCCAGAAAGAGTCCGTGTTGTCTTCCGCCGCGTGCCCTCAAGCATTTTGCACCAAAAACACGCTCATCCCTGCACGCCCTGCCCAGAGAAATATCGCCATGTCGCTTCTGTGGTCCAAGCTTTCAGAGCAGATGCACCCTTGGATTAACGAGGCCGTGGCGTCGCTTGGCTACCCGTCCATGACACCAGTCCAGGCGTCCACCATCCCTCTTTTCAGTGGTAACAAAGACGTCGTGGTGGAGTCGGTCACGGGATCCGGCAAGACGCTATCGTTCGTGATTCCCGTATTGCACCACGTGTCGAACAAACTCTATGGCGAACTCAACTCGGGAGACCACGGAGAGCCGCTCAAAAAGGGCCACATGGCCGCTGTGGTCTTGGCTCCGACCAGGGAGTTGGCTAGTCAGATCCAGCAGGTATTCAACGAGGTGCTCCAGTATTTGCCGGACCATTTGCCCCAAATCAAGACCCAGCTCGTGGTGGGCTCACTTTCCTCTGTTCGGGAGGACTTGGACACTTTTTTGACGGCCAGATCGCTGATTATCATCGCCACACCCGGCCGTTTGGCCGACTTGCTCAAGTCCGCTAAGGTGTCAACCGCCTCGGTGGAGATTGCCGTTTTGGACGAGGCAGATAAGCTTTTAGACTTGTCGTTTGAAACCGAGGTCGTTTCGATCTTGAAACAGCTTCCAAGTCAAAGAAGAACAGGGTTGTACTCCGCCACACTCTCTGCCGCTGGCGATAAAATCTTCCGAACCGGCATGAAGAATCCGGTCCGAATCTCCGTGCTGTCCAAGTCTGCGGGCAAAACCTCGGCGCCAGCGTCCTTGACGATACAGTATTGCCTTGTGAAGCTGGAACACAAGCTCACAGCTTTTCTTAATCTTCTAGAGCATTACAACTTCAAGAAGTGCATTGCGTACTTCCCCACTTGCACGTCGGTGAAGCATTTCTACAATGTCATCAAGGCAGCTGGAAATAGCAATGCCTTCTACTCTTTGCACGGCCAGTTAAGCACGAGCTCAAGACTCAAGACCCTCAAAAGCTTCCACGATGGCGACAGGGAGAGCAAGCACATTCTTATGACAACGGATGTGGCAGCCCGAGGAATCGACATTCCGGACGTGGACTTAGTTATTCAGCTAGACCCGCCCACGGACCCCGACATGTTCTTACACAGATGTGGACGCACGGGCCGTGCCAACAAGGTAGGACGTGCCCTTGTGTTTTTGAACGAGGGCTCCAGCGAGCAGGACTATATCGATTTTTTGGCAGTCAAAAAGATCCAGGTGGACGAGTTTGAACTTCCTATTGATTTGAAGTTCCACGAACGCTTTCAAAAGCAGCTCGAGAAATTCATGAGGCAAGACAGAGGCCACCATGAGCAGGCCGTAAAATCATATGTGGGGTTTGTTCGCTATTATCAAAAGCACATTGCGTCGAGTATATTCCGCATGCAAACGTTGGACTACCTTGGGATGGCCAAAATGTACGGCTTGTTCCGGTTGCCCAAAATGCCTGAGACAAAGCACATTCCCCGGGATCAGTTTCCTGAAAATGGCTGGTTGGTCGAGGCCTTTGACATGGATCAATTTGCGTATGCAGACAAGGCCAAAGAAAGCTTGAGGTTGGAGAACATGGCCTCCGAAAAGGAGAAGAAGATTCAAGATGCCAAGCAGCGCAAAATTTTAAAGAAGAAGAACGAGGCTTGGTCCGTGAAGGTCGACACCAAAGAGACACGAAACACTCGACGCGAGAAAAACAAAAGGAAGCGAGAAGCTATTGAGAAGCAGCTCGAAGACGAGCCTTCTTCTGACGACGATGGCCAGAATAAAACCGACTGGAAAGACATGGTGCGGGAGAGGAAGAAGACCAAGTCGGAGATGCAAGGTTCATTTGATGATTTGTAGAGGCAAGGATGCATGTCCTCGGGTCAGGCTTCTTCCATTTTGATAGACCTCATATCAAGCCCCAAGAGTGGGAATAAATATCGCAAATTCAGCTATACTTTCCACCTTGCGCTTGTAGATCTGATTCCATCAAACACAAATAGGTTGTCCAACGGGATGTACTGCGATGTAAGCGCTTTTAGAACCTCTTGTGCAGCCACTCCGCCCATGAAGCTGCACAAGTTTGCGTAGCTCGGAGTATCATGAAGAAAGACTTCCTTCACAACCTTCTCCAACAGGGATGGTAGCGGCTGCAAGGGGCTTTTCTTGTCAGAGTGCGCAGCAAGGTCAACGAACACTGTTTTGAAGCCGGCGAAGCCATCAGGCCTTCCCAAATCGTACCACCTATGAAGCGCTAGAATGGCAAAGTACACCACTAGCTCATTGGCAGTGTCGTTTTCAAAACAACTCCTGAGCTGCAGCGCCATGTCTGGCGAAAAGGAACATCTAGATCCGGTAGAGACGTGGAGAAATGCTGCATTCTTGCAAAACACCTCGACCAACAGCAGGCTGATCTCTTGCTCCAGCCTTCCCACGAGCTTGTACGTCTCGCGCAAGCAGGCCGTGAAAGCGGCCCGGTCTTGGATGGCCTTCTCTCGGTAGATGGCCTGCAAGCGCACATAGTCGGAGGTCGTGGCCGTCATGTCGGGGAGATTCCCCGGGAGGGGAAGAAAACCACCGGCAGTCTCGAGAAATCTACCAAGCGCATGGACATATAGCCAGAACACCGTGGAATTCAGGTTGACGTGGGTTGCCTCTGGCCGAGCCACAAGGTCTCGCACGGAGGCCGGCACCAGCGTGACCTGCAAGGCTCTATGGATACTCAGGGAAGCCTCGAGGAAATTGGCCTCCTGCGCCAAGTTTCGAGCCATGCTCTCGATGTAGTGCTTCTGGAAAGCCTTCTTTTCTTTGTAGCCAACCGGGCACAGGGTGCCAGTCAGCAGGCGCCAAGAAGCCAAGGCTTTGAGAAAAATCACAATATACGGCACATGAGCATGGTCGGTGGCATCTAGCGACGCCAAGTCGAAACTGTCGGCAAATTGCTGGAGCTGGGGCCACGGAACATCGATACGGAGGTCATATGTCTTCGAAGGGTCGTGTGTTTCGATGATGGTGATCTCTTTACACACCATGCGCACAGCACCATAGAAGCCCACAGTTGAGACGAGAAAAAGCGGGGTATTGCACTCCCAGAGCTCTTCTTGGAGCGCCTGAAGATGCTCTGTCGCCACGTGGCCACACACCACAACAGCTGCAAATGCACGGAGGTCAGGCAGAGCGTGCCCCAGGTCCAGATTGTGGCCATTTTTGGTCAATACAGAGGCAAGGGACTGCTCCACAAAAGAGCCTGAGACGTCGGGATTGAGTTCACATAGGCAATCACACATCGAAGCGGCTCTATTGCGGCCGATATCGGAGTCTTTGAAGAACAAGTTGCCGCTAAGATCGTCTGGCTGCACAGGTTTGTCATCGATGATGGTAAAAGAGCGGATTCCGGGAAGAACGAGATTTTTGAGGAGTTCTGCGCCGACCGCATTGGCATTTATGAGGCAAATATCGGATTTCTGGAGCCGCCGTTGGCCATTAGAGGCCCAGAGCCGAAGCTGGCGGTCGTATTTTTCCGACATAGGGCCCGAGAGAGGCTCTTTTCAGGGTGTAAAAGGAAGCGGCTCACGGAGGTAACGAGGAAAGTGAGAAGTATAAGAAGGATATAGAAATTCAAAGAGCTGGGTGAATTACGGCAGCCAATGGAGGCAGGGCCAGACCGTGGAGATTGCACTGTTAAACTAAGTGCATGCTGCCTATACATCTCCCCACGCGGGAGGCACTGGTGCATGCCAGGCCATGGTAGATTACACTTTCTTCAGTGTATTCAGTTGATACCATATACCATCTATGATGACATCTGCTACCTCCTCTCCTAAGCACCTCTGTGTCTACATGGGGAAAAATTTTGCACTGGAGAAGACAACTGCTCAAATGGTGGAGTCTGCATCGCTTTAATGGAGACCGCCTGAAGCACATCCACCACGGCGATTCATTCAATTTTGCGTAGTTTCGAAAGCAGGATTCGGTCCAACAGGGAAGCATCAAATAAATTCATGGTTTTAGCCACTGAGGACGCGACAATCCTTGCGGGCTGTTCTAGGGTTAAGTGGCTGCAAAATGGCTCGGGTCACACTATATGCAAGAACAAAGACAGCACCCTTGCCGATTTGCCATTGGGCCAGCGTCGAAAGTGTGGGTGCAACTGGTACACCGACTGACAAGGAGACTGTTGGAATAAAAGGCACAAAGGGATGTCCGAAGGGGGAGTATAGACTGGACAGTGCGTTCGAGATGCACGTGCGAAACGCTCACATGATTTGAACAAGACCGTCTACACTGATTTGACATGGTGGTTGCCAGATCGAGTTCCTTCTGTATCCCAGTCTTTGTGAGGTTCAATGAAAGTCCCACGATCTGGAGACTTATTAGTGTCAAACTTCAAAAGGTAAGGGTTTTAAACTTTTAAAGGTAAGCGCCTTTCACATTTCCCCAAATCCGTCAGTGTTAGCCTGCAAAGCCCCATTCAACTAATTTCAGCGGATTGGGAAGACCGGCGGAAGGCGGTTTTCTCATTAATGTGTTGGGCAAAGAGCTCTCGTTTCTAGCAATTGCAAAAGCCCATCTCTGCAATTTTCTGAGTGCCCTTACTGGCCATTGCCCAAAAGCCGTGGGAATTGTTTAAAGTCATTCTTCCATGCGACTTGCCAGTCGAGGACAACGCTTTTGAGTCTAATGTAGTGTGGCTTGGAGGGGCTGATTAGCATGCGGGCAAGAGGAGAATCGAATTAAGGCCACGCATAGCATCAAACGGACGGCTTTGCCCAGCAGAGCCCGTGCTAAAGCAAAAATAGATAGCGACAATGGCTGCAAAAAGATGTCAGCAGTTTAGAGGGAGGGCGGAGAAAAACGGACACAAGGCAAGGTACAGTATATTCCCAAGAAGGAAATAGAAAGCCCCGGGAATTCAACAGAAAGCACCCAACCTCCAGGGCCACAGGACCAAGAAAATACCACCGCAAACAGATTACACAATCTCGCAGCCCTTTTTGGAGCCCATCAATTCCTCATAACGCTCTTTGTCCATCTCCCTCAATTTCTCCTTCACTTCGTCAGGAAAATAACGCTTGATGAGGCCCATGGCCTCGAAATCCAAATTGCTCGAGTCGGCCATGGTGATGGCGTTTTCATAGCGACAGAATGGACAGTCGTTCTTATTCCGCTGCTTGAGTTTCACCAAGCATCGCACACAGAAAATGTGGCCACACTGCAAGCGAATAGGTTTGAATGCTATGGACGTGCAGATCGGGCACGTGTAGTCGTCGAGTTGGGGGATCAACGTCAAGAGCTTACTTTGCATAACAAAACAGATCAGCTGCGCCACCGACTTGCCGTGCATGGAGACGTGGTCATCGGACATGAGCTTGGGGAACTTGGACGACACGTTCAAGCTGGTCTGTTTGTCGAACTTCTTCAAGATCTTGCGTAAGGCCTCAGTGTTGATTGACTGGTACTGAATGATTTTCAAGAGCCGGAGGTTGAGCGTGATGAAGCTTTGGTACGCCAGAGACGTGGCCTTCTTGTTGTAGCCAATGATATGGGAGGTCTCGACGCGGTTCTGGTATTCGCCAAGACTAAGCTTGATCTGCTCCGAGCTCTTTTCGAGCATCTTGGACTCGATCTCGTTGTAGCGAAAGTACACCTCGGAGTCGAGATACATGCGGAAGAGCTCCCGCCACTTGTAAAGATCGCTCTTGCGTTCCGAGAAACGGAGGATTTTGGCGCTCAAGGCGTCTATGTCCTTGATCAATTGCTGCTCCTCGCTGGTGCGGATCAGATCCAAGTTGCGGAGCTCGTTGTTCAACAACCCGAAAAACTTCACGTCCGAGTTGAGCTTGATGATGATTTCCCGGTTGCACACCTCCACCACCTGGTCTCCTCCGATGCCGCCATCCTCGTTGGACGTGGTTGGCAGAAGTACGTAGTTATCACTGGAGTCTTTTTTGAGCTCCACTACTTGCGGCTCCTGGCGGCTGGGCTCCCGCGTGTCCTCGTCATCGGTGATTGCCGCATTGACTTTGGCCCGAATCACTTCCGCCAACTCCGCCACGTACTCGTTGCTCAATTTTGTGTCTTCGGTGTCGGCTAGAACAATTTTGAGGTACAGCACCACCTGGTTCTGGTGCTTTTTGAGCACGTACTGTGCCACGATCGGGTTGCTCGGCACGGTGTCGTCCGGCTGTAACTCCACGGTTTTGCTGTCGTCTTGAAGGAGGAGTTTGAGGTTGGACTTCGAGAGCCCGAGAAACTCGAGTTCCTTGACTATACGGCCAATGCACTTTTTAAGCACTTTGTACTGGATAGCGGCCTCGATCCATTCCTGAGGAATTTCCTCTTCGATGAGGGTTTGTTGGAACACTTTTGCAAACTTCATCTCAATATCTTTACAAAGGTGATTCTGAATGTGAGTGTCAAAGACCACAGTTGGGTGTGACCAGAGTAGGCTGGCAATTTGGCTGAAGGTGAGTGCTGGCGGCTAGGAAGCGAAAGTCGATGTAGATGTGGGCGCCCGCTTGTTAACGGTGATCCTTGTGCACCAGCCTTGCCTGGAATAAGAAGAGCTGGGTTTCGCGCTAAGTGCGGCTAATGCATGGGGAAGGTGAAGAAACGTGGTGTGGGTTTATTAGCCGTGCTGATGATGGGCCGCCCCAACCTGCAGAGAGAGCTCACAGTAAAAAATGTACTCTCCGATACCGGGAGTCGAACCCGGGTTTGCTCGGTGAAAGCGAACCGTGGTAGCCGTTACACTATATCGGAAATATAACGATTTTTAGAAACGTGGAAGTTTACAGAGACACAGAAAACAGTTCATTTTTTGGAATGGCGGCAGATTAAATCTGACAGGCGGCCGATTTCAATACCTGAGTCTAGAGTATGCTGAGAGGAGTATTTTTAGGGAAGCCCGAAGGAATTCCAAGCCACGTGACACGAGCGGTTTGTATAAAGCAGCATTCGGTTCTTGGATTAAATTGCCTTGGAGGAAAAAAGAGACGGTTGCGGTAGCAGGACTTTAGAGTAGAATAATGGGACATGTAACATACAAAGAGTCAGGCGATACTTAGATCGCAAGGTTTAAGCAGTGACGTTTGGGTTTTTGATCTGCTGGCATGCAACAAAAAGCATCAAAACGTCTAGTAGAATACGAAGAAGAACACAACACAACACGTCCCTCATGCTCTTTTCCAATATTTTGCTCTTTTTGTTTGCACAGGCCTGCTGTGGTATGTCCTTGTCAGGGGCTTTGCCTCAAATTTCATCCCAGGTGCTAGGGTCGATGAGAAGCAACAGGTATCCAGATGGCAGGCCTATATTCAGCACACTTCTGATCCTCAAGTTCCCCTGGAGTACAATCGCCAAAGAGGTGACGAAAAGTCACCAACAACAGGTTCCTCAAATCCAAGTTATAAGTCATCCTAACTGCTCGAATTCTTCACGGGAGGAGATGGAAGTTTTACTCAAAGTGTATCCCAATGTCCGGGTCCATTGCCAAGCAGAAGGCAGTACTCTCTTTCCGTCGCCAAATGAAATCCCCGAGAACAGTGCCACCGGAACCAAATGGATCTCTGTGTATAGTCCCATGAGAAGCGTCCCATCCACCATGTCCTTCATCGAAGTTTTGAAAATCTCCGAGGTCAACTCGTCCATGATCCGGGTTCCAATAGGCCCATGCGCAAGGCCTGCCCAACTGGGCTCTGGAGTTCTTGAAACCCTGGTAACTCTGAGTATCCTTACACGGGCTCTCGTGGGTGCATCGAAAAGCTTTTCCTTCTTGAACGGCGGGCTTTCATTGTCCGGAAATTTGGGGCTCTCGGGCGAGGCAACATACACAGTAGCCTGTAACTACCAGAACGCAGCCGTGAGGCCAATCGCTGAAATATCCTCCGTGATTGCAACAGAAAACACCCGCAAGTGGTTTGTCGACACCAGGGGACCCAAATTGTTCCATTTTACAGACTGGAAAACCCTGGAGCAAGTTTATGTGACTGATAATGCTTTGATGTTTTCTTGTGTGTCAGAGAAGCATATGCCTGATGTCTGCGATTGGGAATCTTTTATGGTGGGAGCCGGGTCGAGAAAAGAACTGACAAAGTCTGTATTAGCTTAGTGACCAATGGTTCCACAAGCCAAGTTCGAAAAGTAATGACATGCAAGTAAGGGACCGATATCACCAAATGGCGAAGACGGTTAGAAGGGTGGTTTCGTATCCGAGGACGTGACAACAAGTTGCACTAGGTGTTCAAATATGACATCGTTTTGTTCGAACTAAGGATGCACCAAGAAAAAAAAGTTCTTCAATCTCTTTCAGATCATGACATGTGAAATATAACGTGTTCATATGAAATCGGAAAGCACTATCATGTCAAAATCTGATGAAACAAAATCATGGTGGAGATGCTTGAAGCAACAACATCACTTTTTTGGAATGATGATAGACAAAAAGCTAGTTTGACCAAGAAAGTGAACGGGATTGATTCTGGTTTGAAACTCATTGTCAGCCACATCAACTGTAAAAAAGGCCCGTTTGAAAACCAAAATAGTCACTTGAATTGCAGAGAAAACGCCGGTTTAAACCATAAGACACATTAGAGACCCAAAACACGGCTTAAAGCAAAACACTCACTCGAATTGTGAGAGACGGGTTACGCTTCAAAACAAATGAGTACCTTCCATTCCGAAAAATCCCTTCAATAATAATATTGAATCATGCTTGATTAATTTTAAAAAAGCCTTGTTACAAACCAAGAGACTCGGTTGAATTCTGTAACTCTAGAAAATGCTGTTTCGAAAATCAAAAGCAGAAGAGTCCCATAAATCATGAGCCTGTCCAAGCTCTGATGAAGCAGTCACCCCTGCATTCTAAACTTTTGCAAGCATGCCTGGATTCTTAAACTTTTGCAAGCATGCCTGGATTCTTAAACTTTTGCAAGCATGCCTGGATTCTAAAACTTCTCATAATAATCATTCCATTCCCGTGAAACTAAAGCCTTTTTTAAGGAACCAAACAAAAGCAAAACAATGTCTTGTCTAGGAGAATCCCCGCTGGACCTTTAAATTTGAAAACTAGCGAGGACCTGTAACTTTGAAACCAGTCACGAGAACTTGCCCTAATCGGAACTTAAATCAAACCACCTGCATTCTTGGTGAATATAAGAATTTTGTCCTGGCTCAAACCCATCCGAAAACTTGTTTCAAAATTCATACCCTCTAGCTGAAAATTGCTATTAGGATTTAAGACGCAATATCAAGCATTAGGTATAGAGCTCAACTCGAAACAGAGAAGTGACGATTCCAAGATGGTCAGAAACAGAGGCAGCAAGAGAATTGCCCAAACAGAGGAAGCAAGAGGAATCTAAACAGAGGCAGGAAAACTCAGAGGAAGATTTCCTACTCCAGAAAGTTTGTTGCAAAAGAGGGTTGCAAAAGAGAGTTGCAAAAGAGAGTTGCAAAAGAGAGTTGCAAAAGAGAGTTGCAAAAGAGAGTTGCAAAAGAGAGTTGCAAAAGAGAGTTGCAAAAGAGAGTTGCAAAAGAGTGACGGAACCAAAAAGAACGCGCGCGAACTTCACCAGATGTACACGTGCAAAAGCTGCGATTACCCAACACTAGCTATTTAAAAGACACTGCTATAACCAAACCACCACCATGGACTTAGAACTAGAACCAACGTTGAACTCGATAATCCAGCAGGACACGTTGAAGTGGATCTTTGTGGGAGGCAAAGGAGGCGTGGGAAAAACCACGACGTCGTCGTCCATTGCAGTGCAGTTGGCTTTGGCATACCCTAAAGACGAGTTTTTGTTGATTTCGACAGACCCGGCACACAACTTGTCGGACGCGTTTTGCCAGAAGTTCGGCAAAGATGCCCGAAAGGTGGAGGGCTTGGCCAACCTCTCGTGTATGGAAATCGACCCTAGTGCTGCCATGACAGACTTGCAAAGCCAGGCACAACAATACAACAACGATCCCAACGACCCCTTAAAGAGCATGATGAGCGACATGACGGGGTCCATTCCCGGAATCGACGAGGCGTTGTCGTTCATGGAGGTGTTGAAACACATCAAGTCGCAGAAGAAAAGCGCCAATGCAGACGACAACGACTCGACCATTGCGTACAAGACGATTATTTTCGACACGGCACCCACCGGCCACACGCTCAGATTCTTGCAATTGCCAGCCACGTTGGAGAAGTTGTTGTCGAAGTTTCAGGACTTGTCCGGAAAGTTGGGCCCCATGATGAAGATGCTTGGAGGAGGCGCTAACCAGCAGGACATTTTCGGCAAGTTGAGCGAGATTCAGGAAAGCGTGACCGAGGTCAACGAGCAATTCACCAACCCGGACTTGACCACGTTTGTGTGCGTGTGCATCTCCGAATTCTTGTCGTTGTACGAAACGGAAAGAATGATCCAGGAGTTGATGAGCTACAACATGGACGTGAACTCGATTGTGGTGAACCAATTGTTGTTCAGCGACGACGATGACTGCAAGAGGTGCCAGGCGAGATGGAAGATGCAGAAGAAGTACTTGGGGCAGATGAACGAGTTGTACGAGGACTACCACTTGGTGAAGATGCCTTTGTTGGGGTCGGAGATCCGTGGAGTCAACAACTTGAAGAAGTTCTCCAAGTTCTTGTTGAAGCCTTACGATCCGAAGGTGGACGGCGACTTGGTCTTTGAATTGGAGGAGGCCAAGTAGGGTAAGTATCGAATCGACCGGGTTTGGCCACGTCGGCCGTCCTGCAGGGTGGCTCCGCTCTCGCGGGTTGTAGGAACTGGTGGAGAACGTGGAATACGATAAAGTAAACACATGGCTCGGGGAAACCAGAGAGACTTGGCCAGGGCCAAGAACTTGAAAAAGCAGCAAGAGGCTCTGAAATCAAAGAAGGAGGGAGACCCGAAAAAAAGAATGGAATCCGACGCTGAGAAAATGAGACAGAAGCAGGCCATAGGTATGTAAGGAAACACTGTACGACGGTCTTGACGAGAGGTTTGAAAGATATACTAACCGTCAGCCGATGCAAAGAAAAACGAATCCAAGAAGTAGGTGAGATTTTATCGTACTGCGAAGGAAGGCAGAACTTGGAACTGACGTGATTTGATGTGACTTGGCATTATCGTTTGGGAATGGTCGTAGATTCCCTTAGGTCTTGTGGACTACGAGACTGGTTTGAAGAGAGACTAGTTTGAAGAGAGACTAGTTTGAAGAGAAATTGGTTTGAAGAGAGACTAGTTTGAAGAGAGACTAGTTTGAAGAGAAATTGGTTTGAAGAGAGACTAGTTTGAAGAGAGACTAGTTTGAAGAGAGATTGGTTCGAAAGACTGCTCGTTTCAAAAAAGGTGATTTCGTTTCATCTAGCGGATCCGAACATTGGAGAGAGATTCCGCAAGAAGCTTTCTGAAGGATTAGCTCCTGAAGAGATGGTTAAGAGCGACTCACATTGGACTTGAAATATTTTTGAGTCTGTGGGAAGGGTGCTCTTCGAATGTTTTCAGAGTAAGAGAAGGAGGCTTCTCGAAGAATTTCTCAAACCTCAGGAAGTGCTCCGAAGGGATTGTTTCAGAGTGACTTTGAAGGGACTGTTTTAGAGTGACTTTGAAGGGATTGTTTCAGAGTGACTTTGAAGGGATTGTTTCAGAGTGACTTTGAAGGGACTGTTTTAGAGTGACTTTGAAGGGATTGTTTCAGAGTGACTTTGAAGGGATTGTTTCAGAGTGACTTTGAAGGGATTGTTTCAGAGTGACTTCGAAGGGATTGTTCCAGAGTGACTTTGAAGGGACTGTTTCAGAGTGTGACGCTTCGAATGCGGCTTGTGGTGAATTCTTCAAACACTGGGCTCTTCAGAATACCCCAAACAGGAAATACCCAGCGCAAACGGTACTTGTCATCTCATCTCTTGACCGTATTTGTTGGGATTTTAGTTTTCAGTATTGATGTCCCAAAATATTATGTTGTAGAGATACCCGAGATACTGCTCTTCGTGAAAGGGTCCCGTGTCTGCCTTTGGATTCATTTCTTAGCCAAATGGGCTGTAGTTGTTGGCTATTCTGAAAATCTCCCATAGGCGGTGACTTTAGCTGTTCGGATTCCACGAAAATTCGGTCTTTATCTAGTCCTTAGGACATGGCGAATGCACAAGGCCATCACCGGTTGCTAAGGGTATATTACTGAAGTGGTCCGCTTCTCTAGAACTGTTAAATCTTAAAATACTGATTTCAAAAAAGAAGACGATCAAGAAGAAGTTCATAGAGTTTACATTCATTACTGGTACCACCTACAGCAACATACAAGTCATAGCCAGCTTTTACATCATAGCAGTGCCCAACTATCAGTTATAGCTAAAGAATAGGATTCAGTAGCAATTGAAGCACGAACCCTCATAAGGACTTTATCTTATATTTATAATAAATTTTATCAGCATTGAAGGTGTAAAATCAGGAAAATTTCCAATACCGGTTGCAACTCGGAGTTTTTTTTGCAGTGTCAGCAACGATTTCTCCACTTTTCTCAAAGAGCTGGTTGCAATTTCTTGCTACACCGTTATAAGAGCCTTTCTTCAAAGGATAGCAAAAAGAGTTGAACCTAGATGAGTGTTAAAGGTTTTGGCTTCACTCCTTTATATGAGCCTGTGAAGTATTCTTTGATTTAGTTATTAACATAATGTTAAACCTTCATTCTATTCCCAGCAAAATACAACATTTAGGGCATACTGTTTAATACATCATATATGACTTTGAAAGCATTGCTAGTAGAAACGGAGTTTCGATCATACTACCAACGCACATATAACCATTAAGTATTAGATTCAAAGACAAAAGAAGATCTAGTTGTAAAACAGTATACCAGTTTTGAAAATTATTAATTGCAGCTAAAGCTTTTTGTTTACCTTCTTTAGTGTTGCTGTCTTTTATATACAGAAATACACTTGAAGGAAGTTAAGATGAGTCAGACCCACAAAAAGAATTAGCAGAATTATAAATATTACGTTTAATAATAAGAATAATGTGAAGCAACTGAGAAAGTAAATAAAGTAATAATAAAGAGAATATGTGTTTTGCTTTTTATAAATTTTGGTCACAGAAATCTTGAAAATTAACAAAGCCAGGATGATACACTTGACTTTCAAATTGAGACAAATTGCAGTAAGGTAAAAAGGCTCTTTTATGCGGTTGAGATAATAAAGATGATAGAAGATTGTTAATTGGGGTCAAATTGGGCAGAGATAAGGGAGATTTCGAACGAGAAGAAACTAGTGAAAGAGAACGAATAAATAGAACGCTATACGGGTATTAGACCCATAATCCTGTATCAGTTGGGAATCCCGTATCTTCCCGTTTTTGTTTTTTTTTTGTTTCATCCTTCTGCTTACCATTTTTAGAACCCAATTTCTCTTTATTTCTAGGCATTTATTTTGCACCCAATTCCGTTATTAATACCCATCTATGTCAGACCCATTAATTTCGAAAATCATTCAATTCAAAAAATATATATCGGAATCTTCAAATTCCGAAATCATATAGTCTCCAATTCAATTCCCCTAAGCTTGATTTCCGCTGGGTGCCTTGTCTTTCGAATTTACTCGAAATCTCGGAAAACGTTTTCGGTCAAATTCCTTGAAACGAGAGAGAGAAGTTTTTTGAAGACGAGGATCTGAAGAATATTGAAGACGAGAATCTGAAGAATCTTGAAGGCGAGGATTTGAAGATTTTTGAAAACGAAGACCTTAAGATTTTTGAAAACGAAAACAAGAATATTGAAATCTTTCCTCGCACTGAGACCTAAAAACAAGATTTAAATCATGTCTGGGGAACCACTCCACTTCGTGCCTCCACACAGATTTTCAAAACTCTCTGCAACCTTCCACCTTTGAAAACCGTCATATAGTATCGCAGATAGCTAAATCATTGTGTTGAATCTTGTTTCTAACGTGTTTCCGGACCTGCTCCTGCACACAGCAAACCGCCCTCGGTGATCTCGGCGGCCCCGACCCTTAAAGCACCCCATTCCTAAATGTTGATCACCGAAAGCTTCCACGATGTGCAGACATCCTACGGCACCACGATGCGTTTGTTCGTGTACCACCCAGTGGTGCCCAATTACCCGCACGCCAAATTCCCGGGCGTGATCGTGTACCTGGAAATCTATCAGGTGACCGGACCCGTGTCCCGGTTTGCCAAAGACATTGCCGGCCAAGGATACGTGGTGGTGGCACCGTCGATCTACCACAACTTCGAGCCCTGGAACGCCTTGTCGTACGATGCAGCAGGTACCGACAAAGGCAACCGCTACAAGGTGGAAAAGGAGTTGCGGTCATATGACGAAGACAACGCCTTGGCAGTGGAGTACCTCCAAAGCTTGGCCACGTGCACGGGCAAGATCGGCGCCACGGGGATGTGTTTGGGAGGCCACTTGGCGTTCCGGGCTGCGTTGCACCCTGCGGTGAGTGCAGCGTTCTGTTTTTTTGCCACGGACATTCACAACCACGCTTTGGGCAAGGGCCAAAACGACGATTCGTTGGCCCGGTGCGGCGAGATCCGCGCCGAGTTGATCATGGTGTTCGGGGACAAGGACAACCACGTGCCGCTCGAGGGTCGGGACTTGATCAGGGCCGAGTTGCGCCGCCACAAGGTGCCTCTTACGTTCATGGAGGTCAACGAGGCCCAGCATGCGTTTATCCGGGACGAGAACTCCAAGGACCGCTATGATCCGGGCGTCACCAAGTTGTGCATGGACTGGTTGTTGGACTTGTTTCACCGCCGCTTGACATTGGACTTGGGGGACAATGATGGGCTCGATGTGCCTGTTGAGGATGTGTGCTAGGTGTGTTCGCAGGTGGCGTTGAGGCGGTGTTGAGGTGGTGCCCGGTTCTAGGTCCCGGTTCCAGGTCCCGGTTCCAGGTCCCGGTTCCAGGTCCCGGTTCCAGGTCCCAGTTCCAGGTCCCAGTTCTAGGTCCCGGTTCCAGGTCCCGGTTCCAGGTCCCGGTTCCAGGCCCCAACACGTGAATTTGCAAGAGCCGACTCAGAGAGTCACTTGTGCCAGCAAGTACCGACGCTTAGATCGCTTCGCCCGCCTTACACTTGAGCTATGCTAACCCTGTATCGCTCACCTTCTAATGGAAGAACGTTCTACTGGCTTATCCTCTACCGTCAGTCGTTTCTAGCTCTAAGACGTATTCCTAGCCTCTGGTCTCTCCAAGCCCCAGTGCTCTACGAACAGCAACATGTCTCTCCCATGAAAAAATCAAATTTCAAATACTTTTTCATCCGGATCTCCCTTTCGATCCTCTATTCTGTCAGACCATTCAGACCATTTACACTTCGGACCTTAGACCCCGGCTGCGATCCTGCACGTGCGTGGAGCGGCCGGAGCGCGAAAACGGTGTGCGCACGCCCGAAAAAACTTCACGCAAACGCACTCTCCTCTGCCCCAGGAACCCCTTTCCAACCACCCACAATGAGACCAATCAAATTAATGGGACACGAGCGTTCCTTAACGCAAGTCAAGTTCAACCGCGAGGGTGACATCTTGTTCTCCGTTGCCAAGGACGCCTCCGCATCCATCTGGTACTCCTCAAACGGAGAGAGACTCGGGACCTTGGAGGGTCACAAGGGTACTATCTGGTCCATTGACGTCGACAGCAAAACTAATCTTTGTGCCACCGGCAGTGCCGACACCTCCATCCGTTTGTGGAAAGTGGAGACCGGAGAATGCGTGTTCCAGTGGACCGCCGAGTCGCCCGTCAAGCGGGTGGCGTTTTCCCCCGACAACTCCAAGTTGTTGGCCGTCAACGACAACGTCATGGGAAGCGCAGGTGCCATTTCCTTGTACGACTTGAACTATGACAACGTGCACGACCAACAGGTGGAGCCCAGTCTTGTGATTCGGACCAGGCCCGACGCCACGCACGTGACCGTGGCTGGCTGGTCCGCCGACGGCGAATACATTATCGCCGGCCACAAGGACGGGTATGTGTCCAAATACGACGCCAAGACGGGCGAGTTCCTTGCGACCGTGCAAGTACACGGCATCCACAACGAGGAGAACAACGTTCAGATCACAGACATCCAGTTTGCCTTGGAAGACAGACTGTATTTTATCACCGCCTCCAAGGACAAGACCGCCGCGTTGGTTGATGTCAAGACGCTCGAGCTCTTGAAGGTCTACAAGGCTGACGCGCCAATCAACACTGCCGCCATCACCCCAAAGAAGAACTTTGTCATTTTGGGAGGAGGTCAGGAGGCCCGGAATGTCACCACCACATCGGAGTCTCAGGGTAAGTTCGAGGCCAGATTCTACCACAAAATCTTCATGGATGAAATCGGCAGAGTGAAGGGCCACTTCGGTCCATTGAACACGGTTGCCGTCCACCCAGACGACTTGGGCTACGTGTCTGGGGGTGAAGATGGTTTCATCAGAGTCCACTACTACGACAAGTCCTACTACGATTTCGAGTTTGATGCTGAGAGAACAGACAGAGTCATGTCCCAATCCCAACAGGCTTCCGCTACCGCTGCTGCCAACTAAACCTAGCATTGCAAATGGGGGCTACCCTATCACTTACCTGAATTCACCCAAAACAAATGAATAGAGAAATATAATGTACACACAGAAGATGGAGTCTTCCACACGCCGACTGATTACGATGTATGTCACCTTAGATGGATGCCGAAAGCCGGAGAAAACAGTATCGTGCACCGCGGACATGTGCTGTCGGTATATGCGTGTCATTTACGAGATACGATGGGCGGGCATGGATGAATGTGTAATTTATGATACAGATGCGGCGAATTGAAGATGCGAAAAGCAAGGCAGTCTTGCGTTGGTTCTTTCGTTAGATCGTAGAAAATTGTGTCTGGGACGAAACGCTCTGAGCGGCTATGTCCATGAAGGCGAATCAGTGGTGAGCCACTTTCAACGAGAGAAGACTCTGCACACATTGGGTGTCCTTTGTGTTTCCCTGTGACTTGTTCATGCTGTTGGTATCGATGGCGCCGAGAGGTTTTCTCTCCTTTGGCGTGAGTTTAAATGTCATCAACTGGTTGGATGCTGATGCGGATTGCCTGGCAAATTCCGGCTGCTTCTTGTTGGTGAGATTCATGACGAGTCGTCTACACCCGGGGATTTCTTTTTTCTCTGAGTGGGAGCTGGCGAGCATCTTGGATAGCAAAGACACCTTTGTGGTCGCGTCCTTGTTCAAAATGGGCTGATTCAAGTTCGAAGTGGAGTATGATCTAATGGGCGACAGTTGCGCCATGGCAGGGCTTTCTGCAAATTGCTGCGAATGGGATTTAATGATGGATGGCCTGATTGGGGTGGACTCGTGGAGCGGCGTTGGGGCACCCTCAGTGTTGACAGCTGATGCCACAGAGGAATCGGGAGTTGGAGGCAACTCCGTAATCTCCTTGTCCGTTGACTTGAGTCGGCGGAGAGATTGCCTCTTGTTTTGGAACCAGATCTGAATAGCCTTTTCCGTCATGTTGACTTTTTTAGCAATTTCGATTCTCCTGTGCTTCTCCGGGGTGGAGCCGTAGGAGAATTCCTGGTTTAAGATAGAAAGCTCGTTTGGAGAGGTTCTCCGGCGCTTTCTTCTGGCCAAAGAGGCGTTGTCTATGGATGGTTCCTGAGAGGGATAGGTTGCAGGAGAATGGCTGATGAAGGCAAAGTCCCTAGAGGGAGAGGTTGTGGCGGCGGCCTTTCTTTTAGTGGCCGGCTTGATCATTGAATCATTGACCATTGAGATGTCGGCATCAGACACATCCGCCGTTACGTTTGCGGCAAAAACCGAGGAGTGTTTGGTGTTCAGGCGCGAAGGGGAGACGGGCTTCAAAGAGGAGCTGGTGAAAGCTGACGATGGAGCGGCGGCGGAGTAACGAGGCGTCTGTAGGGGCGTGGTCAATGAACCAATTGAAGGCAACTGTTGTTTGTAAGGAGTCAGTTCCACCGCATTGAGAAGAGAGGATAAAGGGGGAAGCAGGAAGCTGGGCTTGGTCAAGGGTTGTCTGAGCCTATCCAAGGGAGGCAATGGTTTTTCTGGGGTGGATGAGATGAACATGACAAAACCAAGAAGGCGTCAGTTTGGGGTGCAAATGAATGAAAGCGGACGAAGGCAGGAAGCACAAGCGAAAACAAAGAGGTCAGGCAAAAATAGGAATCGACGTGGCGATGCAAGTATATATATATGCACAAGGAATTTTATTTATGTAGAATTTGTGCGCAGCGTCGGAACACGAAATGACCACAAAACAGGGGAGCTGCCCGAAATAGTAAATGCAAGTAAATAAAAAAAAAAAGAAAACAGCGGTTTGTACTGTACACAAGCCCAACTATCCCGATTCACCCTTAATTTCGCACTCCATGCAAGTAATATCTGCCGCGGGAAAGCGACATACGTGGACTTTTCATGCAAGTCGTGTCTTTGTTTACATTTCGCGCTAAATTACATGCGTTTCGTGATTGTTTTGGTACGCGCCTTGCATGCACACACTTTGAAGGAAGGCCTTGACAACAGCGCATGTGTGGGTGGCAGCAGCCATGAAACAAGGGAATGACGCGAGCCGGACCATTGTGGGCCCGAGGTGTTTGGGTGTAAGTCACCCCGGAATGGCTGTCACTCTTCTGAAACATGACTAGGACCTGGCGATGGTTTGTGAAACACGCTTGAAACTGGCACAGCCCTGACTTTGCCGGAACTTGGGGGAGGAAATGGTGGGAGACAAATCACTAGTAAAGACGTTTCCCAAAATGGAAGTTTTGTGGGTACGCTTGAGCGTTTTTTTGGTGCAAGAACGGTTGCCTGCAGGACCACCGCCAATTCGCGTGGACGTGAGAACGCAAACCTCGCAAGCCTCACACCACGGTGTCGCGACACGCCGCGCTTACGAGGACTGAAACCGACATGAGACGCTCGTAGGACCGCGGCAAAACGGGCTGCTGATGCGCCGTGGTGTACTGGTCTACCACAGGCGTATACGAGCCCAGGAAGATGTCGGGAAGCGGTGGCAACTCTGTTTCAGGGGCATGACACTGTCATGTGCCAAACAACCCAGTTTGTGAGTTTCATCAATACTGGCCTGCATGGGCCGTCGCGTTTTAGATTTCCTCAGAGCAACGCACAGGAATGCAGGCGAGCGCGAAGCGCGGCCGGAACCGCACGTGCACATGCACGTGATGCACTGCACGTGTACCGGATCACGTGACTTACCGCATGTGCCGCCGTCACGCGGCGCGCGCCACGTGGGCACGCTCACCAGCAAAGAACACCCCAAACCCACCATCCACCGCTATGTTCCGGGCAATCTTAGCAACCGCCCTAGTGGTGGCTCTTCTCCGGATGCTTTCCATGCGCCAATCGGGCGACACGCTCTTTTACAACTTGGCTCAACAGCCGCTCGCCAATTCCCACCGCCAGGCCCTCAGCAAACTAGGACTCACCCCCAAGCCACTGGTGACCATCGAAAACCCCCTTACCGGCGACAAAAAGACGCTCCACGGGCGCTTTTTGCACATCACCGACATGCACCCCGACGAATACTACAAGGCCGGCAGCGACATCGACAACGGGGTGTGCCACGGCGGAAAGGGAAACGCCGGAAAATACGGCGACGCCGTTTTGGGCTGTGACGCCCCCTTTGTTTTGGTGGAGCAGACGCTCGACTGGGTGCAGCGCCACTTGAAGGACAAAATCGACTTTATTGTGTGGACCGGCGACAACATGCGGCACGACAACGACCGCAGCCGGCCGCGGACGGAACAGAGCATCTTGGAAATGAACGAGAGAATCAGCGGGATGATGCAGGAGCGGTTCGGCGACTTGCCGATCCCGTCGTTGGGCAACAACGACGTGTACCCGCACAACTTGTGTGCCACGGGGCCCACGCTCCAGACCAGAGAGCTCTACAAGATCTGGCGCAGCTTCATTCCGCAGCACCAGATGCACACGTTCAGCCGCGGCGTGTACTTCTTCCAGGAGGTGATCCCCAACCGCTTGGCGGTGCTCTCGATCAACACGCTCTACTTGTTCCAGAGCAACCCGTTGGTGGACAGCTGCGACAACCGCAAGGACCCGGGGTACAAGCTCTTCTTGTGGTTGGGGTACGTGCTCAAGGAGATGCGCCAGCGCAACATGAAGGTGTGGATGACGGGGCACGTGCCGCCCAACACCAAGAACTACGACGTGTCGTGCCTCCGCAAGTACGTGGCCTGGTCCCACGAGTACCGCGACGTGATCATCGGCGGCTTGTACGGCCACATGAACATGGACCACTTCATTCCCTTGGACGCGGTGCAGGCGTACGACTCCATCGAGGCCAAGTTCCGTGCCGACGGCTACGACTACGGCCTGCTCGCGCTGTTTGACGTGGCGGCCGAGGCGTCCGACTCCGAGGACGGCCTGGACGCGGACTTCCCCGACGTCTCCTTGGACCAGCTCTCCCAGCAGGACGGCGGTCCGTTCCAGGGCGCAGGACTCGCCGTGGACTTCTCCAAGCCGCAGTTCTCCGTGCAGGGCGGAGTCCCCAACAACAAGGTCAGCTACATGGAGGGGCTCCGGGACACGCTTTACGGGGCCATCAAGGGCCGCAGGAAGTCCGGCGCCTTTGGCGAGCGCTACTCCGTCGTGCACGTGACCCCCAGTATCGTGCCCACCTTCAACCCGGGCATCCGCGTGTGGGAGTACAACATCTCGGCGTTGTACGAGGAGAAGTCCGTGGAGGCCCAGCCCTGGGACGCGTTTTTCCGGAACCTCGACCATGTTTTGGACCAGCACACGGCGGAGGCCGAGGCCGAGGCCCCCGCGTTCTCGGCGCTCTCCGGCAAGAAGTCCCGCAAGGACAAGACGTTGCCGCCCAAGATGCCGAAAGACCGGCCGCTCGGCCCGGCTTACGTGCCCCAGCTCTACACGCCCGAGCGCTACGTGCAGTACTACATTGACTTGAAGAGCCTCAACTCAGGCGACAAGGACTTTGGCTTTGAGATTCAGTACATGACCGACGACAAGCACTACAAGATGCCGGACCTCACGGTGTCGCTGTGGTTGGACTTGGGGCGCAAGTTGGGCCGCAAGCTGGGTAAGAAGGGCAAGAAGGGCAAAAAGGGCGCCCACGACGCGCTTTGGAAGCGCTATCTCCACAATGTGTTTGCGGCCTGTGGCTACGAGGACATGGGGTACGGCTAGTGATGCGCGCGGAAGCGGGAGCCGGTGCGCACGTGACGTGTTAGGGCTTGCGCACCGGCGTGGGTAGTCACGTGTGTGCGCGCAGCACCCGGCAGGCGTCCCAAAAAAATTTTCAGCGCTCCGGGTGCTTTTCTTCTTCATCTTTATTGAGTGCCATTAAATACTCCTAACGAAGAAATTTTATCGAAATGGGTGGAACTCGTGAAAAGAAAGTGCAATACTTCGCCAAGTTGAAGGAGTTGTTGACCGAATACAAGTCCATTCTTGTTGTTGGTGTCGACAATGTCTCCTCTCAACAAATGCACGAGGTCAGAAAGTCCTTGAGAGGTGATGCTCATGTCCTCATGGGTAAGAACACCATGGTCAGAAGAGCCGTCAGAGGTTTCTTGGCCGACTTGCCAGAGTACGAGAAGTTGTTGCCTTTCATCAAGGGTAACGTTGGTTTCATTTTCACCAACGCTGACTTGAAGACCATCAGAGAGACTGTTGTGTCCAACGTTGTCGCTGCCCCAGCCAGAGCTGGTGCCGTTGCTCCAAAGGACGTCTACGTTCCAGCCGGTAACACCGGTATGGAGCCAGGTAAGACCTCTTTCTTCCAGGCTTTGGGTGTCCCAACCAAGATTGCCAGAGGTTTCATTGAGATTGTCTCTGACGTCAAGGTCGTTGAGGCTGGCAACAAGGTCGGTCCTTCCGAGGCTTCTTTGCTTAACTTGTTGAACATCTCTCCATTCACCTACGGTTTGACTGTTGTTCAAGTTTACGACAACGGCCAAGTTTTCCCTGCCGAGATCTTGGACATCACCGACGACGAGTTGCTCGCTCACTTCATGTCTGCCATCACCACCATCGCCTCTGTGTCTTTGGCTGTTGGCTACCCAACCTTGCCATCCGTCGGTCACTCCGTCATCAACCACTACAAGAACGTTTTGGCTTTGTCGATTGCTACTGACTACACTTTCGAGGGCTCCGAGGCCATCAAGGACAGATTGGCCAACCCTGAGGCTTACGCCGCTGCTGCTCCTGCTGCCGCTGCTGCCGGTTCTTCCGACGCTGCTGCTGAGGAAGCTCCTGCTGAAGAGGCCGACGAGTCTGACGACGACATGGGTTTCGGTTTGTTTGACTAAGCGTGTATACATTTAAATCAAGCACCATCCTGATTGTTTAGCGAGCTGACAATTCTGTAGACTAACAGTAGACCGATTTCTGTCTGCGGAGGTACTGGTGTGCGAAGGTGGTCTGCCAGTGCAACTCCCCTTGTGTGCAGGCCGCACTCGCCTTTTTGCACCCACCCAAAGTGGCCTTCCGCGCCAAGTCCCTCTAACATCACCTTCCACCTGGCCTGCTTTGGAAACCGCTTCCATAGCTAACAGCCCGGCTACTGCACACTGTCAACTTTGCAATGCTGCCTTCGCCTGCATTTCCCCAGTGTCGCTCGGGCGCAAGACCGCCGTGCAAACAAGCCTACCAGAATATGCGATTAGGTCAGGATTCACTTCCAACTCACAATTCCCTGCCTTCAGCAACGCAGAATTCTCTGCATTTGGCAGCCAATGGCTCGCACACGCCCGCATCGGGACAAGGAGGCCCGGCAGTTTCCGGAGCCACGCAAGCTGACACTGCACAGAGCAGTGATGGTCTCGGGTTTAGTACCTATAGTGGACCTCGGCCGCCGTCGGAGAACAAGCTCAGACTGGGCCTTGCCCTAATCAGCAACCTCAGTTTCGAGGGCCTTGAGAAATTCGAAAAGACGCCCGATGTTTTGATGAAGTTGCGCAACATTTTGATGGAGACCACGTACTATTGCATCCAGGTGAACCGGGACGTCTACGACGAGTTTGTGTTGGGATTACGGCAGAAAAGCTGCTTGTACATGGAGAAGTTGGTGCTCCAGGCACTCCGCATGTGCCAGAGCAGCCCGCTGACCACCACCTGCTTCCATGTCATCAAGTGTGTCCATGACATCACGCTCTTGACGTTCACCTTCACCAATCCGTACAAAAACCCGCAGTTTTTGGTGCAGCAGCCGGACCGGCACGGCGCGGGACTTGTGGCGTTTGCGGCGGTGACCCGGTCTCTTCTTGCGTCGGTGCTGGCCATCAAAGAAGGCTTGGAATGTCGTGCCTCGGCTGCTGCGATCAACAACACCCCACGCGAGCTCTTCCGCTTCGAGTCCCGGGAAATCCTCAAGTACCTCAAGCGAATCAACGTCATTCTCATCAATAATGCCGTGCCCGACGAGCAGACGGCACTCTTCTTTTTGGATGTGCTCAAGGGAGACGAGCTTGTTTTGCACGACTTTGAGCTTCTTGACGAGTACCTCAGCCACTTTTCCCGACTCTGCATCCACGTGCAGCAGTCGCCGCCGTCCAAGTCCAAGGACCACTGTGGGTGTGTTGTTTCAGAGGAGCACGCCTGTTTGCCGGACTCGCTGCAAAATGGCGCTGGATGCAAAGTAATGCCTTCTGCAAGCAGCCCTACTCGTTGCGAAGGTCACGACTCTTCACAAGAAGGTGGAAGTGCACGGAAAAACTCTATATCTTGCAGCCAGGAAGCAGAATGCGGTCCCACTTCAAATGCTGTCAGTGTCACTAGCGAGTTCTTTCGAAAGATGATCCCCCAAGATGCGTCCGCTTCAAACGCCAACCGTCGATGCAAATGTCAAGTAGGTGGGATCGACAATGGGGGCCATTTGGGTCGTCAGCACCGAAACGGGGCCAGCTGTGGGCAGAGCCAGCAGACGTATCTCAAGCAGCAAAAGCAACTCATGCAAAAGCCGTTTTTAGACTTGATCTGCAACTTCCCCAAGATGACCTGGTGCACGTCGTTGCAGTCCATCAGCTACCTTCAGATATTCGTCGATTTGTACAATGAGCTTTACGACGAGGAGCTCGTCATCGAGCAGAACTACGCCAATGGAGGGTACATCGAGGACACCGTTGTTCGGCGCGTTTACGAGAAAGTGAAGGTTGAACGGGGCCATGTCAACCATCACCAGGCTGGCCATGCGCACCAAGTGAAGATCCCGGACTTTGTCAAATACTTTTCCAACGACAGCATGGCCTTTCAAAATTCGGACGTCTCTCCCTCTGAAGACTACGACGTGGGCCCTCTGGAGGACTTTCCCATACGAAGCACGCATCTGGCGCCCGTTCTAGGCTCTAATTTCCAGGACCCCCGCCTTGTATCTGCAGGTGACAGACTCCGTGATATTGGACAACCAAGCAGAAGTCGGCTAGTTGCAGAAAGCGGAGCAGCTCAAGAAAGTAACGAGGAGCCCCTGCTGGGAAACGGCCGCCCCGCTGAACCAGATCACGGCGTCGCACACCCGGGGCCGAATGAGCGGCTGCAAAACACAAGCGGCTTTCGAAACCACGTTCCCAGCGAGCTCCGAACTCAACTATTGAAGGACTTGGAACTCTCGGACGCCTCCAGGCAGCCCCAGCACGCGCCGCTCCAATACAAAGGGCGGCGTGGCCGCGAGAAGCAGTATCTCATGACGTACAACATGCTCTGCGAGACCGAGTACTTCAATAACTCGGAGTTCTGGTGCACGAACTACGGACAATTGAAGAGGCAGTTTGACGCAGAGAGCCGCCAGGTCACAAGCTGCCAGGTCCAAGGGCTCAGCCGGCCCAAATCATACTGTGAAACGCCGCCAGGACTGAGTTGCAGCGAAGACGACCCGAAAGAGAAAAGAGACTCCGCAGGAGTGGCTCCAACCTCCGTTGACGACGAGAGCCCTTTCTCTGCGTCGTCCCCCAGACAAAGTGTGTTAAAGAGCCCCAGCGAGCCTGAGGAGATCCGCATGCCCGCAGGAAGTCGGATTCCCTTGTCTCTCAAAGTCTATCAGTTGAACGAGGCCGTGGCACAGGAGGTTCGCAACCGGCGGGCCGACTACGAGGACGAGCATATGGTGCCCAGAGTGGAGTTCAAAGCGATTAAATGCTTGAAATGCAAGCTCGTGCCGTGGCATAAGCATGACAAGTCCGGATAAGCAGCCATGCCTTGCACTGGCATGAAAGTACTGAAGCGCCATTACGTTGAAAGTACCGGGACTCTTTGCGCTCATGTCCAGCATGTCCAGCATGTCCAGCACTCATTGCTACAAACAACCATCGCTATGATTACGTCCATTAGCTATATACAGCTTGGTACAGAAGACTCAGACGTGGGCTTTCTTCCATGGGATGAGACAGTGCCAGTACGGTATGGCATCTTTGGGGGGTCACGACAGTGTCTCTTGGGTTCCGACATAGTTGCCTGCCTCGGCTCAATCCCGGTGCCTGGCCAAGGTTTGCTTCTCTTCCGTGATAGTCGTGGGGCCCTCCACCACGGGTTTCTCCACGATCTGGGTGACCTTGTTTCCCTTAGGCCACGAATCGGGCAACAAGCCGGCTCTTTTGAACAAAAAGCCGATCCGGTCGGAAACCGACGCTCCGACACCAAGCCAGTATTTGGCTCTGTGGAAGTCCAACTCGATGTTTTTGTATGGCTTGACGCCCTGGGCTTTTTCATCAGGCGAAAGCGGTGTGGCTATCGGGTTGTACGTGCCAATGACCTCGATGGGCAACGCATCTCTGGCCTTCCTGCTGTTGGCGACCACGATGTTGTATACAGGCTGGTGTTTTCTGCCGAACCTGGCTAGCCGGATTTTCACTGTGTTGGAGACCATGCCGGTGGTTGCGGTGTTAAGGCTTGGCTACTCGAAGCCATGCCTGGTGATGGTGTGCGGGCGCGAGTTTTTTTGGTCCGCGCACGACACGGGCCCGGTGCCCCAGACTGAGTCTGCTGCCCCGGCGGCTGTGTGCCGGAGAGGTGTAGTGAGGCGGATGAGGCCGCTCCTGGCGCCGGAGGCGAGGGTGCAGCCGGCGTGGGCTGAGGTTGGCGGGGCGGGTTGCGGGCCAGGCCCTGCATACAGACGCGAGTCTTGTCCTATACTTAATTCTCTATGAAACGGTCTAACTACACGCCGGCGTTTTGGACCAACACTTGTGATGCTTGAAACCGCTAGAGCTTCTTTCTAGCCTTGAATTTCTGTTTGGGCTTGGACACCCGGGCATGTGCACCCTTCCTGGCCGCAGTCGCGGGAGTGGATTTTGCAGCCGCCTCGTCATCAGACCAGTCGTCGTCGTCCTTAGTTTTCTTGAACTTCAACTTGTTTTTCTGGCCACGGACTGGCGCCTGCTTGACTGCATCCAAGTACGCGTCGATGCCCCCGGTAGCATTCAAGGGATCGTCGGACTTTTGCACCATGTCCTTGAACACGATCTTGCCGTTCTTCATCTCCACATTGTGTCTCTCCACGTCCTTCTTGGAGAATTTTTTGGGCTTGGACGAGGAGATGTGCAGGAGCGTCTGGCGGTCCAACAAGTTCAACGGCTCGTCGCCGGTGTCGAGAATAAACTGGTCAGAGCCCTTGTTTCGCTTTGTGCGAGAAGAGGCCTCAGGTTGCTCGTCTTCGGCGTCCAGCTCCGAGTCGTACACGGCCTCCTCGTAGGCGGACATGAACTTCTTGGACTTGTCGGAGGCGGCGCCCGGCTCGGCAGCGTCCTTCTTCTTGGCTCTGGCCTTGGACTTTTTGATGTTGGCCACCAACTTGCGGTCGGCTTCGGGAATGGCGGTCTCCACGGCGTCCACGCCAAACTTGCGGATGAGCCTCTCGATGATGTGCTTGACCTTCAGCTTGAAGTGGCCCTTGTGTTCGTGGGACCACTTCATCAACTTGGCAAGAAGCTCGGACAAGTTGCTGCGGATCATGTCCTCGGGCAACGCCAAGACCTCGACCTTGACGAAGCCAATGGCGGCCTTGGCGATCTCGCGCGAGTTGGACGTCAAGAACAACTCGACGGTGGAGCACAACTCGACCAAGAGCTCCACGGGAATCTGGTCCTTGTACTCGTACAAGACGCAGGAGATGGCGGTGATGGACGCCGAGATCATGTGGGGCAGCAGCGCGGCAAGCCCGGCGCTGAGCATGGTGAAGAACTGGGTCAAGGAGGCGTCGGTGTGGGACTCTGTGTCGGACTCGAAGCCGCTGATGCGGTGGTTCTGGATGACGCCGCCCTGGGCCATTTTGTTGCCCATGGACACGAGGAGGTCGTAGGCGGCCACCCGCGACTTTTCGTTGACGTCTTTGGTGGACATGATGACCTCCTGGATGACGGAGGGAATGAAATGCAAGTCGCTGGCAGGCAACACCGAGACGATGTACTTCAAGGCAAGCAAGCGCGAGGCACGGGCCGAGGTGTGGGTGGAGTTGGTGGTGTCCACGAAGACCTTCTCGATGTCCTGGATGTACGAGGCAAGCGACTGCTCGCCGTGCTCGACCTCGCTCAAGCGCAAGAGGATGCGGTAGGAGCGCTTCTGCATCAAGGGCAGGCCCAGCAAGCCCACGGAGGACGAGAAAATGGCCAAGAGCGCGTTGTAGCAGTCCGGGGGCACGTACTTGGCCATGGCCACGACCAAGTCCATCATGGTCAAGCTCAACAGTGGCGGGGCGTTTTTGTCGGTCTTCTTGGCGGAGGCGTCAGCCAGCTCGGCAGCCTCGTCGTCCATGGCCTTCTTCAACAAGCCACAGACCTTGTCGAAGGTCTCGGACAAGTCGGGCTTGGGGATGATCTGCAAGTAGGTGTCGATGGTCTCGAGCACGAAGCCACGCGAGTCGGGCATGGTGGAGGAGAACACGTTGAACAACACGGACAAGATGTTGGAGGCCATGCCGGCCAAGTAGGTCACGTTGGCGCGGGCCAGGTCGAGCGGGAAGGCCTCGAGCATCACGGGGTCGTCGGCCAAGGCGCCGTTGCTGTAGGCCAAGTTGGACTCGACGAGCAAGCGGAGCGCATGGCAGATCTGGGTGCGCAAGGCCACGTTGGAGTACAAGAGGCTGGAGAGGTTAGCGGCAAAGGCGGCGGAGAAGGCGGCCGGGAGGTCGGTGGGCAAGTCGCAGAAGTGGGGCAAGAGCGACCAGACCTGGTCGACGATGGTCTGGAAGATCTTGTTGTTGAGCGAGTCGTTCTTGTTGGCGCGGGCATTGGCGTCGATCTTGGCCTGGAACACGTCGATCACGGGCATGATGTTGCGCTGGTAGTAGGCGAGGCTGGCGCAGCGCACGTTGTCCCGCAAGAGCGGAAGCATCCAGGCCCGGCCGGGCCCCGAGGCGGCGGGAAGGAGGTTGAGCGGGAGCAGGTCCAAGACGACCTCGGGCCCCAAGGCCAGGATGCACGCGGCAATGAAGTCCTCGGCCTCCTTGTTGTAGGGGAAGTTGTCGACCTCGTTGGAGCGCCACAGGCCCACCACCTCCAACACGGGCAACAAGTCCGGGTTGCCGCGGGCCCGCAACTTGTAGGCAAGCGCGGTGAGGAAGTCCAAGATGTGCTTGGTGGCGTTCTGGAAGCGGAGCGCAAAGAGGTTGTCGGCGGCAAAGCTGCACAAGAAGGCGACCACGTCGTCCACGGAGTCGGCGAGCGGCGAGGCCATCAACAAGACGGCGTCGGGGAGGCCCTCGGACACCACGGCAATCAAGCACTGGGCCGCGGACTCGACCACGGCCGCGTGCTGCAGCGCCAAGTACTCGGCAAGCATGGGCACGGCCAGCACAAGGCGGCGCAAGCAGGGCTCGGGCGCAAGGCGGGCGT
This sequence comes from Metschnikowia orientalis, assembly GCA_002893665.1. NCBI lineage: Eukaryota > Fungi > Ascomycota > Pichiomycetes > Serinales > Metschnikowiaceae > Metschnikowia > Metschnikowia orientalis. Next base: position 412,844 of record NXGZ01000004.1, on the reverse strand, counting down.
AGCACTCAAAGCCGCTGGCCATGACGGCGAGCCAGGCCGCAGCCAAGTGGGCGTCGTCCACGGGCGGGCGCAAGTCGTCCAAAATGGCCCACACGCGGTCGAAGCGGTCCACGTCGACGTCGCTGGTCATGGACGCAAAGAGGCCCTGGAACGCGGCGAACACCGCCAGCACCAAGTACTGGTCCAGCGTGCGCGAGAGGTCCAACAACACGTCGCAGAGCAGGTCCACGCGGTCCGCGGGCCAGGCGTTGGCGCCCGTGACGGCGGCCACGAGCTGGAGCGTGTGGATCAACGCGGAGCCGGAGTCGCCGCCGGCCCCGGCCTTGCGCCGGCCCTGGCCCTGGAGCTGCTGGAGCCGCTGCAACGCAAGCTCCGCACACACGGCGGCGCCCGGGTGCACGCCCGCGGGGCTGGCCGGCACGGCTCTCAAGATGGCCTGCACCGCCTCCTGGGCCCGCTTGCGGACCTTGGGCCGCGGGTCGAAGGACAACTCGATCATTCCCACGAGGGCGCGTTTGGGCGAGACCACCCCCGACGCCTGCCACTGCTGGTACTCCTGGGCCAACAAGAGCGTCTGCAACGCGCCCACGGACAGGCGCACGAGCGAGGCCTCGGCGGCGGCGCTGGTGAGCAAGGGCGCCATTTTGGCGAGGATGTCGCCGAAGCGCTGGCGCAAAAGCGGCTTGCTGGTGTAGGGAAGCACCACGTCCAAGAAGTAGGCGGCGGCGGCGGCGACGCTGGCCTGGGCGATCTCGTCCTGGACGAGCGCCTGGTCCAACAACGCCAAAAACGACACGAAGTACGCCGTGGGCGACTTGTCGGAGTGCTGTTCGTCGATGTTCTCCTCGACTGCAGATAGCACGAGGGCGAGGTTCTTCTGGTTGTCCAATTTGGACGTGATTTGCCTGCGGATTTTGTCGAGCGTGGCGTGCATCTCGGTGACGTCCACGGCGCCGTCGGCGCCACTGTCGTCGGTCACGTTCATTGGATGCTGGCGGACGGGTGACAAGACAAAGTGGTGGTGGGATGCGACCCTGGGATGAGCGAGATGAGCTAAGTTTTTTCGGGTCACGTGCCTCTCCTCCGGCGGTGAGTGCGAAGCCTAAGCCGCGGCTGAGGCTCGAGTGGCTGCAAATAGGAACACCGCCTCGGCTGGTTCTGGTTTGTTTCTGGTTGGTTTCTGGTTGGTTTCTGGTTGGTTTCTGGATGTTGATTCTGAATTGTTGATTCTGATTTGTTGATTCTGATTTCTTGATTCTGATATCTTGATTCTGATTTCTTGATTCTGATATCTTGATTCTGACTTCTTGATCCTGATTTGTTGATTCTGATTTCTTGATTCTGATTTCTTGATTCTGATTTCTTGATTCTGACTTCTTGATTCTGATTTCTTGATTCTGATCTCTTGATTCTGGTTTGTTGATTCATATTTGTTGATTCATATTTGTTGGCTCTGCTTGGGTTGCTTCTTATCAGGCTGGTTCTTATGGTGTTGCTCTGTGAATCAAAAGAAGGTCCAACCGTTTTAGGCAGTGTGTGCTATTTTGACTTCTGCTGGGAGAGAATTCTCTCCGCTGGACAATTGGCGACCTGCTCAGCGATGGGGATCTTCTTCGACTTTCATTGAGATTCTATTTTGCGTTACTCTGCCCGATCAATTCCTGGCTGGCGATAGCTTTTTGTCTCCTCTATCCGTTTGAATTTTGCACTTGTCAAGCGCGGTGTAGAGAACTCTGGTTCGGGTCAAGCAGTTCATCGGAAAAATCGATTCTTCTTCGACTCGGCGAAGTATTCGTCAGGTTAATCGCCTTGGGGGTAGTATTTTCCTCGCGACCTTGAAATCCATAGGTGAGACTTCGTTAGCCAGTGCACTGGTATACCCCGGACTCGCAGGAATGCTGTGTTTCATTGCTGGTATTCCTCTGGTGATCTTTCATTCGAATTGACACCCATCTTTGCCTAGAGTGAAAATCTTGTCCCCCTTTTGGAATAACGCAACTACGGGCTCAGAATGACCCCAGACACTCGCCAACTGCTTGAGTGATGTCAAGTTCTACAACCTTAGGGACTTATCGGAGCAATAAGCGGCAATCACGTTGTCTGGAAGAAGGAGAATTCTTTCAATGCATACAGCGTCATTCATCTTGTCGCTGAACATTTTGAAAAACTGTTTGTGATTGAGGTTTTTAGTTCCATATACATGCAAACTTCTGTCCCTGGTGAAAATAAACATTTATATATATAGCCCGCAGCTTTGCTGCGGGCGAGGATAATATATATATTTTTGTCCGATATCTCAAATGCTGTTCGGGTGCTCTTGAATGAAAGAGTCCTCATTTCAAGAATTTCAATTCTTGCTGTCTGATCAACATCTTTGGAGAGACAAACTTCATGAATCGTCAAAGTTCTCTCCGCAGAGCAAAAATAGATGTAGGGAAAACCAAACCTCAAATCGAACACACTCACCGAATTACCGACTCATTGAACACACTCACCGAATGAGTCGGTAGGGTCTGGTGCAACTCCCACTTTTGATCGTTTTTCCAAACGATTTTCATCATTCAACTTGTAGAAGCTGTGCATAGGAGCGAATAGCCAAAAGCTTCAAAGTACGAGATTTCAGTGATGGCTGATGTGTGAGCTCTCAAAGAGTGCTGCTGTGAATGAGACTGGTAGGGCCACATTAAAAGAAATAGGGCCGGGCTAGAAATGAAGCCAGATTAAAGGTTGAAGGGTATGGGGCCACATTACAAAAATGGGGCCACATTACAAAAATGGGGCAGATTACAAAACTGGGGCCAAAACTGGGGCCAACGCTAGGTCAAAGGCAGGGCTCAGTTCAAGAAATCTAGCTGGAGGCTAAACCCAAAAAAAGTATTTTAACCACCCTCCGGGTTCGAATCCGCCACTGATCCGTGCCCCAACGAACTTCACAAACGTCTCTTGACCTTTGTGTAAATCTAGTGGTTTAGCAGCTATTTTTCGACCATTAAATATAGTGCCAAATAATCCTAGTGCCATAAACCAACTTCTGAACCAACTAATTTGTCGGTTATGATCCAGGTTGCAGCAAATTGGCTTATTTATAAAGCAGCATTTATTGCTCACGAAGAAGAACCTCCGCCTAAACAAGTCACTATTCCCATTATACTAAAACCAACTCTACTGTTAAAAATTTTTCGGAGTCTGTTTCCTCTCTTTCTATCTGTTCACCCAATGCATATATTCCCATTATATTTTGACAGCTTTCTACAGAAGGACTTTCTACAAAAGGTAAAGCTGGCTGTATAGTAACTGGCCTTAAGTACATACTATCATTATTCATCTCATTTTCAACTTAATTGGTCAAAAGGTCAGATTTCTTAAATGATCAGAATGTATAGAAGACATAGGATCCGTGATAGCATCTTGATCTTTTATTAAAGTAGAACCTTCAGTCGAACAATTATTCAAGAGTAGTCTTTATCGCTACATATTTCAAAATTATAGCTAGTTATTTTAAAAGCTAAAGAATTACTTAAATCATTTGCTGCAGCTTCTTTTTCATCATCTGGTATAACATAATGACTTAATTTAATCAGCCCACATTGTCTAACATCCCAACGAACATCTTATATAATTGTTAATAATAAGTCTTTTAAATGTGAAGAGGAGAAAATCTGGATGAGAAGAGTAGAAATATTCTTTAAAAGTAGAAAGACTTGATGTGAAAGGAGGCTTGATGTAAAAATCTTAAAGTCTTGATAAGAACAGCATCAAAATACATAAAAAAAGCTCTTCTTTTTTTTTTGGAAAATGAGGTTTACCAAAATCAGGTTCTCTAAAATTAGGTTCTCTCAAGCTTGTCTAAAAAAACAATCACGGGAAACAATTAGGGTGAGTTTTTAACACGAAACTCACAAGATGTTGAATGACTCAACAAGTATTACTACCCAAGCAGTCGTACCTATTAGTAGCCCTATGCAGCTCAAAAGTCAAATGAATAAATTTCCATAGAATTGCTAGACCCACCAACAGTGAACCTTATCAGCCCCAATATGTTTTCTAAAGCTTAAGAAAAGTTTCGAAACAGTAAAATGCACTATCGACAGAAATGAAGAAAGACTTGTTGGAAGCAAAACAATAATAGACTCAACAAGGCAAGTTTTTAAATTATGTCACGATCGCCAGCTTTTGGGCGGTGCTACGTTGGTTTGCCACGGCTGCATTGGCTACATTGGGCTGGAGTGTGCTTAAAGTCTACCTGGATCTTTTGCTGTTCCTAAAAGTTTGTTGTTCCTGAATCTTGTGTTTTACTTTGATATTTTTTTGCACCTGCCTTGGTATGGGCGAGCTTTACTTTCTTTACTTTTTCTTTCTTGTCACTTTCTTTCGAAGAGCAAGCTTAATCTTTGTACAGTCATTTAGAATTTTGGTGTCGATGCCGGAGTTACCATTGAAGTACCTGGTATATAGTTATCTGATGACCTAACGTATTTGGTGAAAATGCAATCAAATTGAATGTTAATGAGATTTAGATATAGATATTAAATCTTTAAATACTTATGGATTGGTGTTCTATCTAAATTACCAGATATCCTAACTGGGTTTGAAGAGCCATGTATATGTAAAGCTATTAAATGCACTACTACCAATGCTGCTAATGGTAATAAGAAATGTAAAGCAAAAGTTTTTGTACTTTTGGATTAGATACTAATAAAATTTTCATTTTACAAACTCTTTTTCTAAGAGTATTTTATTCACTTATGATTATACTATGGCTAGTGTTGATTCAAAAGACGTGAATTCTTATCCAATGCCGTGGCTTGAGTAGGAAATCTTTTGGTCTTCTTTCACTATTAAATGAGGCCCTGGACCTTCTCGGTCTAGACTTTTCTTTGCTCTCACTTCCTTGCTTGCTCTGTTCTTCTTTTGTGATATTAGCTTCGTTTTTTCCAGCTGTAGTTTACAAGCCAGATTCTTGGTTTTGGCATGTCTTGACTACTATCTACTTAGCGTGACTCGAAGTTGAGATGCCATTAAAGGTGTTTACTGGAAACGACATTCCTTTCCAAAATTGATGGCTCTGTTTGTTTCGGAGAGGATACTTGATTTGGGGTCACATCGAAAGTGATCTGGCCCTATAATCATACACCAAAAAAATAGAATATTTAGATTCCAAACTTATTATGGATTCCACTTCAAGATCCCTTCTCTAGTGTACGTAGAGTGCCACTGAGGAACATTGCTTCCTGTGCTTCTATTGTAAGTTCTCTGTTCTGAATGGATAATCCCTCCGGGCTGTCTATTTTTTTATTTTCTTTTTAAAAAAATAAATACATGCTTTCTTTGACTCCGATTCTCTTTCAACGGTGACTTTATCTTGTTTTAGCTCCTATCTTTTTCTGTAGAATTCACTCCATTTTCCGGCCTAGTTACTTCTTTCTAAAGAAAAAATACCTTTAGTTGGTTTTCTATCTTCTGATTCCTAATTTCTTCCTTCTTAGATCAGTTATCTCCATATGTCGTCGTTTTATTGAGAATCTGATTACAACAATTTGCTGCGCTCTACTAGTGAGTTCTTACTATTTTTTTACAGCATTTATATATAGTTTCTATACGATTTCTGCTTGCGGTCTGTATGATTTCCAAATGAACTCTAATGTCCTAAATTGGTTTTTTATAATTTCTAGTGATCTCGACATTGATTCTATATGGTTTTAAGTGGTCTCTATACAGTTTCCATAAGATTGTATATCGATTCTATACTTTAATTCGATACTTACTTCCTGAATTGATTTTCATTGGCATCTGGGCTTCTCTCTGCTTCACGAAAAATATTCACAAGTATAAATTCACCTCTGTTTTCATTTTATTCACTGTTCATTCCCAGATTGTTCTTGTCTTTCTGCCCTCGTGCTTCTCGTTTTGTCAAGTCGCAGCCAAAATCTAACTGATCTCTCAAACACATCACTCCTAAAACCCTTCGTTAATCGACGCAAAAAATAAATATACACAACAAACACAAAACTGTCTTCAATATAGTGGATGTCATCAATCCGATGGCTTTCAAGTAAGGCGTGGTAAAAAAAGGCGTGGTGGAGGGAAGCTGCTAGCACCCGTGCACCTCAACCAAACCAATCTGCATATATGCAGTATTTGCAACCATTTGCCACGACTCTTTCCTACATTCACATTTTGAACAGATTTAATGCAACATTAACAGAAGCAAAAAGACTGACTCATAAGAATAATTTTGGACATTTGTTTGAGTTGGTATGGATTTCAGTTCGAGGAAATGAGTGCTGTCAAAATGGAGGTCTAGCAAGAAATGATGATACGAGCTAGGTAGACGTAGTATTATTGAATAAGTCTTGAGAAAAGGCCTTCAAGAATGGTATCTGAATACATAAGAACAGGATTTCTATTATAAATAAGAATTCACAAGAATTCACGAAAACCTGGAGAATGAGAATGTTCCTTTCTTCAGAGAAAAAAATGAGTGTTACTTTCTTTAGAAAGGAATGAGTGGAACTTTCTTTAGAAAAAGAATGTGTGTTTCTTTCTTTAGAAAAAGATTGTGTGTAACTTTCTTTAGAGAAAAGAATGAGTGTTACTTTCTTTCGAAAAAGAATGAATGTTTTTGTCTCTAGAAAAAGAATGAATTTTCCTTTCTTCAAAAAAAGAATGAATTTCCCTTTCTTCAAAAAAAGAATTAATGTTCCTTTAAACGAGAAAGGTTCTTTTATACCTTCTTGAATGTATTTAGTTTGTTTTGGTCAGCGCCTTTCATGTATGCCTTAATATTCCATACACTCAGCATCCACTACCTATGAAAGTCAAATAATTTCAGGTCTGATAGAATCAGAGGTCTTATACGAAATCAGCAACACATTGCGTGTCCAGACAAGCACAATGAAAAGTTGAAGTTGCTACAAAAATTCAAGGTAGAATCGGCCGAACAGATTGCTAAGGGGACTTTTTACGCAGTCAGAGCAGCGCAAGACAATTCTCGTATTCTCCACCACATGCATTGGCGGCCAATAAACCTACAACAGTCACCACGGCCAACAAAGGGTCCTTGGGCTCAGAGAATTTCATGCGTTTATTCCACAGGGTTCTTCATACTATCTAGGCTCGAAACAGTAGCGGCATCTAATTGGTCAACAACATCTTTCTTGGGTCCTCGATGAACTCCTTGATTGTCTTCAAGAAGGTCACAGCCTCACGGCCGTCCAACACTCTGTGGTCGTAAGTCAATGCAATGTACATCATTGGTCTGGACACAATCTGGCCGTTGACGGTCACAGGTCTTTCCTTGACACCGTGCAAGCCCAAGACAGCCGTCTGGGGCATGTTGATGATTGGCGTACCGTACAAAGAGCCAAACACACCTCCGTTGGAGATGGTGAAGGTGCCGCCGGCCATGTCCTCCAAAGACAACTTGCCGTCTCTGGCCTTCTTACCCAAGCGGGTGATCTCTTGCTCAACACCCAAGATCGACAACGACTCGGCGTTTCTGACCACGGGCGTCACCAACCCCTTAGGCGTGGCCACGGCAATGGAAATGTCCATGTAGTCTCTGAACACCATGGTGTCGTTGTTCTCGATGGAGGCATTGACAGCAGGAATCTCCTTGGAGGCCAAGGCGGAGGCCTTGGAGAAGGCACCCATGAAGCCGAACTTGATGCCGGTCTTGTCCAAAACCTCGTCCTTGTACAACTTTCTCATCTGCATGATGTTGGACATGTCCACCTCGTTGAAGGTGGTCAACGAGGCGGCGGTGTTCTGCGACTCCTTAAGACGCTCTGCGATTCTCAATCTCATTCTGTTCATCTTGACTCTCTCCTCGCTGCGAGAGAACGACGTGAAGGTCTTGTTCGACTCGGTGCTTTCCTTCTTAGTCTCCTTCTTAGGAGCAGCCTCCTTCTTAGGAGCAGCCTCCTTCTTGGGAGCGGCCTCTTCCTTTGGAGCAGACTCCTCCTTCTTTGGAGCAGACTCCTCCTTCTTTGGAGCAGACTCCTCCTTTGGCTCCTTTGGTGCGGCCTCCTCTTTCTTGCCGCCTTCGGGTGCGGCTCCCTCCTCAATCTTGATGATCTCTTGTCCCACCTCGACGGTGTCTTCCACAGCAACCAAAAACTCCGTGATGGTTCCGGCAACGGGCGCATTGACCTCCACGTCGATCTTGTCGGTTTCGATCGTGGCTATGGTCTCGTCCTGCTCCACGTAGTCGCCCACCTCCTTGTTAAAGGCTGACAACGTACCCTCGCTGATAGATTCGGCCATCTCTGGCACCTTCACGGACGTGGAGGCAAATCTGTGAAACGTCAACTTGGGCATTTGTGCAAAGCTGCCCCTGCTGGTCATGCTGTTGCTGTTGGAGGCGTTGCTGACGTAGGTTCTGGATGCCATGGAGGTGGCACATTTGGCCACGGTGAATCTGGCGTCCAACTTGGTGGCCGCTTGCGGAACACGGCGGAGATTGTTTTTTATGGTTCTTGACAACATCCTGAAACGTTTCAAAGGTGTAGTGGTGTGGGTTGTTAGGGGTGCAGAAGAAAGTGGTCCTTGCAAGGCTCGGAGTTTCGCTGTTGCTGATTTGCTCTTTGAGTTCTTTTTTTTTTTTGGTCAATTTTTTTTACAGTCTGTTTTGGTCACCGCGAGCCCTCACTGGTTTCGCGGGTCTTCCGGCATGCCCCGGGGCAGCCAATAAGTGCGTGCGAATTGGACACCCGCGGAGAAAAAGCCGGGGTCGCACCCGTGCACCTCTCGGTAACTCCGGGGCACCCCGGGCGCCCGGCAAGGTCAATTGGGCGCGTGTCTCAGTTCGGAAAAATGGTATGGATCTTTGCAAGTTTATAATCCCTTCCCTTTCAGCTGTATAATTACATTATGCCAGGCGATGTTTTGGTGGGCTCTTCCGACAAAAAGAAAGCCCGACGCGGGGGTCGAACCCGCAACCTTGAGATTAAAAGTCTCACGCTCTAGCCATTGAGCTAGCCAGGCTTTTTACGAGGCACAAGTTTGACGCATAGCCGTGATAAATGGGTACAAGGGTCTGCTGTTCAGCAAATACCTCGACGGCGAGTTAACCGACTTAATCATCCGAAAATATTTTAGCATGGAGAATGCGGTAATTGGGGATCTAAACCCTTTGACACAAGTCTCTGGACTCCGATCCAGCAATTTCAGGGACTGCAAAAAACAAGTCCATGAATAGCTTGTTGACTTATCATATATGGCAGGCCTCGCAAGTAGCCACTTAGCAGAAAAGACCGGATAATTTTAATTTCTCACTCGCTTCCCTTTCGACAAGCCACTAGAGACAAAAATAGAATCTCGTGTTTGTTACGTGTTCTCGAACAAAAAGTCTCTCCCTAATTCAATGGGAAAGAGACGACAGCTAACAATAGCCTTACCCGCCAGAAACTATTTCACAATAGGCCTGATTTTGGGCTTGTCTGCCAGACCCGCAAAACAGCAAAAGACAACGCAGGAATCTTGGTGTGCACCAGTACATATGGAGATGCCGAGGTTTGTAGTCCTAAAACCACATTGACCGAGTCACGCCGCCTTAGATCATTGCTCTAGGACCCATCTTGCATTTGTTTCAAAGACTTAAGCTCGCCTGATCGTGACGATCTTGAAGAGTCGATTGGGTCAACTGGGCGCGTGTTTATGGTTAGGCCCAATTGGGACGCATATTAGCCGCGTCCTCACCCCCACACAACTCTCGTTCAAGTCCAACCCAAGGCTAAGTGTCTAACGCATGGCAGATCTGAGTAGCGGACGGACCGTCTATGGCGACGTGTCTCGTTTTGATTTCAATAGGCAGGCACCTAGGAACCGTTCTCGGAACACCACCCCGACGGACCATAATGGAAGTGTTCGGCTGCATCTCATGAACAAAGACACGCGAGACATGAGAGAAGAGCCTTCTTTTGATCCAACCTACTCTTGGCTGCCGATTTATGAGCGTCATCAGGGTTTGAATGAAGTCCAACCGCCCAGGACATTCCACAAGGACTTGCCGCCCACCCCGGTCCCAAATCCCGAGTCTTTTAGTGAAAAACTCTATGCCAAGACCACAACGTATGAGGTCGGCTCTGTATGGAATCAGTATTCAAACAGGCAGTATGGAGCCGATTCATCAGAACAAAACCGCCAAAGCTCATATGGCGTCAATATCTATGGCGAGAAACTTTGCAGCCAAGGGCCCCACGGGGAGGGCGACCTTCCATACATGATGGAACCTAAGGATCTCCTTGGACTCCACAAAGACCACCCAAGCAATGGGGACGGGAGCGGTTATGGGACTGAAACCACGGGTTATTCGCGGTCCGTTGGCCCCTCGCATAGGCCCGTCTTTGACCAGGTGCTTGACAGACCTGTTTTTCGAATCACCCAAAAGCAACGAGCCCCAGAGTCGCTGCGCAACGCTGGAGGCGTATTTGAAAAAAGGCACTATTCCTATACCTTCACGGCCGGAAACGTGTTAGACACCGTGCAATTGATCCTCGGTGGGATTATCATTGCATTGTCCGCCGTTCAACTAGGACAGGACAAGGGCTTGGGCCCGAGACTATACCACTATTTCATCGCATACGGGGCTTTCTCATGCACGGCAGCGATTCTTTTTGTCAGCAAAATCTGCCATTCCGGGAAGAACATGAAGCTGGTCATCTGCTTGTGCACAGTAACTTGCATTTTGGGAGCCGTTGCTTTGGGAATGTCCATAGTGTACTTGGTGCCTGAGAGAGCCTGCACTACCTCCTCGATGTGTCAGATCCGAAAGGTTCTCGCCGCTCTCAATATCCTTTCTTTTTTTCTTTGGTTTCTCTTCTTGGTGGTCTGTGTCACTTCGTTTTGCATAGCCCGGGGGTTGGACTCGTGACGCCGTTCGAGCCGTTCTCGTTAGTATCTTCTTGAAAATGGTCTGGAGAATCAACCCGGGCTGGAAGTAATTTGGCAAAGATCGAGGATCGAGAACACAAAAGCATTGAGTTTCCAATTTGAATTTCATTTTTGAAGAAGCGTTTTCATTTAGGAAGCAATGAAGGTCCCGGTATTTTTGAAACAAGGATGCCGCTTCCCAAGTATGCTGTTTTCAAATGACGACGCTGTTTAAAAGAATGCCATTTCTATAAGCTGTTTGAAAGGATACTGTTTCCAAAAGAAAAGCTGTTCCTTGAAGAGAAAACGGGTGGTTTCCCAGAGAAAAGAATCTGAAAAGAAGCTCACCATTTGAAAGAGAAAGAAATAAAAAATTTATATCTTTGAAAGCAAAAGAAGCTGTTCTTCAAAAAATGCTGTTTCGAAAAAGGACCGTGGTTAGCGGATTTGCAGCCTCACCCGCCTTGCACCCGACGCGCGCGTCCTGCACACCGGCTTTCTGGTTTGCACCCATTCGAATAAGTGATCTTCCAGCGTGTCGCCAACCACCAGCGGCAATGAAAACTACAGCGACATTGGCGCTTTATTACTACTTGTCACTATGCTCGTGCCTTGCACTACCCGAGCTTAGCGTCCGATCGGGCACCACCCATTTTCCGCTTTCGCCCTGGTCCTCAGCATCCATTTCGCCTGGCGTGGCGATCGAGTTCTTTCTGTTTCTCAGCCCGACCGGTTCGGGTACCGACGAAGGGGACTTGAAGGCTAAGCGAGACTTCGAGGAGGTGGATCCCGCAACGTCACAAGCTCCTGGTGCCCCACAGAGAACGCAGAAAGCCAAATCGGCTGCTTGCCGCACTGGCGCCCCGTCGGCTAAGAAGATTGTGAAGCAGGTTCGCGAGCTTCTTCGCTTTTACTCGGTCCAGAACATGAAGACAAAGCAGAAGATCATGTTGATGTACTTGCGGCTCGTGGAGAAGGTCCTTGCGCATAAATTACAGCGCACCGCTCACTACATCAGCAAGTGGGATTTTGACGAGTTTGATAAGAACCCTGGTCTGTACACCAAGCAGAAGTTGGTACAGGTGCTCCGGGCCGGCACTGGGTCGTTGCTCGAAAAGGCGGCAATGCCGTTCAGTGTATCGGTGGAGATCATTGACAGAGTCGCCGATTTTATAAGGACCGGCCACAAGATTGACTCCGACCTGTTGAATGACGAGAAAACCCTAGAGGAAATGACTCTGAACCTATCATGGTGTGATGACCCGGCCGAACTTCGGTCTTCCACCATTGCTAGCTTTTTCGTTCCAAAGAGGGAAAACCCAGAAACAAATCAACCGCTTGCCAAACGCGACCAAATGGGATCCGATCCGTTTATGTACTCGTTTCAAAGATTAGACGGCCACTATAAGACTGCTGAGGATATGGAGGGGTCTTCGAAGCGCCGGGTTTTCCTGGATGATGAGATTGTTCTTCCCCAAATCTATCTGGAACAAAACTTCAATGACGAGGTGGACTATCGCCCAAGTTTAACGGTGGCAAATTTACAGAAGCGACTGAGCGACGAGTGTGTCCCGGTCACTTGGTACAATGTATTCCACCACAGCATTTTTGGAAAGCCCAAGTTTTGCCACATATGAGCTACGCGCAAGATTCGCTCGCATCTACCTAGCTACAGAGTTATCACAAAATCAGAATATGCATTCTAGCCCAGGAGAAAACATGTCTAAAGATAATCCCGTCTCTGGGGATTATTTTGTGCGGCATTTTGATACCCGTTACCGCGGCCGTTGCCTTGCCTGTTGTAGTTATGAAGAGCGTTGTTGGAGTTTCCAATGATGGTCGATGCGGGCTGTTGCATCTCCTCGGAATCCAACATGGGAGCCTTGGAGAAATCTCCATTCTGGTAAGCTCCTTGGTATCCCTTGTAGGCCTCGTTCGAATTGTCATCAAAAGAGTCGTCGTCAACATATTCATTGCCTTTGACGTTCTCATGGCCCTTCATAGCACTGGCGCCCAAGGCAGTCAACTCAAGATCATCTGCACCTTCGACAGCCTTCTTGTTGCCTCTACCTCCCAAGCGCGGCAAGAAAGACACTCTGTCGTCTTTCATGGGCTGGTAACGAGCATCGGGGTTCTTGTAGACTAAAGCTAACACACATGTGACGATGGTGAAAATAAGCAAGAACAAGGCGAAAACAGCATTCAAAACAAAGTAGACAATCGCCATCACAGAGGAGACAATGGCAGGCTGTTTGAACAAATAGGAGAAGAACATGAAAAATAAGGAGTTGATGGTGTTGATCACAGCAATGGTGATGTTAAACGCGTTTGTTCTCTTGTCCATGTATGGCTTTTTCCAGCAGAGGCCAATACAGTAAAAGAGCTCCACAGCAAAGACAATGACCGACTGGACCTTACCGTGTTGTTGCAAAACGGCCACGAATAAGCACTTGAGAAGAATATAGATCAAAGAGATGCTGACAAAGTAATAGCAATCAGCACGATATTGGACGTAGACGAAGCCGAATTTGTTCAAGAAGACACCGTCTCCGTACAAAAGATAGGCTGGGTTTTTGTGATCACGAACGGAGCGGAGACCAGTGGTGGTGACACGGAACACGGCGTAGCCCAACAAAACCAAAGTAATGAGGAGCAAAAAGACAGCAACAACCACCAAGCCAGCAGAGTCGTGAACGGTGAGTTCCCATAAACTAAAGACAGCAAGCTGGGGCAAGGCGATAAGAAGAAGCCTGTACAAGGCGCCCTTGATGATGCTGGACCAGTGTTGTCTGTACTCGTTGAACTTCCCCGTGTGCATGATGTTTGCCCGGATGGAGATTTCGACCAAGGCCTTGAAGAAGGTCATACACACAATAAGGAGGAAGGTGAAGAAAAGCAAGAACATGATTGAAGTCATGAACAAGTTAGTGATTTCGATCCTGGCCAAGTAGGAGATCCGCTGGATACCACGCAAAATCAACACCCTGGTGCCTTCCATGGCCTCCTTCTCGTTGATGGTGTACAAGGTGGAGTTCAAGGAGTCGTTCTGCATGAAATCGTCAGAGTCCACGGCAATGGAGATCCGTTTGTGGAGCGAGGGCACCACGGAGCGCACCGACGAGGAGAACAAGCCGGAAAGGAAGTCAAGGCCTCTCTTCATCTTCTGCACGGAGATGGAGATCTGCGTGTTGGTCAAGATACTGGTGGGGGTGCCGCCCGTAGCTTGCAAATACCAGTTTGCAATTTTCTGCACGAAAGCGACCCGAATCACACCCAAGGACCACTGGAAGTTCTGGGCCCACGCGGCGGCAATGGGCGGCACTCGGGCCACCGCCAACATGGAGGTGATGGCCAAAGACTGGAAGTACACGAACAAGGACATGGAGTTGGAGGAAATGTGGGCAGCCGTGCTGGAGTGGCCAATCACAGACACAATCCCGGAGGTGATGACCCCCAAGCCGGAAATGGCAGCAATGGGCCATGCGGCGTACTTGGTCTGGACGGTTTTCCCGTTGGAAACCACCGCCTCCACACACGCCACGTTTTCGTTGGTGTCCGTGTCGTACAACACAAGACGCACCCGCGCGTCCAAGTCGGGAATGGTGTAGGCAACAGCGGGGATCTGTTTCTTGATCTCGGAGCTGACGGTGTAGTTGCTGGAGATGTCCAAGTGCCCCGAGGTCAAGGGACATAGCGCATCAAAGCCAAAGTCGCAAAACTCCAACAGCTTGTCGATGACGGTCAACCCGTAGGCAATGAGATTGATCCGCACACCGATTTTGGTGTTGTCGATGTTGGACACGGCCTTGATGTCGAAACTGACTTTGTTGGTGTCGGGCGAGTACTTGACGTCGACTTTGGACGCCCAAAACTGCGAGTTGTCCATGCATGTCAACAAGGAGCTGGCCTTGAGGAGCCTCTGTGCGGCGACGGACGCCACAAGGCACCAGATGGCCGAAAAGAAGAACAAGAGTCTCATTGTCTGGGAGGTGGGGGTCTCAGGACTCGGGAGCCAAGCTGGGAGCGAGTAGGGCTTGTTTCAGCGGAGTTTCGGGCCGAGAGAGCGTGGGGCTTGTTTCAGCGGAGTTTCGGGCCGAGAGAGCGTGGGGCTTGTTTCAGCGGAGTTTCGGGCCGAGGGAGCGAGCGGAGGCTGTTTCAGCGGGACTCAGGGGCTTGTTTCGGGTCGGTTTCAGACGAGTTCCAAAGCGCCAGGGGACACTTGTCTCTGTTTGCAGGGATCGGGGTCAGAAGAGAGCACGTGCCGAGCCTGCGGTTGCGACAAAGGGTAGCGGCAAGCTGAGCTAAAAAAACGAAAAAGAAGGCAGTCCTGGGGTGGTCCGGGACAGCGCTCAATAAAAAGGCTAGTTAACAGGGATCCGAAGATCAGGTGCAGTTGTTTTTTCGGAGGCAGGACGTGAGGGCAGCGCGAAGTGCGGGAGGCACAGTTGCCAAGCAAGTGGAGCTGCAGAAACAAGAGGGCTGCGAGCGGCGGCCGGAACAGGCGAGGTGAAACGGGGGTGAAACAAGGCTGAAACGACGCTGAAACGACGCTGACACGGCGCTGAAACACCGCTGGGGCCGGCCCCTGGTGAGCGGGCCGGGCCCGCCGCGCCACGTGACTTCTCGTCTGGCCGCTCCACGGCTTGCAGACGAGGACCGCCGCGCTTGTGTACAGGACGCCACACTGGCATGTCGGGGCGGTGGCCCTGTTTCGCCTACGACCGGCTTTGCGGATGGATTTCCACAGCATCCCGGGTAAATAGCAGGGTAGGATTTGCTTTGTATTCGGATCAGTGTACCGGGATCGCCCACCTTGGTTCGGGGGCGTCATTGTTTGTGCACTGCCTGCAGTACTATGTCAGCAGCACTGCAGGGCGCGGCACGCGGCGGTGCTCAGGCTATGCTACGCCAAGTGCCCTTACCTCCCTTCCTCTTTGGGGGGCTTGGCTTTTCTTGCTCACCCGAAAAGGGGGAAGGTTGTAAAGTGGCATTCCACAGGCTGGAATAGCAGTTCAGAGTCTGGAAAATGGCATTCCATCGCCATCCGTTGCCTCATCGTGGCTACCCTCATCCACCCATCCACGTGACCGGAAGTCCAAAGAGGCGATTGTAGGCAGCTCGTTGCTCAGTATGGAATTCCGTTGGTGAGCCGCTGGAACTCATCGTAGCCCGTGGTGTAGAAGCTCTCGTAAGACTTGTGGATTAAGCCTTTGAAGTAAATGGCAGCGTCCTTCTCACTCTTGGCAGGCACAAAGCGCTTTCTCAATTTCTTGATGGTGGTCTCTTTGAAACATGGCAATCCGCTCTCCAACATTGGCGTCACACACCGCACGATGGTCTCCATGTAGGGGCGGCACGCCAAAAAGCCCTTGATGCACAACTCCTCGAACCGGCGGTAGGCTTGGGTGTTTTCGGAGCCACCAAGGACCATCACCATCTCTTTGGTGAGCTTGAACGGAGCCACCTCGAACTTCACTCCGCCGGGGACGATATCGAAACAGAATCCAAAGTCGATGTGCAAGATGTGGCCCTGGTCGTCGTACATGATGTTACCATTGTGCCGGTCCTTAAACTGCAAAATGAATGAGATGATGGAGTACGCCGCCAACGACCGAATGAGGTTGTTGCGTGCCTGCTGGAATTCAATCGACGACTCTGGGCCAAACTTGGTGATGTAGTACTCGTAAAGCCCGTTGACCGCCTCTCTTCCCAACATGTCACGCGACGTCGAGTTTGGCAACACATCAATCACTCCGCATCCCGGCGCTGTGGCCGTCACCCGATATGGGAAGACGTAGAGATCCAAGCCGGCATTGAGCCAGATGGTCCGGAAAACAGAGATCAATTGCAACGCCAACACATCTTGGCGACAGTCATCGCCAACTTTGAAGATTGCACTCTGCCACTTTTCAATGGGCACCTTGATCTGCTTTCCATACTCATCCACTTCGTCCACATCTTTTTTGATTTTGAAGGTCGCCAAGAAAGGTGCCTTGGCATGCGACTGCAAGGGTTTACCCGACTTTCGGTTGATGTCCACCAATACTCCATCAGGGTTACTTGGGAGATACACGCCTTCTTCAACTGGGATCTTGCTCATCTCCTCGTCAATCTTGACCTTTTTCTCCGCCTTGGACTTCTTGATGTAGGGCTTAAGCTTTCCGGAAATGGACGTCACTTCTTCGAAGAAGCCAAATTCTTTTTTGTAAAACTCAAGGTCATCCTCATCCATATTTTCGAGCATTTGCTTCTGAATCACATCTAGTGTGGGTTTCAAAGGGTCTGGCTCCGTAGAGTCCTCGTCCTTATAGCTGTTTGCCAACATATTCCATATGATCTGGTGCGCAAAAAGTCTAGATACTAAGGCGGTCTCGAGGATGAATCTTTGAACGTAGCCCTTCATGTCAAACCTCAATGACTGAACAATCTGCGGTACGTAAAAGAAAGTCAAATTGACATCGTGATCTTCGAGGGACCGCATGGTGTACTGAAGGACGAAGGCATTCTTACCAAAGGGAGGCAAGAACAAGGTGATGGCATCAATAGGCGCCAAAGCCTCCCAGAAGAGCAAATGATAGGAAGGCATACTCGTTGCGCTGTTGATACCAATGAAGTACTGAACAGCATCCGCGTAAGCCATTGCTGGAACCGGGTTTTCGTTGATTAAGCCCTGGAGCGTCTCGTCCAAATTCTTGAGCTTGTAGCGATGGGCCAAGTTGACAGCTAGCTGGGGGTCGATGGCATACGCATTTGCGACATGCAGTGATTTGAGTGTTGTCGACACAAACTTCCCGCTGGAATCATTGGGATTGTTGGGCTTCAACCACACGCGGATCTTTGACACTTCATCATCCATGAAAAACAAGAGGAGAGTCTTCTTCTGCTCAAGAAGCGCACTTTTGAAAGTCGCGGTGCGGCTTATCAAATCAGCCACCTCTTCAAGAAGCGTAAAGTCTGCCTTGATCTTCAATTGGTTCGATCCAAACGGGTAGTGTGAGCTTGTCTTAAACCAAGACAATGCACTGTCGAAGATCGTCGCCGTCAACCCCTTGCAGATACGAGAATCCATTTTAGCGTGGTAATGTAAGATGTCAAAACCAAAACGGATCAACTGAAACCTAATGAAGCGAGAAAATGGATGCAAGCTTCCATGGCACAATTTGCGTAAACCCTTGGTGACCAAGCGCGTGAAGATCTTCAAGAGATGGTCGCTGCGGTTCATGGATGCTTCAAAGTTGGAGGACAAGAGTCTGATGATCTCCGAGTGGGGCTGAAAAGACTTGTCAACAGCGATTGCAAGCTTGGAGATTCTCTCAAAATCACTAGGGGCATACTCCATCTTGCTGTAAGCAGGATCTCTCAAATCATAGGCTTTGGAGAAGATGCCCTGCTCCGTGTCGATGGAATAGTCCCAACGCTTGGTTATTTCAGATAACACGAGGGTGGACAAATTAGGCCTCTCCTCCATGACAGCGCTCCATATCCCCACCGCAGCTTTCATCGAGTCTGCCTCAAAAGCAGCGAAAGGAATTTCCACCAAGTAGCGCATCAATTCTGCTAGGTTCGTATCTTGTATGAGGGCAAATCCTGCCAACTCGCTCATCACGTCCATGATATCCTCCAAAGGAACATGGTGGTCAGGATTGTGAATCAAGTCAAGCAAGGAAGCAACCTGGTGTCTCAAGTCTTGAAATGCATTTCTGGAGCTCTCGGGGGTATCGAAAGACACCCTTTCCATGACGTCGGACACAAAGCTAGAGCGCCAGGTCAACTGAGTAATGACTGGTGGCATCAAGTTGTGACAAGACTCCTTGGAGTACCGAGGAAGATGGACCAACTCGCGATCGGTGGGTCCAATTATGCCAGCCATCTCCAACGCAAAGGACGTACCGAACTTCACATTGCCCGTGGATTGAAAGCGATCGGCGCTAGAGATGTATGACTGGATCAAGCTCTTGGTGTCGGAGTTGCACTTGAGGAGAAGAAACTTCACCCATTTTTTGGCCTTTTCATGGAATTTCGAAAACGTCTCGTACCTCCAGGTGTTGGAGTCCGGGAGCCTCAATTTCACCTGCGAAATCTTTGCCACGAAAACAAACGTCGGGTTGTATTGGTTGACTTCTGCATCAACGACACTGTCGTACAATAAAGTCAACAAATCAAAAAGGGCGAACAAACTCTTCTGGTGGCAAAGCAGAGAGGGGATCTTGTGGATGATGTTTTCGGCGCACTGGAAAGCGGTGGCCTGCAAATCATCGAGCCCACGGCAGCACGAAACCAAAATGAAGGTGAGTTGCTCGGCGATGTTTTTGGCAGTGAACTGTTGATCTGCGCCGCAATTCACGAGACCAATAAACTCGTTGTTGACTTGGAATGCGACAGGCCCGATGTATTTGTCTATGCCGCTTGTCTTGACCGAAGGATCCGTGAAGTATTCCAAGATGGAGTGGCAGTCGCCCGATTTGACCCTGAGGGATTCCACGAACACAGCAGCAGCCAAAAACATCAATTTCAGGTATGACATGGTGCGGGGGACCTCAAAGATGTCGCCGGCAATGTGGCGATGATCTTTGACGTTGTGATTGGAGGAGCCCCTCTTGAGCACGGTGTTCAATTCCAAAGAAGTCTCTGT
The DNA here is from genome assembly GCA_002893665.1 of Metschnikowia orientalis. Taxonomy (NCBI): domain Eukaryota; kingdom Fungi; phylum Ascomycota; class Pichiomycetes; order Serinales; family Metschnikowiaceae; genus Metschnikowia; species Metschnikowia orientalis. Next base: position 393,340 of record NXGZ01000004.1, on the reverse strand, counting down.
TCTGTTCCAAGAAAGTTCCGAGGCCAATGGAGGAGTGCTGTAAGCAATTCTCTCCAAGCTGGCTTGGTGAGTCTTGATGTGGGTGGAATTTGCAGAGTAACCATGAACAACCATGTTGAACCAGATGTTCCTGAAGAGATAGAGCACCGTCTTGTCCTTTATGTTCAAAGGAGCTTCACGCTTGTGCACGTCGGGCAACAAGTCGGCCAATGGTTGCAAGAAGAGGGAGATCTGGGAACCCACCGCACTGATCTCGTTGTGTGAGCGGTGATGGTCGAGTTCCTGGACGTCACCCTGGGAAATGATGGCACTCAAGATCTCAGATAAGTACACGGAGTAAAGTGGGTGCAAGCCGTCGAGAGAGTTTGTGTCCAGCTTCAGCTTCAAGTCGCGGGACAAGTCCGAGCGGGCCGACTCGATCATAGCCAAAAGCTTCGAGTTCTGAGCAGCGTATGCATCCATGGACAAAGTGTGAAGAAGCTTCACCAAGACCACAAACTCCCGCTCGGGCAAATAGGGGCCACACGATACCATGCCACGCAACAAGGCGGGGGCGGCAGTCGTGTTCATTTTCAGGGCCTTTTGCGATAAGATCGACACTGCCAAGGCACTCACACTTTCATCATCACACGCAGCAACCACCTGGATAATGGCAACGACGGCATTCTCGCAGACCTTTTTATATTCATGCTCGTTGAACGAAGAACGGTTTTCCTTCAAGCTCACCACACTGCTTCTTCTCAGGACAGTGTTGTTGCGGATGAGACGGTTCGGGTTGGCAGCGTCAGCTTTTCTCAGCACGGCTAGGTGCTCAGACGAGGAGCGGTTGGCGAGACCAGTGCCGCGGCGAGACCTGGCCTGCAATTGCAATCCATCGTTTCCCACAAACAAGAGGTTGGTCAAAGCGTAGATGGTGGTGACCACGGTATCCTGCGAAAGGGCCTTGCTGGCAAGACCAAAGCTCTGGGAGATCAGGGTGCACTGGGCCGACGACAAGGATGGGTTGGCCACCAAAGAGGTGAAGGCACGGGTGAGCGAGGAGCCGACGCTGGGGTCTTTGTGGACAAGAATGGAGCCAAGCTGGATGATGGTGGAGCCGAGGTCCGGATCCAACATGATTTCGTAGATGCCCACGGAGTGAAGGAAGATCTTCATTGCGACATGAGCGTCCACGGAGCCCACGTAAAGGCCCGCAACCACGACCAGAAGAAACTGGCTCTTGGCAAGATAGCCGACCTTCAACCGGGCAATGGTGGAGTAGACCAAGTAGCCCTCACCTGCATCCAAAAGCTCCAATTTCTGGAGCGACGAGTCGGCAAGATCCAGGATCAAGCGGGCCTGGGATTCCGAAATCGGAGCTGGGCCCGACAGCGCAAGGGAGACGTCGTCGGAGCTGGCCAACGAGAAGTGGGAAGGCGTGCGCGAGTGGCCCATGGCTCCGTTGCCCAGGGCCTTTTTGTGGCTTGACGAACGGCCGTTGGCGTAGCCGTTAGCAAGGGCTCTGGGACGGTTGTGCAGATCCCGCGGGATGCTTTCGAGAGCACCCGAAAGAGCGGTGGAGGGCGAGTCACCACAGGATTTCTGCAACAAGTAAGACATGAGCGACACGGACGAGTCATTGCCCAAGGTGTAGCTGGTGACGCTGGCCAGGATGTCGGCCACCATGCTGATGAAGAGGATGGGAGACAAGTCCGGGGGCGAGGCATGGCCCGGCGACACGGGAAGATGCTCGGAAAAGTGCTGGAGCGACGATAAGAAGTCCTCGCTGTCGACACAGGAGTCCAACAAGTAGAAGATTTGGAGAGACTCGGGGGACAAGGCAAAGAAGCTGGGGCAGTGGCGCAAAGCAGACAAAAAGCCAAGAAGAGAGAGGTAGTGGGACCACTCCAAGCCGGCGACATTCATGAACACGGAGTCAAGAAACAGGGAGAACGCGGAGGCCACCGGGCCGGCCAAATCGTGAGCTGAGGCAAGGTGGGCCAAGGCGGAAGTCAAGGGGCGAGCCAAAGCCGTCCAAGGAAGAGATGGGGAGTCGGAAGACAGCGCCGAGGAGTCAAGAGACGCAAAAACGGCACGGGAAAAGCGCTGTTTGGGCAACTCAAGCAAGTAGGCGTGGAGTTTGTCGAACAACGTACGGGCATGGGCCGGAGAGGGAGTTGCTTCGGCGGTGGCGGCGCACAAGGACCGCAAGATGTCGAATTCCTTCAAGGACATGGCCACGGACGAGAGCGGCGAGGGCCGCAAGCCTTGGGTGGCGGCAAGGGGCTCGCTGGGAGCATCTGCCGCCAAAGAGAGGCGGGCCAAGCGGCGGTAGGCGTCACAGCGGATCATGTTGTGAGTTTCAGGAATGTTTCAGAAATGCTTCAGGCAAGTTTCAGGAATGTTTCACGCAAGTTTCAGGAATGTTTCACGCGAGTTTCAGGAATGTTTCACGCGAGTTTCAGAAAGCTGACGGTGAGATCCAAGGTTTTAGGTTAGTTTCGAGTTTCAGGAAAATTTCAAGACTTTTAGGAAGCTCTAAGTTTCAAGCGTCAAGGTCCAGGCTCAATCAGAGCGGCTTGAGTCCAACCACGAGACTTGGGAAGGAAACGGCCGGGAAGCAGGCTGCAGGAGGGCCGGGAGTGCACAGAAGGGGCAGTGTGCCGGGGGAGAGGCGGGCAGGGCGGAAGGAGCCAGAAAGAAGCGGCCAGTGGGGAAGAAGGCCGTGTTGGAGAAGAAGTCGGGCCCTTGGCACAGGCCCGGGTGTTCTGCGGAGACGGCGCGGGCGCGTATGCAGTACGGGCTGGGGAAACGGCACGTGAAAGGCAACACCGGGCCGTCAATGGTAAAGGAACAGAAGCTTAGGTAAGGATTGAAAACAAAGAGAGAAAGATTAAGAACAATAAGGACTGGGAACACCAGGAGAAACCAAAGAAAACAAGAGCATACAGGAATGGAAGTGACATGTCTATTATACAAAGCACAAGGCAAGGCCATGGCAAACTAGGAGTAGGTCTCGATCAAGGTGTCCCTCAAGTTGCCCGCAATGGCATCAGGCTGGGCGTCCTGCAACTTGAAAATCGACTCCACCACCGACAACTCCGGCGCCGTGGTGTCCAAACCAGACACCGCCACCCAGTCGTTGACCACCATGCCGGCACCCACCACCAGAGACCCGCGGTTGACGGTTCCCGCCACCAAAGGCACCTGTAGCAACGAGGACAACTCCTCCTGGTCCTGGATGGACGTCTGGGGGTGCACCAAGCCGCCCTGGTTGCTCAACAGACAGTAGGAGCCGACCAACACGTTGCCGGCGATGGTCTGGCGAAACACCTCCACGCCCAACACGTCGGCAATCAACTCCTCGGTCTCTCGCTCAATGTCCGGATGCACCAAGGCCACGTAGTCGTTGCAGCAGATGACGTTTCCTAAAGCGGACAAGCGCTCCTCCACCCGCTGGATCTTGACCGAGTCGGGCAACGAGTTGCGCAAATGCATGAGTTCCTGGTCCGTGGTCTGCGTGGGCACCAACAAGCCGCGTCTGTTGCCGGCGGTCATGCGGCCCACGATCCGGGTTCCTGCTATGGTGGTTCTGACAATGGGGATCACGTCGCCTAGCTCCGCCTCGAACGCGGAGTAGAAGTTCTCCGACCCGCCGACCGCCACGAGGCAGTACGAGTTGGTCAACTTGGAAAACACTCCCACTTCGTTGGAATTTTCAAACTGTGTTCTGCTCGCCATTCTAGTTAAGGAGGTGCGATGCTGGTAAAACTTTTTTTTCTTTGCTCGCTCTTGATGGTGTCCTGCAGACAGTGCGGCGGCCGCCGCTGCCGCCGCCCGTGCTGGCGGGCGTGGTGCTGGGTGCGGCTGCAGGGGCGGTGCGTATGCGTGCGTGGGCGCGCGTGCTGGGGCCGGCGGCGCCGCCGGCGGTTGGGGGCTGGCGGGGGGCCTCCCGTGCTGTATGCAGGACGCACCCTGCAGCCGTGCAGCCGCATTCAGACTAATGGATGGCTTCAGTTACTAACAGTCCAAAGAAGAAATAAAAAAACAAATCATAGAAAGAGATGTAAATTTATCAAAGGAGCATACTTACTTGTCATCAATGTTTAAAGTACCATAAAAGATAAATAGTGAGTTTGGATTGAGGTGAGGAAAGTATCCACTGGGTTGAGGTGAGGAAAAGTTGGAAACAATGTAGCTGATTCAAAGTGAAGCGTAGCAGAACCCATACTAATCTGAAAGTTCAATAACCAAAAGTTCAATGTTGTAAATGCTAAGATAAATGGTTAATAATATAAAAGCTTATTCACTTGAAAGCTTATTAACTTAAAAGCCCAATAATCCAAAGCTCAATAAATAATAGCTCAATACATGAAAGCTCAATAAATAAAAGCTCAATACATGAAAGCTCAATAATCCAAAGCTTGAAGAATTAAAAGCTCAAAAATCTATATCCATTCAACATCTTCGAAGTCTATAATTAACCTAGATGATTCAATAGAAGGACGTTTAATTAATAGAATAGATAAATTATATGTAGTCCAAAAATGCATTAATTCAACTTTTCTCACAAAAGAGGGTATTTTGCCCAGCGGTACCAAATCATCATGTGATGTTCGATTATCCATTTATAATAATAAGAGAAAAACACTTTTAAACACATGAGATATTTAAAAGTAGAATATTGATATATGTTATAGAAAAACTTAATTGAAAGTTAAAACCCCCGAATACCAAGTAATCTTTTACTATTATTCTTAATCCATACACCATTATGCTATTAGTTTCGATTCTTAATTCAGGTTCTATTAAGCTATGAATATAGTTTAATTATCAAAATTACATGCTTATTAATTTTAATCCAATAACTATAGTCCGAGGAGGCAAGCATAGCAGGGTGTGAAAAGAAACGAGATGCGTGATTTCGAATGCTCTAAATATAGAAATTGCCGTAATTCCATGGCGTATTTTGGGTAAAGTGAATTTTGCCCCTGTAATTTAAGGCTAGTAGCGTCTGTTGAATTTCAATTCAAAAAACGGCGGTAAAAAAATACTATGTGTTTTGAAAATTTCAAAACTTAAAAATGACGAGAATACATGTAAATATCAAATTAGATAATTACTGACAAGTTCTGAAGATAGATACAAATGGGTATGAATAAAGAGATTACTGAATAAGGTTTGTGGATGATATAGAAAGGTATGATTTAGGCTACATGGGCATGGAATATGAGGTCTGAAATTAAGCGAAAATGTGAGAAATGAAAGTGGTATAAAAGCAAGAAAAATAGAAGGATCAGCGACAAAAAGATAGGGAGAAAGAGTGATCCCAACTGATTTCTCAATCACTCAGAAGCTCAATAATTTAGAAACTCAATAATTTAGAAACTCAATAATTTAGAAACTCAATATCTAAGAAGCTCAATAATTTAGAAACTCAATACTGCTATCTTCCTCAGATGATACATCAGTATTTGAAGAGAATAATTTGTGACTTCCGAAAGAGTGTTATGGTGAAACAAGAAAAAATTCATTCTGATTGATTATAACTATCAGGTAAGCTTCATGTATTTGGAGTGTAAAAGTATAATGGGGTGAGATCAGGGACTAGCAAAATTGCTGAGGTGACATATACCCTATGCTTCCTCATAGGGTTTTTTCTAACTGTCTTGACAATAGCCTCATCCTATTTTTTCTTTTTTAGTAAAATTTTCAGAAGTGAAATCTCTGGGTGTTTGGTCATGAAAGGTGAGAAATTAGAAGCTGTGGAAACAATCTGAAGGGGTATGGATTACCATTGTGGAAAAATGGAGTAGTATTGTAGGGTGAAATAGGAAAACGGAATTGATGAGTGGTAAAGATGAAAATGCTGAATTAATGAATCTCGAAGTAATGAGTCAAGGAAATATCATGTGAACCTAAGAGTCAATCAATTAAAACTGGTCAGTCAAAAAATTAGCGGATTGAAGAAAATGAGTCAGGCAGATTAGGGAAAAATGGAATTGGTGAGCCGAGAAAACGAGCCATTCAAAGAATTTTTTTCAGATATTAATTCGAAGAAGCGGATTCAAAGAAACGAATCAAGAGAAACTAGGAACGTAAAGAAACAAGTCAGGGCAGCTGGTAGAGATTACACTAGTGAAACATAAAACTAGTGAAACAAGAGACACGTGCTCCATAAAGCATTCATGCTTTCGCCTTGCAGCCAGGAAGACCAAGAGCAGCCACATGAGCACGTACTTGTGCCAATCAAACTATCTCTACCGAAAATGCTAACATAAGTCGGTATGACAGGGGAGACGATGAAAAAATGTTAGACAATGTAAAAATGAGTAAACACGCTTTTGGAAGGGTGGAGTAGTCTTGCGAGGAAGATTGGCTGCGGTAGCTGCCCACGCTGCCGGCTCATTGGACTCACCTTCCTATAGTGAAAGTTCTATGTGCTGATTCAAATTCTTGCTGACCAAAATCCTCTCCTAAAGGCCTAGAGATATAATCCAAAGAAGGAGAGTAAGCGTGCCCTCTCTCAGACGACGAGGGGTGTCCTCAAAGTTGCCTTTAGTCGAAAAAGTAAGATCATTTGCATTGAAAAATACAGATTCTTGCATTGACTAAATTTCCCTGAGGTGAATTCTTTGAAAAATGAGCTGAATTTGATTCATTGTTTGAAGAATGAGCTAAATCCGTTTTTTTTTGGAGAATGAGCTGAAGTTGATCTCATGGCCTGAAGAAACGCCTTGAAGGTTTGCCACACCACGAAGTCATAATTAACGCTATGGGACGCCAGTTTACTAATGTCTGATTTGAAAGTGGCTCAGATCTTAGTCAAAACGCAGTTGAAGACGTATCCGTAATACCGTGGACTTGCATTTTGTCAATTTTTTAGGTTCGTGTCCTAGCAGAGCCTCGGGCCAGAAAGGTTGGCAGATGCGATTTGTAGCGAGTTCTTACCAATTAGCAAGTAAGAATCGAAAAAATCTTATTTTTTTTTGGAGCGGCTGGCCTCGCTTTTATATTCACGAGTGGCCATGCATGTCGCAGGACTGTTTCAGGTTTTGTGTTCTTTTTTCGGCGAGGCTGCAAATCCGACCCAAAGTATAAATACAGCAGTGCGCGCATTGACATTTTTTTGCACCCAGTTTTTTGGGATCACCATTCATTATTTCTATTCCAACTCATTACCTACATATTTGCTGTCTACCATAATTTTTGCTTTTTGGGATACTCCGGGTGCGGCTACACTGAAGCCCTGTTCCGATAATTATCGTCCGTACACACTTGGTCGTATTGACATTGGGCGTGGATTCTCAAACAAAACTGTTCAATTTGCACCCTAAGCTGCAAAATTGGTCCCAAAATTTGTATAATAAGCATTTTTATGCGCTATGGCCGGGTCTCAAAAACTTAAAGCTCGTCTATCTACGGTGTTCTGTTTTGAGGCGGATTTCAGTCCTAGTACGGCGACGCTCTAGATTGGTGCTTCTTTATTCGTCTACAACAAGGTTCAGCTGCCTAACTTGAAAAATTTTGATCTTTGCAGAATTTAAAATCCGTGTTCATACTTGCTCGCTAGCATGGCTGAGATCTCAAGCAAAATCGACCAGAAAAATCAGGCCAAGAGAAAACTGAACTAGGGTACTTGCCCTCGCATGGGCCGCGTCTCCGAAAGCAGCTATACCAACTGTATTTGGAAACAAGTGGAGAAACAAAGGCAGACAGTGTTTTCAGCTATAGGCATGAACAGGCATTCGCTTGCCCAGGAACAATTTGCACCTGGATTAAGACAGTACGTTCCATCCTGCTCCAAGGATTTTTCAGGGAGTTGATTGGTAAACTTCTTGTACATATGGGTCATGTGGCTTTCATAGGAGGGATACACAGCCTCGGGTTTCTCTTTGCCTTGTGCATTAAGCTTCACACTCTCAATCAGGGGGGCCTTGTGCTCAAGGAGGTCGACTTTTTGCCACTTAACGAAATCTTCACTCAAAATTGCAACCCATTGATAATCAGTGTCATACAACGACCAGCTCGTACCATTAAACAAATAAGCTCCTTCCATTTCATGTTTGTACAACTGCTCATTGGTAATTGCCACACCGGCTGCATACTTGACAATTTTCTGGTCAGTTGCCCACGAGGAGACCATTTTCGGATACTGGACCATCTTATTAGCATCTGCAAGAGCAGCTACCAAAGTGTCATATGCCAAAACGCTGGCTAAAAAGGGGAGGAAGTACAAAAAGTTCATGTTTGATATTTTGATGTGCTTGCAATCTCTGGGAAATCGACGCTTATTTATACTATGCAACCTGTCCGTGTTGGCTGATTCAAGAATGGGGGAGAATTAGCAATCATCCGTTTTTGATTACAATTTGAGGAGGAATTGAATGCAAGTATGGTCGGACTGACACAATTTATTTTTTGAAATCGCTCATGCCACATTCATTTACCCCTCGTTTTGCCCGAAGCTGACACAGTGTTTCACTCAAGCAGAGGCTTTTGTGTTTCCGTCAAAATTCTACAGCTCTAGCCGGAAATAAAACATTAACATTCCACCTACAACTCCAATGGATTGGCCAGCGAAATCTTCACAGTTTTACATGGAACTAAGCGTTTAAACCTCCTGCACATTTGAGTTCCATGCACAGCGGCTATGCCGGCATTCCTCACTATTGATTACATCCAGGCAAGCCTGCAACTGCCCTGGAGCTACACGTTGAACTTCAAATTATCGTTTTATTTGCGTCTAAACTTTTACTGTCTATGCTTGAGGTAGCCTAATCGAGGTCATCCTCGAGCTCATCTTCATCTCCCCAGTCGTCCATGTCCTCATCTTCTTGCTCTGGCTCGTGGTTTGGAAGGACTTCCAAGCCGGATGAAGAGTAGGTGACCCGCACGACCTCCTTATCTTTGACTTGTCCCTTTAAAAGGAGAATGGCCAACTTGTTCAAAATCTCTCTTTGAATCAACCGGTTCAATGGTCTGGCACCCAAATCGGGCGAGTATCCTTCGCGACACAAATACTCAATGGCGTCGTCATCAACTTTAAGTGTAATTGTCTTGCCATTGGCCTGGAACCGCTCCTGGATCTCTTCCAAACGAATGCGGACAATCCTGGCAATAGCTTTGGGGGACAACCGGTTGAAAACCACCGTAGACAGAATCCGGTTAAGGAACTCTGGCCTGAAGTGATGCCTCACGGCCTCCATAACTTGCTCCTTGGTGTCACTTTCCACCTTGTAGCCCTTTGAAGCATTGATGTATTCTGCTCCGAGATTTGACGTCATGATGATTATCGCGTTGGAGCAGTTGATGACTTTACCCTGCGAGGATGTCACTCTTCCATCATCAAGAATTTGCAAAAGAACCGTCAACACCTCTGGCGCAGCCTTCTCGACCTCATCGAACAAAATAACCGAGTATGGTCTTCTGAGAACGGCTTCTGTCAAGATACCACCCTCCTCGTATCCCACATATCCAGGAGCAGCACCGAGCAATTTCGACGCAGACCACTTGTCTCCCAATTCAGAACAGTCGATTCTGATAATGGCACGTTCATCTGCAAACAAAAATCCGGCGACTTTCTTGGCCAACTCAGTCTTACCAGAGCCGGACAATCCCAAGAATAAGAAGGAGGCAGGCTGGTTAGGATTGGCCAACCCAGACCTAGTCAATCTGACGGCATTAGCCACAGCCTTGACGGCCTCGTTCTGGCCAACAACTTCAGAGGCCAAGACTTTCTCCATGTTGATCAATTTGGTGTTTTCGGCCTGAGTGAGCTTGGTCACGGGTATACCAGTGAGCCTGGCTGCGGTTTCCGACACTGCCTCTGATCCAACAACATTATTCAACATGGAACTGTGGGCATCCTCTTCGGCAACTTCGACCTCCACCTCCTTGATCTTGTTGAGAATATCGGGAATGGCAAAGTACCGCAAGTCAGCGGCGGCGGCGTTATCACGTCTCCTCTCTGCATCATGCGCTTTGATCTCGAGATCGTCCAACTTCCGCTTGAGCTCAGTCAACTTGTCATGACCCTTGCGTTCTTGCTGGAATCTCTCTCTGAGTGGGTTAATCTTCTCTTCGACCTCTGCTCTCTTCTTCTTGGCTTGCTCAAGACGCTCCTGAGATTCGGAGTCTGCGTCTTTGTCTCTTTCTAAAGCATTGATTTCCACTTCGAGCAAGTTCCATTGCCTCTCGAGACTATCCAATTCCTCTGGCTTGGAGTCCCTTTGGACAGCCACGGTGGCCGCCGTCTCATCGATCAAATCAACGGCAGAATCAGGCAAACTTCTGTATGTCAAGTACCGAGATGCCAAATGTGCGGCAGACACCAAAGCAGAGTCAAGAATACGCACACCGTGGTGGATTTCATATCTTGGCTGCAAACCTCTCAAAACAGCAACAGTTTCGGGAATGGTGGTGGCCGGAACATCGATTTTTTGGAATCTTCTCTCAAAGGCACCGTCCTTGGAAATAAACTTTCTGTACTCAGCAAAGGTGGTGGCACCGATACAGTGCAAAGCACCACGTGCCAACATGGGCTTTAAGAGGTTTGCTGCATCAGACTTTCCGTCGCCCATCAACATATGGATCTCGTCGATGAACAAGATAATCATTTCCTTTGACTTTTCAATATCGTTGAGAACGCCCTTGAGACGCTCTTCGAATTCTCCCTTGTACTTGGCACCGGCTGTCAAGGCACCCAAATCCAAGGCAAACAATCTTGAGTTGGCCAAGATGCTAGGAATATCGCCATCGACAATTCGTTGTGCGACACCCTCCACTATAGAGGTTTTTCCGACACCAGCCTCACCGATGAGGACCGAGTTGGACTTGGATCTTCTAGCCAAAACCCTGATCACCCGCCGTATCTCCTCTTCTCTACCGATAACAGGGTCAATCTTACCCTCGCGAGCCTTTTCTGTCAAGTCTTCACAGTACTTGTTCAAGAATTCATAGTTGGAAGAAGAGTCGGCTTGCCGAGAATCGATTCTTTGGTTGCCCCGCAACTCAATGGCCTGAGTCTTCAACGTCTCAACATTAATCTGTGCTTCCTTGAAGATGTCTTTGATAGACGAGTCTTGCAACAAGGCCAAGAAGATATGGTCCTGGGCAATATAGTCGTCTTTCTGCTGTTGCTTGATTTTGTTTGCGTTTGTCACAACTTGACTGGCGGCGTAGCTGAAGGACACTTCGCTTGGCGCTGGCGTCTGAGAGGGCAAGCGCACCAAGTGCCTGTTCACAATACGTTCAAAGTCAGCCCATTGGTAGCGAGCTTTCTGAACCAAAGTCTTGAGGTACTGCGTGGAGTTCTCTTCATCTGTGGGCACCATTGCAGCTAGAAAGTGCAATGGGAGCACTTGAGAGTGGCTGCCGTCTTTGGCAAGTTGCGTTGCTTTCTGGATCACCAGCAAAGCATTGTCTGTGAATTGAGTTTCGTCCATCGCAATTGAGTCTGTAGCGACTGTAGTTGTGTTTGAGGAACAAACCAAAACCCCTCTTCTAGATGGGGTCCAAGGCCTTATATAGGATTGCTCGCGCATGCAGCGAATGTTCGAGAATATACAGGAATGTACCAGAACGCACTGCGACCCCGTGCCACTTCCGGTTAGCCCGGCTGTTTGTGGGGACTCGGTGCAGGGGTCCCATGATACACGAATTTGTTGCTCCACTTCACCAAAGCTTGGCCCATGCCCGTGGGGAAGCCGCTAGTTCAACGAGGCGTGTGGAGTATCCTGCATCCAACCGTACCTTGGTCTTTGGAGTTCTTAGTTCAACAGACCAAATTTGTGCTCTTCACGACTTGTTGCGTAGAATGCACGATATCGGCGTACAAATTCAACGGCCCTGAAGTTCATCAAAGTATCGCTCCATCTGTGTTTCCTCCTGATCGTCTGGATATTCCGAATCTTCAACTGCAGTGTTGCAGTACACGTTCTGCACCACCTCACAATGTTCCGAGATGGGATTGACTCTGCGATTCCACTTTTACGACTCTTAGCCCAAAACTCGAGTTTTCTCTCATACAATGCATGTTCAAAAAAGCTGATTTCGGATCGCCTGGTCACAGCTTGGAGGGCCGAATGGATTCGTGTCATACGCAAAGCCGCTTAAATGGACAACGCGTGCAGGTGTCTGGGTCGGTCCACTCATATCTGCGTCCTTCATATCAGCCACTCTTGTGGTTGCCTGCTTCTGCAGCTCGTAATTGCGCTTCGTACGCGCATACCCGAAATGGTCGGACTCCGCAATGTTCCAGCCGTTGCCTACACCCAATACTCAAATCATCAATTGTATTCATTCGAAGCCGTGTCCGGTGTAGGACTTATCTAAATTGCTGGTTCATGGGATTTGGCTGAGCAAACCCTGTAGCCTGTGTTTGGAAGCCTTGTGCGAATTGCTGTTGCTGGCCTATAGCCTGGTTCATGATTTGTCCAGTGTATTGTGCTTGCTGTTGGCCTGGCGCCATGTGCTGTGCGTAGCCCTGTCCATAGCCAAGCGGCATTTGTTGCATCATCTGGGGCTGTCCCGTAAACTGGGACTGTTGGGTGAACTGAGGCTGTCCAGTGAACTGAGGCTGCTGCGAAAGTGCAGAGGGCTGGGAGAATTGGGCCTGTTGTTGCTGTTGCTGTTGCTGACCCGTGGCCTGGGGTGCCTGTTGCTGGCCATAGAGCGACATAATGTTCTGCTTAGTGGCTTGTTGCTGTAAAAACTGGGGACTCGTTTGTTGCATTAGGAGTTGTTGATGTTGTGGGTTGTTTGGATCCAAGTATTGCTGTCCGTTTCCATCGACGTAGGATATTTGACCGCTTACTGGATCTGTATACTGGTATATTTGCGGCTGGCCTGTAGGTGCCGAGCTTAGTCCAGTAGGCTGTGTGGCAACTGACGAGGCACTATTATTCCACCAGTCAGTACCAGCAGAAGTAGCAGCCGTTGTAGAGTTGCTTGTTGCCAGTGGGGCGGATTGGGAAGGTCTTTTGGGTAAATTGGGCGGAATCTCTTCCTTCGACGGGTTGACCTTGGCATCATTGTCCAAAATATCCAATGCCATATCCATGTCACCATTGCTCAAGATTAAACTTTCCAAAATGGCATCTCGGTCATTGAAGCCAAAACTGCTGATTTTGGCAACATATGAGCGGTATTGAGACTGCTCATAGGTAGTAAGTTTTCTATGAGATAGTCTGGGGAGGCTCCTTGACCCCGCGTTAGCATTCCGACGAAAGTTAGCTGAGACTGAAGACAGGCGGGAGCGGGCCGGTGTCAGACGGCCACTACCACTACCGTAATCATTGTGTTCATACAGCGCGTAGCCGGAACCGTCAGCGTCGTCGCCCCTGAACTTTCCGTTGATGTACTTGTCTCTCAAGAATTCCTCAATCATAAAATCATCATCATCGTCTTGGGGAAAGCTCACCCTGTCCGGATTCCACCTCTGGCTGGCCCTCTTGTTGCCAATGCGCCTCATTCTCTCGAGCTCGCCATCGTTCCATGTCTCCAACGTGAGAGACTTGACATTAGAGATCGGGCGCCCGTCTGGACCTTTCTTGGAGAGAACTTTTCGGTGGCAGTTTGCACATCTGCCGCAAAGAAGAATCCCGAGGTTGGACGACGCCCACGTTGGATAGTCTGCTGCACACTCTCCGCATTTGTTGAGGTTGCCCCTTGAGTTTATGATCTCAATCATTTGCTTTTCAGCATGTTTTTGGTTTCTCCTGAGCATCCTGGAGTCGGGCCTGTCTGCTTGTCTGGAGAAAGTGTAATAGTCGTTGGTTAACGCAGGTGAAGGCGCGGACAGCGCAGTTGAACCTTGTGCCGGCCCGGCCCGGCATCCAAGCAAACCGCACAGTCGTAAAAAAAAAAAGCTTCATCTACGCTTGTGCGACAGGGTCATATTTATACCCTTGGTTCGTTTTTGCAGCCACGTTTTTGTGAAACAAAGCGGTCGCATATAAAAGGGGGCGCCCCCGCCCTATAAAATTCAGTAATAATTGAAATGTGAAAATGTCAGCATCTCTTGTCGACTATTTTCCGGGTCCCTTTCTTTCAATTCTTTTTAGTTTGTAGGATTGACAATAGCAAGAAGCGGGCAGGACAAGAATAAGTTAGAAAACAGTTGTTTCAAGATAAGCAAAAAGTTGAGAATACGCTGATGCAAATTTAGCCAAAGTCCACGGATGGTGCACGATAGCTAAAAGTGGAGCAGTCGTTTTCAATATGACAAGAAGCTGGCGAATGGTCCAAGAATGGCAAGAAAAAGGAAACAGCTTTTCAAGAGTAGCAAGAGGCTGAAAGATTAATGGGCTGAGAAATTAGGTGAAATAAGAGATATTTCCCAGTATCGTGAATGCTACTTTTTGGGTACCGTTGAAATCAATTTCTCAAGTTTATATGACGAGTATCACCATTCGTTTGGAAAATGAGTCGATCGGTTTCGATGGCCAAGCCCTCCAATAGACTTGATACTGGGACGCTTTCAATGGAGTTCCGAAGCGCCGTGGCTTCGGCTCGACTCAATTTCTGGGCCATTGGCTTGAGTTCGCACACGATGACGGAAGTGTGAAACGTCATCCGCGAGGGATCTTTCCCAATCAATGGGTCAAGAGAAAACTGCTTCCAGGAGTAGTCTGCAGAAATGAGATCAGCCTGGTTTTGAATTTCCCGTGAGATTTGCGCCAAATAGCCATGCTCATCCAGGAGCTCCCTGGGTGAGCTGGGGTGAGCTCCGGGAATTTTCAGGTTTTCCATGGGGCCGGGCTCCTCAGCCCCACTTTCGTCACGGGGACTAGCGGCCGAGCCTGAGAATTTCCTGAACCGCAAGGAAAAAAAGACGGTTCCCTTCTGTGGCAGCAGGAGCAATGTGATCTTCGGTTCTAGGCGAAGTGAAAGTTTCCGGGACGTGCCGCCTAGAAGGCCATCCAATTTACTGGTCCCAGCACTGACAAGAGATTCGGGTACCAGTATTCCCAGGACCGCCCGATCCACGTTCTTCACGAGGGCCAGGAACTTGTGCCTCGGGGCATATATATTTGGAAACATGGAGATATGAAGATTGTTGATGGCATGCTTGTTTGTGTGGCCAAAAGAGCCATGAAGAACGGCCGTGGAAGCCAAGTTGCTATTCCACGTGAATCTGGACTCGAAGCTGGGCAACGTCCGGCGGGCGGCGTCTAGCGTCAATTCGAAAGCCTGTTGGATCCGCTTCTCATTGGCTTTAGTCGGTGTCCACGGTAGGTAAGCGAAAGCCGTTAGCTTGCCGTGCTTGTGCATACTGTATTCCTGAGAGTACGGGAGAAGATTTTTCAAATCAATGCTGGGAAGGGGAGTGCTGGCCACGGCGGGTGTTTTCGGCACGTGAGCCTGTTCTTCGCCAGAGGGTTCACCAGAGGGGGTGTCTGGGACGGATAAGCGGCGTTTTTTGGCAGGGGTTTCCGGGGTGGAATCACTGACACTGTTTGAGACTTGGGGTGCCTGGCTGATGTATGCTTCTTCTGAGCCGGAGTCGGAGGAATAGTCTGCAAGGAAGTCCATTGCTGATTAGCAGAAGGCTGGTTACGCGAAGCGATGGCCACACAGGAAACAGGAAAGCCTACCCCCGCGCTCGAACTCAGGACCGCGTGGCTTCACATATTCTGCCGCCGACCAACACCGCGGACCCCAGGCTGGTTCCTGCACGGTCCCAGGTTTGCCGTCACCTGTCGGCCGGTTCCGCCCTCGCCCCCGCATCCAGAGACGCGCCCTTAATGCAGTGGAACACCCTAACCGGAGCTCCGTCTCTTGGAGACGCCTGAATCCATGGCCCGTGCCGCATTGTTCCCGGTGGCCCGAGTGCCTCTTTCGGCCCTAGCCGAGCTTACGCTACAATTTCCGCCGGGGCGGTGTTTTGTGGGGTTTTCCCTTGTTCTGCCCGACGCTCGCCTCGCGGGTCTTCGCAGACCTCCGGCGCCGCAACCGGGCGCCTCATCTTTGTTTTTTTTGCGTCCTTGGGTGCCACCAAAATACCATTCGACAGAAAAAAAAGGGATCATAGTGGAAAGTCATCGGATATCACCGAGGCTAGGAGTCATCGCTGGTCTATTTATTTCTCTTCCAGCAATTTCTGGCGGTTCCTGTTGGCGATGTGTCCCACCCTAGAGTGTACATGACTCACGCATGCGCAGTACCAGCAGGAAATGTGGGTTTTTCAAGCGAGCCTGGTTTTCTAGCGAGCCTGGTATACATCAGGATTCTTAAGCTGATATTGCGCCACTAGTGGTTTTCCTCCTACTCCACGGTCTTTTTTCCTCTACCATAAGGCTGCCTTGCCTCCGGTATCGCAAGCTTGCACTCTGGTCTTGAATAGCTCATCATCGAAGCCACCACTTGGGACTTTTCACTCTTCTTGCCGGTCTGCTGCTTAGTCTCATACTCGCCCAAACCCAGGCTCCCCATTACCAAAAGCAGCTTAAGTGATGCGATTACCCGAGCTCCTCAGGTCTGCCACCAAGGAGGCCGACTCAGAGTCAACGGAGTCTGTGCAAGCACACCCGAAAGGCATCGAAGTGCCTAACGAAATCTACAACTTCCGGATTGTCTTGATTGCCATCACGGCGGCTTCTGCTGCGGTCATCATTGGCTATGACTCGGGCTTCATTGGCGGAACGGTGTCTTTGGCCTCATTCCAGGCCGAATTTGGCCTTGATCAGATGTCTGCTGGCAAGAGAGCAAATATCGAGGCCAACGTGGTGTCGGTGTTCCAGGCTGGGGCGTATTTTGGATGTCTTAGCTTCTATCCGATCGGCGAGATTTTTGGGCGCCGACTCGGTTTGATTGTACTGGGTTTCTTATTGACTCTAGGTGCCGCCATCTCACTTATATCCAGCCTGAAAACCGGCCTAGGCGCCATATATGCCGGCAGGGTCTTGACCGGGTTCGGAATTGGAGGCTGTTCCTCTTTGGCCCCTATTTATGTCTCTGAGATTTCTCCTGCTGCTATACGAGGCAAGTTGGTAGGTTGCTGGGAACTCTCCTGGCAGGTGGGTGGTATCATCGGATACTGGATCAACTACGGAGTTTTGCAAAACATTCCCTCAAGTCGCAAGCAGTGGCTCATTCCATTTGCGCTCCAGCTTGTGCCCTCGGGGATTTTCTGGATCTTTTGCTGCTTCATCCCGGAATCTCCGAGGTACTTGGTTGCTAAAGGCAAAGTCGAGCAGGCCCGAACCAACTTGGCTTACATTCGTGGTATCGACAAAGACCATGAGTACTCGATCCACGAGCTCGAGAACATCTGCAAGTCGATCGAGGACAATTTCAAAGAAACGGGGCGTGGCTTCTTTGATCCGTTGAAGGCGCTTTTCTTCTCGAAAAAGCTTTTGTACCGGCTCTTTTTGTCCACCTCGCTTTTCATGATGCAAAATGGCTTTGGAATCAACGCCATCACCTACTACTCCCCGACTATCTTCAAGTCCCTTGGCGTCAAGGGAGCGAACGCCGGACTTCTCTCCACCGGGATTTTCGGCATCCTTAAAGGCTTGGCGTCTTTGTTCTGGATTCTCTTTTTGGTGGACAAATTAGGCCGTCGGTTCTGTCTTTGTTACTTGTCGATCCCTTGCTCTTTGTGCTTGTGGTACATTGGGGCATACGTCAAAATCGCCGACCCTGCAAGTAAACTCGACACGGGTGATTCTTCGTCAACAGCAGCCGGAAGAACTGCACAGGGTCTCCTTTACATTTGGACTGTTTTCTATGGGATGACGTGGAACGGCACAGTTTGGGTCATTTGTGCGGAGATTTTCCCCCAATCGGTGCGGACTGTTGCCCAGTCGGTGAATGCTTCATCCAACTGGTTCTGGGCGTTCATGATTGGACACTTCACTGGCCAAGCACTCGCGGGTATCGGGTATGGCTATTATTTTCTTTTCGCCGCTTGCTCTCTTGTATTTCCTATTGTGGTGTGGTTTGTTTATCCGGAGACTAAAGGGATCCCATTGGATGGCATCGACCACTTGTTCGAGGTTCGTCCCTGGCGGGCCCACGAATATGCTTTGAAGAAATACGAATCTGAGTTTGAGAAGCACCATCAAGGTTTTGCTGACTTAGAAATCTCCCCTGCCGCTGTTGAAACATTGGGGGTTGTTGCAGAAGGGCAACAGGACGAAAGAACCAACAGTACAGCTTCTTCTTTATCGGAGAAGAGGTGAGAATCTGTTGAATCGATGAGTACTCAGGATTCCGCTAGATGAATGCGGGAAACTCTATTCTCCTTCTATTCCTGGCCACTGTTTCTCTCCTTTTTTGTCTTTCCTAGCCAGGGTTTCTTTTCCTTTTATGTCTTTCCTAGCCACTGTTTCTTATCTAGCAATTGGGATCTACATTAAGAAACAATATATGGGATCTACATTAAGAAACAATATACTGGGTGGAGGCTGAAATGTTGCTCGTGTTTCAAAAAGCAATCGAAGATGTGGATGTCATATCGAAAAAATTCAAATCGAAACACGAAGAAGAATGCTAACGTCCGGATCAGACCAGAACCATTTTTTTTTCCAAATATCCCAACGAATGGTTGCATGTCTAAATGTTGCACCGGTGCCGCTTGTGCAGGCCCCCTTGGTACCAGGTCATGTGAAATGGGAATAGAGGGGACATCAAGAGAAAAATGAAAATACCAGAACTCCCAGAAAGCCCCAAACAAAGACGCTGCCTTGGCGAGATGCCATTCTCGTGGACATGTGACAATCCAAATGCATAAATAGCGGAGAAGCCGCCTGCTGAGGCGCGACCGGACGCGCCAGATGGCGTGAGAGGTTCGTAAAAACATGTTCTTCCTGCATGCGGGCCGAAATGTATTAGACCATCGTGTAGGTAATTATAGATACCTGATGTGGGAACGTCCGATATGACGGAGATGGAGACACGAACGCATGATTCGGGATTCTTGCATGTGGGGAAGTATATCCGGTGGGCGCATGCCTGTCCTATATACAGTCCTCGATTTTCACAGGCGCTTGCAGAATGTGGGGACGGCAGGCGCTGCTGTACTTAAGCCGGCGATGTGCCCCATACTTGCTGAGTGTCCCTGAAAGAAACCATTGTTTGTGCAAGAGCGTACGCCATCAAAACCGAAGCGAAACTGAAGTGAAACAGCGACCCAGGTGATACGAGAGTGAAACAACTGCCCGTCCTCCTTAGCACAACGAGAACGTCAAAAATTCGAAACCTGCGTGAACAGATCAGCTTGTTGCACGTCTCTGACACATCTGAAACACCTCTGAAACTGGACCCCGCTCCCTGTTTGCAATCGAATTAAATCGCGCACTTCTCGCACTATAAAATGCTCGGAATCCCCTCTGAAATCCAGGAAAACCACTTGGATCTTTTTCTTCAAATCGCCGATGGCTTCATCCATGAAGTCACGCCAGACGTTATCCGGCCGTACGTCAGTACTGACTTGACGGAGCAGGAGCTCGTCGACTACTGTAAGCAGACAAAGCGGCCCTCGGAAATCCCTGAAGTCCGGGAGTACCTCCGAAAGACTTTAAACAGGACGTCAACAAAATCCACGCAGCTCTTTTACGTGGCTATGTCAGTATTGTCGCTGCGGCCACTTGCACTGGCACTCACGCGCAGCACCAAGTTGATTCTGGAGATGACGGATGACGAGAAAAGACAGTTGCTTCTTCTGTGGCGGGACTCGCCACTCGAGGTGAAAAACAAGCTTTTCGCTCTCTTTTCCCGGCTAGCAATCGCCGCGTTCACCTTCCGGGCGCCGGCAATCCACTACAGAGCCATGGACTTCCCCGAGACGGAAAAGCGGCCCGAAATCTACGAGGGCTACACGGCTGAAACGTTTGAGTTCCAGATGCGGGAGCCGCCGGCCGGAAACGGCGCCGAGCTTTTCTTGCCCGAGATTGATGCGGTCATCATAGGCTCGGGATCCGGAGCGGGGGTGGCTGCACACACCCTTGCCCGAGACGGGCACCGGTGTCTTGTGATCGAAAAAGGCAAGTACTTCAAGCCACAGGAGTTGGTGTTCAACGAAGCAGACGGCATGGAGAACCTCTACGAAATGGGAGGCGTGATTTCCACCGAGAACTCGCAGACTATTGTGTTGGCCGGCTCCACGTTTGGAGGCGGCAGTACCGTCAACTGGTCAGCATCCTTGAAAACCCCGTTCAAGGTGCGGAATGAGTGGTACACCGGCCATGGCGTTGACTTCGTTGCAACTGACGCGTACGACGCGTGCATGGACTATGTCTGCAACCAAATGGGGGCCCTGACGGAGCACATCGACCACTCGGTGTCGAACCAGGCTCTTATGGACGGCTGCGAAAAGCTAGGCTACAAGCACAAGGAGATTGCGCAGAACACGGGCGGCCACGCGGGTCACTCGTGCGGCTTCTGCCATCTCGGATGCAAGTGGGGCGTCAAGAAGGGCTCGATGGACTTTTGGTTGAAGGATGCGGCCCAGCACGGCACGCAGTTCATGGACCAGGTGCTGGTGGAGCGGATCCTTCGCAACAAGCAGGCCGTGGCCATTGGGCTCGAGTGCATTGACCACCGGACGGGCCACCGCTTCACCATCAAGGGACCTCGCAAGTACGTGGTCAGTGCTGGATCGTTGCATACGCCGGTGCTTTTGCAGAAGTCCGGCTTCCGCAATCGGCACATTGGGCAGAACCTCAAGTTGCACCCGATCACCACGGTGTTTGCCGTTTGGGATGCCAAGAAGACCGACCCTTTCCATCACTCGATCATGACTTCGGTGTGCACGGAGGCAGAGGACTTGGACGGCAACGGCCACGGGTGCAAGATTGAGACATTGGTGCACTTGCCGGGGATCGAGGCGGCGTTTTTGCCGTGGGATTCCAGCAACCAGATCCGCAAAGACTTGCTTAAGTACCAGTCGACCTCTGCATACATCGTTTTGACCAGAGACACGTCGTCCGGCTCGGTGACCTATGACAAGAGCAAGCCGGCCTCTCTTGTTGTGGATTATGCGATCAACAAATTCGACCTTCTGGCCATGGCCCGTGCCATTCTACTTACCATGGACATTGTCTACATTGAGGGTGCGTTGGAAATCATCCACCCGTACTGGAAGGCAGGCCGCTTCAGCAGCAAGAAGCCCAAGCACGAGCGGCTGATTGCTGATTCGGACTACCAGAAGTTCCGCAAACACTGCAGTGATATCGGCTTGACCGCCTATGGAGCCGGTTATGGTCTGGCCCACCAGATGAGCACCTGTCGCATGAGCGGCAAAGGCTCTGGTGACGGTGCCTGTGATTCACGCGGCCGGTTGTATGAGTGTGACAATGTCTACGTTGCTGACGCCAGTCTCATGCCTACAGCGTCCGGCGCCAACCCGATGATCTCTACCATGGCGCTTGCTAGGCATGTTTCTTTGGGCATAACCAAAGACTTGCGTCCTCTGCCCCGAATCTAGACCCGGTGGCGTTGCAGGCTGGGTTCTGTGGGAATTCAGAATAGAAGACGTTTCAAACTCGAGCTTGCTGAAAAGCATCCATTTTTTGAGTTATAATCGCTGCTATTCCCCTAATGTCGCCTTCTGTGAAGGACTCGGAACGACTCTTTTTCACATCTGAGTTGGTCGATGAAGACACTCGGCTTTGCGTGAATCTATCGATGTATATGCTGTCTACGAATCCATCAATGTAAATACAATTTGCTGTATCAAATCGACGTATAATAACTGACTGTATAATCACTTACTATATAATCACTGACTGTATAATCACTGACTATGTATAAATCATGACTTTATATTAATGACTGGCTCTATATGGATCATTTTCATCAAATTAAGTGGTGAGTCAATTTCAAGAATCCCGAGCCCGTAAAATAGTGGTTGCCCGGTATTGGCTGCAAAAGGTTGGGTCACGTGACACGGTGTTTCCACTCTGGATCATAGTACTTCGAAGCAGTCCGCCACTAGATTTCGGATGCAATCGTGTTTAGTAGCAATGAAGTCTAAACTTAAAGCAGGTTTGGAGTTTTGTTGCTCGAAGTCGGCAAGTGTGATTCTCATTTTTTTTGGGAAAAGCATCAAAAACCTCCAAAACCACAGAGGCCTTCCTGACAGAGACAGAAAATAAGATGGGACGAATGTATACAACCTGTAGTTTTGATGGTCAATGAGGAGGATAAAGCAAATTGAAAGGTCAGTAAGGCGATTCTTGAAATGTTAGGTAATCAAGCGGAATTGAGGTTATACAAACGAATTACAATGGTGAGTAGTGAGGAGGTTTTTTAAGCATAGAAGGGTTAGTATCAAGGTAAACTATGAAGGGTTGGTATAAAGGCTTTTTGAAGAAAGTTAGTATGAAGGGAATTCAAAAGGTGAATATGACGATGAAGTATGTAATGTTAGTATGAAAAGATTTGAAGAAGGTTAGTATGAAGGTTAGTATGAAGGGAATTCAAAAGGTAGTATGACGATGAATTTCGAGAAGCTTAGTATGGAATTTGGAAATGGTCAGTAATGAGGCATTGGAAATGTCAATAATATGGCGAATTTTAACAAGATCAGCAATAGGGCCATTTCGAAAAGGTATGTAATAAGGCGGGTTATGAAGAAATTTCAAATATTCACATAGCCTGAGTTCCACTGTAGCTAAGGATCAACGAATTATGAAAATAGTGCATGGTTCAAATATTGCAACGAGCAATTCGAAGTTTGAAGCTTTTCATGGAGTTTCGAAGTGAGCCTTTCAATCGCCATAACAAACAAATTTTGAAACAACGTACTCCCTTCTCTCATCGTATTGCACTTTTGAGGGTATCTCTGGACTGGAATTATTCAACCACATAGATTAGGAAGTCAACAAGAGTCGGAAACGAGCCTTGTTCAAATGTACGTCACGAAGCTAACAAAAAAATAAAAGTCAACCAGTGTATAATTTTAAAACTGGCGACAGTAGTTTATACCAATACTATGAATAGTGAGAATACCGGTCACTGAATTGAAACGAGAAGTCTTGACTATAGATGAGAAGCCGATTGAGACTACTCATTCATAAAATAGTCAATGTCAAAAATGGTAATAGCCAAACTGAAAATGTATGCTTACGCAGTTTAGATAAACATGATAGTATAAATAAACTTATATTGCAAAGAAATACTAAATGATTTGTAGATATAAACCACATGGAGGAACTAAAGGAGGATAGGAAGATAGCGTACGATTTGATCTATTAGAAAGAAGACTAGTAGGTATCAAAGCAATGGCCATCATTAAACAAGTAAGGCGAACAGGTTACTCAAAGTCACAGCTTGATATAATGAGTATTGGAATTTAGAAGAAAGGAAAGGTCGAAAATTCATTTTGAAGAAAATCATCTAAATGTTTAAGTGTGATATTGGGGAGTGGGAGTGATTATTCTATATCATTTTTCATTTATGGAATACTCCAAACGAGCACCATCAATCATGGAATACTTCAGCACCATCATTTATGATTACTCTATCTGACAATAAAAAGGTGAATGCTGAAAAGAGCCAACAAATCTGAAGTCATCTCTTATTTCACAAATCTGGAGTCATCTCTTATTTCACAAATCTGGAGTCATCTCTTAGTTCCTCGTTTGAATCATGCAAAATGAAGACACCCCAAAACCAAACATCCCAAAAGGCGACATTTCAAGCAAAGAGTCCGCTTGCATTGTGGAAAAGACTACCCATTTCTGATCTTTCCATTAACAACAAAACCTTTAAATTCCAACAATAAACGCTCTGAAGCTTAAAAAAGGCCCATTCAAGAAGGCGTGATTTCTTATTGAATTCATGTCTATACAATATGAGATTTGTTTAATTCTTTTCATTCTTCTTTTCACATGCCAAAATTCCATGGAAACACAATTCCCGATACACACTAGAATTTTAAAGCTGCAAGGTTATATTAGAGTCACGCTTGTATTTGAGGTATACCCAGAATGTTGGATGTTCAGAGATCACATCTATATAGTAGTACGACAAGGACAGAAGCTGTTTAGCTTTGACTCTTCTGACCTTTAAGACTTTCGTCAGAGGAACCTAGGAGATTCGTTTCTGCCTAGAACTCGCATTTGAGTAGAAGTCAGAAAAATGTTACTATTTTCTAAAACTTGAACTTAATAAAACCCAGGTACTTGTACCTCCAAAGATTCTTGGGCTTAATAGATGTTCTAGACTTCTAGCACAGGTTTTTCGGGAAGAAGAAGCAGTTTCAAGGACATCCAATCCAGGACATCAAAAATCAGCATCAAAAGCCAGCATCAAAAGCCAGCATCAAAAGCCAGCATCAAAAGCCAGCATCAAAAATCAGCATCAAAAATCAGCATCAAAAGCCAGCATCAAAAGCCAGCATCAAAAGTCAGCATCAAAAATCAGCATCAAAAATCAGCATCAAAAGCCAGCACCAAAAGCCAGCACCAAAAATCAGCATCAAGAGTCCATTGGGCTGTATTCGCTTTTCAAAAGAACCACCTGGGACCCTTCCAAAGCCAAATTGCACTATACCGAACATTACGTTCTTGCAGCAGCCAACTCCAACTTGACCGAATCACACGAAAGATAGTACTGAAGACTCTTGGTGTCGTTGGCATCGGAAAGCGCCACGTGACCGGCAAAGCCCAAAGGGCCCCGATCACACTCGCTGCATACAAGCACTCGTTCCACTTGCAAGAGGTCGCCGACTTTCTCCGTTTGGGCGAGCTCTGCAGCCGGCCGAGAGACGCCGATGTTGTCAAAATCCCACACATCAGCCACTGCCACAAAAGTGGATCCTTCTCCAAGCATGGGAGGCGCATTGGTGATTTGCTGACGGCTGGCGACGCGGGCGGCGGAAAGCTGAATGATGCGGGCATTGCAGTTTTCGAACGTGCACCGGGCCACGACATCCTGGCCGTCATATTGTGCTAGGGCAGTCATGATGGGGAAGTAAGTGCTTCTTCTTTGCAAGCGGGATGGCGTATAGCGTGCCTCCGCATTGCGCGCGCATGTAGGCTCGCCTGTGATTGCCTTACTGGCGCTGCCCTCTACCGGCTTGACCGTGTTATTGAAGTACATACTGACCGTGCTACTAAGGTGAGTAGTACACGAGTGCTAAGAGCAATCAACATACATTGCTAATGGCAGTGAATAGATAGGGAAACCAGTGAATAGACAGGGAAAGCAGTGAATAGACAGTGAAAGCAGCGAATAGACAGTGAAAGCAGCGAATAGACAGTGAAAGCAGCGAATAGACAGTGAAAGCAGTGAATAGACAGTGAAAGCAGCGAATAGACAGTGAAAGCAGTGAATAGACAGGGAAAGCAGTGAATGGTGTCATGATATTGTGATGGCACTGGTGCTGCTTAGAGCTTGGCACCTTCCTCCATGAGCTCGACTGCCAAGTCGCTCAAGGGCACGTAAAGACCCCCGATAAATTCGGCAGACGCTGAACTGGCAGTACCCTTTTTGCTTCGCATGGCCACGCCCTGTGAGATGACACAGATCCGCAAAAGCCCAAAAACAGACCCCAACTTCCACAAGTCCACGGGATTGTTCTTCGCGTCCCCCTCCCGCCAAGGGTGGCCTAGCTTTGTCATGTAGAGCTTGAGCGCCGACAACAACTCTTGTTCGCTGGAATCGTTGTCCCGCCCGATCGTCATGTCAGGGAACATCATCTGGTTCATGCCCTGGGGGAACACATAAGGCTGCAAAAAGTTGGCCAAATCGAACATGGGATGGCCAATGGTACATAGCTCCCAGTCCAACACTGCCAAAACCTTGGGCTCGCTGGGGTGGAACAAGAAGTTGTCGATTTTGCAATCGCCATGAATCAACGTCAACTTGCTTGGGTCTTGCGGCGCCCTCTTCAAAATCCACTCGCAGATTTGCTGGAAATTAGGAATTGGGTCCACCACCTTGGATTGAGATGCCTGGACGGCGCTAAGCGTTTTTAATTGCCGCTGAAAGTACGATGGCCCGTCGCCGCCGGCACTACTTTGGCTCCGCTTAAATTGCGGGAAATGCTTCTCGGGAAGGTGTTTGAGAAGCTCTTCGCAATCAACAGAGTGAATTGAGCCTATAGTCTCCATTATCGCAGACCAGTAAAGCAGCCGCTCTTCCGGCGCCACTTGCGGCATGTCTGGACGCTTAATCGGTCTCCCTGCCACGTATTCCATAACGTAGAAGACCGCACCGGTGACGGACTCGTCTTCACATAAAACGTAAACATCGGGGACTGGCACTTGTTTGTTAGGCTTTGCTTTCTCGTTGCAGATATTTATTCCATTCAACATGTAAAATTCTCGCTCGATGGCATGGGCGGACTTTGATACCAAGTCTGCATTGGCCATTGGCTTGCGGCGCAAAACAAACCTCTCACCTTTCGGCCCTTGAAGAAGGTAGGTGGGGTTGGATTGTCCAAATGTGAATTGCTTTGTTGTGAAGGGCCCCTGAAAGCCCGGTACACTCTTGCCCCGAATAGCCAGCTCCGGAAGATTGGCTAAGTATTCACCAACTTTGGCAGTGTCCAAGGGATTTCTGATTTCCGATAATTCAGGCATCTTGATTGTTGTGGTAATTCAAACTCGGATTAGAACTCAAGGAAAAGGTGTCAAGCACTTGCCTCTTGCCGATTTGCGGGGTGCATGCACGAAGGCCCCGCAGACGCAACGGCCCGAGGGCCGGGGTCACGTGAGCGACTGCTCTCGCGCTTTTCGGTGGCTCGAAGCAGGCCTTTTTGGCGCCGACTCGGAGCCCAAATCAGGCTTATTTCACGTTCAAGGAATAGTAGTTATAGATTCCTCTTTGGCTGAATTCAAAGGGCCAGACCTGCTCAGACATTTCACCTTGAAGATACTTTTTCTTCTTAGTTGTGTTCAAGTTGTAGTAGCCAACGGAACAGTTGATCTTTCTTGAAGCATAGCGAAGAAACTGAGGCTTGGCCACTTTAGTTTCGATCTTGGCACCTGTTTCCAAATCGTAGTAGATCATGTTGGAAGATTGCATGCTGCCGCCTGGTTTGCCAGAGATTAGGGCATCGTAGGAAGGATCTGAGGCATCTATCTTATAGATCCACGCTCTTCTGCCTTCATTATCATAAAACTTCCATATCACGGGTAAGTAGCTTGTGCTCAGCACAGAGAAGTCTGTTTGAACCGGTTGTATAGTGATATATTCGCCTCCGGTCAAATCGTAGAGCGTCTTGTAGTCGAATTCCAAAGCGCAGAGTCCTGACTCGAAGCTTTTTTTCAAGAACGACGCAAGGTTTCTCCTGTCGAGGCCCTTGCAATTGGATATATCGAGGAATTTGAGTAGTTTGTTTTCATGCAAAAGATGAAGAAGGTCAGCCATCTCGACTTTCGAATGCGGAATCGCCAAGCTCTCTAGCTGAGTAAATTTGTTCTTAATTACTGTGATAATTTGTTTGTTGACCGGCATTCCACCCACATTGAGATACCTCAAGTTGGAGGCCTTGAGATTGTTGAGGGTAAAAAGAAGGTATTGATCACTCAACGGTGAGACTACATTGGAGTCGATCTGAAGGTTCAACCACTGCAACGAGTCATGCGTGACGGCCGGATGCTGGGTCAAAAACTGGATCAAATCCTTGGTGGTCAATTTTGAGCATCTTGCCAAGGATAAATGGGTGAGCCTGCAGGTTTCGGGGAGTTTTTCCAGCAAAACTGTGGATGTTATGGATGTATGAGTCAAGTCGAGTCTTCGAAGATGATGGAAATGCACGAGAACCTTTTCGAACACGCGAAGCGGTAAGTTGGAACAGTCATGAAATGAGATTTTGAACAAGTGATTGAGCGAAGAGACCCGCTGGGAGTTTGACGCATGGACAGAAACATCAGACAAGTCGCAGGGCAAGGCCTCCTCATCCGGTCCAATCTGCAACTCATCGAACGCCTGAGCAAACTGCTTGGAAGAAGCCCCGCAGAAGTCAAGAGCCTGGATTTTGTGCATATCATTGAATAAAGTCAGCAACACATTGACATCCATGTCGTCCTGGATGTTCTCGGAGGCCTGGAATTCGATAAGATTGGGGCACAACTCAAGTGCCAACTTAATTGTCGAGGAAGTGACCATTTGTATCTCCTGATTCATGCGGCCCGTGCGCCCAAGGCCTATGGATGTGAAGGTTTGAAAATCCATAAACTCCACGTACTGGCCGATGTCTGGCTGGTTGATTATGTTCAGAAGGAACCGTTCAAACGAGTTGGGCCGGTTGAAAATGGCGTACTTGTACAAAAAGCGGATAGCCAACTGATTGAACGGCTTCAGAAGAACCGGTATAGTTTTCAGAAACTTCTCCAAGTTTGCGGGGATCGAGCTTGTGTTCTCGTCATAGTAGACGATTTCGATGATTTGGTAGAGAATCTCCATGGGCAAGGAGAGGAGCGGTGAGAAGTTTTGGGCATCCAGAGCATCCACCAGAGCATCCTCAAGAGTGCAACCTTGAGTCACGGACGATGAACCCACGCCATTAGAATCCTGTGTGTCATGAGAGGTGACCGATGCAATGGGCAGCAAGAAAAGCCCGCCGCGATCGGTGGGCGAGAAGCATAGCTGCGAAGGATTGTAATTTTCCAAGGCAAACCCTTCGTTAAGGACATTGTGAATCAGAGGGAGATTGCGCAGAGGGGAGTCGAGACCGATAGGAAAGTCTTCGCCAGCCTGACCTGCATTCAGGGCTCTTTCTCTGGGGATGGGTTTCAGGCCTGATTGTCCCATATATGATGGAAGCGGGCTTTGGGAGGAGCGGGAAGACAAGGATGAGCCAGAAGAAGACGAGGTGTCACTCGTGGCCGAGTAGCCTCTGTAGAAATCCGGGGCCTGCGCGATCATGCAGGCGGGGGCTTTGCCTAGGAAGACCGGGGGCACGAGATTCGGGGGGCACGAGATTCGGGACGTGGCTAATCCGGGGTGCCGCAGAGCCGGGGCGGCTATTCCGAGGCTCGTTCGATAAGCCAGTGGCCCGTGCGGACGTCAGAAAGCCGTGGATTCAGGGGCGTTCTGCAACGCTTTCTTCTTGCCTGACACCCTAAAAACAGAGCTTGTTTCGTGGGTTTTTGCTAAGGTGGGGTTTCCAAATCGACTTGCAAAAAGGAAAGCTTGGGGGATCTCAAATAGGCCAGGTTGAAGGCTTTCCAGCTAAATCGTGATGAAACGGCGGGTTCACTAAGGAATAGACACCCAGACACAGACAAGTGGCCTCGAAACGGCCAAAAAAAACAGGAATTCAAAAGAGGGGCAAAGACGATACAATGAAGGGGACCGTGGGGGCAAGAGCAGAAAAGCCCGACCGACTTGGGGACTTTTGGCACGTTGTTTCAGAAAAAAAAGGGGGTCGTGACGAGCACGCTGTTGTGCAGCCGGTGTGCCCCAAAATGCCGTTTATGAACCCCGACTCGGCTTGTACAGGGGTGCGGGCAAACAATAGGGCAAGCCCAACAAGGAGGTATACTCGCGACATTCTACATAAGCGACGCCTCCAAAGACGGGACCCCGGAACTCCAAAGGCCTGCATCGCTGCCTCTGCAAGCGAGGCGGGGCAAATCCGGTCCGGCCGGGTCAAACATGTCTGAGACATGATGGATGAGGGCCCCGCGCCAGCGGTGCAGGACCCACGGCAGTGCGGCGGGCACACCTAGAAGCTCATCGGATGGATTTTCCGAGCGCACCCTGGCCCGCGTGAGTGTGTGCAGGAGCAACAGCCGCGACAGCTTCTTTCTGCGGAGGCGCCTGGAAATGCTCAACATAAGCCGCCACTGCATGAATGTGCATCCGGAATTCACTCCCGCAGGCCAATTGATAAATTGAGGATTCCGGTGAGCGGGCACTGCGGAAAGTTTCGAATTGGCTGCATCTCTGTTGACAGCGGCTGAAGACCTGCATGTACGGGTTGACTGCCGCAACGTGCGCCATGTTCAGGTTCGTGGTGTCTTCAGATGCACTACTGGCTTCAATTTCTTTGCACCCGCAAAACCAAGGTATAGCGGGGTTCAGTAATCTTGCGAAATGCATCTTGTCGTTCCGGAAATTTTGGCCAGTTTTCGTCACGTGGGGTCGAGGTTGTTCCCATACAAATAGCTGCAGTACCTGCTGCACAATGCCGTTTCTCAGCAGGCACTTGTGACGTTTCATGACCGCCATAACAGACCTGGTGTTGGGGCACTCGCTTTTCAAGTCAGCTCAGTTAATATGCCGGCCTTTGGCTCCCAAAACTGGGATAAATGAAGCCGGGTGACCAGATTCGTCTGTTTGCCCTTTGACCCTGGGTTGTGGCTTCTTCTTCAGTGTGCGTTGAGTCACTTTCCCCAGATGATCGGGCCGCGCGCTTATTCCCCCAGACTTGCCCTCTTCACTCTTCTTATTCTTGCCCAGAGCGCAACCCCCAATTTCCAATGACTAGCGATTCCCAAGAGTCCCTCAACGAAATCGAGCGTCTCGAGTCCACGTTGCCCGACCCGCTTCGCCGCAGCGCCTCGTCGCTTTTTGAAAAACTCTCCTTTTCAGACCTGCCACTGCCTCGGGTCCCAGCAGGTCAAGGCCCGGCCCGGAAGTCCGCCGGCGAGCACGGCCGCTTACTCTCTCGGCTCTCAAAGTCGGAGAACGGCCGGGAGGGCTCGCCTATTCCCGTGCCCAGGCCCGCTTTCGACGAGGACATCCACAAGCCAGCGTTGAACACAAAGCAATCCTCAACAGGGGTCTTATGGGTCACCGAGCGGGCAGGAGAGTATGGTTTCAAAGGAAACGGCGACGACGACTGGGCGAACTTGGGCCAGGGTGCCCCAGAACACGGTGACACAATCCCGGGCTCGTTCAAAAGACCCACATCGATTCCCATCTCAGACGTGAGCAAGGAGTATGCCCCAACCGCGGGCATTAAAGAGTTACGTGATGCCGTGGCCAACTACTACAACGTCACCTATCGGGAAAACAAGGCCTCGAAATACACCCACGAAAACGTGTGTATCGTTCCCGGTGGCCGTGCCGGTTTGATTCGTATCGCTTCGATCATCTCCGACTGCTACTTGTCGTTTTTCTTGCCCGACTACACAGCATACGCCGAGATGCTTGCCCTTTTCAAGAGCTTCCTCCCAATCCCGGTTCCTTTGGATGAGGTGGATAACTACGAGATTCACTTGAGCCACATCGAGTTGGAATTGCAGCGTGGAGTCTCTGCATTTTTGACGTCCAACCCAAGAAACCCCACGGGCAAGTCCATGAGCAGGGACCAATTGAGTCGGCTCCACGCCATGTGCAGACAGAAATGTCTTTTGATCATGGACGAGTTTTACCTGCACTACTACTACGACGAAGGGTGCACGGGGTCGTCGATCTCCTCGTCGGAGTTTGTCGATGATGTCAACAAAGATCCCGTGCTTATCTTGAACGGGCTCACCAAGTCTTTCCGGTTGCCAGGATGGAGAATTTGCTGGATTGTGGGCCCTGCAGAATACATCAAAGCGTTGAGCTCGGCAGGCTCGTTTTTGGACGGAGGGTCCAATGCCCCATTCCAGTATGCGGCTGTGGACTTCTTGGAGCCGCTCAACGTGCGGCGAGAGATGAAGGCGCTTCAATTGCACTTCAAGATGAAGCGTGACTATGTCATCGGACGGTTGACGGCCATGGGATTCACCTTCAACGAGAAGAACACCCCCAACTCGACGTTTTATCTTTGGCTCAACCTCTCGCATCTTCCCGGGAAGTTGAGCAACTGTCTTGGGTTCTTCCACGAGTGTCTCCACGAAAAGGTGATTGTGGTGCCCGGGTTCTTCTTCCTCATCAACCCACAGAACCTAAGCAGGCTCGAGGACGTGATCTGGTACAACTTTGTGCGGATCAGTTACGGCCCGGAGCTCCACCAATTGGAGAAGGGCATGGACGGTATCGAGCGGGTGGTGAAACGGTTTGGGTTCAGCTGCTGAGGCGACCAGGGGAATCCGGGGTAGGCGTCACGTGACGGCCGCTGGCGCCTAGCCCGTTCCCACGGCACCGAAGGATGGCGCCACCCGGCCCGTGTGTCGGTTGAGTCTTGCGGAGGCAACGCTTCCGCTTCCCCGCCCAAAATTGCCGAAATTTGCCGAAACTTGCCATCTGGCGTGGTTGTTTCCTGCGCGGGTATGCAGAACCGGTAGTGTGAAGCGGTGCGCAATCGCAAGCAAAATCTGGGGCCGCCATCAAGATCAGCAGCATCCAGCCAGCACTGCAATTTGCCCAAATCACCACCAAGCATTGTCGCCGAGCCGCTTTTCAGCAGTAATTCCGTGCCGGCCGATGGTATAAACACAAACTTGCCATAAACCAATCCACGTTCCCTGTACCATCCCAAGCATCCCGAGGTATCCGATCCCACCGATTAACCCAACTTGGAGCTTCCCTTTTGAAGTTAACACTTAGTCTTTTAATCTCTAGTAGAAGGTATCCGCAGGCAAAGATTAGATTATCCATTAATACAGATCTGAGGGATAACAATTGATTGAGAGACTAAGATTTGAGGACTGTTCCATTCAAATAGTGAAAATTGAGGATTAGTCCGATTCAATTACTAAAAACTGGCTAGATAGTTTAAGTATTCAATACTTGAGAATCGAAAAGCATAGTGCAACTCATTGAAATCCTGAAAATTGACAAGTCCAATTGATTGAAATACTGAAAACTGACTACTTTTCCAATTGATTGAAATACTGAAAACTGACTACTTTTTCCAATTGATTGATATACTGAAAACTGACTACTTTTTCCAATTGATTGAAATACTGAAACTGGACAAGACTCCAATTGATTAAATCCTGAAAATTGACCACTTAATCCAATTTCAAAAGATCAATCAAATTAAAAAGCCGAAAGCAATCCAGACGTTACTTTGTTGAATAAAAGAAAAGTCTCAAGCATTCACTCTTTTCTTTGATACCGTTGCTGTAATTGGTGACTTGAAACTTGCGGAGTCAGTTTTAGGAGTCTCCCTACAATATCCATACAGTTTGGTTGGTAAAATATCGAGTTTTCTATCAATTCGGGTTTCCAAGGTTAAATTTGCAGTCTACTTTCAGGACCAGTTCCTTCTCACAGCTTATTTCCGGGCTTTTGATCGAGACAGAAAGCTTTATCGTTGAAATCGAAGCACCAAGTGGGACATCCTTGAAAGACTACACCTTGAATATCAGAATCATCATTTACTTGAGAATCATTGCTTAAAGTCAAAAGCTGCCTTCGTTGAGCCAGATTACTATTTGATAGTATTGAAATATTATCGAAGCCAACTAGAGCTGGGAGTTTAAAGCTGATACCATTGAGTCCGATACTTTAAAGCTAGAAAGCCTTCAAGTCGATACTATAAGATAATATAGAAAGCTGATACTATTGGAGCTGATACTATTGGAGCTGATACTATTGGGGCTACTACTATTGGGGCTAATACTATTGAAGTTGATACTATAAAAGCTGCTATTAAAAACTAGTTCTAATCAAGCTAGTTCTATTGAAGCTGACACCATTCAAGCTGATAACATAAAAAGCTGACATCCTCAAAAGCAAGAGAAATTCAAAGCTGATATCCTTAAAAGCAAGAGATATTCAAAGCGATACCCCAAAGCAAGAGAAATTTAAAGCTGATACTATAAAAGCTAATTGCATTAGAGCTATTGAAGCTGATACTATAAAAAGCTGACACCATTGACGCTAAACACTTTAAGCTCATTTCATTAAAGCTAATTTGACTGAAGCTAATTACATCCAAGTTCCTTGCATTGAAGCTGATACTATAAAAAGCTGATACTATAAAAAGCTAATTTTATTGAAGCTAATTACATTGAAGCTGATACTATAAAAGCTAATACATTGAAGCTAATTTCATTGAAGCTGGTACTATAAAAGCTAATACATTGAAGCTGATACTATAAAAGCTAATACATTGAAGCTAACTTCATTGAAGCTGATACTATAAAGCTAATACATTGAAGCTAATTTCATTCAAACTACCCTCAACCATTCAACATCGATGAACACAGAAACCAAGGAAAATCAACAATCCGGGCCGCTCAACATGGCCGGCGTGGCCGGCGCCATCGGCGTGTTTGCTGTCCGCATGTGTTTCTACGTGATCAACTACTTGTTCGTGAGAATCCCCCGGCAAATCGTCACGCTCCTCCAAAAACAAGTGTTGATCCTGCTCTCGTTGCTGCTGCTCATCGTCTCCGTGTGCACGGTGGCGCTGGTGGTGTACTACGTGGCCCGGCAGCGGTATCTCCGCAAGTACTCGGAGGAAACCACGCCCAAAAGCAGCGATCCCCGCAGCAAGGCCGGTGGCAAGGCCAGCAACAGCCGCATCGACTACCTAGCGGGCCGCAAGCGCAACCAGGGCACCGACGGCAGCACCAACTACTTGGACCAGTTTCTCCAGGCCATCAAGGTGTTTGGGTACTTGGAGCGGCCGGTGTTCCACGAGCTCACAAAGAACATGACCACGCAGAAACTCGTGGGCGACGAGATTCTCTGCCTCGACGAGTCACTCGGCTTCTCCATAGTGGTGGAGGGCACGGTGCAGGTGTACACCAAGGTCAAGGACACGCCGGAAAACATCCAGGAGTTTGACAAGTACAAGCGGGACTACGACAAGGGCGAGTGTCTAGTGGTGCAGAACGAGCGGTACCATCTTTTGAACGAGGTCAAAAGCGGGGCGCCGCTTTCGTCGCTTCTCAGCACGCTAGATCTTTTCCGGCCTGCTTCCCAGGACCCTCTTTTCAGCCAGGACCGTCTTTTCAGCCGGGACCGTCTTTTCAGCACGGACCCTCTTTGCCTGGATCCTGACTTCAGCGCCTTGGACGCCCAGAACCGCCTCCCGAACCGCCATTCGAACCCCACTTTGAGTCCCAATTGGAACCCCACTTCGAACCCCAATTCGAACGCCAACTCCAACTCCAACGCACCGACCTCCAACCCGGACCCGGATCCGTTCGCCAAAAGCTTTGCCTCGCCACGGCTCACCCCCCTGGGCCCCGGCTCGCCGCTCGACCACAACCGCCAGCTGTCGCTGTCGCTGTCACCGCTGCCGCCGGCCGGGCTCCCCCAAATCATCGCCAAACCAAAAGCCGCCGCCGGCTCCAGCGCGTCCTCCAGCTCCGCCACCATCGCCATCATCCCCAGCCTGGCGTTCCAGCGCGTGTACTCCAAGTTCCCCAAGGCCACGTCGCACATCGTCACCATGGTCTTGACCCGCCTCTACAAGGTCACCCACAACGCCGTGCACAACTACTTCGGCCTCACCGAGGAGATCATCGAAAGCGAGATTGCCCTCAACCGCGCCGCCCCGCACTGCAAGCTCCCCAGCTACCTCTCCGAGGGCGTCGTCGAGTCGTGCAACCTGCTGCCGCACGACCCGGCCAACCCGCTGGCGCCCGTCAGCGTCATGTCCAAGCTGACGAAAAAGCCCCGCCGCCTCCACCGCGAGAGCTCGCTGCGCTACGTGGTGCTAGCCTCGCGCTCCAAGGCCTCGCACCCGGGCGACTTGCTCTCGTCCGTGCCGTTGTCCCGCAAACCGGACCTGGCGCTGGGACCGCCCGGCGCTGGTCCCGGTCCCGGTCCCGGTCCCGTGCGGGCCCCGGCCGCCCTCGATGCCCGTGCCGCCTTGCTGCGGGCCGACTCCTCGCTCTCCGTCAAGTTCAGCCACAACGACGACATCCGGGCCCGCCAGTTCTCCGACGAGCGCGAGGAGACCGAGGAAACGTCCTTGCGCACGGCCATTGCCGAAAACGTCTTCAAGCTCTTGGGCATCGACGACGGCCCCGACGCCTACCCGCGCGGGCGCTCCGAGTCCGTGCTCCTGGCCGCCAGCTCCGCCAACTCGTCCCGCACGGGCCTCAGTGCGTTCATGCTGGACCCGCTCGCCTCCGGCCGCTACTTCTACGACTCCTTCTCGGAAAAATCCCTTTCGGGCTTGCTTTCCCCGCACCCCCACAAGGTGTACCCCACGATCCACCAGCCGGCGGCGGGCGGCTCGGGCGGCTCCGACCCCCGCGGCTCCGCCCGCCCCCGGCCCGATCACAGCCTTGCCGCCGTCAAGAGCGCCTTCAGCAAGAACATCGAAATCAAGTACTATGCGCCGGGCGCCACCTTGGTGCGCCAGGACTCCTTCGACACGGGCCTCTTCTACGTGATCCGCGGCTCGCTCGACATCACCACCAGCAAGGCGGCGGACCGGACGGCGCGGGACGACTCGGCCGACTTTGGCTACGACTCGGACTTTGGCGCCGACTCGGCAGACGCCGGCGCCGACTCGGCAGGCCCGCCTCGGGGCAAAACCCTCTACACCGTGCAGGCCGGCGGGCTTGCCGGCTACTTGAGCTCGTTGGTGGGATTCCGGTCGTTGGTGTCGATCCGGAGCGCCCAGCCCGCGGCCGAGCCGGACCCCGAGCGCAGCCACGCCAGCAGTGCCAGCAGCCACGGAGTCATTGTGGCCTACATCTCCAAGGACGACTTCTCGCGCTTCATGGACAAGTTCTACTTCTTGCAGCTCCCCGTGGCCGTGCGGCTCAAGAGCCTTCTCCCCGACTTGATCAAGACCATCGACTTTGCGCTCGAGTGGTGCCACATCCCCGCGGGCGGCATCCTTGCGTCGCAGGGCGACTGGGCCAACGGCTTCCACATTGTGTTGAGCGGCCGCTTCCGCGTGGTCCGCAACGCCAAGGCCGACGTGCCCCACAGCTCGTCCAAGCGCTATCTCGTGGACGATACGACGCTCGCCAAAACCGGCGAAAACTCCGACGACTTCGAGATCTTGGGCGAGTACGGCCACGGCCAGTCCATCGGCGAGGCCGAGGTCTTGACCGCCTCCCGCAGAACAAACTCGCTCATCGCCGTGCGGGACTCCGAGACCGCCCGCATCCCCAGAACCCTCTTCGAGATGCTCTCCTTGCAGAACCCGTCCATCATGGTCAAGGTCTCGCGCATCGTGGCCAACCGCGTGCTCGAGAGCAACAACAGAGAGACCTTGGCCAACGCCGCCATCGGCTCCCACAGCCTGCACGGCACCGACATCAACAAGGACTACAAGACCATCACGATCCTCCCCGCCGTCAGCGGGCTCCCGGTCAAGGAGTTTGCCGACCACTTGTTACAGGCCTTGGAGGCCATTGGCAGGAACGTCATTGCTTTGGATCGCACCTCCACGTTGAACCACCTCGGCCGCCACGCCTTTGACGAGCGCCTCTCCCACCTCAAGCTCTCCGGGTACTTCGCCTACTTGGAGGAGAAGTACGAGACCATCTTGTACGTGTGTGACACGCCCCTCCGCTCCACCTGGACCTCCACCTGCATTTCCCAGGGCGACTGTATCTTGCTTGTGGCCGACGCTGAGGACGACGAGTGTGCCACCAACATCGGCGACTACGAGCGGCTCCTCGTCAAACTCAAGACCACCGCCCGCACGGACTTGTGCTTGCTCCACTCCGAAAAGTCCGTCATGCCCGGCTCCACCAGCATCTGGTTGAAAAACAGAATCTGGATCCAGGACCACCACCACTTGCACATGCAAATCTCCCGCGACTCCCTTGTCAAACGTGACATCAAGAAGAAGAAGAACATTCTCTTCGACTTGGCGCTCAAAGTCAGCAGCAAGGCCAATCCCAACATCAAGCTCAAGTTGGAGAACGTCACCTCCCGTGCCATGGCCTCCTTGATCAAGTTGAACGAGCGCGTCAACAAACGCCAGAGCGCCTTGCCTCTCGTCCACAAGAACGACTTCATGCGGCTTGCCCGCATCCTTTCGAACGAGGCCGTGGGGCTCGTTTTGGGAGGCGGCGGCTCCCGTGGAATCTCTCACGTGGGCGTCGTCACCGCCTTGGAGAAGCATGGCATCCCTGTCGACATCATCGGCGGAACGTCCATCGGCTCGTTCGTGGGCGGCCTCTATGCCAAAGAAAACAACATCGTGTCCATTTACGGCATGTCCAAAAAGTTCTCCAGCAGAGTCGGGTCCATATGGAGGAACATCTTTGACTTGACATACCCAGTCACCTCCTATATCACCGGATACGAGTTCAACAGAGGCATTTGGAAAGTGTTTGGGTACTCGGAGATCGAGGACTTCTGGATCAAGTACTTTTGCAACTCCACCAACATCACCAACTCCACCATGGACATCCACGAGCAGGGATACGCCTGGCGCTTCATCCGAGCCTCCATGTCATTGGCTGGCCTTCTTCCGCCCATCGCTTTCAACGGCTGCATGCTATTGGACGGAGGATACTTGGATAATTTGCCCGTGCAAGAAATGAAGAACAGGGGCGCCAAGTACATTATTGCCGTTGATGTGGGTTCCGTCGACGACAGAACCCCCATGAGCTACGGCGATACCCTTAGCGGCTTCTGGGTGCTCTTCAACCGCATCAACCCCTTTTCAAGACATCCCAACGTGCCAAACATGATGGATATTCAGCTTAGGTTGGCGTACGTCGCAAGTGTTCGTGCTCTAGAGTTGGCGAAAAAGACCCCCGGTGTCATCTATCTTCGGCCCCCCATCGACGACTATGCCACTCTCGACTTCTTGAAGTTCGACGAAATCTATAACGTGGGCTTGGCGTACGCGGACGAGCTATTGACAAGGTGGCAGTCTGAAGGAAAGTTTCCCGAAATTGCAGGCATGAACAAAATGAGCCACAAAGATTCCATTGGTCGAAAATCGGTGCATCGCAGAAATTCCATTTAAGGCGCCAATGCTGCATTCTAAATACGGGCCACAACAAACAAATCTTCTTCATGACTAAACCTCGTCCTCCCCTGATATGGTTTCGTAAAAATTCACAACGGTCTGGTGACACCGAACCTTTCTTCTGTCAAAGTTGACCACTTGCAAACCTTCACGAGACGCAGCACGCGACAACGCAACATACGCTTGCCCGTTTTCAAAGACCCTGGAGAGATCAACCTTGACCCTTTGTAGAGTTTGTCCCTGCGATTTGTGGATGGACAAAGCCCACGCGAGCATCAACGGAAATTGCACCCGCGAAACAAGAATTTCATTTGTTTTCTGGTCGGTTATGTCCCATTTTTCCGGCTCCACCAAGACGGTTCTCGAAGTGACGCCATCTGGGTTCATAAATCTCACCAAGGGGTGTTTTTCGCCAGTTGAACTTTCCTCTAGACATTTGATAAACTTCAACTTCCGATCCTGGTTTATCTCTGCGGCTCTTCTTTTATCTTCAGCTGGGTCTTCGTCCTCGACCTCGATAATTGATAAATCATGCGACACGCTGCTACTGACTGACGTATCGGCACCATTTAACGTCTCGGACTCGGGTTCTAGTCTGACCTTACTCTCTTCTTCTTTCATGAACCCAAACACATGATCCAAAGCCTCCTGCAGTTGATGTAGAAGCTTGCCGTGGTCTTTCTCATTAACCTCTTCCGGTGTAACTTTCCTGGCATATTCCTTTGACAACTTAAGTGCCACTTTCTCCTTGGTGAGAACCTGTAGCATTTCATCAAATGTCAAGTCCGGATTGTTCATTAGAATCTTCTTTGCATGATATACGTCACGATCCAAAAATCCAATCACTGTTCCTAGTGTTCCATTGACCAACGTATCATCGAAGTTTTTGATACACATGACCTGAGCACCCTCCTTCAAAAAGAGTTTAGGGGGGGCTAAGAAATTCCGCAAAATCTTCTGCCGTGGGACATCTTTTAGCAGGCCTCCATCCTTGGCCGTGTATAGAATAGACTCACCGTGAAGCTGACTCAATTTTGCATTATTTGCGCGTTCCACCTCATACCTGGTAGCAAATAATTCTGTAGGAACAATTCCGTCAGTACTGATGAGCGGTCTCGCAAGCTCACGGAATGATTGCGCTGTCTCATCGCTGACGATGCCATATCGCATGTCGTTGAGCATGTTGATAAATTTCTCGTCACCTTTCTGCCGGAAAACTTCTTTAAGAACGATACAGGTCGACATCAACTGCTCCCAAGCTAAGCTTTGAAATGCAAATGATGCAGACTCTTTCAGTTCGGTACCGTTCTCATCATTTTTGACGTCGGTTTTGCTTACCGGTGGCAACTGGAAAAAGTCACCACATGCAATGACTTGCATTCCACCGAATGGTACTTGCGGCTTTCTGCGTATGCTTCGTGCAATATAATCTAGTTTGTCAAACAATTTGGCGTCAATCATGGAGATCTCGTCGATAATTAAGACTTTCGTCTCACGCCATCTAGCCATGGCTTTTTTGTTTTTGCGGACCATTTTGAGGGTGGAGGCCTCATCTCCATCACTTATACCAATGCCAGCAAAACTGTGAAGTGTCACACCGCCGATGTTGCATCCAGCAAATCCAGTGGATGCCGTGACAGCAACTGCCGCGGGGTTGTGTTTCTTTTTCAAGCTCTTGATTATACTTTTGAGCAAAAAAGACTTACCCGTTCCTGCTGACCCAGTAAAAAATAAAGACTTTCCTGACTCTGCTAATTGGCGCACATGGTCTTGTTCTGGAGACAAAATCATAGGCCTAACATGTTTCTTAAGCGCAAAAGCAGCTAGGTCATTTTCGTCAATTATTGGTACTTTTTCCGGCGCCTGGGTTGCCAACATGATCGTTGGATGAGCAGCTCGTGAGCCTGGCTTATTGGGGTCCTCTGCAAAAGCAGAGGAGAATCCCCGAATTTGTTCTTGTGAGAAATACGAACGAACTTGATGCTGAATGGGATGATTGAGCCGAGAGCTTCCAACACGAGATTTCAATGGAGACGACAAAGTTCTTGATGTTGGCTGACTTTGCTCTGTGCCAACCAATGACGATTGGTTCAGCGGTAGAGGAACTCGCGATTCTCTTGGATTTGGATTCACAAATTTGTGCTCACGGACCGGAGAGCCCAAGACTTGTCTATTTGCTGAGCCTGGTCTGGATTGTGACATGTGATCAAATTTTCTTTCCGGGCTAGTATTCGATGAG
This sequence comes from Metschnikowia orientalis, assembly GCA_002893665.1. Classification (NCBI taxonomy): domain Eukaryota; kingdom Fungi; phylum Ascomycota; class Pichiomycetes; order Serinales; family Metschnikowiaceae; genus Metschnikowia; species Metschnikowia orientalis. Next base: position 352,430 of record NXGZ01000004.1, on the reverse strand, counting down.
CTGTGGCGTGAAGGCGAGAATGCTTGAGGGTATGGGGGAATGACGGGCGGCAAAGCTTCAGTTTTTATGATTTTGCTCTTATCTGAAGATGCCTGAGAAGCAGGGGCTGTCAAACGGGATGGGTACCGACCAGCGGAGCTTTGTGCTGAGGCTTTTTCGGAACGGTATATAGGCAGTTCAGGAGACCCGGCCATGTGGGAGACAATCCAGTCAGCGCCAGGAGCACCCTTTTGGATTGCAGTTGGCAGATTTCCAGCATGTTTTAGGTCTGCGGCCGTGGGAGGATCAAGCTTAGGCTTCTTTCCTAGGGGGGCTGTGAAATCTGCCAGAGAAACCGATTTTAGTTCCAGTCCCGCAATCAACAGGCGTAGAGGTGAGCTTTGGGCCACAGGCGCAACCGATTTGGGGGCAGAGCTTTGTGGGAACGAGATTCCCACCAAATCTAGGGGATTAAACACGTCATCTGAGTCGGATATCACTTCAATAGAGACATCCTGCAGAGAGTCGGTGAACGATTCCAAGTCGATGGTCTCGAGGGTTCGAAGGCTCTCTGATGAAGGCACAAGTGAATGGGCGGGCATGGGAATCCAGCGGTTGTGATATGGCAGCCCGTCTTTGCGCGAGTGACCCTTTGAAGCGGTAGAACCCTTGAGGGTAGACAGCTTGGGGCCTGAATTTGCCACTTTGTAGTCTTTTGAGGGAGACAGAGGGTCAGAAATGTCGACTTCCGAGCTGTCCGCCGTTATGCTGACGGCTTTATGTTCTTCTGTTCCCGATTTAGTAGCTAGTTGTCTCTCTCTTTGTGTGGTTGTGAGAGACCTGGAGGACCGGGCTGAACCGAAGACAGGCAGAATTGCAGGAGAATCGGGGATAAGCGAAAGCGATCCGGGGTTGGCTCGGAAACTCGATTTACCTCGGAGTGTGAAAGAGCCTCGAGCAATCATCAAGTGCCTGGCACAGATGGGAGGGAGGACAGAGACGCGAGGTGAATGCGACTTGAAAATGGCTGCGCACGTGACCCGGCGATTTGCGCACCCACGCCGAAACGCCTGAACCACCGGCGGTGCGAATCTGAAACTCCTGAATGCTGCGAATCTGAAACTCTTGAATGCTGCGAATCTGAAACACTGAATGCTGCGAATCTGGAACTTTTGGATGCTGCAAATCTGAAACACTCTCAAGGTACCGGGGCTGTAAGTCCGAAATACCCCTGTAATGGTGTTTTCATAGATTATTGGAGAATTTTGGAATTCAGCCCTCTTGAGCACTCTTTTGCTTTGGGTCGCCGCAAACCGGAACCATCCTCTGTTACCGAATACTGCTACCATTGTAGCACGTGCCCTTAGTATTGAGCCCAGGAAGATGAAAAGAGGTTCATATAAATCGACTAATTTCTAAAATTTAAAGGATACTGCGCAAAGAAGCAGGAGTTCGAACGCCGGAGGTACGGGTTACCCTCGCCAACCATGAAATTGCAGCCATCCCTTTTATTCATACTAAGCACATATTATAGATCCTTTTTGGGGAAGTTTCAAAAGCAGAAACGCTCTATGTGTGCTAGGTACACTAGCGAGCTAGCGGTGGGCTGAAACCGTCTTGAAACTGCTTTTAAACTAACTGACAACCTGAAACAGCTCCAAACTGCTAACCTGAAACTACTTCAAAACTGACAACCTGAAACAGCTTCAAAACCAACAACTTGAAACAGCTCTTGAACAGATAAAACTCTTAAATATATCAAAAAGTCCCGTGCCTCCAATTGTGAAGTTTTAAAGTAGCTTCCTTGCAAATCCATCGAAGTTCCACGCTTCGACAATTTCTCTTGAAACAGACCTTGTGAAACAGCTACTTTGAATCAATACTTGGAAACTGTTTTGAGACCATACCCTATAGAACTCGATGTCAACCAAAAACTCGAACCGCAAGTTGAACCTACCATCCGAGGCCTTTAACTTCACCCTTCAATACTTCGATATGGAACATTCTGAAACACAACTGAAACAACTCGATCAAATTCCAGCCACAAATCAAACCACGAATCAAACCACGAATCAAACCCCAACCCTTTATTTCCAAAGATACAAAATGTTGCTTAACTACACTCTGGTGATTCCTTCTACTTTTTAGCAAACATCCTTTGACAAGACCGTCTTGAAACACTTTGGTGCACGGGCCTTCTCGCGGCTCTACCAAACCCCTCTTACATCAGGGCCTACCATAACCCATACGCCAAGTTCTGCACCGCGCAATCCGATCGCCTCAACTGACACCTTGTTCTAACCTTTCTGAAACGTGCCCTACCCATAACAAGCACACCTAATGCCATCGGAAGCAGATGCCCGCTTATTTGCTCTGGTCGTCCTGGCCGTGTGCACGCACCCCACTCGCCTTAACACCATCCTCGAACCCATTCTCGAGCTCCTGGTCTCCAAAGGCGTGTTCTACACTTCGCCCTGCAACTTGCTCCGCATTCTTTTGATCCATTGCAGTCCCGTTTCAACCCCATTTTCCACGGTCGTTCTGCTCGCGGATCGTCTTTGTGCTTCAATTGATGACTTGGCACTCCAAGAACCCTTGCTTGACGCCTCAACTTCCGACCACTCCCAATCCGAGGACACTTTTGACAATACCGACCTAGACGCTCGCCTTCAAGAAGCCGTCAATGTGCTTTTATCTGAAGCTCAATTGTCTCTGGACTCGCTACTCTCCTCCATGGCTGAATCATCAACCTCGGCAATTGCTGTAGCGTCTGATCTTCTACTGGACTTGCAAACTCGCTCTGCAGCCCTTGGATTTGAGCCACCTTCATTGCTACTGTTTGTTCAGGCTAAATGCCGTCAAAGTCTGTCTTACTTCCCGGAAGTTTCCTCCATGTTTCAAGACTTGTCTGTCCTCGATTCCCTGCCCTCGTATCAAAGCTGGTTTCACGGTATTGTGGCGCCCTTCAATTATTTCTGCCGCTATTACAAAAACCCCAATGACATTTGCACCCCCGCAAGTGACTACTTTTCATTGATCACTTTTTCGGACCAGTTTCTTTATTTAGCTGCCCCAATCACGCCTCCCGGATCGTCGATCTGTACGGACAATTCCCCTATTTCTTATTTCTCCAGCACCATTTTACCTTTGGCTTTTTATTACAATGGCGATTTGACTATAGTATGTCACTGGATTTCCGAGGCTTGTGGTTCGTGCCTGATGGAAGACTTCCGTTTTTGGAACGACCTTCTCAAAGCTGTCATCAGCTTCAAAAACCACAACAATGAGCTGTTTTCGCTGCTGGCTTTAGAACCGCTTTTAAGGTTATACTTAGCCGCCTGTCTTTACTTTGGCTTGTGTGACAACAATGTATCCGCATTCGAATACAATGCCGTCCAGGACCAGATCAATTCCACTTTACTGTTGGTGCTAGCAGAATTGCAGTGGCCTTCGAATGGATCAAACTTTCTCCCGGCACAGCTTCCTGAAGGTTGGGATCACGCCAGTGAAACTTTCACTGACTTTACCGCTCATAATCCCCTCGTGAGTGTTTTTGAGGAAGCAAATGTCGCCGACGGCTATGCTTGTTTGCACTCTGTTGTTTCAACGTGCTGCTCTCTTTATCTGGTAAATGAGCTCAATGTTAAAAAGTACTTTCTTCTTAAGGCAGACATAGCTCCCCAGCAGATTCGGAGAGAGGTTCTCTTGGTTCTATCGAAGACTGACTGCGCAAACTATGATACTTTGATGAGATCTCTTACTCTTTTCAAAAACGCATTTCTCAGTCTGCCCGAGGAGTCGCGTGATTTGGATGACGTGGTCTTCGAGAGACTTCTCCAGATGGATCTCTTCGAAAATGCAGCTCTTTATCTACAGAACAATGATACCAACAGTGCAATTCCGAACACTGTTGTTAAGCATATGTTTTTACGCAGATTCTGGGAACTTTTCGATAATGCTTCAAATCTTGACGAGCGAATCGGGCGTCTCAAGCTTGCTCATCAATGTCTAGAGATCGCAGGGCGATTCTCACCGAGCGACGACCGTCTGGAGGAGATCAAGAGTATTCAAGGTCTCTTAGAAGCCATCAAGAAGCTCAAAAATTTCAAGTTGGTGTTGAATAGAAACCAGCCCATTACACCAAAACAAATACTCGAAAAGCTTACGCTCCTGGCAGGAGAAATTGAATCCCCGTCGGTATCACTTATTTCCGCTGTCTTAGAACAGAATCCTAAATCATACTTGGCGCACGAGAAACTAAGTGATATTGCTGACTCTCTCAGCGCTTACTCGGGTCTACCAGCAAACAATAAGTACCAAGTCCGTGTTGCTTGTGTCGAATCTGCTCTAATCGATGGCAACTTCAATTTCGCCTTTGAACACGCAAAAAGAATCTTAGATGCTTTGGTTAGCACGGGTGAGGCAGAACAGCTAGGAAAATTGTGGTTAATGTACTATCAAGTGGGCAAGTACATTCTGGCGGAATGGTTCAATGACTACGACGAGGAAGTTCAAAAAGAGAAGCTCTCAGTTCTCAAGAGGCAAAGAGATCTCCTCTCATTGGTGATAAAATACAGTCGGACCGAAAAAGGAGGCAACGATAACAGCAGTCTTCTCGTCGGCCAGTTTAGGCATGTTAACTCCGCGATCCAAAAGTGGTATGAAGAGGCAGAGAAGCATCGTGATGAGAATTTGAAGCATGCCGTGAAATCCACACAGGCTCAGATCCAGGAAAACATCAGTGATATTCTTAGTGAAGCCAATCAATCGAAGAACCATGCGAGCGAAAAGATCACTAATCTTCTTGCGTCTGGACTCGGCTGGGCCATCGGTGCTGATCGTGCCAATTAGAGAGGTGCACTACATGGCCCTCGCGTGTCCTTGGAGAATCCACTCGAAAGGTGCCTAGGGCATAAAATCTCATGAATGAGGCCTAGTATCATTTATTCGATTCACAATTTCTTTCATGACCCAATTTTCAACATGTCGATGATTGGCCGCAAAAGACCGTTATGTGTGATTCGTGGTGCACGGGTGCGTTTTGGGCGGAGCTGTCTCGGTGCGACCAACAGACAAAGCACAGCAGTTTGATCAAGCGCATCTCGGAAGCATGACTAACAATCAAGAACTCATCGACTTGGCCATTGCCAATTTCTTGAAGACGAACGACACTCTTGCGCGGCAGTATCTTAAACTCCGACAAGATGCTCTAGAAGTCAGCGAACAAGTGAAAAAAGAGATGGAAGAGGGACAAATGAAGGCAGAAACCCGTCTCAGACTCGAGAAGCTACAGTTCGAAAACACGAAAATGAACGTTCAGTATAAGGAGCATGTGCAGCGATTGCAGCTGAATCTCGCGGTGACCGAAGCGGGCCAGTCCATGGAGGTCAGTGGGAGTTTAAAACATCAGATTCAAGAAATCACTGAAAAGAAGGACAAAGTGGCAGCGCAGGTAGCCACTATGGAGGATGTTTACAAGCCGGTTGTGGAAAAGCTAAATCATATCCTCCGGCAATACGAAACATCGCTTACCATCAAAAGCAGCAGAACCAGTCGACCCAAGTCCGTCTCTAGCAAAGATGTTGAGAAGGGCGGCACGCTGCTAAGCGAGAGCTGTACAATATTCTCTTACGCGGATCTTGAGGCGATTCTTGCGGATGTCAATCCCAAACTAGCCAACCTAAAGACTGTTGATGAAATAAATGAAAGCGACCTCGCGACAGACAAAGATAAGTCGGAAAAGAGGTCTATCGACATCAGCAAGGAATTGAGCGAACTACTTCAGAGCAGCCGGGCATACACACGTCTTGAAGACGGTCGTTACAAGTACGACATTGGCAGGTCTCTGTCGATAGACGTTGGAAACACGTCAATGTGCATCAAGGACTACGAACAAGCCCTCGACATGTTAGTGCGCGATATACAAGGGTTGGTCGAGCGGGGGACTGAGGCCAAGGAGAGATGGCTTCTCAATGCTCAAAAAATTGAAAGGATGTATGCTCTTTTGGATGAACTGATGGAGATTGACAACACAAGATGAGAATTGCTGGACTGAGGTATCATGTTGCCAGTTCAGTGGTGAAGTAGCCCGATTTACCACCAGGGCGACGCCAGGCTTTTCAAATTGTGAGGCAAGAGAAAAACATAAACATGAATTAGGGTGTTGAGCCGAGATATTGATCCAGTTGAGGTTCTGATCGGTTGAGCTAAGGTTCTGATCGGTTGATGCCCATTTTAATGAATGATTATCGGCCATTGCCATCAAAAAAATACCTCGGAACGGGTCGACGCCAAACACAATTGACGATCACTGACATGCCAGTTTCACTAGCTCAAATATGCTAGATACTACACCAAGCCAGGCACCAGAAGAGCTGCATCAATGCAGTTTCTGCGAGCCAAACACAAGGGACGAAACCATCTTCATTAACTAGTATACATGGGCAATGGCGGGATTCACTCCACCGGACTGATCAAAATCACGGAATCGCCACGCACAAACACCATCTCGGTGTTCTTGACGGTGACGTCGTTCTCCAGCTCTCCATAGATGAACTCCTGGGCCTCGCTCAAGACCATGTTGCAGTGAGAGTCATAGCCCTGCAACTTCCCCTTCATCTCCCGGGCACCACGCAACTTTACAAGCACCAACTCGTCTAGCTGGTAACGAATAAGATCGAGCGGCTCCTCTTGTTGTGCTTCAGTGTGGATAGTGGACATTATGGGGAGTACAAGGGTGAGGAATTTTCGGAACGATATAGGGCGGTGGGTGCAGGACGCGAACTCCGCGCACAAATTTTTACCTCTTCAAACGAGCACCTGCTTCGAACACAACGCAACTTGAAATGACGGCATTCAGAGGGTTTCAGACGGCGGCCAGGCAATGCCAGCGGGCCAAGCCTCTTCGTTTTGCCAACATCAGGGACATCAAGTTGAGGCCACCAGTTGTGCCCACCCACCGCAACTTTGACGTGTCGCCCGACCACCCCCTTTGGGCGTTTTTTCCGGACGGCAAGGACTCCACGTCGTGCTTCCGAGAACAAGAGGAGCTTCCCCGGGAATCGCGGGCCTGGAACATGGCGGAGTTGAGGCGGAAGTCGTTTGACGACTTGCACAAGATCTGGTACCAGACATTGAAGCAAAGAAACATTTTGGCCCGGGAGGTCCGGTTGGCGCTGTCGTTCGACTACGTGAACACGCAGGGCTTTGACGACATTGATGATAAGTTGACTTTGACACAGAAGCGCTTGAAACAGGTGCTTTTGGAGCGGCAGGTTGCGTTCGAACGGGCGCAGACCTTGCAGGAGCAGCAGCAGCAGTACTTGCAGGAGTTCCACGAGAAGTACGTGGCGGCAGACGAGCTGCAAGTTGCCGGGTACGACGACCGCTTGGTCAGGTTGCAATATGCGCTCTTTGGCATCGAGCCGGACTTAGCGGAGATGGATTTACAAGCGGACGTCAATGTCAAGTTTGTTGAGGGTGTGGCCTACGTGGCGCAACTCAAGGTGGCACGTTATAACGCCACGCATGAGGCAGATGCCTTGGATTTGCCCTTGAACGGCATAATGGAGGAGATTCCATTTGTGTTGAAACCAACCGCTGAGGCGGTGGAGGAGGTGCGGGCCTTACGGAGTGCCGGACAAAGCGTGAAGCTTCACAAGATCGAGGTCTTCGACTTTGTCCGCCGGGTTTTGGCGTCCGTGAAGGAGGCGGAGGTGGACGAGGCCGCCGAGTAAGTCGTGTATATAAGCAGCAGAAGCGAGCATGCTGGGATTGCTGGCCCAGCGAGAATACAAAACATCAGGACAATGCAACATCAGAAAGATAAAGACATTAGGACACTAGAACCGGGATAACAAAACTAGGACATGGGCTAGGACAATACTAAGCATCAGGACACGGGGCTTTGCCTGCCGTGGAGTTGGCGCCGGAGGTGATGGTGTGTTTTCCTGCATGTGCGGAATTTGCGGATGTACGGGTGTGCTGCTCGCACCGCGGTCCACCAAAGACTCCTCTCCCCTACAGAAACCGCCAAAACTGACAAGATGGGAAATCGCATCACCGGGTTTCTTGCCGGCGTGTGTGCAACCGGCGTTGTCACTGTGTACACGGCACGGCTCGTGCGCGGCATCCAGGCCAACAACTCGGGGCTCATCAACAACGCCAACGACGTGATCAACAACCGCATTCTCTCCAACAACCACGAAAACGAGACGTCGGCGCCAGTCAACAGAAGAGCTGTGGTGACGCACCGGCCATCGGTGGCAGAAACTTGCAAGGACATTTGGAACGAAGAAATTATCAAGATGGCCAACCGGGTTTATGCTATCAACTGGTACCAATGGGGCCTTGAAGCCGACAAGAAGTTGAACAAGCTCACGAACAAGGTGGCTGAGATGGCTTTTGAGAAGAAGTGAGTAGAGAATAAAGATTATTGCATGTGAAGATGCCGGGGTTTTGTAAAAGAAGACCAGGGTCAATGGGGAGCCATAAGGTCAATGGGGAGCCATAAAGTGTCAATAGTGAGCCATAAAGGGTCAATAGTTAACCTTAAAGGGTCAAGAGTTAACCTTAAAGGGTCAATGGGAAACCAGAAAGGACCAATAGTAAAGACCAAAAAGATCAATAGTAAGGACCAAAAGGGTCAATCATAAACCATAAAGTATCAATAGCAAAGACCAGAAGGATCAATAGCGAATCAAAAAGTCGACAATGACGAACTTAGTATTTTGCTTGTTCCACCAGCCAATGATGCATTCCCAATTTGATAGTGATGAATATCGGCGCTTGACTTGTCTCTTTAAAGCCCGATGCCTTGCCTCGTGTCTTCATCTGACATTGCAGCAAAGGTATTTACTTTATCATGGAGCCGTTGGAAGTTTATGATTCGTCAAGTCGTTTCACCTCTTATCAAGACCATTAGCCGTTTCAACTCTGATAGATTTCATCAGCTTACCACAGTATCAATTCATTAGCCTCTTTTGGATTCTAATCAAGCTCATTAGCCTTTTTGAATTTGAATCAAGCTCATTAGCCTTTTTGGATTTGAATCAAGCTCATTAGCCTTCGACAGTCTCAAATTCACAAACGTATTTGAATTTTGGTCAAGCTCACTAGCCTTTTTTAATCTGAATCAAGTCCATGGCATTTCACGGATTTAGGCATCTCATGAACTTGATCAATACTAACTGCGGTAGTTTTCTCTGGTCAAAAAGGTCACAACCCTTGCGATATGCAAGAAATCATTCATTCTCAGGAATCCCCAGACTCTCTATTCTCCAAAAAACCCGAATTCTTTGCTTCAGTAGTTGAGTTCTCGTTTAAGTTCTTCTGGAAGGATACTTCAGCCGCATGTCACATTCTGAATGGTCTTGGTAGGGCCTGTTCAATTCCCTGAGCTCCTTGTCTTTTCAACCCTAGCATCTTTGACTAATTCTTTTCAAAGTAGCATATCTTTGAGTAATTCTTCGAAGTCCCTAGTTCATTTTTGAGGAATTCTTTTCAAAGTCCCTAGTTCATTTTGAGTAATTCCTTTCAAAGTCCCTAGTTCATTTTGGGTAATTCCTTTCAAAGTCCCTCGTTCAGTTTTGAGTAATTCTCTTCAATGTCCCTAGCACATCTTTGACTAATTTTTTCCGAATTCCCTAGCTCATCTCAAAGTAGCATATCTTTGAGTAATTCTTTTCGAAGTCCCTAGTTCATATTTGAGCAATTCTTTTTGAAGTCCTTAGCACATCTTTGAGTATTTCAAAGTATCACATCTTTGACTAATTCTTTTCAAAGTAGCACATCTTTGACTAATTCTTTTCAATGCCCTGGCACATATTTGAATAACTGTTTCCAAATCAATTCCCTTCAATGTCCCTAGCACATCTTTGACTAATTTCTCCCCTCCTCTCCTCTCGCCATCAAGACCTCGTTTCAGTCCTTCTTCTCGGCCTTGTCGCTATCCTCGCCCAGGTCCAGCTCAGCAAAAGAACCGGCAATGTCCCGCGCTATGAACCAATTTGCAATGGGCGCCACAAGCAGAAACACCAACGACACGAGCACCTGCAAAAGCCCCCAGTTGCGCGGCAACACGCCTAGCATCGACAGCGCAAGCACCCAGCCAATCACGTCCGTGTAAATGGAGTCGTAGCCCTGCGCAAGGCGGGCCAACACCAAGTCACAGCACTGCATCGACGGCACGGCCACGCTGGCCCCCTCGATTTTTTTGGTGATGGCCGGCTTGGTCTTCTGCTCCTCAGCATAGCCCTCGCTGTCGAAGTTGCCGGGGTATACACACGACACGCGGTAGTTGAAAGGCGCAAGTTCCTGGCGCAACACCACCGAAAGCGACAGAAGCGCTGCTTTGGCCGGCGCATACTGGCCGTATCCAATGAACGGAAACAGGGCCACCGTGGACGAGAAGAGGATCACGTGCCGCCGCTTGTGGGCCTGCGGACCGGGGCGGGGGTGCTCCAGCGGCTTAACTCCGGCGTGGGCTTCCGTCACCTGCTTAAGTCCGGCGTGCACCGTGTTGACCGCCGTCAAGTAATTGATCGACATGCCTGCCGCAAGCTCGGCGCCCGTGAGGTCGCCAAAGAGTTTGGGAATCGACGAGCCGGCGCAGCAGAAAATGAAGTCGGGGTCCAACTTTCGGTCCGTGACCAACTCCGCCCACATTTGCCGGCATGCCTCGTAGTCGGACACATCACAGGCAATGTAGTCAACAAAGGCGGCACGTGACGCGGTGCTGGGCGACACACTGCCCGTGGCGGACCGGATGTGGTTGACTTGTTGTTGGAGTTTGGACTCTGTGCGAGCCACCAACACCACGGAGCATTGCTGCTGGTAGAGGCGGAGGGCAATGTCTGCGCCGATGCCCTGGGAGGCGCCGACGACAAGAGCCACTTTTCCGTGGGGCTGGAAATGTTTATTGGAGAACCACATGAAGAAGAAGGGGGTAGGCACGTGAGCAGGAGGAAGGGCGCGATGTTAGGGCGGGAAGACGCGGAGAACCTGGTGAAACCCGGCTGAAACCCGGCTGAAACTCGGCTGAAACGCGGCTGGAACACGGCTGAAACACATGTGAAGCACATGTGAAACACATGTGAAACAATCAGGATTCCCTTGTAAAACCCGCTTCAAACACCGCCGACACCACCGAAACTCTGATTCCTCTCCCTCCTCCCCAGGGCCGCCAGGCCCTGCAGGTCGCCTCGCGCGCAAAAATTATCTTCTCCTTCATCTTCTTCCCTTCAACCCCATCCAAAAATGTCTGGTCGTCAAGGAGGAAAAGCCAAGCCTTTGAAGGCCCCCAAAAAGAAGGAACAGGACTACGATGACGATGACATGGCCTTCAAGGCCAAGCAGAAGGCCGACGCTGCTGCCAAGAAGGCCATGGCTGAGAAGGCCAAAAAAGGCGGACCCATGGTGGGCGGAGGCATCAAGAAGAGTGGTAAGAAGTGATTGACGTTAGAGTCGGTGCCTATATATGAGCCAAGAAATGAACATTGAAACGTCTGTAGATGCCAATGGTACATCATTCAACAAGAATGAAACAAGAACGAAACAAGAACGAAACACTGTTTAAACAAGAACAAGAGAAGAACGAAACACTGTTTAAACAAGAACAAAAGAAGAACGAGACAATGTTTAAAAAGAACGTTTAAAAAGAACGAAACACTGTTTGAACAAGAACAAGAGAAGAACGAAACACTGTTTGAACAAGAACAAGAGAAGAACGAAACACTGTTTAAACAAGAACAAAAGAAGAACGAGACAATTTTTAAAAAGAACGAACCACGGAGAAGCCAATTGGCACGCTTTTAAAAAAAATTGGCACACTTTTAAAAAAATTGGCACACTTTTAAAAACCTTTGGCGTTGAACGAATGAAAAAAAGACGACCTCGGTGAGGGTCGAACTCACGATCTTGAGATTAACAGTCCCACGCCTTAACCAACTTGGCCACGAAGTCATTTACGAGCGCTAAGAAGGCTGGCATTTACTCGCAAATCACTTTGTTCCGATTGTAAAAATACTGGTGCATGAGATAGCCATCAACCAAGCACCTTGCTCTTGAACGCACGCCGCCTCGGCAACCGCTCGCAGCCCGTGCAGCAGGAGGAGCGTGGGGAAAGTGGTGCAAGGGTGCTGAAGTGGTGCGCGCACGCCGCGAAGCGACTCATTTTTTCGAACCCACCTAAAGCCAACCACCACCCACAAATGCCAGCCTTGAAGAAATTCGACGCCAACGTGGCGCGGCACATGAAGCTGATGGACAAGAACCTCTGTGCCAACCTCATCCGGCACGAGTACATCGTGACCGGGCGCACCAAAGCCAAAAGAGCCCAGGCCAAAATCGAAAGCTTCCTTGGCAAGGCCTTGCACCAGAATAACAAGATCAGCGGACAGCCGCTAGGCGAGCGGATCCGGGCCGTCCGTGCGCTCTCGTTTCTCCAGGACGCCGACCGCAAGGAAATCGGCACCAAGGTGCTCGAGGAGTTGAGCAAAAGGTACCCCGACAGAAGCCACGGATTCACGCGGATCATCAAGTTAGAGCCCCGCTTGGGCGAGGACAAGGCGCCCATGTCGGTGTTGGAGTTGGTGGACCTGGACTTCGAGGTCAAGTTGTGGTACACGGCCAAGATTGTGGCGCGGTTGGAGTTGCAAGGCTTGGCGCTTGACGACTTGACCAAGTTGAATGTGCAAAAACTCACGCAAAAGCGGGACGGCGGCGAGGCGCGGTTCCGGGACGCCGTGGAGGAGGCCAAGGTGGCGTTTTTCGGCTATGACGCGGACGCCAAGGCCGTGGGCTCGCAGGACGTCAAGGAGAACTTGGCCAACACGCCTTCCCCGAAGTTTTATAGTGCGGTCAGCGGCTTCACCAAGTCCAAGCGGTACGCCGTGCGGCCCCGGGGCTCCAAGGCGGACGCTGCTGTCCCCAAGTCTCCGTTTTTGGCCTGAGCCGCCGGAGTTACGCATTGTATATAGGAATAGAGAACATCAAAGGGTCAGAGGGCTCAGAGGGCTCAGAGGTCACCAACGGGAGTTTCTTTCTCATGATTCTCTTCTTATCATGATTTTCTTTTTATCATGATTTTCTTCTTATCATGATTCTCTTCTTATCATGATTCTCTTCTTATCATGATTTTCTTCTTATCAATCACTCCTCTTATCATGATTCTCTTCTCATCATGTTTTATCATGACTCTCTTCTTTTCTCAGAATTTCTTCTTTCATCAGAATTCCCTTTTTTTACCATATTTTTATCATGATTTTCTTCTTATCATGATTCTCTTTTTATCATGATTTTCTTCTTATCATGATTCTCTTTTTATCATGATTTTCTTCTTATCGTGATTCTCTTCTTATTATGATTCTCTTCTCATCATGTTTTATCATGACTCTCTTCTTTTCTCAGAATTTCTTCTTTCATCAGAATTTTCTTTTTTTACCATATTTATATCATGATTCTCTTCTTATCATGATTCCTTTCTTTTCTCAGAATCTCTTCTTTTATCAGAATTCTCTTCTTTTACCATATTTTTATCGTGACTCTCTTCTTATGATTCTCTTCTTTTATCACAATTCCCCTCTTTTATCAGACCTATCATCTCATTCTCTTCTTGCGCCTTCTCCTGTTTCTCTTTATCTTGAATATCTTCTTTTCCTTATCACAATATTCTTCTTGTTCCATATTCTGTTTTGCTTCTTTTCTGTATTTCGCTCTAAATTCTATCCATTTTTCATCAGGTTTCTTTATCGTGTTTCTCTTCTTCTATTCGAAGTTCTTCTTGTTCCTTCCATGTTCTCTTCTGTCACTTTTTATCGTGATTCTTTCTGTTCCTATTCTTTTTTATCATATCTTTCAATTTCACATTCTTTGTGTTTTCTTCTTATTATCTCATTCCTGTTCTCTATTCTCTTCTGTTTCCCTCTTTATTTTTCTTTGTTTCATGTCATGTTTCCCTCTTTGTTTCTCTTCTGTTTAAGTCATGTCCCCTCTTTTTTTCTCTTCTGTTTAAATCATGTCCCCTCTTTGCTTCTCTTCTGTTTAAATCATGTCTTCTTCTGTTTCTCAACACTTCTTCTTTTCCGATTGCTTTTCCTCTATCGTGATCTGTTCTTATCCTTTTTAGCATATTGGGTTCCAACTCAAGTATTCCACCCTCCTTGATGGTTGTATATTGGTTGGGCCATTTAATTCCTATGTAATCCTTTGGTTTAGTTCTTTGGCTGGTATCTATTTACCTGGGTTATTTCCGTTGTCAATCACAAATCTAGCAATCGCTTTAGTTTCAAATGCAATATAAGAAAGTTAAGGTCAATGATGTACTTAATTTGTTGTATTTAAGGTTAGGGAGATGAAAATATCTGGCAATGGTAATAAAGAATGTTAACTATTCCCCGTGATGGCTTCATAACAATATTCCCCCCGAAGGCTTCAAAACATTAATTATTCCCAGGCTTCAAAACATTAATTATTCCCAGGCTTCAAACCAATAACTATTCCCACTGAAGACTTCAAAAAAATTGAATAGTCCCAATTGTGGCTTCAAAGACATTTATTGTGAAGGAATTTCACATAGTGACTTTGTGAGTCGTCTCAAGATATATACTGGTTGAGTGGATTAGTGCACGCTGAGTCATCTTTCTTCCTTTGACCTCATCATGTCGACCTCATCTCGAACAAGACTGCCATTCTTACTCCTTTGAGACTGCCGTCCCCCATTTAAGAGAGAAAGGGAGAGGAAAGACAAATGGAGAGGAAAGACAAAGGGAGATAAAAGACAAAAAAGGAAAGAGAAAGGAGAGGAAAGAGAAAGGAGATGAAAGACAAAAGGAGAGGAAAGACAAATGGAGATGAAAGACAAAGGGAGAGGAAAGAGAGAGGGAGTGCAAGTGAGAAGCTCATAATATCTCCAGAACCACTGAATTATAGCAGCAGTCTTTGCTTTTCAGATCTACAAACCAACATGTCTCAGATCTACATTTCCAACCAAAGATGTCTTTGAATTAAACTTAACCTTGCCTCTCATACTGTGTGCCACGTATGGCTTACAGACTCTGGTCAGCAGGCTAGTCACAGTAGGCGATTAGCTCACAGCCAAACTTTCTCACTCAAGTTCGAAGTTTGGCCTTCAGGGTCAATGACCCGTGTCTTCAACTTAGCACTTCCCCACACGTTTGCGAAAACAATGTGGATAGGATAGTGCTGGCCCTTCTTGAGGTTCTCAACAATGACTTGGTTTGATCCTCTGACGGGATACTCCCATGGGTACTTTGTGAGGGCGACCTGAGGATTGACGTTGTTCTTGTAATCCGAAGTACATTCGCCGTTCTTGGCACCAAGACGGAGAACGGCCGAATCATCGGCCTCGAGAATGAAGTAGTGCTCTCCGTCAAATTCAGGCACGTAGTACCCTCCCAAAGCCAACGCAAAACTGGATGAAGCCAAGGAAGTACCATAGATCTCGACGGAACGTTGTCTTGCCTTCTCGTTAAAGTCGATCTCCTCAACACGAAGGTTTTTGATGGCGTCAAGCGCCAAGTAGCCGTTGTCGAAAAACTTGCGGTCATAGATTTCTTGAGTCAGGGGGTTTTCGTACACCAGAGCCATGAACCCGGCTTGCAAAGACTGAGCATCTAATGAGGTACAAGGGTTGATTTTATCGTGAGAGCCGCGGTGGACCTGAAGCGGGGAGTTTTTTTTGACCTGGGTGTTGTCAAAAAAGGGAGCCGCCATAGCGGTGGCTGCGAAAACGGTCAAAAGCGTGGTAGGAGAAAGCATGATTGAATGATTTAATGAACAAAATGTAAGTTTCGGGAGCCGAGCCTGGCCTTATATACTTGAGGGTTGGAGGGGTCTGGATAATCAAAGCTGTGTTCATTGCACCAGAGGATTGAAACAAGGCCAAGCTTTGCATTATAATGCGACTGCCATTGTTGCATTTTACAGGACTGCGAAGATCTAACCGATCATCTGCATTCTAAGAAAGGATCTCACTGCACTCTAAGAAAGGATCTCACTGCACTCTAATGAGATGATCTTCAAGGATTTGATCGAAACGAGTGTATTTGATTAAAACGATTGTATTTGATTAAAAGGAGTGTATTTTATTGAAACGATTGTATTTGATTAAAACGATTGTATTTGATTAAAAGGAGTGTATTTGATTGAAACGAGTGTATTTGATTGAAACGATCATTTGTGTTCACAAAGGGATTTTTTAAGGATTTATTGATCTCACAGGATTTTTATTTTTGAAAGGATTGTTTGACTTTTGAGGATCCTTGCATTCTCAGGTTGTTATTTTTCGGGAGGATCATTGATTTCCAAAGGATTGTTATTTGATCTAGATCGGAGAGATCGCTATTATCTGCTATGTCGGGACTTTCGAGAACGTCATCTTCTTGAGAAAAAGCATGATCTGCATTCTTAAAAAAAGATCTGCATTCTTAAGAAAATCTTGTCATTTACATTCTAGAATCGGATTCTGCATTTGAGTTCTAGAATCATCTGAGATATTGAGATTCAGGCAAGATTTCCGCTGCTTCGGTCAATCTTTGGAGATCCATTTTTGCTTTGGAACTACGCCTCAAAAGCCGGATTCTTGCACTTTCAGCGAAAACACTAGAATGGTCAAGTTTCGTCCAACTCTTTGTGTCGATCGCTGAATCACGGCACACGTGTAATCTTCAAGTATCGCTGTTTGACGAAACTTGTGGCAGAACCTGGAATCTGGTAGAACCTGAAGTCTGGTAGAACCTGAAGTCTGGCTGAACCTGAAAACTGGCACACCTGAAGTCTGGCTGAACCTGAAAACTGGCACCCCTGAGAAATATGGCTCGGCTATGGGGCTACATTGTTCCTCGAATACTGCACGGACTGCTTTGTTAGCAAGCCAGTCAGAAAATCCCAAACCGCTACGGTCTGGCTGGGCCAGGGCCGTTAACTCCATCAAAAACGACGAGGACCAGACCACGCTTGACTATATTGAAGAAGTGAACGAGTTTTGGTGGGCCTCCCGGTTCCCGGCTCCCTGGAAGGCCACCGGATCCGCTACACCTTGGAGATTCTGTTTCTTATCTATCATTTTTCTTGTCGTTGCATATTCTGTTTTTTCTCTTATCAGCTCTTCTCGACTTCTCTTCTCAACTCTTCTTATCAACTCTTCTCAACTCTTCTTATCAATCTCGACTAGAGTTCTCTCCTTTTCATTTGTTTTATCGTACTAGAGTCTCTTCCTGTTCTTTCTGATGTTCTTCCTTTCCTTCATCCATCATCAGCCCCATTCTAATCCCAATGCTAGAGAAGATCCCTTCTAATCCAAATGCTAGAGAAGATCCATTTTAATCTCAATGCTAGAGAAGATCCCTTTTAATCTCAATGCTAGAGAAGATCTGAAGCTTAGAAGCGGCTTTGCAGTAATAAGCATGAACCTAGCCCGTCAGCATTAAATTGGTATTCCGTATGATTTCTGCAAGTTTCAATCAGATCAAGCTTGAGCCTGTGCAGCTTCATTTATCTTGCACTTTGTCCTCAATAGAAGTCAGGGAAACATTTTTTAATTAAGAATTTAATGGACTCTCAAACCAAGTCGGGTTTAAGTTCTGCTTTTAGATTTGGTCTAGCGACAAGAATAGCTTAACATAGACAAAATTCGATAAGTTGTATCCTAATTCTGATAAAAGCATTTTAATTCATTTCCTCAGCTCAATTCACAGACTTTAATTGAATTGGTCGATTATTTAAAGCAAACTGAATTCAAAGCAAATCAACACAACACGATATAAATACAGTCTAAACAAACTATATAAAACACTTCAATATGAACCAATATAAACAGCCTAGTAGAAACCAAACCACTTCAATGTAAAACCAATGTGAAACAATTTAGTATTAAGCAATTAAAACCAGCTCAATATGAAGTTTCCATTCTAAAATCACTTCGATATGAGACCCCAATGGAAGCCAATATCAAACAAACCAATATAGAATTAATGTGAAAATGAGAATTAAGACAATTGAAACAAAAACTATATGAACTTAAATAATGAATTATTTCAATTTCACCGCACCTCAATCCACTTCAATTTCAATCCACCTTAATCCACTTCAATATGAACCATTGTAAGCCACTTTGAATCATGTAAGCTACTTTAAATTATGTAAGCTACTTTAAATCATGTAAGCTACTTTAAATCATGTAAGCTACTTTGAATCATGTAAGCTACTTTAAATCATGTAAACTACTTTAAATCATTGTAGGACACTTCAAATCAATGTAAACCACTTCAGTGTGGACCAAATAAATCACTCCAATCTGAAACAGCCTCAATTCAAACCTTCAATGAAGTCAGACCACAAATACCAGCTTATTTAGAATAAGCTCTAAACCAATATGTTCAGCCAAGTAGTAGTTTAAATTATTTGGTAAACTTCACAAAGACATTTGCAAGAGCCAGATCAGCTTGACTCAATACTTTTGTCAATATAAATCCTGCAGTCACTATAAAGCTTTCAAAGAACTCAAAGTCTTAGCCAATGTGAGTTCCATCCAGAAAAAAAAATAATTTAAACCATTCCATCTGATTTAAACCATTCCATCTAATTTAAACCAATCCATCCAATATAAGCCATTCCATCCAATTCATAAGATAATAATTCATAAGACATCCATTCAAAATACTTGAATTTAAAAGACACTCTATGATTAAAACGGTTGATTCATAGACATTCATTTCATAAGTACAGTCAGTTCATAAAGACAGTTAGTTCATAAAGATTTCCATTCATATAGACATTCAGTCCGTGAAGATATTAATTCATAAAACATTAATTCAAAACTACTTCAATTCATAGAGACCTCAATTCATGGAGACCTCAATTCATCAAGATATTAATTCATAGATACTATCAGTTCATAGAGCATTAATTCTAGATATTAGTTCAGAAATACTTTAATTCGTAGAGACCTCACCAGTTCATAAAGATATTAATTCATAAAGACATTCAATTTATAAAAATAGTAATTTATAAGACATTCATTTCATAAAGATATTTATCCATAGACATTCATTCCATACAGGCTTTAATATATAGAGACATTCAGTTCGTAAAGATATGAATTCAAAATACATTAATTCATAAAGACCTCAATTCATGAAGATATTAATTTAAAGAGACATTCATTTTGTAAAAATATTAATACACAGACATTAAATCATAAATATAATAATTTATAGACCCCAAATCAAAAAGACTTTAATTCATAGACATTAATTCATAGACATTAATTCATAGACATTAAATCATAGACATTACATCTAAAGATACTATTTTAAATTCATAGACATTAATTTATAAGACTTTAATTCATAGACTTTAATTCATAGAAGTTACCCCATAAATATAATAATTCAGAGACACTAACTTATAAAGATATTAATTCATAGACATTAATTCATAGACATTAAATCATAGACATTACATCTAAAGATACTATTTTAAATTCATAGACATTAATTTATAAGACTTTAATTCATAGACTTTAATTCATAGAAGTTACCCCATAAATATAATAATTCATAGACACTAACTTATAAAGATATTAATTCATAGACACTAACTTATAAAGATATTAATTCATAGACATTAATTCATAGACATTAATTCATAGACATTATTTCATAGACATTAATTCATAGACATTATTTCATAGACATTAATTCATAGACATTATTTCATAGACATTATTTCATAGACATTATTTCATAGACATTAATTCATAAGACTTTAATTCATGAGACATTAAATCATAGACATTAATTCAAAAACATTAATTCATGAGACATTAAATCATAGACGTAACATCATAAATATAATGATTCATAGAGACATTTGAACATTCCCTCATAAAATCCCTTCAAAGGTTTCTTCCAAACACACGCAATTCAATACATGTTCAGCCAGACCCGACTTGCACCCGCCTACTACCAGTCACGTGCCGCGGCGCGCGCACCTACCCCTACTTAGCACACCAAAAGGAAGCGCCTCAACTACGCAACCACACCTCAAAACCCACGCCACGCAGCATGGGCATTCTCACCACCGCCGACAAAGAAAAGGTCAAGCGGGCAGTGCCCAAGGCATCCAACAAAATCATCGACGCCACGGTGGCGCGGCTCTACGTCGCCCACCCCGACCACACCAAATGGACCGACTCCGGCCTCATGGGAGCCATTGCCCTCGTGGACGACACCGTGGGCCACACGTTTTTCCTCAAGCTCGTGGACATCACGTCGTCACGTGGCGTGCTCTGGGACCAGGAGCTCTACGTCGACTTCCAGTACCACCAGGACCGCACGTTCTTCCACACCTTCGAGATGGAGGACTGCTTGGCGGGCCTCCTTTTTGAGGACACCCACGACGCCGCCCACTTCTACAAACGCGTGTGCACCCGCAACAAGCACGGCTCCAAACAGACCGTCAACAACAAAAACGCCGTGGCCCTCAAGGACCGCATGGCGCCCGCCGAGGCCAAGGCGGGCTCCCGCGGCGAGTTTGTCGACGTGTCCACGGGACAGCGGTCGCGCCGGGCCAAGGGCGTGCTTTACTACGACGACCAGCCGCCGCCAGAATGGCGTTCCTTGTATGCCGAGCTTGCTGCCGCCGGCATTTCCGAGGACATGATTGCCGAGAACAAGGACTTCATCAAGGCGTACATTGCCAAGCAGGGCGGGCCCTTGGTGGGCTTGGAGCCGCCCGTGCCGCGGCGCTTTGGCGGCGGCGGCGTTTCCCGGGCCGCCTCTTCCGCCTCCTCGCTCCTGCGGCCTCCCGACGTGCCCCACAAGGCCAAGAAGGCGCCTCCGCCACCGCCTCCTTCCGCCGTGCCTGCGGCCCTGCCTGCCCCTGCGCCCGCTGCGTTCTCGCCCATATCTCCGGCCAGCCCCGTTTCCGACCAATCGCCGCAGTCGCCGGACCCGCTGGTGTCGCCGGAACCCGACGCCGACGCCAAGCCACGCTTCCGCTTGCCGCCCCCGAACGCGTTTGTGCCAAACCCGACGACCCTGGCGCCGGTGCCGCCCCCGCCGCTGCACGTGCCTGCGTCGCCCCAGTCGCCCGTCACGCCGCAAATGCCGCCGGGCCGGGCCGGGCCGCCCCCGCCGCCCCGTGCTGCTGCTAGAGCCGTGCCTCCGCCACCTCCGCCCCGTGCAGGTGCCGCTGTGTCGGCGCAGCCGACCGGTGCGGCGGCCCCGCCGCCGCCTCCTCCACGTGCTGCTGCCGGCGCCCCGCCTCCGCCTCCGCCTCGGGTCTCCCGGCCCGCCCAGCCTGCGCCCGCGGCGGCTCTGGTGCCCCCGCCACCGCCCCGCAACTTTAACGCGCCGCCGCCGGCTCCCCTGGCCCCGGCAGCCCCAATTCCCCCTCCGAGAACCGCTTCTGTGCCGGCCCCGGCCCCTCCTCAAAGAACGGGCAACCCTGTCCCGGCATTTCCCCAGCAGCTGCAACCGCCCCCTGCAATACCTGCCCAGAACACCAGTGCCCCTCCTCCTCCTCCTCCGGCTATGCCTCCCCAAAACACCAATGCCCCTCCCCCTCCTCCTCCGGCTATGCCTCCCCAAAACACTAGTGCCCCTCCTCCCCCTCCTCCAATGGGTTTGGATCTCGGTGCTTCGAGCTCATCTTCCGCAGCACCCTTGCCTGCGCCCGATAGCTCAAGGGACGCCCTCTTGGCCTCGATCCGAGGCGCCGGGCTCGGCGCCCTCAAGAAAACCGACAAGTCGGCGCTCGAAAAACCAAACGTTTTGCTCCAGGAAGCCCGAGGAGAACCCGTCGCGGCGCCCGCCACCTCGGGCGGCTCTGCCGGCCAGCCAGAAACCCTCGCCGACGCCTTGGCCAGCGCCCTCAACAAAAGAAAGGGCAAGGTCGCCGAAAGCGACGATGACGACGACAACGACGACTGGTAGTACCGTGTGGTGCACGGGTCTTTGGCCGGCCGCTCCTCGCACCTCCGCGACCGCTCATCTCCTGGCCTCGCCCTCAAACCGACCTCACGCCCCATGTCCGATTCCACCAATCAGGTCCTAGATGCCTTTTCCGAGGCCCTCAAATTCTGGTCGTTGAAGTTGGCTGCCGACGGCTCGGACCTAACCTCCGCCGTGCCGGCTGCCAACTTATCGGATCCCTTGTCTGAGCTCACCAAAACAATCAAACTCATCAAGGCCCACACCACAAAGGTCGGCATCGTGTTCGAACCTTCGAAAGTCGGCAGTCTGGGCGACGCCACACACTCTACTGTGTCCGACTTGTCGAAGTCTTTCATACTATACATCTCCGCCTTTGCCCTGCTTGTGCCAGCAGAAGTGTCCCACATCTTTTACAACGAAATCAAGACCATGTCTCACAGTTTGGTCGACGCCGCAGCCCAATTTGCCGGCGAACTCCGCGCCTTGGAAGAAGAGGCGCAGAAAGAACAGAAGGATCAGCCAGAAAAGTCCGATTCCAAGCAGGTCGACCCGGAGCTGGTAGACGCCAGATTGGTGTCTGTGGGAAAAATATGGAACCTATGCGACGAGTTGACCAAGCTCATTGATGGAGGGAAACTCAAGTTCCTCGAGTCCAAAACAAAGACGCACATTGGGTTCATCGAAGACGGCCTAGACGAGTTTGCGGAATGGGCGGAGAATCCGGACGACTTCGATGACGACGATCCTTTTGGGCTTGATGATGACTTCTCGGATGATGACGACTTCGCTCCCCCCAGTGCCGATGGCGAAAACTCCGATGAAGACGAAACGCTAGCTGCAGACAAGAAGGAGGTCATGAACTTTGCCAAGTTGTGGCTCCAGAAGCTCAAGCTCGTGAAACTTCTTTTTCTTTCCATTAACAAGTCCTTGAATGCCCTCGTTTCGGGCCAGAAGATCGATGAAATTTACCAGCTCCAGGCCAAAATCTGGAAGTCGATCGACGACTTGATAGTGGAACTCATGTTGAACTCAGTGTTGGATGATGTTGTGATTGACAAGTCGAAAGCGATAGACAAACTATGCTTTAGCATCATACGCATGCTCAGGGAGCTCAATAAGAATAGCGAAGGAAAGGTGAAGTGGTGCACGTCATGGGACTCCAAGTATAAGGAGTTGCTGCAAGAGATGTACGAGTGATTTTTTCCGTGCAAACGAGCCTGTGAACAGATAGCACTACGAAGAACCGCAGGAAGTGGTTACTATAGCATAGACCTAGGATACTAGAACATTAACGCCTCAAAACTCGAAACGCTTTGCAAACCCGGTAAGGTGGGCAGTGCTTGTAGATTTCTAGAGTTTAGGTACTTGCTGGGGTTGCTATTCCAACAAGCCCAAAGCCTTGGCGTGGTGCTTGGCATGGTCCTCAACAAACGAGCTTATGAAAAAGTACAGGTGATCATAGCCGTCAACAATGTTGAGATCCACCTTGCCTTTATAACCAGCCTCTTGAGCAGCGGCCACAAAGTTTTCAGGCTGTAAATACTTGTCTTTTGCGTAGAAACCATCGGCGGCACCTTGATGAATCAAAATGTCCGGCTGATAAGCATTGGTGTACTTCTTGATTAAGTGGGTTGGGTCATACTTGTACCATTCGTTCTTGTCTGGGCCCAAGTAGTTTCCAAAGTTTTTCTCGCCCCATGCACAGTTCAGAGGGTTTGAGATGGGAGCGAAAGCGCTCACACTCTTATACTTTCCAGGCAAACGGAAGAAGCCAGCGAGTGCGCCATAGCCTCCCATAGAATGTCCTGTGATGGACACGTTGGTGAAGTCCAAAGCTGGAAAGTGACTTGACAATGCCAGTAAAAGCTCCTCATGCACATAACTAAACATGTTGTAGTTCTTGGACCATGGTTCTTGAGTAGCATCGACGTAAAAGCCTGCGCCTGTGCCGAAGTCGTATGACTCGTCTTCGCCTGCGATTCCTGCTCCACGAGGGGAGGTGTCGGGAAAGACTAAAGCAAATCCGTATTTGGCGGCAAAGTAGGCCAAAAAGGATTTCTCCGAGGCATTGTTGGGTGTGCAAGTCAAGCCGGACAAGTACATCAATACTGGGAGCTTTGAAGAAGCGGTGCCGGGCACAAATACATTCACGTCCATTTTTGTTTGTGTGGACTTGGAGTCATGAGACAACTTGTGTAATTTGCCGCCAAATTGGGCGATTTCAGCGTTGGACGTGAACAGCATTAGGCGGATGTGGTGGGAGCAGATTGAGGAGTATGTAGTGAAGACCACTCGGGCGAAAAAGGCGGAGTTTCGACTCGTAAACAGGTTCGGAGTATGGCACCACGGGACACTAGAGGGTGGAACTAAATAGAAACCGTACGGTTGCGAAGCGGCGGAATTGGATACCGAAAGCGGGTAAAATATCCAGTGTGCAGGTGGGCGTGGGATCCCGTTGCGGAATCGGGAACAGATACCAGTGCGATAGTGGCAATGTCGGTTAGGCAATTGTTTCAACTGTAGCCTCTATTCGAGGCTATCCTCTGGCGTTTTGTAGATTCGTCACTTGCCTACTTGTAATTTTTTCCTTTAGTTTCTAACGTTTGCACGAATCAAAGAAGGATGTCAAGGAACAAGCCGAAGGTACCACTAGGGGCGCCCAATTACCCTCGAAATATCCCAACTATGCACAGATTAAGAGACACTTGATAGACACATTGGCGATATGGATTCTGTAATTTTCAGGAGAGTGCTGATATTGTAGGCAACAGCAGAATATCTTGGCTTGTGGAGAGCTTAAATTCATAGTTTATCCATCATACAATGAAGCTTCCTTGCCCCTTTGGTGAGATACTATCGGGTAAAAGTAATGAAACTTGTAAAGCTGTTTCGATAGCCTTCCATTTGAATAAAAGAAAAGGAAAATGGACCTGATTCGAAAGAACTTGTTACAAAACTGCGTTAAAATTTTGAATCCCCTGAGAACAGGAGACATTTATATTCGCAAGTGCGTTTTTGCAGCCACATCAGGGGCTGTTTCAAATCTATGCAGCCAGCTTAGATGCAATCTATGCATTTGTTAAAAAGTATATAAGACGACTCTTTCCCCTCGAGACGATTTTTATCAATTTGGGAGACGATGCTCGACAAAGCCTCGGGGCACTGTAGGACTTACCGTATAAGGATTCCCATGGGAACCCTCGACCCCGCCAGTCAAGATCGGCAAGAACTGAAGATATCATATAACGAGTAACAAGGCTCCTTGCAAAGAATCAGGCCCTCTCCCAAAAAAAAAACGGCCTTTTGCCACAAAAAAATATGGCTTTTGCAACAATAAGTTCTTTGCAACAACAAGAAGCTCTTTGCAACAACAAAAAACAAGCTCCTTGAGAACAAGCTCCTTGAGAACAAGCTCTTGAAATCAACTCAAGAAAACCCTTCTTTTTCAAATACTCAGTACAATGAAAGCGTGGAGCAGAATCCAGTAACACTAGATGCTAGCTCTATTTCTCGGCTCGAACGGAAAAAGCAAAACCAATATACCTGCCAATAGGAACAAAGCACCGGAAACATAGATCGGCGCCGATGTGGACAAATCAGCATAAATAGCGATGATGGGGGCAAAGACTCCGAAGATTCTATTGAGCGAAGACGCAAGACCCACAGCAGTTCCTCTGACACGGGCAGGGAATACCTCGGGTGTGTACGCATAAAGCACGCCATAGATGATATTGGAGAAAAAACTGAAGAAACAGGTCCAAGCCAAGTTGGAGTTGGAGGACTTGGCGGTGGTGGAGCCATACAACACAATCCCAGTCATGAGGCAAGAAAGACTGAGCACCCCTTTTCTGCCGATCCGCAACTCCACCAAGAGACCGGAGATGATGGACCCAGGCACACCCAACACTGCCACGATAAGGGCATTTCTGTATGTGATGTGCACGCTATTTGGAGTGCTTACCTTATTTTCCAAGTAAGTGGGCAAGAACGCGTTGTATAAGGGGAAAGCAAGGCCGATGATGCCCCACGTGAAGATCACCAAGCAAGACGAGATGGCAAGACGCCGCGAGGCAAACAACTGCTTAATATGGATGGTGTCATACTTCTTCAACCGCTGTTTCACGAGGTTGTTTTCGGCCGAGGATTTTGGCGGCAAGCCCCCGTCGTCCTCTGCATAGATTCGGTCAAGCTCCTCAAGATGCTCCAAGGTCAACCTATTGGACTTTTTGTTATAACGGGCGATTTTGTCAAGCGACTCAATGGCTTTGGCATTGTTTCCCCGGGACAAGTGAAATGCCGGGCTCTCGTACACGGGAAACAAGAACCGGGCAAAAAACATGAGGAAGGTGAGACCACCAAGAGTGAAAAGGAAATAGCGCCAGCCCTTGTTGTCCCGAGCATAGCAGGGCCCTGTGTCTGCGCAGCTATAGTTTGACACGAGGCCCCACGAAATAAGAGCAGTGACAACCTGTCCAAAACTCCACCAGATCGACATGACCGTCAATAGCCATTTCTTGTTTGTTGGAAGAGCTTCTAGAAAAATGGCCGAGTCCACGGGGAGGTTCCCTCCAACACCAAAACTCCAGAGGGCACAGAACGTGCCTGCAGCCGCAAAGTTGGGCGAAGCGCCTGCCACAAGCGAGAATACCGCTGTGAAGAGAAACGTGAAGTTGAAGGCCCAGCGCCGGCCTATAATGTCCGACGTGATGGACCATACAAAAGCCCCTGCTAGAAGCCCCAAGTTCTGTGCGAGGGTCAAATATGGAGCCTTTCCCACAGGATAGTGGACCTTGTCAACCTCGTTGAGTCTCTGGAGAATGTATGAAGTGGCCACGGGAAACGCGTTGTCGGCAAACCAGCCGAACCCTGCCACGACAAAGAGACCATATTGGTAGCGCCCAAACCCGATCTCATCTAAGGCCTGTGTCACCTGGACTGACTTCTCCAAGTATTTTCTGCTGACATCACGAGTATCAAAAAGGGCAATGTTTTCATCACTGGAAAGATCTCCCTTGCTGGCGCAATCTAGTTCGTCGGTGGGTTTTTCGTCTACTGACATGGTGTCCTTGTAGCTCCCTCTGTTTATCGTGAAGCCAGCGATAAGGTATCGGAGATGCTCGGGATGACGTGCCTCGAACTGCTTTATGTCTGAAATGAGGGACCAGCAACTTTGTTTCTAGAAGAAACCGATGTTTGAAGCAGTTAGTCTGGAAATTGGGTACAGTCGTGAGCGTTGCTAAGCGGTTCAACAGACAAAAGTGGTTGTGGGGGCAAAGAAAGTGGACTGGGGTGGGCTTGCCATGAACGGCTGGTGGCTTTTAGCGGAGGCACATGCATTAGTACGACGTCAAGGTTGCTGCGTTAAAAAAATAAAAAAAATACGGAGAACTTCGGAGTCGAGAAACTGAAAGCAGTCCGAATACGAGGTGAATTGCAAAAGAAACGGTCATGATGAATCGGGAAGATGTCTCGTATATTCGGGGCAAAGAGACTCCGAACTCCGCACCTTTCCGATGACTCGCGGAACGGTCCAGCCTCCTTTCCATGCATGGCTTTGCGGCCTCTGCATGCAATCTGAGACATCTTGGATAAGCAGGCGGGTGAATACAGCAGAACCCCAGGGGTTCTTCCTTAGAGGCGAAACAACTGCGTTTTATCGATTCAGCAGACCCTACAGCGGACCCTTTGAAAGGGCCCTCGAACTATTGCAGGGCACAACCTGAAAGATTTTCTTGCTCGATGATTACAAAACATTTAATACGGCATTGATCGATTGTGTGTTAGGACACTGGCCTTTTAAATGGAGGTGAAAGTGAATGCAAGGAGCGCAATGAAGCAATACCCGAGCACCTGGATCACAGACAGTTTAGAATCTTGCGTGCGCAACAACGAGAAACCAGCACTCACGGTTCTGTTGTCATTCTGTTGATCGCCGTTGGTGGTTCCCGTGCTGGTGAAGTTAATACCAGAGGCAGAATCATCGACGGAGGAGTCCCAGCAGTAGGTCTCAAAACACTGCTTGCACTGATCGCTTTGCTCCACGCCTTGTCTCTCCTGCTCGCGTCTGATGATAGCACAAGCCACGCAGGTTTTCCAGTCATCGTCCAAGGTTCCGTTGAGTCTCGATGCCACCTCAAACCCGTTCTTAATCATGCTCAACTTCTCCTTCTCTTCGTACGAGAGCTTGAAAGTGGAGGTGTTGGAAAAGTAAGTGAAAGGCCTGTTTGCCGTGTACACGATCAATGGCGAGTCATACACGTCTTTTTCGTCAGCTCCGTCCGGAAGCAAGTCCGTCAAGTTCTTGGCGTCGCAGCCAAAGAACGCTGGTCTTGCAGTCAAGTTCAAGTTTCTGAAGGAGGCGGCATCAGGAACATATGGGAAAATGGTGCCGTTGCCCTGGGCCAACTTTTGTCTTTCGAAGGAAGCAATCATGGATGTGCCGTTTGGCCAGGACTGGTCGGTGTCTGCCGAGTTGTCGTATGCAAAAATGACGTCAACGCCTCTCTCCTTTTGGATCAAAGGATGAAGAGGAATATTCTGGCCATCCTCTCCACCGTCCACAAGGTACAAAGTTTCGTTCTGCACAATGCTGTGGAATGCAGCCTCGTCGTACGAGCGGAAAGGATTAGGCTCGTACACAGCAATGTCATTGGAGTCATCGGAGACATCATCCAAAAGATGGGTGATGATAGACTTGAGGGTGGACGAGAGCGAGGTGGTGTTGATCTGCAAGACGAACTGGTTGAACAAAGAGGAGGATGTACCCATGATGAAGCCGGCGTTATCGAAGCCTGCAACACAGGTGCCGTTGACGGGCTTGCCATCCTTGACCTTGGTACCCAAATATTTTGTCTGGGTGAAGGAGTACAAGGACGGATCCCAGGAACCCAATTCAAAAGGATTGACCTCAAAGACAGTGGAGTTGCCGCTAATGAGTTGTTCGCCGGGGGTTCTGCCATCGGCAACCACGATGGGGAACGGCATCTCGTGATTGACAAACTCATCCATATCCTGGATCTGGGACCACAAAAGCGAGTTACCATAGTTGATCAGTTCGGGGAAAAACTGGTGGGACAAGGCACGGCCCCACGTGTCGGTTAAGGAGATTTGGTACAGGGCGTCCTCCTTAGCGCTGACATCGTCCCACAACAGCTTATAGTACTCGTACGCCTTGATCGGGTTCCAGCCTCCATAGTTGACGATGGAGTGCTCCAAGTTCCAGAGGCCGTCCTCGTTGTCGATCATATCCTGCACACTGGTGTAGTTGTTCATGACCAAACTGCCCACCAACCAGTTTCCACCGGACAAGCCGACCAAGTAGGTCAGCGCCTGGAGAAGACCGCCGAGACCCTCGGAGTGGGCTCCCTCTGTGCGGTTGTCCAACGCAGCAAGCTGGCCTGCGCCGCTCAACATAGCACGGTATCCTCCGCCCGAAAAGGCAATACCAATCGTGATGGCGCGGTTGTTGGTGGTGTTTTTAAGGAAGCTGGCGGCGTCGAAGTCGTCAAGACCCGCGTCCTCCAAAAACGTCTGCAAGTGCTTGTTGGTGACCTCGTTTCTGCCCTCAAGCCAGGAGGTTTCGTTGTCGGAAAGCTTGGCAGCTGACCGTAACAAGCTTTCGTTGGGGCAAGCCACATTGGCCGGAGCATAGCCGCCGCTGGGCGACCACGCGAGCGCGGTAGACGCCATTAGAAGCAAAGAGACCTTCATTATTCAGGCGGTGTCGAAGGGGAAAAGGCGTGGCGGAAAAAGAGCCTGGGAGAGGAAGCGGATTTATTGCGCTGCTGCGGGTGCATGGAGTAGCGGCGGCTCGGCGGCATCGGCTGAGCCAGTGCTGTGTGCAGTCGCATAATGCAAGGAACAGCAACGTACAATGGGTGCCGTGCCGACGCACAGTTTGTGGGTTGTGGCGGGCCGTCGGCGGTGCTGTGTTGGCGAACGGCACTGTCAGTTCCCACGGGTTGAGCTTTGTTCGGGCCTGGGCCGTGAGGGGCGGGATTCTGGGGGTCGGGTATCGGATATCGGTGCGTCCGTCGCTGCGCGGAAAGCGGCACGGCAGAAACGGCTCACGTGACCGCACCATTGTCTTGGCCTAGTGATCTTTGAAAGCGAAGACGGTTGATTTTCTGGCCTATGGCTGTGATTTATTCTTTGTCTTTTCATTTTCCTTGTCTGTTTTCTGGAGTTTGGCGTCTTGTCGTTGTCTTTGCTCACTCCTCATTTTCTTTATGGGATACCGCATTTGTTTTTCCTTTTCCGGCCTTGTCTGCTCTTCTTTCAGACATTCTTGGCTGATGGGTTTATTGTTTCTGCATTTGTGCCGTGAGCCGCCGCTTCGGATTCGCTTTGTTTCTTCTTTTTGACGTCTTGATATTTGTTGCCTCCTTTCCTCCAATTATCTAGTCCTCCCTTCCGAACATTCTCTTATTCTTCTCTTCGGTTTTGACTTCAATTGTGCTTTCCTGTCATCCTTAGGCTTTTGGCTTCTGTCTTTTTGACTTTCCCTTCTTCAACTCCGATTGTTTTCCTCGACTTTGTTTCCTTTTTCGAACGCCATTTTTGTTCAACTCTCTGTCTGCTTCTTTACTCCAACCCCGTTTTTGTCCTCCCTCATTGCTCCTCTTGTTTCTTTTCTCTCCGTCTAATTCTTCTTGTTGAGTTTGCTGTCGTTCTAGCTTTTACAAATCTTACTTCTTGACTGCTTCAAGCCCTTTGTTCTTGTAATTCCCTTTTGTTTTTGATTTCATCTTCTCTTGATTGTGTTTCTCCTTTAATTCTGTCCATCTCTTCAATTCATCTTCATCTCCTCAATTCATCTTCAATCTCCTCAATTCATCTTCTCTTAAATTCATTTTCAATCTCTTCAATCCATTTTCAATTTCTTCAATTCATTTTCAATCTCTTCAATTCTGCTTCTTCAACTTCTTCAGATCAGCTTCTATTTCTTCGATTCTGCTTTTCCAACTCCTTCAAGATCTTTAATTCTGTCTATTCCTTGAATTGCGTTTTTGGACTCTATTTCTTCAATTCTGTCTGGTTCTCGAATTCTGTCAATTTCCTCAATGATATTTCTTGTATCTTGTCTAATTCTTATATTCTGCCATATCCCTACCCTTTATTTCTTCAATTCTGTCAATTTCTCTCATTCTATTTCTTCAACTCTCTTAACTTCTTAATTCTTCTCTTTCAATTATGTCATAGTCTCCATCTATTTCTACAATTCTGTCAATTTCTTCATTTCTACCTCTTCAACTCTTAACTTCTCAATTCTTCTCCTTCAATTCTGTCATATTCCTTCCGTTTATTTCTTCAATTCTGTCATTATTTCTACTTTTATTTCTTCAATTCTGTTAACTTCCTCACTTCTGTTTCCTCGACTCTGTCAATCTTCAATTCTTCTCTAATTCCTATTCTTAAAGCCCTTTTTAATTCTGACACCTTCCTCATTTGGTGACCTTTCGCAGCTCATTTCCATCTTTTCGCAGACACCTCCGACTTGCCGCAAATGGCTCCGCCTGTCTTCTTTGCCGCCAAAAATCCCACGCCCAAGCCACCGCAGCCACAACCTCAAAATCTACTGCCAAAATCAAAGCAAAATCCCACCACAAAACCCGCCCCGCTTCTCCCCCGACTTCTGCCAATCACAGCCCCGGGCCCTGTCCCGGCCACCCTGCCCTCTGTGCAGGACACAGCTTGCCGCGCCCTCAACTCCGTCTACTCCTTGAATTCTTCCCCCAACAACGTCTTTCGCCACCCTCCGCCGCTGCCACACCGCGTGCCTCCGCCGCCTCCTCACGCGTCCCCCGTCTGCCCCTTTAGCACGTGACCCGCCATTGCCCCACGTGCCTGTTCCCCACGTGCCCGCCTCCCGCCCAGTGGTCTCCCTTCGTTTGCCCCGTTTCCATGTCCGGCTTCCTCCAAAGCCAGTGGACTTTTGCCCAGAGCATCGGCGCAAGCTCGCTGCGCTGGTACAATGACCAGAGCCCCGCAAAACGCCGGCTCTTGGCCGCCGCCGCCGTCGCCGCCCTGCTACTAGCAGTCGCCGCCCTTGTGTTCCACCAGTACCTCCTAGCCGTGTTGATCCGGGTTTCCGACACCTTCCAGAATGTCCGTGGCGGCTGGGCCATTCTCTTCACCCTCATCTTCTTCGTGGGCTTCCCGCCCTTGCTCGGCTTCTCTGCCCTTGCCATGTTGTGTGGCATGACCTACGGCTTTCCAGGCGGTTGGCCCTTGTTGGCTGCGGCCCTGATCTCCGGCTCCTTTGCCAGTTTCTTGACTTTCCGCTACTTGCTACGCAACCAGGCCGAGGCCTTGGTTGTTCGCAACGAGAAGTTCCGTGCTTTTGCCGAGATCCTCAAGGAAGACGCCTCCTTGTTCATCCTCGTGCTCATTCGCTTGTGCCCCTTGCCTTACTCGCTCTCCAACGGCGCCTTGGCCGCCATCCCCAACCTTTCCGCATCCACCTACTTATTGGCCTCGCTTTTGACCTCCCCAAAAATGTTTGCTCACGTCTTTATCGGCCACACCATCAAGAACTTGGGCGACGACGAGCGGCCCACTTCCGCCAAGATTCTTGACGTCGTCAGCATCTTAATCACCGCATGCGCCGTCTCCTTGGCCACCCTTATCATCTACAAGAAGATGCAGGCAAAGCTAGACTCCTACCTGACTGACGTGGCAAACAACCCGGCCTACGATGAGTTGGTCTTTGGTGCCTTTGACGACGAGCTGGCCTCTGCTCAGAACCTCGAGCTCAACTCCACCGACTTTGACGACGACCATTTTATCATTGACGATGATGACGACTCTTCGTCCCGTGCCGATCCACCGAAGTCTCAGGATTTGCCTTCCTTGGACTCCCCCAAGAAACCCCGTGACTACTAGGCGGGCGCTGCCGAGCATTTGATAGGCGCTGCCAAAGCCATGATTCCGAAGGACTGTTGAACCCCATTCAATGTGCATCCACATATGCCTCCATATATGCATCTACATTCATTTTCACCGCGCATCTTCTTCCAATTATTCCTGTATTAATATAGTCTATAAGTCTGCATGAATGTCATGCCCGTGTCGATATGCCCTCGTTTATTCGATAAACAACATCCGCGTTCTTCTCTTCTCCACCTTGTCTGAAGTGAGGAGTCCGTTTCTCTGCATCTCATCGATAAGAATCTTGGAGTCCTTCTCACATACAATCTTGTCCTCTATCAAGAAGTAGTCATCACGTATCTGTCCAGCGCACCGCGTGCAAGTGAGACACTGTAAATGCCATTTCTGCTTGAGCTCATTCTCAATGCACTCACCCTCAATTCCGCAGTGGCACGCTTGGCAAAGCGTGTCATTGAGTGTGTGATAATGGTGATTGCAGAAAGGATTGTCGAGCAAGACGTACGACGTGACGTTTTTGTTAAAGTGAATGGCACATCCGACGTATGAACATTTGAAGCACGACCTGTGCCACTGTCCACTCAATTCATTTGTCTTGGAGTAGATCGCTCTTTGAGATCCTCTGGCATCGGCTTCAATTGGCTGGGCGCACGTCCGACAAGGGCCTGTTCCTGCCGGATTACGGTTGTGAATCTCACTGGTTCTGAATGTTGGCATCTTTGGATCTATCACAGACTTTGGGAATGCCTCGAATTCTCTCGGTGTAGGGTTCTTCAGAAGAATGTCTTCCTCACTCTCTGGCACAAGTTGCGGAGTGTATGAAAGCTCCCGAGCAATGGAACCTGGTTCTTTATAGTCAATATTGAGACTTTCCAACTCACGTTCCACCTGGTGGTTTTTGGGACTCAAGGGTTTGATTGTTTCTGGTGTATCAATTATTAAAGAGTCGTCAAAATTAGCTTTGTCAATCTGCGGTGTTTTCGGGTTGGGGCGAGTCATCCCCGAGCCACTGTGAACATTCAACGGAGAAACAACATCGTCTTGCTCTGCTCCCACGAGTTCTCTCGTCGATTCAGGCTCATGTTGATTACTTTCCATAGCTGCATTACCACGTGCGAAACTGTTGTCGAGTTCTGTCTCGGTGTCACTTCCCTCGGAATCGGAGTCAGCGGTTGACACCTTGAAGACTGGCATTTGAGGTTTTTCCTGTAAAGATGAAGCTGCTGACCCGCTCGCCGTGACAAAGGAATCTTCGCTATTCATTTGGGACGTCGAATGAAGGCTGATTTCGCTTCCCGACTTGAGATTTTCCAACTGTCTCTTCAACTCGAACTCGATTTCATCTTCGTCATCGCTATCGTTGTCGTCATAAGGCTTCGATATGATAGAGCTGATGGTGGAAAGATGCGGGTTTCTGTTTTCGCTTGGCTTCAAGCCAGAGGACCCGCGCAAAAACGAGTTGTAGTCATCATTGGAATTGTCGGTCGAAGTGGCATTGGTTTCGGCAGAGTGTCTTGCCGAATCGAAATTGAAAGACTCGTCGTCCTGGAAGCTATTCTCTGCGCTGTTCTGTCTGCTAAAAGAGGCAGACAAGTTGTTTGTAGAGGGAACGAAAGCCTGCACGTCGTGGTTGTTGGACGGCCTGGGCTTTTCGGAGATTGCCCTGGGATCGAAATTGTTCTCGTCGGCCGAGTCTAGTTTTGAGCTCAGCAAAGCATCAGCAAGATGGTCCTCGGCATCATCGCGGGGATAAGGCGCGTTCATTGCCGGCTCGGCAACGGGGGAGTGGGCGTTGTAAGCCGGGCGGGACTTTGCAACATTGAAGTCGGAGTTTGACCCGAGAGACGTCAGTGGGCTGAGCCTCTCGGTGCTGCGGTCAGTGTCGAAAGGGGAGTTTGTGGCCAGGGTGGTGGCGGTGTCTTGGAAATTCGAATACGCCGTCTTGGACCCGGGAATGTGCAACTTGAGATTCTTCTTGTTTCTGTCAGCCGCAGCCAAGTCCGGGGCGTCCGAGGCCTGCTTCCGGGCCAACCGCGGGTTGATGTTCTCAGGCTCAAAGGGCTTGACCAGGGGCCTGGAGCCGAGCATCTCGCGAGACGAGTTGGCCGACAGAAACAGCGAGGTGGACTGCTGTGCCACAGGCACGTAGGAAGGGGCGGACAGCACCGGGTCCGCGGGCGAGCCAAGGTCCCCCGATCTTTGCGGGCGGCCCTGCGGCACCGGCCCGGCGGGTTGCAGCCCGTGGGTAGGCAGAGAGCCGGAGGAGGCCAGGGCCAGCAGACCCGCCGGGGGCACTTGTGGGTCGGGGCGAGGCGCCAGCATCTGGGCCGGCGGCTTGCGGTGCCCCGGGCCCGAGTTGGGCGACCGGGCACTCTCGAAGCTGTCGTAGGACAAGGAAGCGTCCGGGCGCGACGCCAGCGCCGAGACAGGCGCCAGGCCCGCAGACACGTTGCGGGCGGCGTTGTAGGGCGCAAAGGCCGCCGGCAGCCGCGGCGAGGCCGCGGAAACCGCACGTGCAGCCAGGGGCGCCTTTTTTGAGAACAAGGGAAAACTGGGCGTGCGAGGCGAGTTGCGCATGGACGACGAGCTGGAGCGCGGGCTGTCGGAACCCAAGTTGACATCGAAGCCGGCCCGCTCATAGACGCCTTTGTAGCGGTGCTCGACCTTCAACGGCGGAAACGGCGAGTCCGACGCGGTCATGGGGCTCTGTTCGCCGGCAAAGTATCCGGGGAGCGTGTGGAGTTGCATGGGGAGCAAGGGCGCCAGGGGGATCAAAAGGGGCGGTCAGGGGGTGGTCCTCTAGGGGGTGGGTGAGGACCAAAGACGTGTTGGTTCAGGGGTGAGGAAATGCGAGTGGCGGCGGTGGGGCAGAAGCGGCGGTGGTGAGGGAGAGGAGAGGGCAAGGCAAGCGGGAGGGACGGGGCAGCCGAAGACACTTTGCAGAAGAGCGGAGGTCCGGGATTATGAGGACAGCAAACGGAAAGAAGGTAAAGAGAAGGGAATTCGCAGACGGGGATGGAGGAAAAAAACACGGTGCGGTGGTGAGCCGCGGTGCTTCCTGCAGGACGGGTGTGTGGGTTTTGGCTGCGGGCACGTGCGGGCCGCGGGCGTGGAATGGGCGATGTTGGCGGTTTTGGGGGTGTGTGGCGCGCGTTTCACGGGTGTTTCACTCGTGTTTCACCCGTGTTTCACCCGTGTTTCACATGCGTGTTTCAGCGGCGTTTCACCCGTGTTTCAGCGGGCCGCCCGCCGTTCCGTGGGCTCTGTCGCAGTCCGCCCGGCGGGCGCCGCGCCGCAGTGCATATTGTTCCACGCGTCTCGCTTTTTAGTTTTGCGCGCATTGAGATCTTCCTGGGTGACACCCGGGCGCAGACCCGTGCCTCCCACGCGGACCGCAGACCCGTGCACCGGTCTCTATCCTCGTCTCTGCTATTCGTCCGTCATTTCTACTATTCGTTTCATCTCAACTATTCTTTTCATCTCTACTACTCTTTTCATCTCTACGCTTCGCTTGTTCGTCCGTTCTTATATTAATTACACTCTACTCATGCGGATCAGATGTAGCCGATTCTGTTGGCAACATCCAAGGCGTCGTGGTCAGCAGTCAATCTGATGTAAGCCTTCTTGGTACCGTTTGGTCTGATCAAGGTGTTGATCTTCTCGATGTCGACCTCGTACAATTGCTTGACGGCAGCCTTGATTTGGTGCTTGTTGGCCTTCAACGAGACTTGGAAAACCAAGGTGTTACCGTCCTCGACCTTCTTGATGGCGGTCTCGGAGGCAATTGGGGTCTCGATGATTTTGTAGGCGTCCATTCTGTTGTAGTGAGGAACGGCCTTTCTGGCGTATCTTGGGGATCTGGCCAACTTCAAGGTCTCTGGCAATCTGAAGGTGGCGGAGGTTCTCACCTTCACGGCCTTCTTAGAGTTGGTACCCTTCAAAGCAGATTTCTTAGCAGCAGAAGCTTTAGTGTCTATATGTTAGTACCGTACTGTGGAGATCTTGTGTTTTGGACACTGTTCGAAGCCTGTAGCTGTCCTGAAACCTTTGCCAAACATGCGTGAGACGCCCGCGAAACATTTATGAAACATTTATGAAACGTTCACAAAACCTTCTTGAAACATTCACAAAACATTCTTAAAACGCCCACAAAACGCCATTGCATCTTCTTCTCAAAGTCAATGTCTTGGCGGATTACCGGCGAATTATAGATTGTCCTTGGTTCGCCAGCACACATCCCGACTAAGTTCTTTGCTTGTGCTTCGGAACGAAACATGGGTTTTCCTTTGCCGAAACTGGCGGCATCGTCTCGGCATCTTGTTTCAGCTGATTTCGAAGGGATCGTCTCGGCGACGAGTCCAGGTGTCCGTCGTGAATCGTTTGTACATACTTGGAGCCATCTTTAATCTATGTCTAAAAGAGGTCTGAAAAGATTTTCAGGTGAGAAAAAAATTCTACCCGAGCGGAGCGCAGAGGGGGAGGTGCGGAGGTGCGGCCGCATTACTGCATGGGGTGCGGTGTGGGCGAGATGTCGGGCACGTGCCGCTGGTGACCGCGCGCGGACCGCGCGAGCGCACGTGCGCTCCTCATGCGAAGGGCTGGAGCCCTCGATTGCAGCCATGCGAGTCTTTCTTTGATGCTGACCATTATTGATAGTTGGCTGTGGTTTAAGACTTGAAATTCGGTCAAATTTGAGTGGAGTGCATAGCCTAAGGTAGGCCTGTAGCAATTCCTGAGGCATTTGTGAAACATATCTCGAACACGTATGAAGCATATCTGTAGCAATTCCTGAGGCATTTTTGAAACATATCTGTAGCATATCTGTAGCATATCTGAAACATATCTGAAGCATACCTGAAGCATATCTGAAGCATATCTGAAGCATATCTGAAGCGTATCTGAAGCATGGGGACAACTCAAAACACTTTGGTTCGAGCCATAATCCATAGGATTTATCAAGCTGCATTGCAAGGCTAAAATCCTTGGCTACAGTAAATGTAAGTGTTTCAAATTTCAGTGTTTCATGGTTGTTGAGTGTTTCAAAGTTTGAGTGTTTCATAACTGCCTTTGTGTTTCGTTAAAATCTCAGTGGTTGTCTCAGTTTCATAACTGTCTCAGTATCTTTGTTTCCAGCTATCAGTATGTTTGCCTCTATGTGTGTAGTGGTTTTACCCGGTATGCATTCCATCGGTTTGATTCCTTTGCTGAAACAAAGTCCAGAGCTCAAACTGGGTTTGCAAATGCACCATTTGTAGGGAACCTGAGCAGGATCTGTGCTACAATCGACAAGGACGGAATTAATATATATACATGACTAAAGACGACGCAATTTCTTGGGCCTGACACCTCCGAACTTCAACTTGGTCCGATCTGTGATTCTCACAATGTGTGGACGCACATAGGCGCCCTCCTTTCCCTGCAAGGCAGACGTGAACGCTTCTCTACCGCGGCCAAAGTCTTGGAGAATCAACTCAATCTGGGCATTGGGTTCCAAGAGCTTCTTCTCCTCGATGACCTTGAAAAGGCGAGAGCTGACCTGGTACGCCGCCTCGTATTCAGCACGGTTTCCTTTGCGGAACCCCAACATCCCGGCGCTGACGAACGCCTTGGTGTGATGTGGCAAGTTCATGTAGTATAAGACCTTGTCGTTATAAGACAAGTGCTCGTTCTTCTTCATGAAGTCCAAGTCCTCGACCACGGCAGTCAACGAACAGAGGGTGTTGTGTCTGTGGAACGTGGCATAGAGCTTCCAAGACACCACCTTTTCGGACCTTCTTGCGCCACCAGCACGGCTGGCTGCTGCGGCCGCAGCAATGGGCGATGTGCTAAGCGTCCGAAGAGCCGGCCAGCGACACACAGCTCGGGTCACCTGCTGCGCCTGTGTGGAGAGTGCTTGTAGCCGGGAGAACATGATGGCTGGGGAGAAATAATTTCGCTGAGCGTTGATGTAGCGGTGCACCCGTGCATCCTGCGCGCAGGTCCACCACCAATATCACGTCCTGGTCCACGAATTGATGCGGTAAGACCGGTCCTGGTTTCCAGCAGTAGCCGACGGGGCTTCTCTGCAATTTGTTGTTGACTGAAAGGGGATTATTTTCCTGCAAAAACGAGTCTGACACCGCTCTGTGGCACCACTGATGGCCTGGGCGCACTGCATGCGTTTGGGTGGTCGCGGCTGCTAAAAACAGTGTGGCCCGAACTGGAGTTGATTGGTGCCATTTTAAGACAGCGTATTGTGAGTTGTCGTTGAAGCCGGCATTTTGAGGAAGGTAATTTGAAGATGACGTTTGATACCAGCTGAAGACGACGTTTTGTGAGCTGCCGGTTCCATGTGAGGTTAGAGCTAGGTCCGAAACACCCACGAAACAAGGTATGTCCCCGAGATCTTGCTGCTTTTGGTCAGATTACAGGCCTATTCCGGGTATATTGCCGGGGGCCTGATGTCATGAATTGCAAGAAAAGTAAGAAACCACGGAGTGGTCTTCAAACGGACTTTGAGTTACGGACTGATCAATCGAGTGAATTCTTTTCTGAACATTATGAAACCACAAGCCCTTTGAAACAGCTCCTGAAACGAAAATCTGAAACAAGAAATAACTGAAACCCCAACTCACCTGAAACAAAAAAAAAACTGAAGCCCCAACCCACCTGAAACAAAAAAAAAAACTGAAACCAGAGAAAACCCTGAAACAAAAAAAAAATGAAACCAGAAAAATACCAGAATCCAAACCCCCTGAAATCAAAAAATCTGAAACCATTCAAAAAAGCCCCCCACTAAAAACTATGACCTTGTGACTCTTGAAACATCAATCCAAGTTTCATTAGATTATTTCTTTTCCCTACTCTTCTGAAATCTAAAGCTAATTCAAAACTTCGAAAACGGGGCCGATGTTATTCAGAAATGTTTCAAAATGGAACTCAACCGAGTCAGGTTTCAAAACCCACACTGATGGCTTTCATCAAAAGTACTAAATAAAGAGTCATGAGAAACTGCCCTATGGATGGGATTCTATTCAAGAAAAGAGGCTGGACTGGTGCTGTCTCAATCTAGTGAAGTTTCTTGAATAACTTAGGGAACAAAAGGCGAGAGGCTGCAATTCTGGTGTATACTGCATAATGTGCATGTCCGCGGTATTGGTGTACGGGTGCTATATGCGGCAATCCAATCGACTCGCTGGGTGCAAAAAAACTTGGAAACTATTTGAGGCGGATGGAATGGAGTTAAAAAGGAAAGAGGGAAGAAAGTTCAGATGAAGAAGTTGAAGCTGAGAGAAATAAAAAAAAAAAAATTAAAAAAAAAAAAAAAGGCAAAAGATAATCAGAAGCACGTCAGAGGAAGAGCACATATTGATTTGCCTCTTGAGCTCTTCTCGATGCTTTTCGATTTTATCCCAAGAATCCTTCTAAATATCACCAAAACCATGGCCTTTACATCTTCGAGCCTTTGTTATTCATAGAATCTGTGTTTTGATATCAATGTTCTTGAAATGTGGTCTGAAACAGAGCAACAAAAACCAATACTTCAGTCACTTGCAAGGTTTTGAAGAATATGCTTGAATGAAAATAGTGCAGATAATCAACGTTCAGGGAATCTACGGATGCAGGTTGAATCATTTGGAAGTGACACCTTTTCGCTTTCATATTTAAGTTATGTGAGTGCAGTGACATTTTCAATTTTATGTTTATGTTTCATTCGAGTGCAGTGACATTTTCAACTTTATGTTTGTTTCATTCGAGTGCAGTGACATTTTCAACTTTATGTTTGTTTCATTCGAGTGCAGTGACATTTTCAACTTTATGTTTGTTTCATTCGAGTGCAGTGACTTTTTCAATTTTATGTTTGTTTCATTCGAGTGCAGTGACTTCTATTTTTTATACTCGTGTTTCGTTTGGGTGCTATTCGTCTTTTATTTGAGTGCAGTGACTTCATTTTATTCGGTTTACTTGAGTGCAGCTCATTTTTCTGTTGAGGAGTGGGTTAAAAGTGGGTTGAAGCCAAGCATGAAAATGAGCATAGCTGCCACAGTATCTTTGCCTGGCCGAGTCTTGGAGATTTTAAGGAAGAAGGCACGTGATACTACTTCCTTTGCATTCCTTCTTTTTGCAATACCTGCTTGCATACTTTCTGAATTTACTCGTCTGCTAAGATTTGAGATGAACAAGCTTCAAAAAGACTGTGTGATCAAAGAATAGAATTGAAACTGCTTGATTGTTGAGAAGTTTATTGACTGCCTAACCACCTGGAATGCCTAAACACTTGAAATGCTCAAACACCTGGAATGCCTAAACACTTGAAATGCACAAACACTTGAAATGCCTAAACCCTTGAAATGCCGAAACATTTGAGAAATTACCGCCGGCAGCTAAAAGGGTTCAAAAATACAGCCATTCTTGTTGAAGCACTCTGATAAACGGAATCCGAGTTCACATGAACACCAGGGGCGGCTCTTTGGGTCACGTGCGCAGCCACCTTTCGGATTAGGGCCTGTGTGTCACACAGAATCTCTCGGATCAAAGTGCTTGGGCGTGCCTGCTAAAAATCATGCTTTGATCCTGGCGTGCCTGCGGCTTTTTATCCTTCGAACCTGGCGTGCCTGTGCTACTCCTCCAGAAGAAAACAGTCGTGGGGCCAGGCACTTTCCATTCCTGCCACGCGTCTCGTCATGACGCAGAAATCCTGCATGTTGCCAGTCGCAACTCGAAGATCTTCCCTCGTGCCTCTGCTTCTGCCAGAAACCCGTTCCTCCTGCTTTCGAACCGGCCACCAACTGCCATTTCAACGACGGACTTCCAGCGCGGCTGCGGCAACAAACGGTTTCGTGCAGTACGTGCCTGCGCGTGCTTTTTTTAGGGGCGCGGTTGTGGTGCACGGGTCTGCTGCGTCGCGGCACCTGCCGGCTCGCCCAGGTTTGTTTTGCAGATAACCGCACGATCGCCCCTGCAGACACGCCGCGCCGCCCCCTGGCCACCTCGTCTGGCAACGGCACCAACGCCCTGGCGTCCCGCAGTCAAGCCGCCGTGCCCCCGCAAGCAGGAGGGCCCGCTGCGGGTGCAGGAACCCGTACCGCGGGACCGCGCCGCCGAATCTCCCGCCCAACTCCGCCCGCCAACACCGCCGCGCACCACTAGACGACGCGCCGACCCGTGCCTCCCGCGCCAAATCTTTTCCCCAAAACCACACTCGCTTTTTGAACTCACTTCCAACTGGCCTCCCTCTCCGTCACTTCCAGACTTTTTTACTGCAGACACTGCTGCCAGCTTCCAACTAGGCTCTGTCCGTCCCATCCCCAGTGCTTCCGTGTCCTGCAGCTCCCGCTCCCCGCCAATTGCGTGCAGTCCGCCGGCCTTTCTGTCCCACTCGCTTTCCAACCCCCTTTGTGTGGTTGTCAGCCATCCAACCCGGCGTAAGTCGTTCGCCCACCAGACCATCCATCCAAGCAATCCGCCACTGCCATGTCCGGCTCGAGGCTCCAGGAATACATTCTCAGCGATGTCGTCGAAAACGCCACCTCCAAAAGCAAGCGTATGTACGTCAAGGAGGTGAAGAAAATCGGCGAAGGTGCCTTTGGAACCGTCGTTGAGGCGCTCTTGGCAGATGTCGATGCCAACGGCACGCCCAGCTCCGAGATGATCGGGCCTTTCGCCATCAAACGCGTCTTGGCGCAAACCGAGTACAAGTGCAGAGAATTGGAGATCTTGCGCACCGTGAGCCACCCGAACGTGGTGTCCTTGAAGTATTTCTTCGACAAGAAAAACCCGGAGGACGACCGTGTCTACCAGAACTTGGTGATGGAGTGCTTGCCGTCCAATTTGCAGAACGAGATCAAATACTACCGCCAGTCCAAGTACACCATCCCTTACCCTCATATGAAAGCATACACGTTCCAGCTAGCGAGGGCAATGCTCTACTTGCATGGGCTCAACATCTCTCATCGGGACATCAAGCCCTCCAACATCTTGGTGGACCTACGAACCGTTAGCTTGAAAATCTGCGACTTTGGCAGCGCGAAGCAACTAGAGCCCGACCAGCCCTCCGTGAGCTACATCTGTTCCAGGTATTACCGTGCCCCCGAGTTGATTGTTGGATGTACCGTCTACACGACGAAAATCGATATTTGGGGCTTGGGGTGCGTGGTGGCCGAGATGTTCTTGGGCAAACCCATCTTCCAGGGCCAGTCCTCGGAGTTGCAGTTGAAGGAGATCTCGAAGTTGTTGGGCCCACCGCCCAAAACCTTCTTTTTCAAGAGCAATCCGAACTATAGGGGCAACATGTTTTCTACCAAGCTCTTCAGCGGTCCCATAAAACAAAGATTTGAACAGATATTCTCCAACTCGCCTCCGGACGTCATTGACTTGCTCTTGAAGGTGCTTGTCTACGACCCGGACGCTAGGGCCAGCGCCAGGTCCCTCATGGTTCATCCTTTCTTCGACGAATTGAAGCGGGAAGGCTTCTCTGTTTACCCTAGAGGGTCACAGGAGCCAATCAAGTTGAACTTGTACGACCTCAGCAGCTTTGAGCTAGATCTCATGGGGCCCTACAAGGAACAGTTCCTCGAAAAATTACCGCAGGCTTAAATCTTTGCCGAATCATGAGCCACGCCTCAATCCGAGCTTCTCATGTGTTTTCGGTGAAGTCAGTCGAGCCTGGGGTTCACTCCTGAGCCGCACCCTTCAAGGGAAAACCGAGGGGATTAGCGACTTGGAGGACTGACATGCTGAGAGAATCGTGAACC
Source organism: Metschnikowia orientalis (assembly GCA_002893665.1). Classification (NCBI taxonomy): domain Eukaryota; kingdom Fungi; phylum Ascomycota; class Pichiomycetes; order Serinales; family Metschnikowiaceae; genus Metschnikowia; species Metschnikowia orientalis. The sequence continues at coordinate 308,875 of NXGZ01000004.1, read as the reverse complement.
TATTCAATTATACGTTGAACTCGATGCCCTAAACGATTGCTTGGTATCTAGCTATGCAGTGCATTTACCAAACGGTGAAACCTCACTTCAAACTCACTTGACTCTAGGAAGCTAGACGTAGTTGCTAAAATCACCTCGAGAGATGGTTGATCTAAATATATACCTCTCTAGTTCAATGCCAAGCTGTAGCTGTATTCATCCTCGATGTTCTGAGATAACCACAACACAATACAGCTCAACATTATGGAGCAATTGCACACGATATTAGACACCCCCATTCCGAGGGTGGGAAACGAGTACTGCTTCATTAAAAACTTCAAAATGAACACCATAAACGAGCCGGCCAAACCTCCCGCTAACAAAGAAAACCCAAGAAACAATATGATGCGTGCCGCCCACGCGTTGGTGTTGCCGTCGCCCATGAACAGGTTCTGGCCCTCATTGAACAAATTGGACTTTTCGATTGAATTCACTATGAGCATTCCGAGGGTGGAGCAGAGGAAGGGAATCCAATCGATGAATGTCACATGCACAATGCTTGCATTGACTGTTTTCGAGTAAACAGCGGCGTCCACCATGCTCCAGAAGCCTATAGCAAATAGACCCCCCGCCAAGTAGATACCGATGGACCTCAACTTTTGGGATTTGGGAAGGCGAAGCAGCGCAGCATTGAAGCGAAAAAGTCCCCGGTTCTCCATCACAGTCGTTGAGTGTTTTTGCTTTATATCAGTCTTGAAAAGTGCCTGTCCCAGATTGCACGAAGCTATGTGTTGGTTGGTTGCGTTCATGCATTAAGATAGGGAGGGCGCACCACGTTTTGGTGCACGGATCTTTTCGGACCACCGCTTTTGTAGCTGATCTCGAACCAAAGGATGCTTGGGGTCGTCAAATCTTGGTTTAGGGCCGTTTCCTCGAGGGGCTGAAGGGAAATTGCCTAGGATGCGGTTTCCGATTTAAGAGCCAGAGGCACATTCGATTGATGGAAATTGATGACCAACTCAAGCCAAGTGTATGCAGTGAGTCCAGAAATTTATGGCCGTTGGCTTTCTCTTGAGTTCAGGAAGCTAGTTTTGAAATCCAAGTCTGTAGTCTTTTGAGAGTTGTACCGCACATTTGAATTGGACGTTTTCAAAGTTAAAGTTGCAGATTTTCAAAGGGAAGTTGCAGATGAGGATTGGGATTGAGACAGGAGCTCTTCAGTATGCCAGGATTGTGATTGACATCACATTCACAGTTTGACGGGGAGGTCTATCTAGCTTGTGATAACATCAAATAATTTCCGGATTCCGGCGAGCTTTGAGTTCTGGCCCTATGCTCCTTAGAGTTGGACATCATTCTGGAACAGAAGCAAGATTATGAAGAAGACTCACAGAAACATTATAATGATTCTTTGCGGGAACAATAACGAGCAAGATTCGCAAGAACATCAATGAACGAGAAGAACACCAACGAACAAGATTCATCACAACAGCAATTAACGAGCATTGATGAATAAAATGAACATGATTCACAAGAATTCTAATAAAGATTCACAGTAGCATTCTTCAACGGGATTCTCCAGAAGAACACTAAAGAACAAGATTCATGCAATAGCAATTAATGAACATTAATGAGCAAGAATCTTCAGAACATTAATGAACAAGAATCTTCAGAACATTAATGAACAAGAATATTCAGAACATTAATGAACAAGAATCTTCAGAACATTAATGAACAAGAATCTTTAGAACATTAATGCATAAAGTTCTCCAGAACAGCAATGAACAAGACTTTTCTCCAGATCGTTAGAATAAATCAATATCATTAAATGAACAAGATGCCTCCAACACAAGAAATGGCACGTGCTTTCATGTGGCGCCTGTGCCCGCACTGTCCCACTCGTAAAGCTCTGTCAACCCCAGAAGCGTACATATAGCCAAAAGACGACCGTCCTGAGAGGCTTGGACGTCAAGCACGGTCTCGGATGGACGCAAGCGATGCAAAAGGCTCTTGGACTGAAGGTCCCAGAACAACACGCCCGAAGAGTCCGAACCAGACACGACCAATGGCAGGCCAGCACGCTGCACAAAACACAGGCCACTTCCGTACTTCTTGTTGATACAGTCGTCGACGCCCAAGTATGTCTTGACGACCTTGTTGTGCATGTAGTCCCATAGGCGGAGCTTGCCATCGAGACTGGAGCTGAGCACGTACTTGCTGTTTGGCGCCAAGCAGATGTTCAGAATCGGAAAACTGACTACGTCGCTCGTGGACGCAGTGGCAGTGCCATGGGACGTGGAGTTGTAGGTCAATGTCTTGAGGCACTGGCCCGTCTCCGTGTCAAAGATCCGCATGAGCCCGTCGTGTGACGACAGGATGATCATGGTGTCGTCCCGGGTCAAGCGCACCAGCGTCACCGGGTCCAGGTGAGCCGCAAGCGTCTTCAAGCTGCGGCCCGTGGTGAGATCCCAGATCACAATGGTTTCATCGGCGGACCCGCTCACCAACACACTGCCCTTGGAATTGAACTGCACGGCCGTCACGTGGTATGTGTGCTTCTTCAAGATGCGGATACACTTACGCTTGGCCACCGACCACACGCGGATGGTCAAGTCGTCCGACCCCGAGGCAAGGATGTCGCTGTTGATTGGCGAGAACGCAAGCGCAGAGATGCCTTTGGTGTGGCCTGTGAGCGACGCCTGAAGCTCGCCTGTGGCCACGCTGTAAACTCGGATGATGCCCTTGGACGAGCACGTGGCAACCCGCTGCATGTCATTGGATATCTGCACCGCCGTGACGGCCTCCCCGGGAGTATGCCACACGTGCTTGGACGTGTATGGGATGCGTTCAATGTGGGTTTCAGACGCGTCGTGGTTCCGGGGCGCCGCGTCTGCCGCAGCATCTTCGGCGGCCGATGTTTTCTGCCGCTTCGCTTCGGGGCTTGGTGGGTCTGAAGACATGGCAGGCAAATTGGATGTGGTTTGGCGGGCGGGAAGTTGTCTGATTGTGCGGTCCGCCAGGCTGCACCTGGCCCGGTCAGATGGATTGTGTTCCTGCACCCAGCGCGGCCGCTCTTCCGCCCCTCCTGCCCTGGCTCTGCTTGTGCAAGCTGCTTGGGCCTGGGTGTGTTGTCTCTGTCTGCTTGATCTAATGGCGTGCCGTTCCCTTTTCGTATTTCACACGTAAGTCATCAAGGAAACTGGGCCATTTGGGCGCATGGCTTGTGAAGCTGACTTGTGTGGACACGCGCTTCTTGAATAAACTCCGCCAACGGCTTTGTGGCTATCTGCCTCTCGTGCCCCACGCATGCGTTGATCGAAGCTATATGCCATTCACTTGCTGTTTGGTTGGGAATCAAAATCCACTGCATGCATGGGCATCCATCGATTGATTCCGAGCTGGGGCTTTATGTGCACTCTTTTTTTTTGCAGCCAGCAGACACAGACCAAGGCCCTGAAAACCTGCCCTTGATAACCATCTCTTTAATCATATGTCAGCCTCTAATTATTGCTGTACCCTGTTGTATAATATATGCTTCAACTGAGCCTGGGTGGTATTCACTCCCACCATTATCGAGCTTGTGATCATTTTCCTTCGGCACGTCTTCTTGTATACACACAATCATATCGCTCTTGAGCATTCTTCGGAATGTTCCCTAGCCCCTCTCTGGCGTGTGGTTCGAGGTTGACGCTTTTATGGCACCCTGAAGTGTTTCATGTGTCCAAACTCTGCCTGGTTTCGAGTTGCCGCTTTGTTTTCGTTGAATTCAAGCTGCAGTGTTAAATTCAAGCTGCAAGGTTTCGGGCTTCTGAACCGGCTGTACAGAAAGGGTCCTAGTTATTCGACTGTTAATAAGGCAGCAACTAGGACTTGGATCCAGTGTGACACCCGCTGGTCTTGCACTAAGAGTGCGACCGGCCACATACTGGTCTCAGCTTCTAGAGGAGCCCATGGTGTCTAGCCACGACGCTAGTAGACTCTTTTCAATGTCGTTCATGGCAGCGGGCGGGGGCCTCTTGTCGAAGTCCGCCAGCGACGCAGCCAGTGAAGGCATGATCGCCTTCTGGAGAGGTGCCTTGGCTTCGCTGCCTTTGTTTATATCCTTTATGATGTATCGAAGATACTGGCATGCCAACACGCGTTGCAGTGAGCCGCTGTCTTCGACTGCAGCTATGGGTTCGAACAAGTCGAGAAGCAGGCGGTTGGCCGCCAAAAGCAGTGACACTTGGGCCGCGGGGACATCGCCCTTTTGTTGTATCTTTGCCACGGCCTTATGGAGCGTTTTCAGGAATTCTGCTTTCATGGCCTGCATTCGCAGACCGCTTGCGCTTGTGGGCAAGCTCAGGTTGGTGCCGGGCCTGGGCCCTGGAATGCGAGTGGTGGAGGCGGGTCCAATAGTACTGAGGTCAAAATGAATGCTCTCTGTTGGTGCCACGGGTGTAGACTGGTAAGGAGAAGGAGAGCCATTGCTGTCTCGGGCGGATTTCTTCGTGGAGGAGACGAGCGCCCTCGGAACGTGATGGCCACGGTCCCACTGGTCACTGCGGTTGATAAGGTCGCTGAGGATGACGCGCTTGGCGTCGCCTGAAACACGGCCGGCCACGAACGGGTGGGCCAACAAGGCAGTGGGCAGTGGGCGCTGGCTGGGGTCGATGGAAAAGCAAGCGCCTAGAAAGTCGCTCAAAAATGCGGAGCACGGCACCGGGTCGTCGGCATCCGGCAGGCCCGAAAGGCCAGCAAGACGCAAGAACTCGTCAGTCGACTGGAGCGAAGAAAGCCGCCTCAAGGCCTGCATCGGCGAGTAGCGGCTCTGGAGCGGGGGTTTGCCGGTGAAAAGCTCGTAGATGCAGCAGCCCAAAGACCAGATGTCGGCCTCAAACCCGTGGCCCAGCGCGGAGTTGTTGATGATCTCGGGCGCCATCCAGTAGGGCGTGCCCACGGTGGTGTTCCTGCGAGAGCAGTGGGAGAAGAGCTGGGTCGAGACGCCAAAGTCGGTCAACTTGATGTCGCCCGCGCGGCTGACCAAGATGTTTTGGGACTTCAAGTCCCGGTGGATCTTGCGCTGTCGGTGGAGGTACTGGAGGGCCAAGAGAATGTCGAAGCACACGGTGGCCACGGCCAGCTCGTCGGACATGGGCCCCGGTTTGAGCAACTCGAACAACGAGCCGCCGTCCACATACTCCATCACCACCCAAAGCTGATGCAGGAGGACAAAGCACCCGAGGTACTTGGTGATCTGCGGAGACTGGCACTCCGACAAGATCTGGATCTCGCGATACACGTCGTGGAAGTCGGCCAGCTCGTGCTCCAAATCGATGATCTTGAGCGCCACTTCCTGCCCCGTCGCTATGACCATGCCTCGGTACACCACGCCAAACGCGCCCCTACCGACTTCTTCGAACACCTGTAATTGGCTGCTTTCCGAGATCCGTGTGTCTGTGGACGACATGAAGAAAGAGATGGTGTTGAAACGAAGCTGCGCGGTGTGGGGTTCTTGCGCGCGTCTGCGAGGATGTGACTGCTGGTGGCTGCAAACGGGCAAAAAACCCGTGCAAACGGGTCAGAATTGTGAGACTAGAGGGACTTGGAATTTGGTTTCTCTTTTTCGTTTGTCTATTCAAGTTTCTTCTTTCTCTATTCTCGTTTCTCTATTCATTTTTCTCCTTTCTGTACTCTCTATTCTTTTTCTTTTTACTCTTTTCTCTTTCTCTTTCTCGTTTCACTATCCATTTTTCTCCTTTCTCTATTCTCGTTTCTCTATCCATTTTTCTCCTTTCCCTTTTCTCCTTTCTCTATTCTCGTTTCTCTATCCATTTTTCTCCTTTCCCTTTTCTCTTTTCTCTTTTCTCTTAGTTTGTGTCCAAATAGAAACTGCCCATGGAATTCAAAAACGATGGACAAAACATGGGTTTCAAAAACATGGGTTTCAGAATGATGGAGAAACGGGCTTAAAAACAATGGGTTTTTAAAAGACGTTGATCTTTTGAGAGCGGACGAGGACCTTTATATTTTGTCTGTCTACCTGCATCCTTGTGTTTCATCTCTAGTGAAACACCCTAATTCAGAAACCCCCTGCTGCAAAATGCATCCGTCAGACGCACGTCTGTTGGCGTATATAAATATTGCGTCTACCCCCTCTATTTTGTTCCCCGATTTTTGCTGTGCATCACCTTTAATAGTGCATAGTACTCAATCGCTGATTATTTATAACCGGGGACTTATTACTAAGCCATATTTGTGAAATGGAGAGATTCGTGAAATGGGAAAACTCGTGAAATGGGAAAACTCGTGAAATGGGAAAACTCGTGAAATGGGAAAACTCGTGAAATGGGAAAACTCGTGAAATGGGAAAACTCGTGAAATGGGAAAACTCGTGAAATGGGAAAACTCGTGAAATGGGAAAACTCGTGAAATGGGAAAACTCGTGAAATGGGAAAACTCGTGAAATGGGAAAACTCGTGAAATGGGAAAACTCGTGAAATGGGAAAACTCGTGAAATGGGAAAACTCGTGAAATGGGAAAACTCGTGAAATGGGAAAACTCGTGAAATGGGAAAACTCGTGAAATGGGAAAACTCGTGAAATGGGAAAACTCGTGAAATGGGAAAACTCGTGAAATGGGAAAACTCGTGAAATGGGAAAACTCGTGAAATGGGAAAACTCGTGAAATGGGAAAACTCGTGAAATGGGAAAACTCGTGAAATGGGAAAACTCGTGAAATGGGAAAACTCGTGAAATGGGAAAACTCGTGAAATGGGAAAACTCGTGAAATGGGAAAACTCGTGAAATGGGAAAACTCGTGAAATGGGAAAACTCGTGAAATGGGAAAACTCGTGAAATGGGAAAACTCGTGAAATGGGAAAACTCGTGAAATGGGAAAACTCGTGAAATGGGAAAACTCGTGAAATGGGAAAACTCGTGAAATGGGAAAACTCGTGAAATGGGAAAACTCGTGAAATGGGAAAACTCGTGAAATGGGAAAACTCGTGAAATGGGAAAACTCGTGAAATGGGAAAAATTAGTGAAATGTGGCAAAATAGAAAAAGGCGAAATGAAAATTAGGGATTTTGCAGCCTCACTACCAAAACGTGACAGAACATAAGCGCCCGTTGCACACAGGAATCAGTCAATATAAATACAGAGAAAAAGAATCGAAAAGCGAAACCCCTTCCAGGGCGACACATGCGCCATTAAAAAAGAATTGTCCCCGGAAGACCCCTTAAAGGAATGAGTCACGGCTTTAGCCAGGCTTTCAACAGATTATCCGCTGAAACCAGCCTGGGTGTGGGTCGCGCCTCCACCATCACCTCTGCGGTGCCCCATACCGGATCGGACATGCTCCGCCAGGCTCCTCCGAACTGCCGTCCTGCCCCAAGCTATTCGTTGCTTGCATGAATTGACCCCAAATCGCCAGATCTACCATAAAGAGGCCCCGCTGAGCTCCACCCTCCTCCATGCGTCTTGCACGTTTCCCCGCCTCTGGCCCCTCGGTGCTACGCCGTACCCTAGCTTCTGCCAACAGCTTCAACGAGATCTTCATGGCCAAGACTTTCCGCTCAAACAAGTCGCTGTCCGACATCGAATACGTCAAGTGCACTGCATACGACGCAAAGGGTAATATCGTGCTTCACGGTATGAATCTACGCAAACTGGACTTTCTCAAGCGCTTCAATGTGGCCCCCAGGGATCTCCGCAAGCTTGTGCGTTCTCACACGTCACTGTCCACAGGGCCGGCCTCGCCGTACTTGTCGTCTTTATCCTCACCACATGCTTCGTCCTCGTCTTCCGCCGCATTGAACATGGATTTCGTGCCTTCCTTGGTGACAAGAAAAAACTGCATTCTTCTCAACCTCCTCAACGTTCGGGCCATAATCAAGCCCGACTCCTTGGTTGTCTTCGAATACTCGCATAATTCAAATGCCTCGGACGAGTCCTACGCTCACGGCCTTTTTCTTAAGGAGCTACTGCACCGACTCAACGCTTCACACCCCGACGCTTCGTCTTTGCCGTACGAGTTCCGTGCTTTGGAGGCTATTTTGGTTGACGTCACCACAAACTTGACCACTGAGGCAAACGTGCACAAAACTGTGTTGACTAATATCTTGGCGAGCCTTGAAGAATCGATCGAGCGTACGAAGTTGCGATACCTTCTCATTCAATCCAAAAAGTTGGCCCAATTCCATCAAAAAGCCAAGCTCATAAACGATCTTCTCCATGATCTTCTAGATCAGGACGACGAGCTCAATTCTCTTTATTTGACCGAGGCATCCATGGGGCGCCCTCGTTCGAACATCAATCACCAGGAAGTAGAATTACTTCTTGAGTCATACTATGCCACCATCTATGAAATCATCCAGACCATGGAGAGCTTAATATCCCAGATCAAAACCTCGGAGGAGATGATTCACTTTGTTTTGGATGCCAACCGAAATGATCTCATGCTTCTAGGCTTAAAATTCTCCATAGGCCTCCTCTCTATGGGCATTACGCTCTACATCGCCTCATTATATGGCATGAATCTCGAGAACTTCATTGAGGAATCTGATGGTGGTTTCGAGCTAGTAGTGGTTGTGGGCTCGGTGGCCCTCGCTATATTGTTCTTCTACTCCGCCAAACAATTGATCAAGCTTCAGAAGATAACTATATCAAGTGGCAAAAAGAAGTCTAAGCCCATGTAAGGATAGCCGATCGGTGCTGCAGATGAGACTATGAGTCTGTTGTTTGATGATTCAAGTCAAGGGGTGTGATTGACCCGCTTTTCAGCATCACATTCAATTCCATGGATCTAGACCTAGACCGATTCACCGGTGATGCGCTTGGCGACGGCCGCGGCGTGGTTCCGGTTCGGAATGGTCTGAGTGAAAAATTCTCCGGCTTGAGGCTATCCAACTTACCCTCATTCAGGGAGGTTGCGGCGTCCGTGATTCCGTCGGAGTTCTTAGAAGCGGATTCTGAGACGGTCACAGCGACATGCGCATTGTGCCGAGCTTCTTTTTCGCGCTGCAATGCCAAGTTCTTCTTTTGAAGCTCTAGAGCCTGTTTTTGCTGCTCTTGCCTATCTTGAAAGTGTTCCTCGTTTGCAACGAGGGTTTCAAGTAACCTGCTTCTTGTGTCGCGAGATAACAAATTGGAAAGTAATTGATTATACTGCTCGAGCGGTGGTTTGAAGCCGCTAGCATGCTTTGTCACAGACGGACGCATGATCAAATGAACAAAGGGAACCGCAGCAATGGCATCCATCAGATTCAACCGGGAGACCACGGCATCGATATCGCTGTTGGCAGGGTCCTCTCCACACGAGTCGTCACCTTCTGGCCCATAACCTTTGGTGGGGCCAAGATGGAACACACGAGACACGTGCTCCAAAATAAATATCAAAGAGCTCAAGTTGCTCCGCGGAATGGTGCCCAAGATCTTGATAGCGTCGCGTAGCCTTTCGTCCAAATCGTCTCTCTTTAGCTTGTAAATGCTGATGAGAGAATCGTAGACCGTGGAAGGAATTACTGAATCGCTGATCTCAAGGAGCCAATTCTTGAGGAAGTTGACCTGTGCTTTGGGCTCGAGCTTGGTGACCAATTCAAGGGCTCGGGTGGCGATTTGGGACTCGATTGCAGATTCGTTCTGCACGCTCAAGACGGCCTCCACCTCAAAGTTCTGAATGGCAGCCACAAGCTCCCGCTTGAACAGCCAATAGTCCTCAAACCCCACGGGCAGCGACCACTCTTGCTGCAAAAGCGTAAAATCATGCAGCTCGAGGTTATGGATCAACTTGAAGAGGACTTGTGGAATGGAGCGCATGCAGAGTGAGTCTTCTCCACAGGCCAATTGGAGTGGAATGTCCTTGTAAAGATTGAAGTTGAGTTTAATGTTCTGATAGTTGACGTTCACAGCAGAGTGGCGGTTGGCGTAGCTGGTAGAGTCAGTTTGCGGTGCAAGGAGCGACGGGAAGTAGATCCCGGAGCCGAAAGCGGCCAATGTCTTTTTGAATTCGTTCGAGTAATTTTCGGGAGTGTCGAATGCAACAAACTTGTGGAGCTGTGTGTCTGCCATGGAGGCCTCGGACTGTGAATGGGAGTTAGAAATCGCCAGAAGTTTTCGAAGACTGACGTAAATGAGCTCGATTTTCGACCGCTCAAAGGACTCCAAGACCTGGGCGGTTTTGGCGATGGCCACCTCTAAGGCATGCTTGTGCGAGCACAAGGCATCGTAGCACAGATTGTACTTGTGCTCCAAGTCGAGTAGGTCCTCCTCGGAATAGTTTGGCTTACCGAAGGTGCTCATTGACTTGAGCACGCCCGTGAAGGTCTTGGAGGTGGAAAGCGACAAGCTGTTGAAGGTTTCATCGATGTTATAGCGAGAACGTGAGGCCGGGCTGACCGGGTCGTCGAGACTCATGCGAATGGCCAAATCGGACCAATGAAACCACAAGTTGCTGCTGGCAAACTTCTTGGCAAAAAAGCCGGTGCCCACAATGAGGCGCCAGTCCAAAAGGGCCTGGCCCAACTTCTCCGTGTTGGAGCGGGTCGGATTGAAGCCCTTGGGCCGGCGCTGCATGAACAGGTCACATAGGCTTTCTGCCGAGAAGATGTCGCTAGAATAGCCCGGGATGGCAATCTTGCGCTTGGTGATGGGGACCATCAGAATGATGCCGTTGAGAAACAGAGCCAACGCTGGGGCGTCGGGAAACGTGACCACGCCGGGAACCACCAAGGGGAAGTGGAGGGATTGGTCGGAGGGAGGCGGACCCAGTGGTGCGGGAAGCAGGCGAGATGCGTCGGGCAGGGCGGAATCCGGGGATTCAGCGGGCGGGGCCGGATCGGCGGGAGCGGCGTCATGGAAGTCGCCGAGCCGGGCCATGGTGGTGTACTCCAGCTTGACCTTGTCGAGGCTGCTGTATGCAGTGCCGTACGTGGAGTAGCGGGAGTGCAACAGGTCCAAGGCGGAGGACACGCGGGGCTCGTGGACTTTGATGAAGGCCGTGAGCGGCTGGAGCACGGCGGACTCGATGTCGGAGGCCAATTTCTGTAGCAGGGCCAGGCGCACGTTGGTGTCGTTGACGAACAGGCGAAAGACAAAGTCTAGGTCAGCGTCGCCGTCGTCGGGGCCGCCGTAGGAAAGCGCGGAGGAGGCGGCGGGCACGGCGGGCAGCGGCTTGGCGTCAGGGACGGCGGAGGCCGGGCGGGGCAGCGAGGGAGGTTCGGCGCCATAGGACACCACGCGACGGGAGGCCTTGCGGCCGGATTTCTGGCCACGGGAGACGCGGAAGCTGCTGTCGTGCGGGTAAGCGCCGGCCCAAAGCTCGGACAAGCCCTCGCCGGAGGCGTGGATGCATTTCATGTAGGAGAAGACAAAGTGGCGGAGCTCGTGGAGCTGGCCGAGCGAAAGCGACAGCTGGGAGGCAAGGCGGTCGATGCCGGACACATAGTCAGGTGACCAGAAGGAGTTTGCAAAGGACATGCGGGGCGCAGATGCACGGGCGGGCAAGGAGAGGCTGCCGCTGGTGGAAAGGGAGAAGAGAGCGGCAGGGCCGCTGTGTGGAGCGGCGATGTTTGGGGCGCGGGCTGGGTGCAGGACGGCGCGCGGCAGGGCCTGGGCGGTCGTGTGGGCGACAGCGACCTGTGGTGCGGTAAAGTTGGAGCCACGGTGGATTCGATGGAACGACTGGATGGTGTTTTTTGTTGAATGTGTCGGTCATGTGATTTGTGTTGGTCATGTGATTTGAAGTTGGTCATGTGATTTGATCATGTGATTTGAAGTTGGTGATCTGATTCGAGGTTGGTGATCTGATTTGAAGTTGGTGATCTGATTCGAGGTTAGTGATCTGATTCGAGGTTGGTGATCTGATTCGAGGTTAGTGATCTGATTCGAGGTTAGTGATCTGATTCGAGGTTGGTCATGTGATTCGAGGTAGGTGATCTGATTCGAGGTTAGTGATCTGATTCGAGGTTAGTGATCTGATTCGAGGTTGGTGATCAGATTCGAGGTTGGTCATGTGATTCATATAGTTGAGTAGTTTTGATCATGTAGATTCATATTGGCGGATTATTCCATTGATCCATGTTGGCTCAATTTGGTTCACGTTGATTCATATCATTTGAGTAATTCTGATTCATCTGGATTCATATTGGTGTCTCCATGTGATTTATATTGGTTTCCTCATGTGATTCAGACTGTGGTCAATATAATCCATGCTGCTTAATCAGTATTGACATGCTGGTTCATGTGATTGACTTCGGTTGATCGGTCACTTATGCTAGATTATAAGATTCGTGCTATTTCCAAGAGATTCATGCTATTTCATGCGGTTCATGTTGAGTCGTATTGGATTCAATGGAATTAGACTAGATCAGGCTGACCTATTATGATCCAATTGACAGTGTCGGTTAAACATAATTGTCTTAGTAGTGCGTTTTGGTTGGTTCGTGAAGGGAACAGGGACTCGCCGGATCTATGTGCAAGGAGGGGAGGGCGAGTCACGAGTCCAGAAGCAGGGCCAGGAACGGGTCGGAGTCGGGGTCCAGGGAGCGGTAGAGCTTGTCGACCAAGGCAAGGGAGTGGGACGAGTTGATGCGCTTCTTGTTGCGTTTGTCGTATGCAGTGATGACGGAGTTGGGCCGGGGGTAAGGGGACGGGCGCAAGCCGTAGTCGGCGGCGGCCAGGTCCGGGTGGGACCAGGGCAGGGAGGCGAGGATGCGGGATTTGAGGGAGTTCCAGCGGGCGATTTCGGCGGGGGAAAGGCGCCTGTGGGGCATGGGGAGGTTTGTGTGGTGCCGCCGGTTGGAGTGCAACACGAGGGCCTCGAGCTGGTTGAGGTTGTCTTTGGATAGTCGCTTTAGGATGCGGTAGGCTTCGGAGAGCTGGGAGCGGGGGAGGGGGAGGGGGAAGATGGGTTTTTTGGGGGTTCTTTTTGGATGTTTCGGGGACTCCAGAGATTTGGGGGAGTTCAGAGAGTGAAGAGAGTGAAGGGAGTTCAGGGACTGAAGGGAGTTCAGAGACTGAAGGGAGTTCAGAGACTCCAGAGACTCCAGGGACTTCAAAGACTCTAAAGACTCCAGTGACTCCAGAGACTTCAAAGACTCCAAAGACTTCAGAGACTTCAGAGACTTCAGAGACTGAAGGGACTTTAGAGACTTCAGAGACTCCAGAGATTCCAGAGACTTCAGAGACTCCAGAGATTCCAAAAATTCCAGGGAATTCAGGGACTCGAGAGACTCCAGAAAAAGACCCCTGGCAGGCTCGTGCAGGTAGGTAAGCACGGCCAGCGGCAAGCCCAAAGCGCAGGAGGCATCGTGGATTAGACCGCGCACAAGAAAGTTGAGCCCCGCCACGTCGTAGTTGGCGTCGTTGCGGCAGAGCACAGAAAGCACCTTGCCCACGGCCTCGGGCGCCACGCAGTCGTGGGCCGGCGCAAGCTTGACAAACAGCGCCAAGCACAGCACCGCCACGTGGCCCGGCGCAAGGCGGCCGTTGGCCTCGAGCGCATCAAGGAGCATCTTGAGCGTGGCCACGTCGGTGTCCACCGACGGCAAGTGGGCGGCAAACACCGGGCCCAAGGCCAGCACGCCCCGGGCATGGCGCACGTGCCAGTACAAGAGCTTGTTGGCGATGCGGGGAACACGGCGCCAGCCCGGCACGGCAAGGTCGTGCTCGACAAAGCGCACGGCGTCGGCGGGGTCGGGACAGGCGGCGGCGTAGTCGCCCAAGAGCTGCATGGCAAGATTGGGCAGAAGCGGCACGCCGCACGCCGCCATGCGGGCCAACAACGCCTCCTTGAGGAGCGGGTTGCGTGTGCAGTCGTAGACCCTGTTCCAGGTGGCCAAGTCGGCGTGGAGACCGAACTTGTGGGCGAGCTGGAGGTAGCGGAGCACCAGGGCCAGGGTCGGGGTGAGGGCCCGGCGGCCCGCGTGCCGCCGCAAGATGCGGATGAGCGTGTTGATCGTGTGGATGTTGGGCGGGTGGCCGTCGCGGATCATCACGAGCACGAGCTCCTTGGCAAACAGCACCTGGTACTTGTCGTAGCCAAAGTACTTGATGAGGCAGTTGTAGGAGTCGGCGGAGCGGAACGGGCGGAGCTGCGGCCGCCGGAGGCTGTGGGACGCCAAGAGCAAGTCCGGGATGCGCCCGGCCCGGAGCAGGCTGCTGTTGCGGTAGAGCACCTTGCAGTGGGAGAGAAAATGCACGTAGTGGAGGAGGTTCGGCGCCGAGAGCGGCTGCGGCACGGGCGGGAGCTCGTGGAAGTGGAAGCGGGGCGGCCGGTGGTCGGCCGGGCCGAGGGGGGAGTTTGGGGGCTCGTTGAAGCCGGATTCAAAGGGCTCCGGGCCGTATTTAAAGGCCTCCGGGCCGGATTTAAAGGGCTCCGGGCCGGAGAAGGCGGCGCCGCCGTGCTTCAACCGCTCCGGCGTCAAGTCCTCGAGGCACGCAAGCATCTTGTCAAAAACAGGCTTTTCGTCGAGGTACGCCTGGAAAATGTCGGTGGGCCGAGGGCTGTTTTTGGCGTGGAACCGGCTCTGGGCCGCCGCCGCGTTGTAGGGCGGGCGGTGCTGGTCAAACACCTTCAACTGCGGCACGTTCAACGGCTCGAGAAAGTGCTGGAAGGTTTTCCGCTGGAATTGCTTGAGCTGGGGCCGGAGCAGGGCCGCTTGTTTTTGGGTCGGGCCGGGGCGGGGCCGTTGCGGCGGCGCGGGCCGGGCGGGCGCAGAGGCACGGGTTTTCCGGTAGCTCGCCTGTGCAGGCCACGCGTGTGCCGGCCACGCTGTGCGCGATGCTCGGCAGAGCCGCTGGATCGACGTTTTGAGGGTGTCCATGGGGTGCCAAGAGGTGCTGGGCGGGGCTTCATCGCGGCCCCCGCGGGCGCACCCGTACACCCGCGCTTTGCGACTGCAAAAACACGGCCACCTCCGTACACCAGCGACTGCAAATCGCCGCCGCTCTCAGCCAACTAGCCTTTTACTTAATCTTTATTACAGAATTTTGTGATCTTATCGTTTATTACAGAATTTTGTGATCTTATCCTTTATTACAGAATTTTGTGACCTCAAGCTTTATTACTTTATCATTTATTACTAGCCTGTTTTACTTAACCATTTACTTAACCATTTGCTTAACCATTTTACTTAACCATTTTACTTAACCATTTTTCTAAACCTTTATTGATTAACCATTTTACTTAACCATTTTACTTAACCATTTTTCTAAACCTTTATTGATTAACCTTTATCACTTAACCTTTATCACTTAAGCCTTTATTACTTAACCTTTATCACTTAACTTTTATCACTTAAGCCTTTATTGCTTAAATCACATCACTAACTCTTTATCACTAAACCATTATTACTTAATCCTTTATTACCTGAATTGTATCACTAACTCTTATTACCTGAATTGTATCACCAACTCTTTATTACTAAACCTTTATTACTTTTTATTACCTTAACCAATATTACCTAAACCTTTGTTACCCAACACTTTATTACCTAAACCTATAACACTTAACCTTTATCACTAACCCATTTTACTTGATTTTTTATTCCCTTAATCTTTATCACTTAACCTTTATCACTTAACCTTTATTACTTAACCTTTATCACTAACCCATTTTACTTAACTTTTATTACTCAACACTTTATTACTTAAATCATACACTTACTCTTTACCTTTATTACATAACCTTATTACTTTTTATTACCTAGACCTCTATTACTAAACCTTTTTCACTTAAACCTCTATTACATAACCTTTATCACTTAATGTTTATTACCTTAACCTCTATTGAACCTTTATTACTTAGCCCTTTATCACTTGAATGAAATCACTAACTCTTTATCACTAAAGCATTATTACTTAACCCTTATTAACTAAACCTTTATTCCTTTTTATCACCCTGACCAGTACTAAACCTTTATTACTAAATCTTTATTACTTAGCCTTTATTAATAAACCCCTATTACTTAATTGTTATTACCCAACACTTCATTACCTAAACCTTTATGACCTAAACCTTTATTACATGACCTTTATTACCCCCAGATGTATATTCAATTGACGTACTGACATATCATTATGAATCTCATCATAAAATTTTTAGAAAATGTACACCAAAGCAATACCAAAAAATTGTGTTCCATTTTTATATACAAAGATCTCAGTCACTTAAAAATTGTGTTGATGAGCGGTTATTATTCCTCTAGGTTGTGAATTGACCATTAATTACTTCATTTAAAACAATTTTAAAGTACTTCATTTAAACCAATCACCAATCACTTCAATTACATTAATTATTAATCACTTCATTTGAACCAATTATAAAGTACTTCATCTAAACCAATTATAAAGTACTTCATTTAAACCAATTATCAAATACTTCATTTAAACCAATTACCAATCACTTCATTTAAACCAATTATAAAGTACTTCATTTAAACCAATTATCAAATACTTCATCTAAACCAATTATAAAGTACTTCATTTTAACATCAATCGCATAATTTAAACCAATTATCAAATACTTCATTTGCAATAGTCATCAATTACTTCATTTATATCATTTTAATCTTGATTATTGATGTGAAAACTACCTTCACTTAATAACACTACAAAAAATTACAACGTTGTATCCTTTAATAATGGTGCAGAATATGTCATATCCATTGATACCCCAAGAAATAATCATAAACATGAATATCCATAAACTAAGGAGATTTTTAACATGATATGTACTTTTGAGTAAAAGATGTACCTGTTAGCTTAATAGTGTTTTGGCTATATAATCCGGTGAAACGGTACAATACAAATATAATATCTAATATTAGAAACTTTCCTTGGTGTTAGCCCTTTTTGACTTAAATCTTTATAACCTAAACATTGATAACTAACTCTTTATTACCTAAGCTTCTTTACTTGACCCTTTATCACCTAAACCGTTATTATTTAACCTGTATCACTTAACCTTTATTATTCAAATCTTTATTACTAACCCTTTATAGCTTACCCATTATCATAAACCATTAACACTAGGCCTTTATCACTCACACTTTTTCAATTTAGCCTTTATTACTTAAACCTTCATCCCCAGATCGTCATCACTTAAACCTCTTTTACTTAAACCTTTATAACTTAAACCTCTTTTACTTAAACCTTTATCACTAACCCTTTATTACCTAAACCTTTTTCACTAATCCTTTATTACCTAAACCTTCATCACTAACCCTTTATTACCTAAAAACTCTTCACTTAAACCCAATTCTTATTACTTGATCCAAGATGTCTCTAAGACCAAGCGAAGCCGGCAATTCCAAACACTCGCCTGATGGTTACAAGTCGCCCGGCTTGAACCCAGACCAAACAGTCTTGAAACATGTATTAGACAGTCTGACGTGCATTGATGATTAAGCGAAGAAACGGGTAGTGTGGAGGAAAAGGCCGGGACCCGAAATACGGTGAATATACTTGAATAGGGTGAAGTCAGAGGAAAGAATAAGTTAGTAAGAATCCGGGCTGACCCTTTATTTGGTTTGTCCGTTTGTTACCCTTTATTCAAAGTGTTGGGTCAATTCATAAATGTTTCATTTACTCTTAATTTAAAGCGTTAAATCATTTTATCAATATTTCATTTATCCCTGCTTCTAAGTGTCGGGTCAATTCAGTTATGTTTCATTTACCCTTAATTTAAAGCGTTAAATCATTTATCAATGTTTTTGCTCCCCTTGATTTATGGACTTACATAAATTCATCAATGACTCTTGATTCATACCCATTTGTATCAAACCCTTTGTCACTTAAATCGTCTTTATATCCTGTCTTTTAAATCTTCAAGTTTTAAACCACATAGTAGTCCTCCCAACCTTTCTAAATTCCAGGCCCTAAAATCACACCCTAAACACCCCGCAGCCGACTTCTTTATCTAAATCTAAAATTACTTCAAAAACTACACTCTGCAATTACTATGAGTTACTAGTATTTAATATAACACGGTCAAGGTCTCTTTTAACCCAAGAGGCCCAGATTTTGGGGGCAATGTTCATGTTTTCTCTTTTATTGGACTTACTATAAGTAAGTTCTGTCTGTGAATTATAATCCTTGGTTTTAAATTATTGAAAGTTAACTTAGTTTTCAAACTAAAACTTGCACTCTTTTCGGACCTAAAGACTTTAAATGGATGTCTAAGCAAGTCAGCAGATTTCTTATCCAACAGATTGAGCTCGCTGTAAGTAGATGAATTTTCAGCTTAGCTACTCCTCAAAAAGTACCCCACTTACGAGAGAAATATAAAAGCGTAAGCCTCAATAAGTACTCCACTTACAAGAGAAGCAATAAAAGCGGTAAGACGTAAGCACATAACATCCCAATTTTCCAAAGATAGCTTTTTTACTATATGTAGATACATATGTGATAGATACCAAAACCTGGTATAAAATGATGAAACATGTATTGAATATTCATCTGCGGATTTTTCTATATAATATTACTCAAGAATTCACATTCTTTGGACTATAATTTATTTCAATTATTTTATTAATCGACTCAAAATCTTGATGGCAACTCATTATCTCGACATTTCTGTTTTTGAATTTTTTATATTGTCTGTTCCTTTCAAATTATGATGTTTGTTTTGTAATAAATTTTCAATTTGTATATTCAATAATTAGTATTTCTGGATTTTATCAAAAGATTTCATAACATTTTTAGCTGAAACGAAATTGTAACACCAAAATAATATGTATCTTGGCTCTCTCTATAACCTATATTACCCACTTTTATCCAAATCTAACGATATTTCAAAAACTACGCTTTGCAATTAGTATGAAGTCATAGTTTTTGATCACGGTTAAAGTCTCTTCTAAGTCTTCTGCCTTTGATCTTTGTCCTCGAAAAACTACCTTCAGTTTTGGTTTACGGCCCAAAAACCATGCTTTTTAGTCAAATGAGTTGATCGGCCCCAGAGCCATTATTGAGGTCTGCGGCCTGGGTTACCAAAACCTTGTTTTCATTTCAACCTTTCTTTCGTAATAACCTTGTTTTCGAGCCAAGATCAACTATTCTCACTAATTGCCTTGGTTATCATTCTTTTGCTACATTGAGGTGTTTTACCCTAGACCAAGAGGTCTTTGAATAGAAGACCTCGTTTCACAAATATGTTAAGCCTCTCATATATGACTCAAAGATAGGTGCTCAAACAGAAGATTCAGAATCTTTAGCGCAGAGAGGCCTTTATAATGACTTTTGTCAAGGGGCCATAACTGCCATAGATAAAGGTCTTTTGAATTACCATAATTGATACTAATATTACCTAAAGAGGAGAGTATCTAGAACAAGCACTTCACACCTAACTAAGTAGTCTGTTGCTTTTATTTTTAATGCTTATTCTATTAAGTAATCCATGACCTTGGTATATAATACTCATTCTACAAAGTAATATATGTCCTTTATTTATAATACTTATTCTATTAGATCATTGATATGGTACAATTTTTCTTTATATTGATATGGTTAATTTTACTCTATATTGACATGGTATAAACTTACTTTATATTAATATGGTATAAACTTACTTTATATTAATATGGTTTATATTGATATGGTATAAACTTACTCTATATTAATATGGATAAATTTTACTCTATATTGATATGGTATAAATTTACTCTATATTAATATGGTATAAAGTTGCTCTAAATTAATATGGTATGAATTTACTCTATATTAATATGATATAATTCTACTCTATATTAATATGGTATAAAGTTACTCTATATCAATATGGTATAAAGTTACTCTATATTAATATGGTATAAAGTAACTTTATTAATATGGTATAAAGTTACTCTATATTAATATGGTATAAAGTAACTTTATATTAATACGGTATAAAGTTACTCTATATTAATATGGTATAAAGTTACTCTATATTAATATGGTATAAAGTAACTTTATATTAATACGGTATAAACTTACTCTATATTAATATGGTATAAATTTACTCTATATTAATATGGTCAATTTTACTCTATTAAGTAATGAGTATAGATGGGTACCCTTCTAAGTAATTGTTAACCATATTCATTATTAATGCCATTTACGATGTTGGATCAGAATTTAGGCGACTACAACGAAAAGCGAATTTCAAACATTAAAAATATCATAAGGCAAGAGAGAACACGACCAGGTCCTAATTCTGATGAAGTCCTTTCAGAGAAACGCTATTATAAATTTTGTAAGAAACCACCCGAGCTAACGAAGCAGATGAAGATCTTCTACTTACTTATAAGAATTAGTCGAGCCAGTCGTTTTTTTAACGCATTTTAAGAATGCATGTATTATGCCTCTATCTAGATCAATCTGTCCACATCATCTCTATTTTATAAAATCGCTGACGTCAGTCGCCAGTCAAGATAATGATGATATCCATTCGATAGGTTGCCAATATCAAGACCAAGTCTAGTCAGTCCAAGGCCAGATAATTTCAAGTTCATTTCAAGTTCATTTCAAGCTCATTTGAAGTTCATTTCAAGTTGATTTCAAGTTCATTTCAAGTTGATTTCAAGTTGATTTCAAGTTGATTTCAAGTTCATTTCAAGTTCATTTCAATGGCCAAGTCGATTGAATGGCCAAGTCTCTTAGAACGTCCAAGCCCATTTCCAAATCCAATCAAATAACCATGAACTGATTCAGTCCATTCCATTCAAATGTCTAAGTCCATTAACTATTTCAGTCTATTGACCAATTCAGTCCATTCAAAACAGTCCATTGACCAATTCAGTCCATTAACCAATTCAGTCCATTAACCAATTCAGTCCATTCAAAAACAGTCCATTAAACCAATTCAGTCCATTCAAAACAGTCTATTACACCAATTCAGTCCATTAACCAATTCAGTCCATTAACCAATTCAGTCCATTAACCAATTCAGTCCATTAACCAATTCAGTCCATTAACCAATTCAGTCCATTCAAAACAGTCTATTACACCAATTCAGTCCATTAACCAATTTAGTCCATTAACCAATTCAGTCCATTCAAAAACAGTCCATTCAAAAACAGTCCATACACCAATTCAGTCCATTAACCAATTCAGTCCATTAACCAATTCAGTCCATTAACCAATCCATTAACCAATTCAGTCCATTCAACAGTCTATTAAAACGCCGTCGCCTACATAAAGTCGTCGTCGCCAAAGTCGTCAAAGGCATCGTCATACAGGTCCTTCTTGAAGCCCGGATTGTCCACGTTGGTCTTGACCGCCGGCTTGGCCTTCTTCTTGCCAGCGCCGCCCGTGGCCGTGCCGCCCGACTTCTTCAAGCGGGCCGCCCGCTCCGCCCGCTCCTTCTCCCGCTGAATCACGCTCAACGTCGACACCACCTTGCGCACATTCTCCACGCTCAACGGCTGCACAATGTCCCGCACCAAGTCCACCGCAAGAGACGACGAGTAGTTCAACAACGAGTCGTCGGCCAACGCGGTCAACGCCGCGCCCAACGCCTTGCGCAACTTCTCGTACTCCTGCTTGTTGCTGGGCTGGAACAACGGGTGCTGCTCCAACGGGAAGTCCTTGGGCACCGCCCGCGTCACGTGCGCGCCCCCGGCCCCCGCCCGTTCCCGGGGGTGTGCTATCAACTGGTCCTCCAAGGAGTCGCCGGCCACGCCGAGCCCGCCAAACAAGTCCGCGGCGTTGTTCAAGTCTGCCAGCAACTCCGCCTTTCTCAACATTTCCCGCCGGGTGTGTTCGTCGACGGTGTCGATTTCCAAGAGCTGCTGCTTGCCGGACTTGGCGGCGTTTTTCTTGGCCTTGGCCGCCTCCTGCTTTTTGTGCAACTCGGCCCGTTTGTGGGCCTCCTGTTCCTTTTTCTTTTGTGCCTCGGCCTCCTCGTCCACGTCCCACGAGTCCATCACGGGCTCCTCGTCCGCCTCCGCTTCCCACGACGTGGCGCCGGCCGTGCTGCTTGGCACGTCGAAGTCCTCATCGTCCCACGACATGCTGTTGTTTGTGTTGCTGGGGTTGCTGGTGTGTGCTGCGGTTCGCTAGATGAGTGCTAGTTAAGTGCTAGCTAAGTACTAGTTAAGTGCTAGGAGTGCGGTGCGCTTAGGTGCGTGAGCGCGGGTTGGCGAAAAAAGCTTTGCGCGCCGCATCGGGCCACTGTGTGCAGGCGAAACACGCACATGCAGGCACCCTTCGCACCAGTACCCCATCACCACACCCTTCGCACCAGTACCCCATCACACACCCTTCGCAGCCTCCATGCAAGCCCTCCGCACCTGAATCCCACGCACATCGGTCCCAAACTTCCATGTCTCTGGTTTCCGCCTGGGCCGCCCTGCAGGGCATCACGTGCCACGCCGCGGCCGCCGTGCGCCCCAGTCCCTTGGGCGGGCTCGGCGTCTACTGCACCCAGCCGCTCGCCGCAGGCACCGTGCTCTTCCGCATTCCCCCACCCGCCGTGCTAGACCTTGAAACCCTTCTCCGACACGCCGCCGACGCCAAGCGCCTCGACCCCTCGGGTCACGTGGCCGCCGTCGTGCGCTGCCTCCTCAACGTGCTGCCCCCGGTCTCCGAAACCCGGATTCTACGCCAGTACATCTGGGCGTTTACCATTTTGCACCGCTCCGGCACCGCCGTGCCGTTCGGGCCCTATTTGGACATGCTCATGGCGACCCCGACCGCCCGCTGGGACGTCCCGGAGACATGGGCGGCGCACGTCCCGTTTCTCCGCCGCCAGAGCCGCCGCCAAGCCGTTCGGACCGATTACGACAATGTCGTGGGCCGCGACCCCCGCCTCCGCCGCCACCTTTCCTTTGACGACGCGTGGCAGCTCCACCAGGCCGTGGTGTCACGTGTGCTTGAAATCCCCCACGAAGCCCGTGACCCGCTGCGCCCCGCCCTGGACGACTTCACCACTTCCGTGTCGCTTGTGCCCATGCTCGACTATGTCAACCACGCCGCCGACAATGTCGCGGACTTCGACGTGGACCGGGCCTCGCGCGACGTGGTCCTTCGCCTCAATTCCCCCGTCCCCGCTGGCGCTGAAGTCTCCATTTGCTACGACCCGTGCCCGGACCTACTGCACTTCACCGCCACCTACGGCTTTGTTCCCTCCCCGCTGTTTTCCTACCAGTGGGACATTGTCGCGTGGGCCGACTTGGTCCGCGACATCTCGGCCCGCCCCGCTAACTACTCGCTTATTGCCAAGTGGCTCCGCGTAAAGCCCTCTCTTGATATGGCATTGGCATCCGACGCCTCGCTCACTCTCGATGTCGCTAATTTCCGCATCCCGCTTTTGTTTATCAAGGACTTGGACTATTACGACGCGTGGGCCAGCGAGACCAGCGACATTGCCGACGAGTTGGCGGGACCCAATGTCGCCCGCGACCAATTGCTGCAAATTGTCCGCGACATCTCTACACAGGAACGTGACCACGACATGGTGCTTGCTGGTCCCACCGCTTTCGGCGTCACATGGAACGATTGCTACATCCACCTACCGTGCATCTTGTCCCAGACATGTGCCGGTCCCGCCGACATTGACGCCTTGGCGGCTGCCACCACTCGCCTTCTCAAACGTGCTGCGGCCCTGGCCTTGAATGCAGGCAAATGCTCTTCCCTATCTCCCTTGCCTCTGCCTATTGTTATGCAGTACATGGAAGCACGGGCCCGATGTTTGCAAAAGCTTCTTGACATTCCGGACGCCGACTTGGAACTGCTGTTGGTGGCGGCAGCTCCGAACCTTCTGGAATGAGCCGGCCTGCACGCAGGTCATCCTCGCGTTGCATCGCACGTGCGCAATCACGTGCCGGCCGGCCAGCGCGGCTGATGCTGTTGGTGAGTCCGCGGGGGTCACGTCCGTGTCGTTGAGTGTGGCTCAATGTCGGTGTCGCTGAATGTCGTGGCCCAATGTCGGTGTCGCTCAATGACCTTCAACGACAAGCTTGTCCCTGGGCCGCGGCCGGTCCCTAGATGGTCCCGATGGCGTGTCCGGCATTAGTCAGACCCAACATTAGTCAGGCCCTCCCATTTGTAAGCTGCAGACCAGTGCGTACTGCAGACAATCCACGTCCGGGGCCTGGCCTGTGCCCGCGCTTACCTATAAATTGCGTCCACTTCCACTACATTGCGCTCCTCAGCTTACATTTTATTTTACACATACACAATGGTTTCCCAAGTCTCCTCCAAGTCCGAATTCCAAGACGCTTTGAAGCACGACAAGTTCGTCGTCGTCGACTTCTTCGCCACCTGGTGTGGTCCTTGCAAAATGATCGCCCCAATGGTCGACAAGTTTGCTTCTCAATACAGTGACGACAAGTTCATCAAGGTCGATGTCGACGAGTTGGGTGAGGTCGCCCAGGAGTACGAGATCTCCTCCATGCCAACCTTCCTTATTTTCAAGGATGGCAAGGTTGTCGAGAAGGTTATTGGTGCTAACCCAGGTAACTTGAAGAACGCTTTGACCAAGGTCCACGAGAACTAAATGGGTGTATCTCCTGTATAGACAAGAATTGACGAAAATCCGAATCAACATAGTGTAGGTTCAGTGTTTCATTGATCGGCGCAGCACAGAGGATCATCTAGGGGGCCCTTCGAGGGTTTCAGTTCAACTGCTCTTAACGCTAGATTCGGAAGCTGTAGCCTAGTAGAAATTATTATGGCCGCTCAAAATTCGAAATCGCCCATGCATTCGTTTTTCGAAACCTGCCCATGTATTCATATTCGAAACCTTCGATTCATTTTCATTCGAAATCTGCCATTTTTTTAGTTGAACTCTGCCATGCATTTTTATTCAAACTCTGTCTTGCATTTATATTCGAAAGCTGCTATGCATTTATTCGAAAGCTGCTATGCATTTATCGAAATCTGCCATGCATTTGCAACGGCATTGCAGCTGGGGCTTAGTGGCTGGAAAGTGCCCTTGCTATTGAACTCACTGATGACGTCGCGTCGCGCTCATCCCGGACAATGCAGGCCCGGAGCAAGTTGTAAATCAAGCCATACTGCCGAAGAGTCTGAACCATCAGCACCCTTTGTTTCCTCAAGTCATTGACAATGTCGTAGATAGGGTCTTTCGTGAGCCCATGTAGCTGTTTGCTGCTAAGCGTGTTCACCAATGTGTCCGTCACAGCGAACACTCCGGTACGCCCGCAGCCAGCTGAGCAGTGCACGGTTGTTGGGTAGGTGGGAAGGCTGGGCGCATCGCCGAGAATCCGCTTTTTCAAGTTCACCATGTAGAGAATCTCGTCAATGTCCACGTCTGATGTCATGTCTTGCCAGGTGCTCAAGTGCATCTGGACCACTTCGTGCGGGCTGCCGTCCGCAACCTCAATAATAAACTTCCGCACAACGACATTTTTGTAAAATTCCATTTTTTTGACCGACACGTTGTACACCTGGTCATCTGAGACATAGGATCCGGGTTTCCAGAAAGCAAAACACTTCTCCACCCCGTTGTCAAACTCTCCGGTCAACGACACGATGAGGAGACACTTGTGGTTGTAAATGCATTTCCAAAAATCCCCTGCGGTTCTCTGCATGGGGCCTTGTGTCGCCAAGTAGTTGAGACTTGTGTTCTTCTTGCTATCAGTCCCAAGAAACAGGGAGATGGCTTCGTTAGCAACAAACGGCCGAAGATATGATGCGTTAATGTAGTCACAGTCCAGCTGCACTTCCTCCAGATAGAAACCATCCCCCAGTTTGTTTGGTGAGCCACTGGGTGGCCTCACAGAGCCTTCGGCTTCGATGTGGTTCAATGAAACCCTAGAGTGTTCGTATAAGAAGATGTCTTTGTATCTGTTCTTGTAGCCGTAGTCCAAACCGCTGTTAATGACTGGTGTGACATCGGTTCCCCCGCCAGGGGTGGTGTATTCCTTTTGGGCTCTTGCCCGGAACGCAGAATTCAACCGAGATTTCTCGCATTCTTCTAATTTGCTAAAATTGTCCCGAATCTGCTTGCTGTTGACGACAGAATCTTGAAGCCACTGCGGCAAGAGTCTTGCTTCAGGAGTCGTAAGCGGCTCGCTGCAAAGCGTCTCATCTTCTTGCGAGGTGCTCGAAAAGTCAAACTTCTGTTCATTATGCCTTATTTTGAACTGGGCCTCGGGTAAATTTTTCGGAAGTGAGAAATTGGAGATTAATGGCGTAAACACCCGCGAAGAAGACAGTTCTGTTGTGGAGGGAACCCCAGGAGGCGAGGTAAATGTTTGTGTCGAAGTGTTCATTCTAGGCAATTTGGGATTGCTTGTAGCTGCAGCAGCCGTGGGCGAATTCTGAGGCGTGCCATCAATCGGGGCCTGGATAGTGAGCTTTGTGAGATCAACCACATCCACAGAGCCCGACGAAAGAAGGTTTTCGTAGACTTGCAGCACCGCCTGGTATGTGCTGTCTATAATGTAAATATGAGGGGCAGACGAAACATCATAACACGAAAAATCAACCAACTTCTTGCACATGTGGTATATGTTAGCAGAGGTGTTGACGGTGTCATAGAGTATTATTGCAGGCATGCCATGTGCACCAGTGGTGAAGTTCGACAGCGTAGGCGACTGTGTTGTTCCCGCAGCGAAATTGAGTGAGTTGTGATGGAAGTAGTTCTGTAGAATGACCTTTTCATATGTGGGTAAGGACACAACGCACCTGCTGAGATTGAAAGTCTGTCTCTTGAGAAGGGTCGAAGGCAAGCAAATGTTAATGGCACCTGTTATATGGGACTTGACGTAGTCCGCAAATGACCGCACGTCGAGAACCAAGACATTGCGAAGGCCAGTGGCAGGACTGAGCGTGGCCAGGTTGAGTATATCGTTGACACGTTCAGGCGACACGTAGGATATGAGTGGCGAAAGCTTGACTATGGAGCTCCGGAAGTCTTCTGCTGCAGGGCGTTTTCCCGAAATTTGGAGCTTGGAAAATGGCGCAGTGGGGCTGGAGTGCAAGCAAGGAAGCGTGGTTTGCTTCTTCAAGACAGGGATGGTGAAGCTCTTCTGTGCATCTTCCGGCGGAAGAACAGGCTCGGTGTGGTTGCGCAAGGTCTGGATTTCGGAGGAATTTGGCGGCGACTCGTCCGTGAGCGGAAGCAAGCTGGGCCGCTCAGGAAGATCCTTGGTGCTCGAGCGCCGCCCCGGACCGAGTGGTGACATCGACACGCCGCGAGCGCCCGCAGAATTAAGCGGGAGAGAGACCGTCGAAGGCGAGGAAAGAGAGGATCTGGAAAAGTTGAATGACATCCTTTGGGGAGTCACGAACCCCTTCCCCGGAAAATGCGCCGACTCGCTGGGCAGCGGCTCGGCTTCTTCAAATACCGTTTCCGCAGACAACGAGTGGGAGTGGTCTATGAACAGATTGGGCCCTGCCAAGGTCACGTCCGAGCCCATGGAGCTGATGGAGCCAGACGGCTGGGCACGCGGGGGCTGGCGCGAGAAGGAACACGGCGAGGGGGCGGCTTGCGGGGGCAGGCGGGTGGCGGGATCGATGGCGAAATAGTCGGAGCATTCGCCTGCGGGCTGGGAAAAGGCAGGTTTCTGGAGATCCGCCGGCGACAGAACCGCCTGAGCCGCCGCTATGCTCTCGGTGGGCGGAGCCGAGCAGGGAGGCGCCTGGGGAGTGTCTAGAGCATCAAAAGCAGAGGCATAACCCCGAGGCGTGGACACGAAAGTGGAGGAGTTGTTGTCATTTGGAGGAGGAAACTTAAAAACAGAGCGGGACTCGCTCATTAGGGCAATGGGTTGGTGCCAGCAGGGAAACCGGGGCTTTTAATGGGGCCGGTCCGAAGGAGTGGCGACTATGGGGCACAGCAACAACAATCACCAGGCACGGTGGAGGCAAAGGGGGTGCAAAGCTGAGACGCCGATGGAGCACGGATGAAACCCACGTGTAGGGCGGGAAAAAAGCTCACTGGTAAAACTCGGATGAAACACAACCGGCACACTCCTGAAACACTTGTGGAACTCGGTTCTAGCACAGATGAAGCACGGATGAAAAGGAGGAAGAGGAGGGGCGAATTTGCAAGTGGGAGCCCGGAAAAAACACCACCCTTGGTTCCGGTTTCGTTAACAAAAAAGAAATACAGCGTGCGTCTTTTGAGTTGGGACGCATAAAAGCACTATTAATAGGAAGGGTCGCGGGCCAGATCACAGAACGCCGTCCTGCACAGAGCCGATTTCGCTGGCGGACTTATCAGCCCGCGCCCGGATTGGCCCCACGGCCCCCCTTGCAACCCCCTTGAAACAGGTCTGAAACATGGCTTGTGCACAAACACGATGGGGGGCGGCTCTATAAAAGACGGTGGTGCGCTGCCTCTCGCCCTGGCTCCCTGGAATCCACGCGTTGTGCATTCCCTATGCTCGCAGACGGCGATTCTTCGGTGCCACGGCACCACGGGCTATTTCAGGCAGGATCTTGCTGAGCGGGCTTCTGGAAGGTCGGTGGGTGGACCGGCAGGCGGAGCCTCACGTGCACGGATATGAGTTCGACTCCTGGTTCCTGGCGCGGTGCTGCTTCTTTTTTGGATATTAACTGCAACCTGCCGTTGATGTCACGCTTCTGTGCTGGACTTGAAAGGTGAGGTGGGTTGCATCTCATCTCATGTACAGGTTAGGAACGCGGTGGCTCCACTATTTTCTTGCGTCCGGTTACTCACCCTGGTGTGTGCGTCCGGCTGAGCTGCAAGATGCCTGATCTAACGCTTCGCGGATCGCGCCGTATTGAGGACACCGCAGACCTTTGACGGCAGGGGGCAGGTCGACCCGGGCAGCAGTCGTTGTGGCCAGTCGGTGTCTCACCTTCCTTCATAATGAGACACGTTCAGTTTCACCTCCTTGTTGGCTTTTCGTGCCCACTTGCATGCCCCTGCCAAGCTGGCGTGCCTGTTGGTTCTGGTTTGATGACCCCTCGGCTATGTTCCGCCAAGCCAGAGGAACGCCACTGGCGAATTAAGGCATGGGTGGTGCCTCATATTCGCGGGATTCCACTTGCGTCATGAGCTCCGCACTTTTTACCCACCGTGCGCACCGACTTCCTCTGTCGTGTCCCGGCAATCAAAACGGCTCTCCGTGCTCTTCTGAAACCACTCCGTTTTTCCGGCCCTCCTGCTCCTGACTTGCTTACTGTGCGCTCGGCTATCTACCGGCAACTGTCCCGTTACCCTCTGGAAACAGCTCACTCCGTGCCTGCTCATCGGGATCCTCGGTGTACTGAGTCGTCTGCATAAGCGAAGCTGCTTCGTGACGTCAGACTTGGCACTTGACGTTCTGAGCCTAGGCCCGCTTTCGGCCACGAGTTGCCTCCTCGTTCTTCCTCTCGCTTATTCCGATCACCGCCAATTCTATACGGGCATTACCGCTTTTGTCAGTCCATTCCTTATTCAGGTATTAATTCTGACTTATCTTTAACTCTTCCCTTCCTGGTCATTCCTCTAACTTGTTCCCACTTGTTCCCAACTTG
Organism: Metschnikowia orientalis; assembly: GCA_002893665.1. NCBI lineage: Eukaryota > Fungi > Ascomycota > Pichiomycetes > Serinales > Metschnikowiaceae > Metschnikowia > Metschnikowia orientalis. The sequence continues at coordinate 279,485 of NXGZ01000004.1, read as the reverse complement.
TTTCCAACTTGTTTCCAACTTGTTTCCAACTTTTTTATAACTTTTTCTAACTTCTTTCTAACTTCTTTAATTCTTTTAATAACTACTTCTAACTCCTTTCTAACTTTCTAACTCCTTTCTAACTCCTTTCTAACTTCTTTTTAACTTTTTTCTACCTTTTTACTAACTTCTTTTATTCTCTACATCCCTTTTCTGTACATCATATTGGTCCCGGGATCGCCGCGAGTGCTGTTGTGTTTCATATACTTACAACTACAGTAACGAGTAACGGCTTTATTCAACACGCTAAGCGATACCCACAAACTGTGACAATTTCGCCCTTGCAAGGCTTGCTAGTAGCATGCCGAGACTAGCTCGGGGCAACTTTCCTGACCTCGAGTAACAACCTCCCTTCTATCTCCGGCCCCTTCTTCTTTTATGCCGAGACTCTTCGTCAGAATCCTCTTTAAACTCTGTTCGCGATTTACGCCGGCGTAATCGGTTCTCATACTTGCCGCCTGTGTCGGCCCTGTGTTTCTCTTGAGGCATTACCCGTCCACGCAGTTCCTTTTCAACTGGCCTTCCGGGCTCCGAATTTTGTTCGTATTCACCCGAAAACTGGCTCTGCTCTTTCTCACGTGGCGGTTCTCTTTCAGTCTGCGGCTCGTGGCTGGCCTCCGTTCTCATGTCTTTTGTGCTTTTCACCTCGGGAAGGGGCTCCTGCCCATTGATCTCCGCTATCTCATCCTCCACTTCTTTCTCGTCCTCAAACAAATGCGCATTGGGCACTTCGTTCCGGATCTCCTTGACCATGGCCTTGTAGTCCTCCGAGCTCTGGGTGATCCCACTCTTTATTAGTTTTTTCATGAGTTCGTGTCCCTCGGCGTCAGCTTCTCTCTTTTGGTGCAGCCTACCGCTCTTTATCTCGCTGTTTCTGCGGCTGGGTCCGGGGCTGATGGATCCTCTGCTGGGTGCCTCCTTCTTGATCGCCGGGTGGCTGCTTTCGTTGAAGTACATTTCGTTTGTGTTGAGATACTTTGCAGGGTCCACCATTTTGCTTCTTAGAGCCTCTAAGCTGAGCAAGCCCTCCTCGTCCTGGAGCTCGTTCCCGAGCACTTCCCCGCAACTCAAGGCGGCTGCATCCTGGGAGGTATACTCCTTGGAATGCGCTATTCGATTGTGGTTAAGGAAGCCTTGCGCGGAGGAAAAGTTGCTTCTCTGGCAATCCACGCACGTGAGCTTGACTACCACGCCATCCGTGCGTCGGTACAAACACCCCGTCACCCCAGCGCTGGTCCCTGCCAAAGAGGGCCGCAATGAGGAGGTGGTGGAGCGGGTGCGGTAGGAATGGGGCCCCGTGCCCGTGTCGGGCTCTTGGAAAATGTTCTCCTTGAGGAGTGGCTGCAGCTGTAGATACTGCTGTTTCTGCATCTTTGTATAGTTGACGGAGAGCGACTCATTTAGTAGGTGGTAGTACTTGAGCGTGAAGTCGCTGGGCTCGTTCCGAAATGACACGTCGTTTGGAACCTCTAGGAATTTGCGTAACGCGAGCATCTGCGCCTCACACTTGCCAATCTCCTCTTCGGTTAGCGTGAGCTCCTTATGTTTCAATCGGATTTCAAGGTCCACCTGGTTCGCTAGGATGTTTCGGAGGGTCTCTGTGGGGACGCTTTCGAGCTTCTTCACAAGCTCGCTGCGCTCGATCGTGGACTTGGTTCTTCCTGACAGCGTTGTGGAGCCTTTCCCGGGTGCTGTGTTGTTTGGCATGGGAAAAGAGAGTGGCGCATGGGGGCGGCATAAGCGGCGGCACGGTGGCCTGCGGGATAACCGGGGTCGCACGTGATGCGCGTCACGCGCGCGGCTGCCGCCGCCCAACAATGTCAATGGGGTCCGTTCCACGCAGGCACTGTTGCAAGAGCTGCTGATAAGTTGCCGAGGCGGGGCCGGCCCTGACAGTGACCGCCTTTTCCAAACTTCTTTTTTTCAATTGTGTTTTTTTCAATTCCTTCTTCTTTAATCCCTTCTCCACTCCCTTTTCCACATTCTTCCTCTCCAATCCATTCTTTTCCAATCTCGTTTCCAATCCCTTTTCCATTATCTTTTCTGATTCAGTCTCTTCCAATCCCTTTTGCAATCCATCTCCGTCCAAACCATTCTGTTCAAATTCTCCTTCTTCCAATCCTGCCTCAGTGACCGGTGGCTTGCGTCGCACTTGCTGCAAAGGGACGTCGCTATCTTCGGAATCCAAAGCCTCTGGCGTGTGTGCACCAATAATGTTCCCCAAAACACCTGCACCGGTTTCCCAAGACGCTGCGTTTTCCAATTCGGGAGGCGGGACGCTGCTCAATGACGGACTGGCTTGCTTCACCAGAACTCTCGGGCCGACTCCGTGGGTCTCCTGTACTGCATGGAAGACCTCGTGTCGCGCCAGCGTCTGAGAAGCCGCTTTTTTTGCAGATCTCGCCCGCCCCGGGTTTCGGTCTCCGCCAACAACGGGATTTTCACGGGAAATGCCTCGGGCCATCCGGGCCCGCGTGGTCTGTCTTCTCTGTCGAATCCACGACCGCCGGCCTTTTTTGGCTGCAGCCAGTGTCAGCCGTGCACGGCGCGGCGCATTACCACGGCCCGCTCCGCTGCCCCACGTTGCTTTTCCGCCAAACACGAACGAGCGCAACGCACGAGGGCTTTCATCAAAGCGGGCAGCAACTTCCGCTGGAGCAGCGGTGGAGGCTCCGGGGCCGGTTACGGCCGGGCGGGGCTCCGGGAGTGGCGGCACGTGACCGCGGCGTTCCGATGCGCCATCCTCGGTGTCGCGCGCGGGCTGCAAAAAAACGGCGCTTTTTACAGCCCTTCCCCCTTGCCCCGTGCCTGGCACCGTGGGGCGATTTAGCCCCTTGATTGGAGTGGACGTGGTGAAGATCCCCCCTTCCAGAATCTCGAGTGCACTGGTGTCCACAAACTCATTGCCACCGGCGGAACCCCTTGTTTCAGATCCGTTTCGTGTACTGGGCGGCTCCGGGTGGTCTCTGTCCGCCACCTTGTTCGAAAGCATCAGGGACTTCGGATCCGGAAACCCTTGGCCGGCAAGAATGCTATTCTGTTTGTGCCTAGACTCGGGCTTGTTCATCCGAAGGTTGTCCGTATGGACGCTCGGCTGCTGTTGCCATTTCTGAGTGTTTTGGCCTTGTTCGTTGAATCCGTTCAGAGGGCTTTTCGCCGAGTCCAGGCTGAATATGCCTTGCAACTTCTCGAGAGGAGTCTTTGTGGCAGTGTCCAAACCGGGCCAGCCACGTGATCCAGGAAGTTTCAGAAGTCCTCTGTTGAGAGCCGAGTGAAGACGGCGTGCTTTCGAAAGCTTGGGCTTGCCATAACAAGCTGAAAGTTAGTGGTGCGGAACGAAGTGGGCGGGACATGCCGCCTCCAAACACGCGTGCCTGCATGCAGCACCGCTGAAACAAACATGAAACATACACAAAGCGGGGAACGGGTCCTCTGCTGCCAAGGCGGGCTCCTTTCTCATGGCGGCTGTCCCCCAAGGGCAGGGGATTCGCAGCCGAACTTGCAGGGCGGCGCGCGGCGCTGTGTGCAGGACATGTGTTTCTGGGTGCGGCGGCCCCGCCTATGACCCAGCCGCGGTCCGAGCCGTCCCACCCCATCAACCCGTGCCATGTCCGACAGCCCGATCCTTTCCTCTGTTGCCAACGTGGGTGCCCTCACCATCAACGACACGTCCAAGGGCGGTTTCGGCTACAACCCCTCGGTGGGCCCGTCGTCCAACGCCATCACCAGCGAAACAAGCACGCATCTTTCGACCAAGAGGCATTCGGGGTTGACCGCCACGTCCCACAACGCCATCTACGACCGCAACGTGACGACCAAGAAGCCGGGCATGTTGAGCATCTCGTCTTTGGCGTTTCTTTTTGGCGAGATTGTCAACTGGGCCCACAGTAAGTCGAAGGGCATCCTGGACCTTGAGAATCGCTTGAACGGGCTCGGGTACGAGATGGGCCAGCGATACTTGGAGCTCGTCAAGCTCCGCGAGGGCCCGAAGTCCGCCAAGCGTGAGATCCGGCTCATCGAAATGTTGCAGTTCATCCACGGCCCCTTCTGGAAGGCCATCTTCGGCCGACCCGCCAACGAGCTCGAAAAGTCCCAGGACTCCCACGACGAGTACATGATCATCGATAACGTTTCCACCGTGTCCAAGTTCATTAGCATCCCCAAGGAGTACGGCGACCTCAACTGTTCGGCGTTTGTTGCCGGCATCATCGAGGGTGCTTTGAACAGCTCTGGGTTGTTTGCTACTGTCGTGGCCCACTCTGCTCCCACAGCAGAGCACCCGTTGAGAACCGTTTTTTTGATCAAGTTCGATGACCTGTTATTCACGCGCGAGGAGATTCGTTTCAGCTAGACTGGGGAGCTGCCGTGGTTCTTTGAACCTTTGGGCCAGTCTCTTTCACTCTTTGCAGTCCATCGGTTTTCTTCCATTGAGAAACCTGAGTGTGTTTCAATGTTCTGTCAGTTGCAACATTTCAAATCTATTGATTTCCATGAGACCTTCAAAATATTAATCCATCAATACTTCCTCGAGCTACGGCAATATCTGTCAACCGCCCTCCAACTCTAACTCCGGCAAAAGAGCTTCAAACTCTTGAGTGACGCGGCGGATGGGTGTGGTTCCAAGCGTGTTATAAGCCATTACATCAGCAAGTCACTAAATGAATCAGCAAGTCACTACATGAATCACCAAGTCACTCCATGAATCACCAAGTCACTCCATGAATCACCAAGTCACTCCATGAATCACCAAGTCACTCCATGAATCACCAAGTCACCCCATGAATCACCAAGTCACTACATGAATCAGCAAGTCAGTACATGAATCAGCAAGTCACTCCATGAATCTGCCAAAAGACGTGATATCTACACGAGCTTCCAAAGCCCTCGAAATTCCAGAAAAGTGTCAAGCAATCCACAAAAAAAGGTTTCTCCCTTCTCAATAACTGAAATTCCAGGAAGCCCACATGTAAAAGGGAGTGTACAGTCAGGACATGTGTCGGCGGAGCTGGAGGAACTCATGCGCACTGACTTTCGCGTTGACTTCCCTGTTGGTTTTCCTGTTCTTTTTTCTGTTGCTTTCCCTGTTTGCTTCTCTGTTGACGGCTCTGCCCAGAAATCAAGACCGGATGCCGAATCAACAACTACAAAAACAGCAAAAAGCCACCGGGCCGAGCTCGATGGAGGAGGCCAAATCTCGACCGAAAGTGAGTGCTGCATAATGCTAGGCGGCCACTTCGCGCACGACACCGGCGCATGCCAGCGAAAACCAGCACCAACCTAAAAGCCGAAAAGCCCAGTCGACCTACCACCGCCAGCGTCCGGGAAAATGGGAATAACGATCAGAAGAGCCACAATCGAGGATGTGCAGGCCATGCAAAACGCCAACCTCCTCAATCTTCCGGAAAACTACCAGTTGAAATATTACATGTACCACCTTCTCTCGTGGCCGCAGGCAAGTTTCGTGGCCACCACCTACGACGTCAGTGAGGCTGACGAACACAGCTCGTTTGCCGAGGACAACGTGGAAGGATTCGACAAGGACGCCGACATCCAGGAGCCGGCGGACGCCAAGGGAGACACTGCATACATCCGCAAAGGCGAGAAGATTGTCGGGTACGTTTTGGGAAAGATGGAGGACGACCCGGACGCCAAGGACAAGGCGCCTCACGGGCACATCACATCGCTCGCGGTCATGCGGACGTACCGGCGCATGGGGTTGGCGGAGAAGTTGATGAAGCAGGCGCTCTTTGCCTTGTGCGAGACGTTCAAAGGCGAGTATGTGTCGCTCCATGTCCGCAAGTCGAACCGGGCAGCATTACACTTGTACCGGGACTCGTTGAAGTTCGAGAACACGTCCATTGAGAAGTCGTACTATCAGGACGGCGAGGATGCGTACGTGATGAAGAAGGTGTTCAAGCTCGAGGAGTTGATGCCCTACTTTGGGCACGAGCACCAGGATGACTTTACTCAGGATTTGATATAAAGCGGAAGTACCTGACCTAGGAGTGATATAGCGAGGAGTCACTCAGGATTAATGAAGCAGAATGACTAGACTGAGAGAAGAGTTTACTCAGATTGATGGTTTAGTCGGGATAACATAGGAACGAGTTGAATCGGAACCAAAGCAGAACGAGTTCCCTCAGGATCAACGAAGCAGGACGGGTCCACTCAGAATTGATAGACAGCAGGTGGAGGGAGATGCGGTGAAGAGTTGAAGGGCAGAAACATGCGGAAGGTTGCCACAGATGAAAGGAAGATTGAGCCTAAATCTCAATTGGCTGGAGTGCAATCAAGGTGAGCATTACAGCAATCTATAGCGAAGCCAAGAAGCATCGCCACTACTACATGGCCTTCCGTGCCGCCAAAGGCCTTCTGGCCACCTCATAGGCAGCTGAGCCTACAGCCTTTGAATATAAATAAATCAACCATCAAATGTATGCAATTAAAAGGAAAAGAAGCACGAACCGAGAACAGCGGGCTTTCAGCACGCAAGCCTAGTACCGTTCCTTCATCCGCGAGGCCACGGTACGCAAGTTGCCGTAGACCTTGCCCGGAGGAGAACCCAAAATCAACGACACCACCGCCTCTCGGGCCATGCGGATGTGCGTGAAGCCGCCAAGAATGTGGATCTTGGAGTCGGCCAAAACGATTCTTGTGCGGGTGGCATTCTCAATGGCAAACTTGGTCTTACCGTCCTTTCCGGCAATCCGGCCAATGGCCCGCGACAAGTGGTCACCCGTCAAGGTCTTGACATCTTTGATCTCGAAGGTCTCGATATATAGGTCGTCCAAACGCAACAAAGCAATGGCGTCGTCCACATCAAACCCCAACGTGAACGCCTTGATGAAGTCTGCGCCCTTTTGCAATGCGCCAGGGTCCTCTGTGGTGCGGTTTGTTTTCATCTCCACCGTCTTGGTTTTCAAGTTCATGCGGACCTGCAACTTCAAGTGGTCCACAAGCGGCGGGTAGATCTTCATCCAGGTGTTTTTCAACGGAGTCATGCGGTGGGGCGGCACCGCCACTTTTCTGCTTTCGAGCTTGACCTTCATGCCGGCACGGGCCTCGGCGCCGAATTTGGGCCGCCCACTGTCGTCCAAGACAACGGTGGAAGCGGCGTCTGCCTCTTTTCCGGCGGGCTCTGTGTCCATGTCATCACGGGCCTCGGGGTCTTCTGCGTTGGCCGCCACGGTGCTGGTGGGCACTGCGTTGGTGTCCACCAACACGGAGTCGTCGTCCTCGACCGCCGCCCGCGCGACGGCCCCGTTTTTCGCTGCGGTGGGTGCTGCCATTGTTGGGGTTGCAGAGTCAAGATTTTTTAGGGATGAGTAGCATCGCGCCGCACCCGCACACCAATGCACCAGTGCACCAGTGCACCACGGCCCCGCGATGCCGCGCCCTTTTTCAGATGCACGGGTGTTTGGCCGCCGCTTACCCTCGCGTGCTGCTCTGCTGCTTTGCTCCACATGCTGCTCCGACCTCCCCGGCTTGTGCCAGTGTTAATGCGGGCGGGCGGTGTGTATGGAAGTTTTGCCACCCGACCCCACGTGATCCCCGGGGTTCTCTGTTCCGGATGTCGTGGTGTGGCCCTGGTTCATGGCTCGGCCCGTTTCAGGCCCCTGGTTTTTGGCATCAGGCCGCTATCCCTGAGCGGAAACCGTGACCTGACCTCCGGGCTCCTGTCTTTTCTGAAACAGACTTCTGACGGGAATGAAGAAAAAACCAGACGGCAATCTGGGAAAAAAGTGCAAGGGATGGTGGCGGGTTCTTTCTTGCACAGTGGAAAGAAGGATCGCGTACAAAGTCTCCTGAAACAAGGGGTTGCGGCGGAAGGCACGCGGGGCTTTGTGAAGCCGGGCGCTGTGGGATGCAGTGAAACTGTTCTGAAACACGCCGAGAATGAGCCGGATGAAACCGTTCTGAAACGCGCCGCGTCCCTGCCTCCTGACTTGCCCCTGGCTCTTTTTCCTATAAAACCGGCCCTTTTTCCTCAAAAACTGGCCTCTTTCTCTGCAGAGTCGGCCCCTTCTCCCACAGAATTGCCGACAGAACCGGCTCTTCCAACAACCGCCCTTCCAACAAAATCGGCCCCTCTTACTAATCTGGCCTCCCCAAAATCGGCGCCTCCAACAAAATCGGCGCTTCTTGCAAAAGCATCTTCTCCCCTCGCCCGGCTCTTTGTCCACATCAAATGGCCCCTTCTTCGCAATGACCGCCCCTTTTCCCTCGACGACTTTTCCGCCTTTGCTTCCTGGTTGATCATGGGCAACTTTCTCTGGGTTCTCTTGGGCACCACCACCTTTGTTTTGGTCGCCATGTACTTTATCGACGCCTTCGACCGAGGATGGTCCTTCTTGTCGTCTTTTTCCCGCTCCGAAATCCTGGATTCGGCAAGCCCAGACCGCCCCGGTCCTCGTGGGACCTCCGACTCCAGCCTCATTGCCCGTCTAGCCGGCCAGGTACTTTCCAGTGGCATGGGCATTTCCATCGCCTTCAAAAAAGGCCACGTGCTTCCCAGGTTCGACGATGGCATGTTGAAGTTCCGCAATGTCGAGATCTCGCTTCCTGGCGTGCCCCTCCTGGCTTTTTCGGCCAGGGTCTCCGAGTTGCATGTGTCCCTCTCCTTCAAGAAGTGGTATCAGGGCAAGGGCTTAGTCCACGACTTGTCCATTTTCGGCATGCACGCCGCCGCCTCCAAAGCCCTGCCCGATGTGCTTTCCTTTCCTGAAGCCACCGCTCTCGCATCTACCTTTAATGCTTCCATGGCCAGCCCGGGCTCCACCCACTTGACCCACCCGGCTGTCCCGGGGGACTCCCTGGCTTTGCCCGACGAGCGGCTGCTGAAAAGCCTGCTCTCATTGGCCAACGCTCTCAATCCCGACTACGAGCTCAACCACATAATGATCCGAGACTCGGTCGTTCTGATTTCCAGCGCCGCCAAAGACGCCCCGATCCTGATCTCCATCTTCAACTGTGACCTTCCCCGTTTACGAGCTCGCAGTCTTTTGCTCGACTTCTTCAACGCCAACATTGTCACGGGCACCATCAATAACTCCATGTTCACGGTCCACAAGAACCAGCTCTATCCCGATCCTCACAATGCCGTCAAGTTTGAGCTTAACGGGATCAACTTGGGCTACCTCTCCAGGGCAAATCCCCGCCTGAAGTTCAATTGGTTGGTCGCTGGCAAGGCTGACATTGCCGCCGAAATCCGATTGCCAGACCTTGTGCCTGGCGCAAGCACCGACTATGGCTCTTTTACGGGCGGACTTATGAGTTTCTTCGAAAACTCCGCTCTTGATTTTGCCGAGGCCACCAAACCGGAATGCTATCCTCGCTCCGAAGAAACCTGGTCTGGTGCATCGGTGCCTTCTGTGGCTGGTTCCTTGCACAGCTCCTTGAGGTCTGAGGAGGGCTTATTGAAAGGGGCGATTATTTCCATCTACGAAACCTTGGCACGAAACGATTTGAGCCGGCCGGTGTCTAACTCTTCGGACTATATTCTAGTGGACGCCAGCGTCAAGTTTTACGACCTCAAAGCCACTATGCCGAGGTTCCTTCCAATGGCATCGTCTACGGTTGTGCCATTTATAACTTTGCAGAGTCTTCGATCTTTGGTTGGCTTTGTGAATGAGACTGAGAGACCGTTTGTTATCAAAACATCTGCCATTCAAAAAGCTTCTGATCTCTGTGATGTCAGCTCTGTCTCGCAGACGAGGGTTTTCGACTGTCTTGTTGGAGACATTTATGATGAGATGTTGAAGATGATCAAGGTTGACGAGAAGCGGATCATGGAGGAGAAAACGGTTCACTGGTCACAAGCCCTCATGGGCCAGTTGTTTCTTATAGGGCTTGGCGTCATGGCTTAGGCCGCTTTCCCCATCCAGCACACTATTGCGTCTAACGAACTAACGACTTTATTTGCATCAACAATATTATCACATGTAGACAAAAGAGTTTCAGTGCACCCGAATCATTTGGGACATGGGATCAAGTACTCGGTCTCTCGAATATAGTCACCTGTGCATTCAGTTGCGCCTGTGGCAATTTTGGGAAAATGGAATGAGTGTTTGAACGGTAGCCACGGCTGAGACAGCATCGTTCACGAGGTACGCCGCTTCAAGGGCGCTGAAATGTTCTTTTGGCTAAGCTCGGTTTCCAAATCTTTGTCAAGGGGTTGCGCCCCGATTCCCAACACCGCCCCTCTTTTATGCTTGTCCGTATGTAGTGGCGTGCTAGGGGTGTCATTCTTGCCGTCCCAGCCCATGCCTCGGAGAAGCGCTGCCCCAAACTGTTCCACGGGGACCGATTCATAGTCAGCAACCGACGCTTCTGCATCTGTTGAAGAGTTCCTGTTGTCAATGATCATCGCAGCTCCCTCTTCAGCTGTTTGGCCCGATAGAAGCGAGGCTCGAGCGCGTTCGTCAAGGGAGTCACCTGAGGGCGGCCCCTGGGATGCTTCGAAGCCATTAGTTCTGGTTGTGGGTGACTCCGCCCGGAAGCCGCTTTGGGCTGTGAGTTTGGACACAGGGTGTTCGGGCCGGATTACAAGCGCTTCTTTGTGAGAAAGCGCCTTTTGGCCGCTCATGGCGCCAAGCTTGGAATGGAAGCCATCGATTTGGGATTTCTCTTCTGGATCAGGCAAGCCATCCGAGAAAATGCTTTTCTTTGCAACAGGACGCGCTGACTTGCCGGTCTTGCCGACTCTGTTTTTGAGGCTGAGGGAAAAGCCGGCCATGAATCTCAGATCCAACACGGGGTGGTGAGCGGCATGATGAGCTGGGTGCGGCTGTGGTGCACGGGTTCGTCGGGCTGCAAATTAACCAAACCCGATCAATGGATTAGAATTCCGCCGTTCCGGGTGCTCGAATGGGCTTCGTTTCTGTTTTGTGCAGTTAAAATGTTTGATTATCTTGAGCTTTCTGACCAGTAGACCCAGCTTCTCTTCCCCTGACTGAGTCAGTTCCTTATGACTCGACACCATTCCTTGACACCATTGCTTGTCACTATTTACCCTGTCACTATTTTCCCTGTCACTATTTTCCCTGGCGTTTGTCACTATTTTCCCTAAAATTTGATCAATTCTCCCAACACCGAAATTCTCTTCTAATTATGAGCTCTAGAAAATTGATCATCACCTGAATTGGCACTATCGATTTGACAATTTACCTGTTTCGATTGACCCAGACTCTCAATACATCAACCAAAGATGTGTTTTCTTGGCGTAATACATGGCTTTTCTGATTTTTCTTCCGGGTGCAAATTTCCTAAAAATCCCAAAATTGTGCGAAACTCCTCATATTTATACTTCAGTCGGAGATATGAAACCAACATGAAACTTCGAGATGCGACCTACAGCAACGTGCATGCGCCCCCTTCTCACTTCGTTTACTATAAAAGGAGAGGTTTTCGCGGCAATTCAAAGTCAACCTTTAATTAAATGGAATATTTGAAAATAGTTATTAAAAAAAACCACTTTTTATGGACTAGTGGATGTCCCAAGAAACCAGAAACGAAATCGTGTTTTAAGCTTCCCACTCAATTCTGACCTGAATGCCATGTCACCTGTTTCGGTGGCAGAACCCACGAATAAGAAGTTTGTGGACAGCCGCACTAATCCGTTCTTGGTAACTTGAAGCGTCTTTTTGCTCTAAGTCATCATGTTGAAACTTAAGCAATCACACAAGCTGGAGACCATCCATACTTGGTCTTGAGGGTCCAGAAATTGTCCTTGGCAGGAGCGGAAGTGGAAGGTTTAGAGTTCTTTTGGGGAGCGGCCATTTTGAGATTGAGATGAGAGTTGTTTTTGATACTGAAACAGACTTGAAACCAGGGAAGTACCACCTCTTTATATGTGCATTTCCCAGCCCCCTTATGATAACTCTCATAAAAATCCATGCGGTTGGCTGCAAAAACCTGCAAGCGCGCGCGAAAACGTCTCAACCGTTTGCCCAATTGGGCAGTCGCAATGACGCCCCAAGGCTCTGACACCACATCGCAGCAGAGGAGTCAGACATTTTCAGAAGGCTGCTTTAATTTGCTTGAAAAGTGGGTGTTTGTGTAATGGGAGCGCCTCATGCAAGCTGGCATAGTATGAATTACTCGGCTCAAAAGAGTTATTCTGGGCAGATCATGAGTTATTCTGGGCAGATGAAGTACCAGTCACTCAACAGGCAACTCAGAGCGCCGTGTGTTGTGAAACCGCCCCAAAACAACACGTGCTACCTACTTCAAGACAAAGTTCCCGTCTTATATCGGTTAAGTCCGTGACTGAATGGATTGGCCTATCTCAAGTGAACATGGTTTATGCAGGGCACTGTGGCCCCATATCGCTATCGAAGGGAACCGTTTCATAAAATGAGGAATGGTGAAGGCATGTTCCATATGAAATTGAGCTTCTTTGGAAAGACTTATGAAAATAGGGACTGTTTTGAGAGAACTGTTTTACAAAAGAGAACATTCGGAATGGGTGAGAAGTCTAGAGAAGTGAGAACGTGCGCGTTTTCTAAGGCTCAAGTTGCAAGAACATGAGATTTTGCAAATTGCAATCCACGTTCGTTAAAACCAACACGCATGAAAATGGAAAAAACAAGACGTCATCAATTAAGCACCACCCTTCACCGGCTGTTCCAAGCAGCCAAGCCAATTTTTCCTGAAGAGATGTCTAAACGATCGTTTCATAGAAAAACGACGGATACAAGTCAGACTTTCTACCCACCCGAGCAGCCTGAATCAGGGAGGCCCATTAGAAGAATTTCGAGCAAGCCAACAACAGCATAGCAAACCACAAGAAGGCCTAATCCAAAGAGAAGACCAAATCCAACAATGTGCCTGTGTCAGACACTGGGCATGGGCACCTGCACGTCACGTGTACGGGTCGTCGCGGTCTGCCACCCATACGCGTACAGACTAAAGCGCGCTCTGCACATCACTCTGCTCCACAGGACCATGATCCTAGGCCTGGAGCACTACCTCCAGCATCCACGGTCCAAGCGAGTCCCTGGCATCATGACACAAACCAGCCCGAGCTCGGAGGCCGAGGCCGAGGCCGAGACCGATCCCATCGATGATTCCGACACAGAGCACAGCGATGTGGGCCCAGAACCGCACGCCAAGACGGCTGCTCCTGACCCAGACCGAAGTGGGGAAGATCCCGCCGGGCGCAAACAAGCCATTGCCACGGAGTTTCTACCGAAAAGAGTGTCAACTTCATCAGACCAATTGCCCGACCAGCCGCTGCCGGGCCTCATGGCGCTCTTGTCTGGCAAGCAACAAGCACGGAAAAAGACCCGGCAGCCGAAGAAAAAGCCCCTGCGATTACCTTCCGACACCCCCACGGCGGCCGCTGTACCAGCAGTGGTGCCGTGTGTTGGAGATCTCGAGGCCAAGGTTTTCTCGGCGTTGTCGGGGCTGAAAAGTGCTTCTGCCCGTGACCTCCTCCTGCGGCCCTCAACCAAAGCGCCTGCGCCAGCAGAAGTGGTCCGTGCCAGTCGTTCAGATGTACAGTCATCTGAGGACCCCATTGCCATAGTTTCCGAGGACTCGGATGCCCTGCCGACCTGCAAGACGAACTCCGTGGCCAGCATACTTGCACGCTACCCCACCAAGAAGAAACGCAATGCTCGAGGTCAATGGTCCTTGAAAGTGTGCTTAAAGGTCAGCCCCGACCGCTTGAGGCTGCTCGCGGCTTCTCTGCATCCACAGTCGCTTCTCGTGACTTTGGCACTTCCCAAAGCTCATCTCCAGCAGGTCTCGCGGGCCCTCAATCCGCTCTACACCTCCGGAAACACCCATCTGGTACCTACACAGGCTCCCGTGGCCTCCAAAAGCGGCAGTGCGTTTGCTATGATGATGAAGCACGCATCCGAAAACAGCATGCCCAAGTTATCTAGCATCCAGAAACTTCGCGGCCTCCATCCACTGACCATTCCCTGGTCCATGATGCATGTGACTGACGAGGCTGACGAGGCTAGCATGCTCAAAGCCAAGGATTGGATGTCTTCAAGCACTACGAAATACCCCCGCCGGCGACGGCTGCATCATTTGCTCGAGTTCGACCCAGCTGATTGGAGCTGCCTTGTATCGTCTTCTCCCTGGTCAAAGTCTGTATCCATGCTAACTTACGAAGCCGCTGTCATCCACCCCGACGTGGCAGAGTACATTCTCGGCCGAGCACCTCTCGTCGCCACCCATACACTGCTTCGTGCATTGTTCGAGCAGATCATGGACCCTGCTCGCCATCTTACTGCGCACGCCAATTGGCCCCAGCGATACCAGCCCCAAGACGTGGACGCATTGTTGATACCAGAGCCGGAGAAACACTTTCTACGGAACTGGTTCCGTAACACCTTCAAGATCCTCAAGACGCAGTCCACCAAAGTGCCTCGCAGCGTCAAGCTCCGAGAAAAACGGCAACGCAAAAAAGACGAGCTGGAGTTTGTGGTGAGCGATAGCTACACCGAGTACTTTGATGACGAAGATTCCACGGACGACGACTCGTTTGTTCCGTTGTTGATCATCCACGGTCCGTCTGGGTCCGGCAAGTCTGCTGCTGTGTATGCTGCCATCCAGACCATGCAGGGCTACGTCCACGAGATCAATACGGGCCAGCAGCGATCCAGGAAGGATTTGCTCTCGTCGCTTAAGGAGTTTTGCACCACAAAGATCATCCAGAAACCGAGTAAAGACGCCGGCCGAGATCAGGCACTGGACTCTCGCAATGAGACTGATCGAGCGTCGCAATTCCAGGAAGGCGTGGTTTTGTTCGAAGACTGTGATATTCTATTCGATCAGGACAGGACCTTCTGGACCGTGGTACAAGACGTGATCAAATTCTCCAAGCGCCCCATCGTGCTTACTGTGCAAGATCTTACCGTGATTCCCAGGAATATCATGGAAATCGCCGAGGAGCAAAGTTCGGTCTTGTCAATAGCTATCGACTCCCAGCCCGTGACACTCCAATACTTATGGCTTTGTGCTTTCGCTTGCGGCTACGATGTTTCAGCAGAGGTCTTGGTCGACATCATTGATGCATGTAAAAGCCAAAGCGGTTGTCTTGACTTAAGGAAGACCTTGATGGAATGCCAGTGGCTATGCTGCAAGGAAATCCCACAGGGCCACATGATGCAAATCTCCACTGCACGGCGCCCCAACTCCATGCCTTCTTCAAGCGACGTCTTAGCCGAAAATTTGGCCATTGACCCCGAGCTCTGGGCACACGAGCAGACAGAAACCACACGATGCTCCGAAGCCCCATCTAACCTGGCAGAACAGTTTTCAAGAGATGCCCCAACTCTTGAGGCTGTGTGCCGTCAGATAGACCTTCTCTCTGCGGCGGACGTAATCGAGACCAACACCCCATCGTCGATACTACACGAGCCCGTGCAGAACGAGCTCTTGGACATTTACGTGGTCGATGACAGCTCGAATCTCAAGCTGAACTCATTACCGTTTGAATTAAATACTGGCTATTCTATCCGGGAGATGGTGGGAGCAAACGATGAGCGCGTCCAGACGCACTTGTCGTTCAACAGCATGCGAGCCATTGTCACCGAGTTCTTCTTCAGTCGAGCAAAGAAACTCCCCCGGTTCATCCAAGAGCTCGCTGGTAGGGCTCAGACCAGAAGCCGGTCAGAAGGCCTGTTCTTCGACGAGCCAGACTTCCAGGGCCTTCCCGAAAACTCCATCTGCTACTGCGTCACTCCCAGAGCCTTATATGCGGATTTGGCGCCGGTGGCGCGGTTCTGGGCTCGGTTCCAACAAGCCCTCGATGAAAGAGACGCCGACAACGCGGCCGCCGGCACCAACTTCAGCCTCGCCCAATTCATCGGGTGGCGCAGGCATTTTCGGCAGGTAGACGAGGTGATTCTGACGTTCTGCCGGCAGGAAACCCGAACACAGCAGACGCCAATCAAATAAGCTTTGTTCTGGACTTCAACATGCCGCCGCCAAAACTGCGGGCGGCCTTGTGCTTGAAATCAATGGACTGCAATCTCCTCCAGGCCTCTTCGATGTGGTACGGCTGGATGGGCTTGGCCAACTCGTCGGGCTTGTCAAACAAATACTTGCGCTTCCTCTTCAATTCCTTCAAAGTGCCTAGTTTCAGCATGGACTGGTGGATTAGCCTCTCTTCCGAAAGCTTGATGGCCATGGCCTCCTCCGTCAACAGGCACACGATTTCAAAAGTGAGAAAGCCCAAGATATCAATGACGTCGTCGTTGGGACGCGACTCGCAGATCTGGGAGATCTGTGCCCACTCCCGGAACTTCTTAGCCTTACGAAAAGTGAAAGACGCCTGGCGGCATTCGGACCAGTGCACATACTCCTCCTTGGTCATGTTTTTCGTGCGCTCGTCGGCCATCTTCAATCGCTTGAGCGACGCGATGGTGGCCGCCTTCTCCTCGTCGTCCACCTCCTCGGCCTCTTCGGCGGTTTCCAAATGCTGCTCGCTGAACATGAACTGGAGTTCCCACGGCAACCGAATCTTCAGCTTTTTGTACCGTGTGATCATCTTAGACTGGTCGTTCGGGTTGCTAGTGCCCGGGTTGGCCGACTCCTGTTCCATCAACGACTCCGTGCCGCCGCCTTCTTCCTTGGTGTTCTTGCGCACGTCTTTCCACGACAAGTACGTGATGAGGCGGATGACCTTGGCCCGGTCGTGCCTGATGAGGAAAATCACGTCTTCGGGCGCAATGGATCGGTTTCCTCTCAAGGCTGCCGTCTTTGTTGACTGGAGGAGGAGTTCGATGACCTGACCCCGCACAATGTCTTCGATGAGCGACGTGGTTTCGACTGGCGGGTCGTTGGTCTCTCCAGAGACGAACATCATCTGCTGCACTTCCACCCGGTACTTGTACTTGTCCTGAGACATGGCGCCGAAGGATGGATTCACGTTACTGTCCTGCTCGTACCTAGCGTGCGGGTCTGGGAGGTGCGGGTCTGCGAGCCACGGACCGGCATGCACGGGCCCAAACCCCCGCATCTGCAGGCAGAACGCGCAGTCCCGGTTGTTTCCAGGGCGCTGTGTCCCTGGGACCGGCTGTTGCTGGTGAGCTGGGGCGGGGGCTCGAAATGCCGGGTGTCCATGGTTCAGCTCGCTCTGCAGCCCGACAAGCGTGTGGCGACGGGCGGCGCCGGCTGTGCGGTGCACGTGCCTCGAGGGCATTGGGCTGCGCGCCCTCATGGGGATACGGGCGGGTAACACTGCATGCGTAGATATATATAGCGTGCGGGTGCGCGCAGTCTGTCAGCCCGGCATTGGAATTTGTATGTACATTTTGCAGTGATAATGATGAATCTGAGTGCATTTGGCTCGAGACTTTCTGTCGGTGTGGAAAAAACCTAGCTACCTTATTTATTTTTTGTCTGAAAATCACACATCATTCTTGATGAACTTCAACTAACTCATGTCAGACTTCGATCGCCGCAAAAAATGCAGTTGGCCCTACGTGTGGCTCTCCTCGAGAAGCGTTTTATTCGCTCTTCGTGACTGTTAGAGTACTCTGTAATTGTAGCTGTCAAGTCCGCCTTCTATGAGACATTCTGCGCAGGCCATGGGCTCATTTGACGTACGAAGCTGTCTGCTTCTGTCTCCTGATCACAACGTGCCGGTGACTCGAGACACTGTCACCTGAAGTACAGCCAAACTGCACTGTAACTGTTTGCTGACTAATCTCAGCCGCTTAAAATGAAGACCGGTCTGGTAGGATCTCGAAATTGGTCTGCAGAAGGTCACGTCGATTAGACAGAATGCTGTCTTCTGTCGGTGGCCATGCTTCTGTGTTTCCTTTAACGAAAGCAGGTCAACAGATAGCAGGTCACCGTCACCGGAATCACAGGTTTCAGCCGTTGAAAAGCTGGTCACCGTAATAACCACAGGTTTAAGCTGCTATCAAGATGAACAAAGCGTCACCGTAAAAACCACAGGTTTAAGCTGCTATCAAGATGAACAAAGCGTCACCGTAAAAACCACAGGTTTAAGCTGCTATCAAGATGAACAAAGCGTCACCGTAAAAACCACAGGTTTAAGCTGCTATCAAGATAAACAACAACACACACAAGACCACCACCAAAATGCCTATGCACCAGTTGCTGGCGGTCTCGCGATTCTTCTCTATGACAAAGTTGACGCGTTTCATGCCACGTGAGAGCTTGGAACCCACCGAGTCCATTTCATGGTCCAACTCATCAAGCATGTAGCCCTGGTCCTCCAATTCACCGCCCATCATGGTGGCTTGCTGGTTGAGATTCTGCATGGTGCGATGGATGGAGTCGAGCTGCAAGTCTTGCTCCTGGAGCATTTCTTGCTGTTGGAAGTGGTTAAACTCTCGATCTAGCGATGCAGCAGGGTCCGAAAATGGGTTTCTGTCGTCTTCTTGACTGATGCGGTTGGACATGGTGGTGACTTCCCGAGGTCGGTGGGGGTTGTTGAGGTGTTCTGTCCACTCATGCTGGAGACTGGCGGTCTTTTTCTGTAGCTGGGCTAAGATCTGTTTTCTAGTGGCAATGTCTTCCGAAGTCAAGCTGAATTGAGACGGGTTGGACTCCGAGATGTGGACGGCCTGCTTGAGGTCCTCCAAAGTTTCGATCAACTCTTGGTAGTTGTTGGAAAAGTCCATTTCTCGGTCATGGTTGATGTGGTTGGATCCCAAGATTTGCTCAAGGTTGCTTATCTGGGCCCAGCAGTCCTGTTCGACTTCTTGAAATGGGTCCATTTTTGGGGTTTTGAAAGATTGCTTGCTTGGTGTGAGGGATCGTGTTGATAATGAGTCGCTGTCAAACAGGGCTAGACTCCGGGTGCTAAAGATCGAGAAACTTAGTAGAATCTATCGGTTTGACTTGTCAATTCTTGACTCTGAGTCTTCAAAGTGCCTTTCCTTGAAATACCTTTTCTTGTAAATACCTTTTCTTGTAAATACCTTTTCTTGTAAATACCTTTTCTTGTAAATACCTTTTCTTGTAAATACCTTTTCTTGTAAATACCTTTTCTTGCAAATACCTTTTCTTGTAAATACCTTTTCTTGTAAATACCTTTTCTTAATACCTTTTGTTGTAAATACCTTTTCTTGCAAATACCTTTTCTTGCCAATCTTATTCTTTCAAAATACCTTCGTTTCTGAAACAAGTAACCCTCTCAAAGACCTTTATTCTTTGAAAGTACCGTGTTTTTTCTAAACCGTGATTCTTCCAAAACTGTTATTCTTCCAAAACCGTGATTCTTCCAAAACCTTGATTCTTCAAAAATCGTGATTCTTTCAAAATACCGTTATCGCTTAAACCCCCTATTCTTTCTCTTCAATTAAAAATCTTGCTTGAAACTTGCCTGAACGTCTCAATGAAGCAATCTTTTTGGATTTATTAACCTCTTAGATGGCGAGAATGCAAGTACAAAAATGATAAGTGGAGTCGCTATTTCGGGATTCCAAAGTCACTTGTTCCAAACTCAATAAATCTGTTGATTGTTACAGGTCAAGGGATCGTTAATTCCCAGACACAAACACTTGACGAACCAGTGTAATTCTGGATTGTATTCCCACCAGTTTGATATGTTTATGGGAATGACGGAATTTGAGGGGTATTCCAGATACCGTGTAGTTGTGGCAAGTTTAAAGAGTGTGAAGCTCAAAGGGGCAGTAGTTTGAAGGTTGTTCAAAGGGGCTCACATAGAGCGGTGCCGCGGTCGTGTATAGTGCGCAGGAGGTGGTTGGTGAAACAAAGCTGAAGCACAACAGAAACCAGGCTGGAACGTGTTCCCCAGTGGGTGTAGATTGAGGAACCATACGTCTGAAACTGCTCGAAGCAAATCCGAAACTGCCCTGAAACAAGTCTGAAACAAGTTTGAAACTGCCCCGAAACAAGTTTGAAACTGCCCCGAAACAAGTCTGAAATCGCCCTGAACCGAGTCTGAAATCGCCCTGAAACAAAAGGCTCTGTTGGACAGCCATACCGCCCAACGGCGTATCGCCGGCGCCATTGCAATGCAGCCCTCTTACGTCAATCAGTGCTGCTTCATCTGGCGTGCTAGACTGTTTCAGCTCGGTTTCATGCTAGTCTCACCCGTGTTTCATCGCAGTCGCAGCTTTGCATCAAGTGCCGCGCGCAGCCAACGCGACCGTCTTCTGATACTACCTGCAATGGATCCCGTCCCCGGCTCCCCGTCACCCATACCTGCCCCAGAACAAGCGTCAGAACCCCTGCCCATAGTGCAGCCACTCGTGCAAGCCACGGGTGGTCACGTGTCGTCGCCTGCAGCGCCCGAGTCCGATTCTGCCATTGGCCCGCAAGAACCCGCCATTAAAAAAATCAAGATGGAGGAAACGCTAGTATCCCAAGACACTGGCGAAACGCAGCAAGCCTCGGCTAGTTTGGAGCAGGAACTACCGCCGATTCCTTCCCACAGCACGCCGCCTGTGCACGAGATGGTCGGAGGTTCCTCGGTCAGACGGTACTTGAACAAACATCTTACGGCACAGCTTTTGGAGGGGCTCCGGAAGATTGGCAAGGAGCAGCCGGAGAATCCGCTTCGTGAGTTGGGCGAGTACTTGATCAAAGCTTCGGAATTGGGAGAGAAGGCATAGAAGAAGATGGGATGTCAGGGTGCGCCAGGATATGGGTCTTGATACTGAAACGTGCTGATTTAGCAAGGGCGTAACTGGGACATAAACGAAAGACTAACGGTGCTGAAACGGTACTGAAATGGTACTGAAACCGCGCTGAAATGGTACTGAAACGGTACTGAAACGGTACTGAAACGGTACTGAAACGGTACTGAAACGGTACTGAAACGGTACTGAAACGGTACTGAAACGGTACTGAAACGGTACTGAAACGGTACTGAAACGGTACTGAAACGGTACTGAAACGGTACTGAAACGGTACTGAAACGGTACTGAAACGGTACTGAAACGGTACTGAAACGGTACTGAAACGGTACTGAAACGGTACTGAAACGGTACTGAAACGGTACTGAAACGGTACTGAAACGGTA
Organism: Metschnikowia orientalis; assembly: GCA_002893665.1. NCBI lineage: Eukaryota > Fungi > Ascomycota > Pichiomycetes > Serinales > Metschnikowiaceae > Metschnikowia > Metschnikowia orientalis. Next base: position 258,463 of record NXGZ01000004.1, on the reverse strand, counting down.
CTGAAACGGTACTGAAACGGTACTGAAACGGTACTGAAACGGTACTGAAACGGTACTGAAACGGTACTGAAACGGTACTGAAACGGTACTGAAACGGTACTGAAACGGTACTGAAACGGTACTGAAACGGTACTGAAACGGTACTGAAACGGTACTGAAACGGTACTGAAACGGTACTGAAACGGTACTGAAACGGTACTGAAACGGTACTGAAACGGTACTGAAACGGTACTGAAACGGTACTGAAACGGTACTGAAACGGTACTGAAACGGTACTGAAACGGTACTGAAACGGTACTGAAACGGTACTGAAACGGTACTGAAACGGTACTGAAACGGTACTGAAACGGTACTGAAACGGTACTGAAACGGTACTGAAACGGTACTGAAACGGTACTGAAACGGTACTGAAACGGTACTGAAACGGTACTGAAACGGTACTGAAACGGTACTGAAACGGTACTGAAACGGTACTGAAACGGTACTGAAACGGTACTGAAACGGTACTGAAACGGTACTGAAACGTGCTGAAACGTGCTGAAACGTGCTGAAACGTGCTGATTCAGCAAGTACATAACTGAGACATAAACGAAACACTGCAACTCGCGTAGCAGTCATGGCACTAACAGCAGTAGTGCCGTAAGAGCAAAGATGTCCGAAATGGCGATGGACTACAGAGAGGTGTCGACAGTATGAATCTTCTGACTGTAAATCTTCTGACAGTGTGAATCCTCTGGCAGGTACCTCTAGGTAGTGAATTTTCTCAAACCCGGTTCAAACCGCCAGAACCCAGAGACTTCCATATCCGGACTTCTTTCTGCCTACGCCCGTGTGCAAGCTTTGTATCAAGGTTTATTGAATATTAACACTACGCAACCGATTGAAGAATGATGAAACAACAACCATGCGAGAAAGGACGCAGAGCTTAAAATTGCAAAGCTTGACCCTTTTGCTTCTTGTCACCACCCAACTCGAAGTGCTTACATCTCTTCAAGGACAATTGAGCCTTGGTCTTGCATGCAACACACTCCAATCTCAAAACAACCTTCTTGGTAGTCTTGGCCTTCTTGTGGAAAACTGGCTTGGTTTGACCACCGAAACCGGATTGCTTACGGTCGTATCTTCTCTTACCTTGAGCGAACAAGGAAGCCTTACCAGCCTTGTATTGGGTGACCTTGTGTTGAGTGTGCTTACGACACTGCTTACCCTTACAGTAAGTCTTTCTAAGCTTTGGAACGTTAACTGACGGGTTAGTATTGCTGTCTGGGCACGGAGGCGTCCATGAATCATGTCGGTTTCACCCGTGTTTCATATTGGTTTCACCGAGGTTTCATGTCGGTTTCACCTGCGTTTCACTTCGGTTTCACAGTATCATGGTCCTCTCACTTCCCTTCCCTGTCAATCATTGATTGTATCGCCTCCCTTGGTACCACGGACTGAAACCTCCACGTGTTGAAGGCGGGCTTGGGCAGACAGCTAATAAAATCAACAGGAAAGTATCCTGGAAGCAAAAAGCGCAGGTACTGATGTTTCAGAGGTGACCGGCATTCACATGGCGTTAGGCGTGTTTCACATACCCATTGTGACTGAAGATGGTATACTATGGATTAGAAGGTGGAAAATTTTTTGAGAGTGAAAAGGTTGGAGGGAATGTGCGGGATCTGGGTGCAGGAGCGAGCGCTGGTTCGTGCGCGCGTCAATGAGGGCTCCAGCCCTAGCCTCACTCGGGTGCGAGAGGCGGTCCTCTTTCAGCACGTGACAGGCGTGTTTTAGTGTAAGTGGCGGCTGAAACTCCCGGCAGCCTGTTTGCATATAGCTGTGTTCAGACAAGTCTCGGGGTGGAAGTTGGTGGAGAGGACGGGCGGCGGCGCCGGGCCCGTGCACCAGCACACCTCTCGAACACCCGTACACCTTATTTGTGTAGGTCGCCCCAGTTGGTGGCTCGAGCCTGGGGTGGTGAAGCCGGCCGAATATTTTATTTTAAAAGATGGACCTGAAGTAGTGGAGACGAGACAAAAAAAAATAAACGAGAGGCAAAAGCAAAAACAAATCTCCCGGGGGTGAGTCGAACACCCGATCTCAAGATAACAATATCAATTACAGTCTCGCGCCTTAGCCAGCTTGGCCACCGAGAGGATTTATATTGATTTTGACAACGTGGCCAGATACAATGATCAGCTCTGCAGCCTCTCTAACTCCGGTGTGGGCTGCATTGAACAACCTAATCATCCCTAAGCCTCTCTCAAGCTTGCTCTTATGCAACTGTTTGATCCCGTCTCAATGTTTTCGAACTGTATCTTAGAGGCTTACAATATAACTCCACTACAGACGCACCCAAACACGTGTTCTGCAGATAGAGATCATCTTGCAGCTTACCCAAGCAAGGTATATATAAGATAACGTTCCCTGTAGAAATGAAACCTTGGTTTTTGTTTACGTGCATCCATGAGTCGTCTTCAAACTTTTACCTTTGAACCTTGATTCACCCAAAATAATTTCTTCTACAACTTAACATAGTTTTCTCAACCCTGGTTCACTCACCACAGTTGCTTCAACCCTCAACATAATTTCCGCAACCATTGTTACCTTCAATGGCAGTAATTGGCAACAGCTTCACCAGGGCCCAAGATGGATTCCATTATCATTCATTCGTTAGTTCTTTATCAAAGAAAAGCTCCTAGGTCGCCACGTACGATGGCTTGTTATTGCCCCGCATCTTCAGCGACTCCTGCTCCACCAAAGTGAGCAAAATGGTCAGCATCACTAAAGTATCATCGGAGAAGTCATCGGTGGCCCCAGCCGGACACTCGAAGAGCCGTATATAGCCCTGGATACGGCGGCCCGCCACCCGCTCGTCGCCGTGATCGATAAATGTGGCAAAGGGAATGGGCACAATCGGCCGGGCTTCCGCTAAAAGTCGCAGCACCTCGGACCGTTGCTGCCGGGCAACAGCATCGTAAAGGCTGCTGGCGCCGGGGCTGGGTGAGAGGCTGAGGTCTTTGACTGAGGTAGCCATGGCCACGGCGCCTCGATCAAGCCCGTCTGCAAGACAAGGGCTGGCGTCATCAAGGAGCAAAACCTTCAAGGCCGCGTTTCCAAAAGTGGACGCGGCTCCCGATGCACCGAGAATCCGGAGCTTGGTGTCCTTGTGGATTGTGTCGCAGTGGGGTTTAATGGCACTGTTGTACAAGACCACGGTCTGTCCGGCAGCAAAAATAAGCACATAGCAGGTCAAGTTATTGTGCAAGATCTTGAAGTACACCTTACAGAACTCGGTTTTGCCGGCCGGCGAATGGCGATATGTGGTCAAAAAAGGGGCGTTCTTTTTGAGAAAGTGGAACCGGTTCAGCTGGAGTGAGAGCACGGGACAGGCGCCATCACGGACAGCTTTGGATGATGCATATAAGAGAAGCTCGGACTTCAACGAGCCAGCGACGAGTGGGAGCTCTCTTATTTGGGTGTACGAGGCCAACTTTTCATGGAAAATGGGGGTGGTAGCATCGGAAAGCGTCTCGTCAGAGAGCACGGAATGGGAGTCGGAGTCGTCGGTAGAGACCGAAGCCGCGGCTGTGAGAAGGGTGGTAAAGCTCTCTTCGCTTTGTCTTCGCCGGAGCATCAGAGGAATCGGGGTGCTTTTTTTTCTAAGGCGGGGCTGGAAATTCTTGTGATGAGGAGCCGCATGCGCAGGATCGGCGAAGCGCGGCGCCAAGCCAGGCGCGGCCGAGCCGGCTCTGCGCGAGATGCCAAGCATGAGGCGACGCTAGAGGAGCTCCTGTTGAAGTGATGGTGAATTTTTGGTGCGCTTGGGAGATGCTCGAGGAAAGTAGGCCAAATACGGGAAATTTCGAAGAAGCGCTGGTCAAATGCCGAAACGCTGGTGGTGAAACGGTGGTGAAACGGTGGTGAAACGCTTGTGAAACCCGGCTAAAACCCGCGAAACCGTGGCGAAACTCTGATGCTGGTGAAACAATGATGCACCTCTGAAAACCAGTAGGGAACTGCGATTGTCCACTTAGTGCTTAACGGCTGCAACATTGAACCGACAGCCCCGCTGGACAATAGACTCATTGTGCACACGTGATCCCGCTTAGCTGTGGCGCGATCGTCGCGCCGCTGGCGCCTTTGCATGCTTTGGGGTACCGGCCTGCACGAGACGGCTTTCCTGCGCGTGGAAGCTTTGCCAGGGCCGCGGGACTTCCCCACTCGCAACCTTACACCACAACACCAAACCAAGAGGAAATTGACCCCAAAGCAAAAATGACTGCAAAAACGCCAAAACCGCATCACTCAAAACCAGCCGATCTTCTAGACCTCCATAAACCCAGGCCCCCGAAGCCCAGAAATATCACCTTTGCGATTGACAATCAAGCTTCAAAGCCACTTGGCCCGATTGATTTGTGCCACATTCCGATGAGTACCTCGTATATCTCAGTGGTAAGATGATATTGTGTCAAAAGAGAACACGTCAGAATTCTCAATAATAGTTTAAGGCTGCTGGATGACGGAACCAAATCAACCCACGATCCAACCTTAAACACATAGTGGAATGATATTCAAAAAAGTAGGGTGTGAGCTCACATTGTTAGGAGCTGAGATTGTTGTGACCATGAGAGGCCATGCAAATTAGGATTTGATGCAATTACCGCTGGCACACGTGGCCAAATCTCAAGAGTCAACCAAAAATAGCAAAAAGCAACTGAGGGCTTGAATCATCAATTGGCTGAAAATCAAGGAAGCAGTGGAATCTCCAAAGCGAAGGCACCAAGGTGTGGCAAATGAAACAATGGGCGTGGAAAATAACCCCGTGGGTGCGCGTCAAGTTCAGATGGTCGGCCACCAAAAATGGAACTGGAATTGAAACATGGTCCTGCAAACAAGGGCACCGCAACGGGAAAGACAGAGCAACACAAGTGGAAACCAGAGCACCCGAATTGGGGCATGCCGCTGGGAACAAACGCCAACAACAACAGTATCAAACCGTCGAAGCGACGCCTCAGACAACCCGCTTTTGGCCACACCAAAAACGCCAATAATACCAACAATAACAAATGCAACGGAAACCAAACCCAAACCCCGGCACCTTGCATCCGCAACGGTGAGTGCTCACAGGTTCCGTGCACCTGCACGTTCGCTTTGCGTGCGGCTCTCTGTTGACGAATGAGCGCCAGCTTCGTGGGAATGCTGCGTCGCGTGCAGCATGCGCATGTTTCTCCCCCACCCCAAGCTCCTCAAAATGCGGGGTGCGCCCGAGATGCTCCTTCAGAGAAGCTCGGTGCTAGATTTACCGGTCCCTCTGCTGCCGTTTGTGCTGAGACAAACGTATCTCTCTCTCCTTCTGCCACTCTCTTCTCTTTCACCGGTCCTGGCCCGTTGATTTTTCCCCAGACCTCGGTTCAGCCCTCTGCTTTCGGCTCGTCACTCTGACCTTGCGTGCCCCGCTTTGGCTTTCCGCCCGCTTGATCCGTTGCTCCGGCCCTTTTGAACCAGCCCTTATTGCGCTGCGCTCGTTCGGCTCTTGTTGTGGCTAGTTCTTGCTCTTCCCTGGATTATCCTGTTGCCCGACTTGAACCTCCCTGAACCTCAAAAAGACTTCGTCGTCTGACGCTGCCGTCGTCTCCTGCCCCTCCAAAAAGGCTGCCGAGGCTCCAATTTAGCTGAAGAAAAAAAACGACAGCAAACAAACAGCGGCCAGAAATAATCAGCCCCTTGATATTCAGATCCCGAGCCCCTTGACATTTAACTCGCAAGCCCCTTGAAACATCCGGCAAGCCCTTTGAAACATCTGGCAAGCCCCTTGAAACATCCGGCAAGCCCCTTGAAACATCCGGCTCCTAAGCCCCCTCCTTCCACTCCCACCTGGCCGCTGCAAGCCCCCTTGCCCATGCTGGCGCATCCTAAGAAATATATCTGCGGCTTCTGTGCCCGTGCATTCACTCGTTCTGAACACAAACAGCGCCACGAGCGCTCCCATACAAACGAAAAGCCCTTCCACTGTCTATACTGCACGTCGGCGTTTGTTCGCCGTGACCTCTTGCAACGCCACTGCCGGACAGTGCACAACATCCGCTTGATCTCACGCCAGCCGCCCAAAGATGGGTCAGCCTCGGCCCTTGCGCCGCCGCATGTGGCCACTGAAGGCCCCTGGAAAGTGGCCCCTGACGACCTGCAGAAATCGTTTCTGGCACTGGCAACGCTGCAGTCGCCCCTGGCGTTGCACCCTCACTCCTTGCAGCCTCGCTCCCTGAAAAGCCCGTCGCTGCATCCGACTTTGCAGCCCCGCGACATGACTCCTGTGTGGTCCGTTTCCTCTGCTGCAAACGGCTCCCGCCACGGCTCCAGCAGCTCCGGCAGCTCCGGCAGCAGCTGCACCCCGTCGGCCGCCGCCGGTGGCTCCAAACTCCCCGCGTCATCGGGTTACGCCGCCCAGTCGGCTTCTGACGCGGTGCCGCTCCTTAAAAAGGCCGGCCCCTCCGCCACCCCCATATTACCCCCACTTTCTGTATACACCGCGGCTGCAAATCTCCCGCCTTCCCCCGGCTCCGACTATTTGAAGACTCCGCTTGTTGCCTCGGGCCCATTTCCCCGCAAACTGTCCCTTTCCCCGGCCATCGACTCCGACACCACCATGGTAGCCAGCGCCCAGGCGCTCTTGCAATTGGCCCCCAACAACACCGCCCATGCGGCTCAAGCTGACGGTGCTGATGATGGCACCGCCCCCTCGAGTGACCGCCTAGGGGCCGCTTTCGAGCCCTCCTCGGCGCCAGCCTCGGCCCGGATCCTCGACCGGCCGCTCGATCATTCCCATCTCCAGTTCAACCCCTCCCTGGTGCTCCGGCTCGCGAAGACTTTCGAAGAGTTCTACTTTCCTGAAGACCTTCGGCTCCCGCTCAACGACTACTTTTGCTTGGGGTACTGCGTTCTAGCCGAGGACGAAGATGGCTTGCTACCTACATCTCTGTCGGCCATCCGTGGTTTCGCCGACTTGATCTTCCTGGCCGATCGTCCTCGCTCGGCAAAAGCCGGTCTTGTTTACGCCGTGCTTGCCGCCGGCTGCTGCTGTGTATCTACCGATGTAACCTCGGACACAAGCACTGCTGGGAATTTCATGGCGAAAGCTCGCGAGCTTCTTCTTGGCAGCTCATCCCCCCGACCTGATTCGGAGCTCGATTATTTGCATCGGGTCTATGGCCTTCACATTCTTGCAAAAATCAGTATCCGTTACTTCCACGATGATACTGTCATACCTGTCTTGGAAGAGACAACCCACGCCATGATAGAGAACTCCTCTCCAGACCATCATTCCCCGCACATGTCCCTCTTGTGGCAAGTCTACGTGTTGGTTTCAGAGTCCAAAGCCTTTACTGTGCCTCCCAAGTTTTATCGTTGGTTTTTGTCGATGCCTTTGACGGAAAATGTGACTCTCTTCAATTTTATGAAACGGCTTCCCGAGGCAACGTCTGCAACCCTGGAGTTGCCCACGCTCGAAGACCCACTATTCCACATCATCACCTGCACGCTTGTCAACGACATTAATTGGTTCTTGACCAATGAGTCCCCTTACATTTACCCGTCGAAGTCTGTCCTTAATGCCACCACGCGCCAATTTTTCCTGGCGTTTGCTGGTGCACAGACTAGCCTGAAACTTTTTGATCTACTCAAACATAAATTCATCCTCGGTGCTCCTGCTTCCTGTGGATTTCTCTTGGAGTCTGGTCTTTTTGAAATCCGCCACATGTCGCATGTGTTGGCTGTTTGTGCATCTCTCAAATTACTCGATTCGTCTTTAGACATGCATTCGTTCATGAAATCCAACTCGACTTCATCGTATCAACATTTTGCGGATGCGTTAGGCTCTCATTTTGCTCAGCTGGAAGATGAGCCTTTGGATCTCGACGGGCTCTTCGGCACTTTGAGCTTGCCGTTGGTATTCAATGAGCTGTTTTTGAATCTTAAGTGTCCTCCATGTGGTCTTGCACGGGCTCATCTCACATTTGTCCAGCAGTCCACCGTCAACACATCCATACTACAATGGTACATAACTTTCCTGAAAGCTTTGTTCAGGTTGGTTTCCAGCAACAAAACAGCTTCCCAGACTCTGGTGCTTTCCAAAAGTGTTCTGTTCCAGTCTTTGTTGGCTTTGCTCAAGGATCGGGGCTTCCGACACGATGAAGCGGGCCCGGACTATATCATTCTCATTCTAGATCAAGTGACTAAGGTGTGCCAATCGTGGTTGGCTTTTAACAAGAATCCCTCCTATTCGGCCTCTTCCTGGCACAATCTTTTCCGCTTTTGCCGTGAGATACTATTGACTGCAATGGGCCACGATCAGCCAGGGATCGTGGAGAAAGCCGTCCCGATCACCGAACAAAGATCAAAATCAATAGGGTCTGCCGATCTGCTAGATAGCAGCCACTACACTCGTCAAAATGCTCCGTTTTCCAAAGGCACATCCTTGCAATTTCCGCCTGTTGGAAACGATGGCGTTTTTGCCAGCAACTATGTCCTTAAGGGCGACCCGACCCAAGACCGAATGCCAGGCACACTCACTGCGGGGCTGTCCGTATCTTCGGAGCTGCCATTCCAAAAGACTCCAATTGCGCAATACTCGCCTTTGAGAACGCCAGGTGTGTCGTCGAGCTCGACGTTTCCGTCTATAGAACAGTTACCCGCGATATTGCCGCCATTGCACGCTACGCTTCGTGGGTCAGAACAACCGTCCCGGGAATTGCAATGAGCTTTATATATTCAAAACTTAGCTGTGGGAACCCTGTCGTGAAATACCTCGGTACCGTAGTTGTCAAGATCCCACGCTTTGCGGACCTGCGTGCTTAGTTCGCAAGCTTCGCCCCGAAGGACCTTCGATTCGTAACACGCCCTAATCATCTCCTGTGGAATGCAAAAGCAACACAGTGAAACTTTCTCGGTCTTGGTAGATATGGTCGTACCGTAGAGACTAGGGAGGTACACTTGCGCGTTGCTTGAGATAAGTGCAACGAACTTGCCGTTTGCATCAAACACGCCTCCACCCGAAGAGCCGTTCCAACACGAGCTAGAAGCTATCATCATGCAAGGGATTTGAGGGTATTGCGTCTCCTCGGCAGACGTCTTTCCAGCAGACTCGAAAGGAGGCAAATCAATCTGCGTGCAAATGATGCCACAAGACACAAGCGGGACCGGGCACGCACGATCCAAAAAGAGACCGAACCCCGAAGAGTAAAGGTGATTATCTGCTGCGGACGTGTTCCGCCAATCACCAGCATCCTCTGCAATTTGCACTCGTGGAACGGACTCTAGACGAGACGCGGTTACTTCCGACAAAATGATAAAGGCCAAATCAAGCTGGGGAAATGGAACCAAAATCTTTTCGGTCGTAAGATCCACGCTGCAGTGGTCGACCCAAACATTGCACTTCGAGGCGGCGCCATCAAGAAGCGGCTGCACGACGTGGGCATTTGTAATAAGAGTCCTGGTGTTATAAGCAACACATGAACCCCACGACGAGCTTTGTCCCAGAAACGAGAGCACAAGAGGAAGCACGCAATGAGAAGTGGCAGCCTGTAAAGAGGTAGTGGGCGGCAACAGAAGCTCATTTTTGCCGGGTAAAACAGCATGCCGGGAGCGGCAAGCTTGAGAAGCCATTGACGAAAGATTGAGTCGCTCAGCAAGGACACCAAACGGCAAAATCACCGTCAAGTCGCCGTCGCCGTTCATCTTGCGTAGGTTTCCAAGAACCAAGCCGATTTGAAACTCGCCACTGGATGCCACGCCGCCCACCATATTCTCCAAATACTTGCAGTCAGACAAATAGCCATCGGGAAGAGCCAACGACACGGAACCAGTCGACAGGAAGCTGGCAAAAAGCGCCGCGTTGGTGAGAGAAAACGGCGTGGACTGAATGCAAAGCGGCGATGGCAGCACGGGAATCGCTACACTGAAAGGAGCAGAGACTTTGGGCAGGGGTCTGCTGCTACTCAATAGGGCAGGACACTGCAACTCTAGAACGCAAATGTCGTCCAATGAGGCATCGACGGAGTCTGTGGGGAAAAAGTTAAAGCCGCTACGGCACGCCTTGTTCAAGAGGCTGTGGAGGTTTGCGGGGGACCGCACCAGAGGCAGCAGCTCAGAGGCTGGTTGAAACACTCGCAGAGCCGAGAATATGCTTGCCAGCCACCACGAGACATCCGGGTTCAACTGAGGAGCCGAAACGTAAACCTTGTAAAGCAGTAGGCGGTCCTCTGGCACGGGGCAGATGGTGAGTACGACGGAAGAAGGCCCGGAGTCTATAAGAATTCCCGAAAGACCTAGTGGTGGGTATGCTGGCAGAGACGGCGAGAGGCGGACCAGAACTGGCGTGTAGAACATGAAGTTCACGTAAGGCCGGGCTGCGGATGCGCCGATAAGGCGAAAGTGCGGGGCACTGTGTGCAGGACGGTGCCGAAGCACCTGGGTTGTGCTTGTATAGGCTGGAAGAATCGATGCTTGTAAACCCGAGTTTGCCCACTGAATGACATCAATGCCTGGCATTTGACGATAGAGAAGATTCGCGGGCGCAATGGCCTAATTGCGGGTTGCGAAAGGGATATCCCGATGAAGATGGCAGCAAATTTGATGCAAGTCGGGTTCGTTGTCCACCGATAACAAGCCGTGGCGCACCATGAAGTCCACTAGCACCAAAGCACAGTTCGGCTTGAACTCACCAGCCAAAATGCGGCCGCGGACTTCCGAAATGGGCATTAGCAAAAAGTCCTGGGCCTCGCCATCGATGGGGTGGGGCACGTGGTCGCTGGCCAGGGCAAACTGCACGTCGTAAATGTATTCGACCTCAGGCTGCACGGCACCTTGCGGGCCGTCGGGCTGGCAGATGTAGGAAACAACCCCTGCCGCACGGGCATTGGCCTCCACAAACGAAGCAGGCAACCCGGCCTCCTCATGGCACTCCTTGACGACATTCTCCCAGATGCCGTGCGGATAGGCGATTCCCCCCGCCACAGTGTTGTCGAGCTTGCCAGGGTAAGTCTGTTTTGTGGACGAACGACGGGGAACCCACACATGAATTTCCTTTTTCGGGGAGTTTTCCGCTGCCACGTACCCATTGACATGGACACCGTACGTAACCACGCCCAAAAGACACGAGAAGGCCCGCTCGAGTCTCACATATGGCACTGTCCGTGGGAAGTAAACGGTGTAGAGCTCGCCACGCCAGCCCCGGGCTAGCAGCTCATCAGAACCACGCCACTCCTGAGCCACCTGTTCAAAGGCAGCATTGCGTTTTTCCAAGGTGTCGAGAGCAGGATTGACTGCCACAGCTTGATTCTGGGGATCGGTGGAGAAGTAGTCTGTGCGCAGCAGGAGGCGCCGGGCAATCTCGGGGGTAATGTACCCGAGCGGCACGCCACAAGCCGTATTTAGGGTCCAGTAAAAGCCTCCGGGATTTCCATGGAAAATGTCCACCAGTTTGACAACGTCTAAAAGAGACATGGCGGTAACGTGGGGAGGCGGCGGCAGCAGGGTGCGTAAGAAGGCCGTTTCAGGTGTACGGGTGTTTCTGCGGGTCGCACCGGCCGCGCACGAAAACAACACCGATTGTTCTTTTGACACCCCTGCCTCCTCAACTGCAAGAAACTTTCACAAAGCCCCGTGCCAACGGCCCTCTTCCCCCTTAGCTGTATCTGTGCACGCCTTTTGCCAATGTCACCTGATGCGGGTGCTGCTGCCCCTACCAAGTCTCTCTCGCCATCTCCTGAGAAATCCCCCGACCACTCGCTGTCCTTCACATTTGATGACTCTGACCTTGTCGGCTTAACAGCAAATGGTCCCAGCGGTATATCGACAAGGGCGCCGGGAAGCTATGAAACCGGGACTGTTTTGGAGTCTGTGAAATCTGCCAACCCTGCTGATTCTGCCGACTCTGGGGCCCCTTTTAAAGGAGCGGCTCCTCCTGAAACTGCAGACACTGCTACTCCTGAAACCGCATATACCCCCCTTGGTGCTGCAGGTGCACCTTCTGAAAGCGCAGATCCTGCCTCTCAAACTGCAGACCCTACTTCTGAGACCACAGAAGCTGTTGCTGCAGATGCAGGTCCTGCTGCTGAAACTACAGCTCATGTTGCTGCAGATGCAGATCCTGCTGATGAAACTACAGCTCATGTTGCTGCAGATGCAGATCCTGCGGCGGCAATCACAATCCCTGGCAATTCTGAAACTGCAGCCCTGATGGATATAAAAACTGCAGATCTCGCCACTTCCAAAACCACCCCCATTTCGCCAAACCCCATTCATGTCCCCGTTCTAAATTCGGTCTCTAACGCCTCGGGAACACCATCTTCTCCAGCCGATTCTGCACGGTCTATTTCCTCCATACTGTCATCAGATTCCACCAGCAAGCTCATCAAGAGCTTGTCTATCAACGGCATCCAGCCTCCACAATCCACGGATGACGTGGGGCAAGTCCGTACAATTACGAAGAAGTATGAAGGGTATAGCGAAAAAAATGGGTCGAGCGAGAAGCTCCCCGCAACGAGCCAGAAGACTAGCCGGGCCTCGGGCGCAAGCTCGACCAGCGGCAATTTCATCATTTCGCCAGTCCTACCGAAGGCACTGTTTGACCCGGCTTCTGCCCCAGCGCCGGTGGCTAAAAGCGCTCCTGAGTCCAAGAAACCCATCAAATTCACTGTGAGGAAAGTCTCCCGCGAGGAGGAAATTCCTGATATGACCAGAAAGCTGTCGGAAAACAAAAAGAAGGAGTACTTGTACGGGAACATACCCGAAAACAGGATCAAGCTTGAGGAGCGCAAGGCGGCAGAAAAAAAATCCCAGCTTCACCAGAACCAGGAGAAGTATGATCTGTACGTCATCCGGGTGGAGAAAATCGAGAAAGAGATTCGTTTTCTCGCAAATCTTCTTCCCCCTTACAATGTTGAAGTGGACTATTCTACGCGCAACAAAATCACCCGTGCCATCGAAAAGTTGCAGATGAAGAAGGATGAGATTGAAAAGAAAAAGTATAGTCTTGGCATTTCCATCAGCAGGTTATGGCGTGAGTATGACGAGAACAGCACGTGGGTCCGCTCAGTTAGCAACCAGTGAGAGACTTTCTCAAAAAATAAATAAGTAATAGACATTGTGAGCCACGCATTTCATCCTAAAAATCACTGCCTCTTCCGCTACAGACGACACATACTGCAATAAAAAATAAATTGCCAAATGAGGAAGCCCCGGGATCATTGCTCTACAGTTCCAGCTGTGGAAACCGGGCCGACTCATTTCTTAATTAGTTCCTCCGCCAAAGTGTTGACCACGTCCGCCTCTGCCTGGGATGAACGTGGTGACTCCAAATCCTCCCCAGAACCTTCGACTCTCGTGACTTCCATGAAGGATGAGTAGAGCCCGCCTAAATCCATAAGGTCACTGACCGCATCAGGACGTAGATCGTGTACTAATTGTTGGAAAGAATGCAGCTGCAAAAGCCGGATGGGGAGCCTGTTTTCGACGAGAAACTTAAGGAGGTGACGATGGAACTTTGTCAGCGAGTACGGCAGGTTGTCGAGTCCCGCCCATGTGTTTGTGCGCCCAAACTTTGTAGTTAGCCCGGGCAGTGAATGGTTTGCAGCGTAATTTTGAACCGCCTGGATATCGCCATTAAAGCCAGTGTGGCTATTAGTGCGTCTATATTTCGTTTTGCTGTGGCCTGGATTGACATCTTGGCGACGGCCCTTTTTCATGTCTTGAGCATTTGGGTCTTGCGAAGCGTGCTGCTGCTGACGATGCTGCACCTGCTGATGATGCGACTGGTGGTGTGGATTCTGATGTAAGTGTTGATGCAGGTGTTGCTGTGGATGCTGAAGCGCTTGGGCTTGGGCTTGAGCTTGTGACTGAGCAACAGGATGAGTGTGTTGTTGTTGCTGATGCTCAGGGTGCTGCTTCGACTGCTCCTGTCGGTGCTGCTGATGCTGATGCTGATGCTGATGTTGTGGATGTTTTTGGTGCTGCTGATGCTGATGATTCTGTTGATGCTGTTGCGGATGACGCTGTTGATGCTGTTGCGGATGATTCTGTTGATGCTGGTGCATAATCATTTGTTGCGGTCCCTGCAGCTCTGCCCTGTTGTTTGGCTGGCCCTGTTGCTGGGACTGCTGTGCCTGCTGCGTCTGTTGCTGTGCCTGCTGCGTCTGCTGCGTCTGCTGCGTTGGCAGCGGTGGTTGCTGATTCTGCGCGTGTTGATGATGATCCTGCTTCTGCGGCGCTTGTACGTTCGATGGCGCCTGCTGTGGATCTTTCAACCCCGGACTCGGTTGGGACAGGCCGGTGGAGGAAGACGTCCCCGGGCGCATCTGCTGCTGCTGCTGGGACAGGCGATCGGATTGCATGTCCGCAGGAGAGCTGATCTGCAGCTGGTGCTTCAGCCTGCTCACCGCCAGAATAGACAGCATCTCCGAGTCTTGCGCCATCAGAAGTTGGGGCGTGCTCAGCATCGTCATCGAGGCCACGGTCCCCGCCATACTCGCGTTGAACGGGCCCGTATTGTAGGGCATCTGCATGGCACCGCTGGCATTGTACAAGATCCCGCTGCCGTCCATGGGAAGCGAGCGGGCTGTGTTGATCAGGTGCTTTGTGAGCTTGTGTGTGCGCAAGTGTTCGCTGAGTTTCTTTGGCAGACCCTTGTCGCTAGGCATGCGCTTGACAAGCTTCCCGCAGAAGTCACAGACTGCCGTGTTCGGATCCGTGGTATCCTGGACAAACCACGTCCACACCCACAGTTTCTTTTTGGCACCAAACTTCTGGCCCGGTTTGTTCTTGCGTTCTCGCTTGGGCGTGTGGTCCTTGGACTTGGCCTGGTCTTCGGTGCCGCTGGGCATGGTGCCATTTTCCGACACCAACAGACTGCCGGAGCCCTGAGTCTGGGCGATGGAGTCGGAGCTCGAGTCCACATTAGTTTTGATCAGATCGATGGTCGGCAAAATCAGGCCCCTGAACGACTGCTGCAACTGTGGGGAGGCCAGCGGAAGCGAGGCGTGGTTGAACGAGGGAAAAGCCAACGAATTAGCCGCGGTGCTAGAGCCGCCAAAATAGCTCATGAGGAAAAAACAAGGGGCGGGAGGGGCGGTATTTATAGGCCAGGGGTGCGGTGGCTGCAAAAAAGTTCCGGTTGAGGGCGCCGCCAGGAGGGGTTGTTTCGAGGGTGCTGTTTCGAGGGTGGTTGTTTCGAGGGTGCGACACGGCCGGAACTGGCTGCCCCCGGCCGCTGCCCTCGGAGGCCGTGTCGCAAAGGTCACGTGTCCTTGCGCGTGCATAGCACGTGACTGATCACGTGCATGTTTGCACCTGGTACACGCACGTGCCACTGTCACGTGCTCACAGGCTGGCTCGCCGTCGTGCGCCGCCGGCCTGCTCTTCGCTTGTCGCTTCTCAATGGACCATACCCAGGCCCAAGCAAGCCCGGATGGTGAGAGTGCATACAGTAAGATGACATCATGGCCCAATCAGTCCCCTTCCGGGCTTTGGTCCCGTGACTGCTGGCTGGCACCGGAACTCTTGCAGCCCGCAGCCGAGGTGGCTGCTGGTGCGCGAAACCCGGGTTGCCTAATGCGGACGCATGTTCCAGCGGATCCTGCACACAGCACGCCGTTTCCTGTGGGCCTCGGGCTGCAGCACTGCCAGCCCTCACACCTCAGTCTTCTACCGCTTGCTTGCCAAGAAAGCACGTGGCGCCCACATTGTATCCCCTTGTCTTCGGTGGCTTCGCTGCAAGCACTTTCCCTTCCGGGCGGCGAAGGCCAGCACCGGCTCTGTGTGCAGGTCCGCGCCGCCGCACTTCTGCAGCAACGCAGTTCCGGCCCTCACCGTTTTGCAACCCTCGTTTCTGCGCCCCTGGGCTATATAAGTCCCCCTTGCGGCCCTCGTTGTCGGTTTTTCTCTCATCTTTTTCCCCCACATCCAACCCACTCCTCCACTCAGAAACTGCACCTCTGCCCACCACCGGTTCCAGTCCCAGGCCTTCATTCGCTCGTTTGCACACCCCCACCCTCGTCACTCTTTTACCCCACTGACCCAATACTTTCCTTACTTATCGTCCCTCTTGACTCACCATGAAGCTTTCTCTCCTTGTGTCTCTTCTTTCGGCTTCTGCCGCTGTCACTGCTGCCAACGACAAGCGTGGCGTCAAGATTGTGCACCGCACAAAAACCGTTGACAACACCGTCACCAACGTCAATGTCGTGCAAGGCCTGGTGTCCACTGCTACTAGCACCAGCATTCTGACCACCACCTCCACCACCACTCGCTACACTTCCACCTACACTTCGACCATTTTCGGCTCGATCCACACCTACCTTTCAGTCATTGTTGGCACGCCTCCTAGTGGCGACAACAGCAATGACAGCAATGACAACAATGACAACAATGACAACAGCAATGACGGCGCCGACAACAACGCTGCCACCACCACTGCTACCACAACTCCTGCTGATACCACCACACCCGACTCTGCCGACGACACCTCGGCCCCGGCCCCGGCTGCAGAAACCAGCGTCTCCGCTCCCGCTGCCGTGGCAGCACAAACCACCTCTACTTCTTCTACTTCTTCTACTTCCGCTGCCACCGCTGCTGCTTCTTCCAATAATAACAATGCGGCAGTCTCGGTGACCCCAACCACCTCGCAGCAAGTCCCTGCCACATCCTTGCAAGCTGCTGCCACCACCAAGTCAGTGTCCCAGGACACTGACACCACCGATTTCGAGGAATCTGAAACTTACATCGGCAGTCTCACGACCTCCCCACCTTCCGTTTCGGGTAACTACATTCTCGATTCCGTGCTGACCGCCGTGGTCTCCGGCCTGATATGTATTGTCGACTACGACTACTACTTGTCGGACTACACCGAGACGGTCACATCCACCTCCACCATTTACTCTACCATCACCGCTTAAACGCTTGACGCATTGAGTGGAAAAAAAAAAAGTACATAAACCCGGAAAAAAAATCGAAAACTTGTTTACATTGGACTCTCCTGAGCTGTAGACGCTTTACTGCATTTTATTATCAAGTCTTCTAACACCTGTCTTTGTTGAAGAAACTCTCGACATGTAAATTAATTGAACGCTTGTAAGCAATACTGCAAACCGGTACCCGTCGCCGCAAATCTGACTCGTGACTTTTTTCTTCTGTACTTGTCAGCTGAATTAGTCATCAAAGCGGATGGTTTCCTGTGTTTCTCAAAATCTCCGCGACACAGCCTTTTACCGGAAAAACTCAAAATGGAACAATAAATTTAAGCAAACAGCTTCAAAGCTTCAAATTCATCGAAGACGTTGATACATTCGGATTCATCCAACAACAGAAACCCTGTGCCGCGTCACCTGAATTTGGAATAAATCCACCTGGATTCGAAGTCTCATCTAGAATCATCCATACCCGGCATGCAGAATGCTCGATTATCGAAATAGTCAATGCGCGATGTGCACATAGACCACATTTACGAGAACCTGCACTTCTCGAATTTTCTAGTTCGCACCAGAGCGGCAACCTGCATATACCTTCTCGAACCTTCTCTCGCCCGGGCCATGGTATAAAAGACGACGACCACGTCGGTCCAATTATTTCTATCATCAGATAACCAATCTTTTAGATTATCAATCAAACCACCTTCTAATCATCAAATGTTTGCTTGCAATAGAACATCTCCTGTCGTCTTGTTGGATGCCTTGTCGCAGTTGCAAAACTTGCAGCAGCAACAGTACCAAGAGCAGATCAGGAAGCAACAACCAAAGATAGTCAAGAGAGTCGAGACCGAGGACGCCTACCAAATACAGATTTTCAAAGAGAATGGCAACTTCCATTCGTACGAGTTGAAGGTTCTCCGCAATTGGGCCAACTCCGACTTGGTCAACCTAGTCATTGAATCTAGTGAGGACAACTTCAGGAAGGTTTTCCAATTCCACATTGATGACATCGAAGTTCCACAAATCGACTGGGAGCATTTTGCCAATGAAAACGTCTTGGTCCTCAATATTCCCAAGAAAGCAAAGTATTGCGATGACGACTTCACGAACACGGTCTTAGCCAGCCTTCTCGGATACAACCCAAGAGAGCAACAGCAAGCCGCAATTTCCAGCAAGAGAGGCTATGCTCAGACAGGATTAGAACAGAACCTGAGCACTGTCAATGAGCAAAGACGGAGGGCACACGACGAACAGGTACAGGCTCAGGCTTTACGTCAGCAGCAAGTTCGGCGTGAGTCCGAGAAGTTTCGCCAGGAACAACTTTCAAATCAAAGAAGAATCCAGGAAGCTTTGAGGGCAAGCCAAGAGGCTCAGAAAGCAGAGGCAGCCAAGGAAGCCGAGGAGGCTAGGAAAGCCGAGGAGGCCAGAAAAGCCGAGGAGGCCAGAAAAGCCGAGGAGGCCAGAAAAGCCGAGGAGGCCAGAAAAGCCCAGGAGGCCAGAGAAGCCCAGGAGGCCAGAGAAGCCCAGAAAGCTCAGGAACAAGCTAGAATCGCACAGGAAGCCGAAAGAATGGCTTTTATTGTTGAAGAGGAGCGCAAGCTCAACCAGATCCGTGAGCAGAAGATGGCCGAAATCAAGGCTGAGGAGGAAAGGGTTGCCGCTCTTAAAAAGCAAGCCCATGCCGACAAGGAAGCACGCCACGCTGAACGTGTCGAACAAGAAAAGCAAAAGCGCAAAGAGGCTGTGAGGCAACGCAAGGCTAAATCCAAAGCTCAGGCCAAGGATAAGTCTAAAGCTCAAGCCAAGGATGAGTCTGAGGCTCAAGCCAAGGATAATTTCGAAAAAACCTCTTCCAACCAGCCCAAAGGACCCTCGAACGAGGAAATCCTCGCACAATTCCTCCAAGGTGTCATAATTCCTCAATTGAGTCTTCGTGAAGTTGTCGGCGCCAACCAACAGAAGGATTCCAGCCTTTCATCTCAAAATGACACCTCAGCAAAACAACCTGCCGAGGCAGAATCGCAAGAGAATACTGAAGAGATTTCTGACACTGAGTCGGTCAATTCTGAGGCAAGCGTCGACGAGGATTCTGAATCCAATGACCTGCTCAAGAGGCACCCACTGATGGAAGAGATTGAAGACGAAGAGTTTGTCATGTTCAGAAAGAAGTTCGGAAACTAATAACCATAGCATTTATCCCTAATAAATTAATAACAAAACATCAGCTTAGTCAAAACCAGTGTAGAAGTTAATTGTACGGAGCATCACGTACTTGTACCATCCCATAAAAATTGAATGTAAGTGTACATTAGTTATGCCATTAAAAAAACACAATAATTAATTCGGTATTTTGAATGCCATTAAAGTAGAATTTTTTCAACCAAATTAATAGTCATTTATGCCAGGTATCAATGTTGCACGTCAGACGTATACCCGATTAACTCAATTGAGGACTAACAGACTTTTTTGGGTAGTTGATAGTATTAAATAATAAATTCGTGTCATCTCTCAATTACTACGAAATAGGGAGAAAAGCCATATTAGCAGCATTTAGGAGATTCACACTTATTGATAAGAGCCAAGAGTACTAGATTCTGGAATATAGACGAATAGCATTTCCCACAAACTCAAATTCATCGGCATGAAGATTTGCCTCTGGCAATGGTCACTAGCAGCGCCTAAGAGGTTTCGAGAGCACCTGGTTTTTGTGGCTTCATCTCCGGCTTCTCTTTCATTTTCTACTGACTTTTGCACAAAGTCCAAGAATTGAGTGATCTTGGGATATATATAGTTGTGCTTTTGGAACCTGCATAATGGTTTTGTACTTGTATTTCAGGGGTGTTTCAGAATCGAAACCATTCTGTGACAGCCACAAAAGCGAGGATATATAAGAGCCTGCTTCCTCGCAGTCTTTTGCAGCAGACAAACGATCGTCTGGACTGCATACAAAGGATGTCTAGATCTCGCGCGTAAGTCGGTGGCCATCTAGCCGCAACCAAAGCAGACATCTCATACGTCACCAGCTGCACAATTGCTCCGGAAACAATTGATAGCACATCGCCTTCTACATTACTAGTGGAAAAGAAAAGAGCCAAAAAGATAAGCTCGAAACAACGCCACCTCATAAATCCGAAACGTTAGCATCATAGAGGACTCAGACTAAATGTCGTCGATTGCAGTCTTAGGAGGAAACGGCTTTGTTGGCCGCAAAATTTGCGAGGTTGGTATTCGCTTGGGATGGTCGGTTACATCCCTTTCAAGATCCGGCAAGCCTCCCGCGGCCATCTCTCATGCTGACCATTCCTGGATTTCTCAGGTCAAGTGGGAGAAGGCAGATCTCTTTGATCCCAGTAGCTACGAGCAATCCATAGCAGGGAAAACCGCAGTTGTCCATTCAGTGGGCATTTTATTTGAGAATATGGATTACAAGACCAGCATCAACCTGAACTTTAGCTTTTTGAACGACATGCAAAAACTTGCCAACATCGCCAAGGGCTCGAATCCGATGGCAAGAGACTCGAAGACATCCTACGCCGCGATTCAGCGGGATCTGGCGGTTGTACTTGCCGACACATTCATCAAGGAAAACTCACCCAGACTGGAAGACGCTCCTAAGCCCGCATTTGTGTACATCTCGGCCGACAACAAACCACCTGTTGTCCCTGAAGGCTATCTCATTACGAAGAGGGAGGCAGAGTTCGAGCTTTCTTGCAAGAAGGACATGCGCACGATTGTGATGAGACCAGGATTCATGTACGATCCTAGCGAGCCCGCTTCTAACAACCGGAAGTTGTTAAGCACATTTGTGGGATTGGGCTATGACGTCAAGAATGCGGTCTTTGCCGACAAATTCAAAATCTTGAACGATTTGGTCAGGCCACCTGTATCTACCGAGAAGGTTGCCTTGAAGGTCTACGAAAAACTTGCTGATCCTAGCTTTGCGGGAGTCGTGGGCTTAGAAGAGATTGTGAAATCTTAAGACTCAAAGACGACTCGAGACACCCTAAGATCGACACAACGCCTAGAAGTGAGTATAATTTGTTGCTGGAATGAAATTTAATTCCTCCACGGTGGAGCTTTCAGGTGATTTTCTATGGCGAAGCTTTCAAGACATTTCCCAGGTGAAGCCTCAAGTGAATATCTGAGTGAAGTTCTTACGTGATTCGCTAATGGCGAAGCTTACAAGTGATACTATAAATTGATTATAATGTTAGTTTTGGCTAAATGGCCTAGGGGTTTCAGGCTCGCGTCTAAAGGTATCGAGGCTGTTTAGTGAATTGTCGCTTGCAGGCATCACAGCCGTGCATTAGACGCCGTAGTTGTATGTTGGAGCGTACATGGTCTTCTTTCTCAACAAGTACTTTCTTACCTCGTCGCCAATGAATACTGTGCTGGTGATGCACAATAGATTAAAAATGTCCCGCAATGATAATGCCTCCGTCTGGAAGATGGACTGGAAGAACGGGATGTATATTGCGCAAAACTGCCCGATCAAAGAGCCGGCCACCGCAAAATTGAACATCTTGTTTGTGAGGCCCAATTCGAAGATGGATTTGGAGTAGTGGCGGCAGGCCAAGGCATTGAACATGTCGTAGAAAACGAAGCACGTGAAGGTCATGGTGGTGTCTCTGGCGGTGACTTCCTTGTCTTGCATCTCACGGATGAAGATATACAAGGTGCCCACGATGATCATGAAGGCGCTTTGCAAGACGCGCTTGATGACATTTTGGGTCAAAATCTTGTCGTTTCTCTTCCTGGGCGGCTTGTTCATGACCTCGTGGTCCACCGGCTCCACGCCCAAGGACTGGGCCGGAGGACCGTCCATCAAGATGTTGATCCATAGGATTTGCATGGCATTCAAAGGGTTGGGCAAGCCGAAGAACGTGGCCATGGCAATCAAGGACAAAGCAGCAATGGACGTGGATAACTGGAACGTGATGAAGTTTTGGATGTTGTAGAAGATGCCTTTCCCCTCCTCGATGGCGTTCAAGATGGTGGAAAAGTCATCGTCGGTGAGCACCATGTCAGCGGCCTCTTTGGCCACATCCGTGCCGTTCTTACCCATAGCAATCCCAATGTCGGCAAGCTTGAGGGCCGGCGCGTCGTTGACACCGTCACCCGTCATCGCGACAATGTCGCCTCTTCTCTGCAAAGCCTTGACAATCATCACCTTGTGCTCGGGGGTCGTGCGCGCAAACACCGACACATTGTGGATAGCACGGCTCAAGGACTCCTCGTTCAACTTGTCCAACTGGTCGCCCGTCATGATGGAGCCCTCTGCGGCCATGGGAATGCCAATCTGCTTTGCGATGTTTGCAGCCGTGGAGGACGAGTCACCGGTGATCATGATGACGTGGACGCCACCCTTCATGAGCATGGAAACGGCATGGGCCACGTTGGGGCGGGGAGGGTCTTTCATGCCGATCAAGCCGCAGAAAACCAAGTCCGCTGGAAGCTCGTTCTCATGCAAGGCGCTGTTGTTGTGGGCAAACGCCAAGACACGCAAGCCCTCGGAGGCAAGCGCCACGGAGTTTTCGTGGATCTTGTCGCGGATCGCGTCGGTCAAAGGCCGGGTCTGGCCAGCATCGTCGATGTAACGCGTGCAAAGGCGCAACACGGCCTCGGTGCCACCCTTGACCAAGGTCTCGCAGCGATTGACGTCTCCGCCGTGCACACAGACAGCCATGTACTTGCGCTCGGAGGAAAAGGGCAACTCGCAGGCACGCAGCTTGGTGCCGCGGGCGTCGTCGAGGCCAAAGTGGGGCAAGCACTCCATCAAGGCAATGTCGGAGGCATTGCCCACGTACTTCTCGTTCTCGCGAGAAAAGCGGGCGTTGTTGCAGATGGTGCCGATCTCCAAGACCTTGGCCATGGTCTGGGTGAGGGCGCCGTGCAAGGTGTTGTCGCTGAGCTTGTCGACGGTCAAAAAGGGACTGTGGAAGGAGCCGGAGCTCTTGAAGTCAAAAGTCCAGACCTTGGTGACGGTCATGTGGTTCTGGGTCAAGGTGCCGGTCTTGTCGGAGCAGATGACGTTGACGCTGCCCAAGGTCTCGACGCTGGGCAAGCGGCGCACAATGGCCTTGCGCTTGGCCATGCGCAACACGCCGAGCGCCAAGGTGACGGTGACAATGATGGGCAAGCCCTCGGGAATGGCGGCCACGGCCAAGGAAACCAGGATCTGGAACATGTCCAACCACAGGCGGCCCTGGAAAATGCCCAACAAGCAAATGACGCCAATGACAATGAAGCTGAAGATGGAGAGGTCCTTGCCCAACTTGTCCATGGCCTGCTGCAAGGGCGTCTTGGGCTTCTCGATCTCGGACATCATCTCAAAGACGGCGCCAAACTCGGTCTGGCCGCCGGTGGCCACCACCACGCCGGAGCCATGGCCGTCACGCACCAACGTGCCCATGAACGCGATGGACGTGCGCTCGGTCACGGCAATGTCGCGGGGCGAGTCGGCCACGGCCGCCACGGCCAGGGTGGACTTCTTGACGGGCCGGTTCTCGCCGGTCAAGTTGGACTCGTCGATGGCCAAGTGCACGGCATCGGTCAAGCGGATGTCGGCCGGGATGCGGTCGCCCTGCGTGAAGTACACCAAGTCGCCCGGCACCAAGCTGGACGCAAGCACGCTGGAGGTGTTGCCGTT
Organism: Metschnikowia orientalis; assembly: GCA_002893665.1. Lineage (NCBI taxonomy): Eukaryota > Fungi > Ascomycota > Pichiomycetes > Serinales > Metschnikowiaceae > Metschnikowia > Metschnikowia orientalis. The sequence goes on along the minus strand of NXGZ01000004.1, from coordinate 234,877 downwards.
GCGGGTGAGTTTGGCAACCGCCGGCACCAACTTGTTCAAGGCCTGCAAGCTCTGCTCCAGGCGGTACTCCTGGACAAACCCCACGGTGACCACGATGGTGATGGCCAAGGTGATGGACACGGCGTCGTCGACGTTGCCCATCCAGAAACTGATGACGGCGGAGCCAATCAAAAGGAGAATCAACGGGTCCAGGTAGAACGACGAGACGAACTTCTTCAAGAGCAGCTCGTCCTCGTCGCCCGCCAACTCGTTGTTGCCGTGGATCAGCCGCCGGTTGAGGATGTCTTGGTTGTTGGTGAGCCCGTGCACGGCGTCCGTCTGGAGCTCGCTGAGGGCGTCTTCCACCAGGAGCTGCGCAAAGCGCGTCGACGGCGTGGCCGGCCGGCTGTTGTGGAGCTTTTCGCCTAGGAAAAACGGGTTTTCGCTCATCCTGCGCTGGAGGGGTTGGGAAGAGGAGGGGGCGGAGTTTGCGGTTCGCGGTCTTGTTGTTGGAGTGTGCGCTGTGCGTTTCGGTGGTTTTTCCGTCGGCCGCGGGGCTGCCCGCGTGTATGCAGGCGGCGGTTGCAATGTCACTTTTTGAAAGATCAAATCCAAGTTCTGACCTTTAAGTTTTGACCTTTAAGTTTTGACCTTTAAGTTTTGACCCTTAAGTTCTGACCTTTAAGTTTTGACCCTTAATTTCTGACCTTTAAGTTTGACAAATTCAAGTTCTTGAAGAGTGAAATTCCTGACGGGTTCAAGTTTTGACAAACTTAAGTTCTTGGAAAGTGGAATTCCTGACGGGTTCAAGTCTTGACAATTTCAAGTTCTTGGAGAGTGTAATTCCTGACGGGTTCAAGTCTTGACAATTTCAAGTTCTTGAAAAGTGTAATTTCTGACGGGTTCAAGTTTTGACAAACTTAAGTTCTTGGAAAGTGTAATTCCTGACGGGTTCAAGTCTTGACAATTTCAAGTTCTTGACAATTACCTCTGGAAATACCAGGCCAGTTTTTGAAGCTTCAAGTCCCTCCGGTTTCGAGTTCTTGACGTTCAGTTCTTGATTCAGATTCCTTTTCAGGTTCGGGATCGTCTCTTTCTAGGTCTGGATTAATTGCCAGCTTTAAATCACTGCCAGGTTTGAATGCCATATGAACTTCCGGAGTAGCACCAAATTGAATTCCAGTTAAATTGAATATATCACCAGATTCATTTCCAGATTCTTTCAAAATTAATATCCAGAATCATCACCAAATTGATTTCCAGCTGAATCCGAATACATTACCAGATTCATTTCCAGATTCTTTCAAAATTAGTATCCAGATTTATCACCAGATTTTTCACCAGATTCACCAGATTCACCAGATTCACCAGATTCACCAGATTCACCAGATTCACCAGATTCACCAGATTCACCAGATTCACCAGACAGATCACCAGATCACGCGAAATTCCAAGTGAATACCCGAATTCTCACTTCTCACTTGCCGAAAATGCGGTTGACCTGCTTCAACACGCGGCCCGTGGCAAACCAAAAGGTCACGACAATCAAGGTCACGTTCATCACCACCAAGAGCATGGCACTGAACATGAAGCGCGGCGCAAAGATCTTCCACACCATAAGGTGGCGGCGGAAGTGCGCTGCAAACACGAAGTTAACCACACTCAAGAGCGTCTGGTAGGTGATCAAGGTGGTCATATTGGTGACGATCTGCAGGAGCACGGTGATGGGCTTGGGCGACGGGGGCAAGCGCCAGAGCGTGATCAAGGGCACGGCGATGCACACGAGCACCACGGAGCCAAACGTGTTCAAGAAGATGTTCACGTGCGTGAACGGGAACGTGATGGACTGTGTGGTCATGAAGCCGACCTCCCACTGGATCAGCGGGATGGTGGCCTGGTGGCCCGTGCTGAAAAAGTGCTGGTAGCCAAGCAACCCGAACATCACCGGGGCGATCAAGTTGCGCCGGAGCCCGAGCAAGTCGTAAAGCTCGAGGAGCGTCAAGAGCTGCACGAGGAGGATGCAGATGGAAAGCGCCCCCTTGGGCTTGGTCACGAGGAGCACGGCCACGGCCACGTTGAGCACGAGGAGAAAGTACGACGAGCCGTAGACGTTTCCGTAGCCCAAGATGACGGCCGACGGCTTGGCGCCGGGAGATTTTTCAACAGAACCAGAAACAGACTCAGAAACAGAACCAGGAACGGGAGCTTCAGAAACAGAAGTGGGAACAGAACCAGAAACGGGAGCTTCAGAAACAGACCCAGAAAGGGGAGCATCAGAAACAGAAGCGGGAACAGAACCCGAAACATCCAAGTCGTCGGTCTCGTCGTCGGCAATCTCGACCTTCAGCGACTCAATGGCGCTCTTCTGAGCGTCTTCCCGCAAACGCAGCAAGGTGTCGAGCCTGCTCTCGTGGAACTGGATCTTCACACACAAGGGCCCGCGGGACCAGCTGAAGTTGGCCAAGCCCAAAGCAACAAAGAGAACGAGGCGGGCGCAGGCCAACTTGAGCGAGCGCACGAGGGCCGGGCCCACGTAGCGGCGCACGAGCGGCAGCAAGGCGTCGTCGCTCTCGGCAAGCTCCAAGAGCCAGTAGACGGCGTTCACGAGCATGAGCGCGGTCAAGCCAAAGCCGATCCACAAGGGCGCCGCGGAGTGGTACGACGACAGGTTGCGGTAGAAGGCCTTGACGATGCGCGGGAGAAGCACGGCGGCCAAGAAGAGCAAGGCCACGCTGGCCCGCAGGGAGGCAAAGGTGGGCCGGCAGTAGGGCATCTGCTCCTCGCGGCACGAGTTGATGGTGGACACCACGCGGGAGAGGAGAAGGAAGGTCACGGAGTGCACGACGCCCAAGATCTTCTTGTCTTTGGGCACGGCGGCGGAGAGCGGCACGACGAGCAGGCCGTAGAGGGCGCAGAAGCCGAAGGAGGCGATGAAGAAGCCCACCAACTTGTCTTCCCAGACCACGTAGGAGTTGGAGGCAAAGATGAGCAGGTGCAAGGCAACAAACACCACGCTCAAAAGCGACCAGGAGTTGAGGTTCCAGAAGCAGAAGTCCCAGAGCTGGTGGCCCAACCAGAGCACGCTGAAGCGGTCCATGATGGGCGCCCAGAAGCCCACGGTGATGCCCAGCGCCACGCCCGCAAGAAGGCAGTTTTTGAGCGACACCGCGGCCGGCACCAACACCACGTACACGGACAAGCTGAGCACAAGGCCGAGCAAGGCCATGGCCACCACCAGCCCGATGAACTCAAACAGCATCGTCAGCACGCGCACGGACGGAATCGAGCGCAGGTACGTGGCCATCACCACAAACGAGCACATGAGCACGGCGATGCCGAGGCTGATGAGCACAAGGTCAAAGCGCGCCCAGAGCCCCTTGCACACGTCCAAGAAGCGCTGCTGGAACGCGTGGGCGGCCGCGTGGGCCTCCGCCGCCAGCGGCGGCGGCGCCTGCTCGTGCATGCGGCGGCGGAACGCGTTGTAGTCGGCGCCCAAGCCGGCGCCCGCCAACTCGGCGCTCTCGGCGTGGTAGCGCATCATCTGCAGCAACGTGGCGGCGGTGGCGGCTTTCAAGTCGGCGTCGGCGGCAAACGCCTCGGCGATCGGGAACCCGAGGTTGTTGAACGGGATCGGCAACCCCAAGAGCACCAGGAGCGTGGGCACCAAGTCGATCTGGTCCACGCGGCGGTAGCGGCGGCCCAAGTCGGCCGGGTCGTACGCCGCCGGCGGGAGCGGCCGCACAAACGCCCGCCGCAGGTACAAGAAGAGCGTGGCCTCAAGCTCGTCCGGGCTGTCGCCGCCGTGGTTGCCCGTGCGGTCCATGCCGTGGTCGCCCAAGACCACAAGGAGCGTGTCGTCGTCCAAAAGCAGCACGGCCTGCTCGATGGCGGCGTTGGTCTGGCGCAACTTGTGGCGCATGGCGTGGTGGTCCGGCCCGTAGCGGTGGCCCGCGTGGTCCACGCCCAAAAAGTGGCCCACGAGCACGTCCCAGCGCGGCGGCTGCTGCCGCATGAGCGGGAAAAGGTGCTGGCACACGCCGTTGTCCACGGTGTGCAAGTCCCACACGTTGAGCGAGTCGTAGGGGAAGCACAAGTCCGGCGCAAGGTAGTCGCCGAACAACGCGGCCCACGTGTCGTCGCCCACAAACGCCACCGTGCGGTTGTGCCGCAGGAGCTGGAGCACCCAGTTGTCCTCGGCGATCGCGTCGCCGTTGAAGTTGCTGCCGGCGTCGATGAACGTGGGCAACGTGCCGGTCGTCAAGCCCTTCAACCGCTGCAACGTGGTTGTCGGCGCGTCCGCCATGAACTTGAGGAGCACCCCCTGCTGTGGCTGCGTGTGCATGAGCTGCGAGAGGATCGGGAGGTTGTTGTGGTAGTTTTCGTTGTAGAGGGCGTGGTCTGGGTCCACGGGGACGGCAAAGTCGAAGCGGAGCGCGTCCACCACCAACACCACGGCCTTGGAGAACTTGGCCGGCGCGGCCGGCTGCTGCGAGATGTTGGGGAGCACCTGCCGCGAGAGAAGGAAGCCTTTGGTGAAGAAGTAGACTCCGATGAACTGGAGGAGGGCGAGGAACATCAACACGCCGATGTATCCGAAGAAGCTGACGCGGAGCTTCTGGTGTTTGAGGCGGCTGCGGGCCTGCTGTTGCTCTTTTAGCGTGCGGGCCATTGTGAAACAAGTGAAGGATGAAAAGATCAGATGAAAAGATCAGATGAAACAGAAAGATGAAACAGATCAGATGAAACAGACAGATGAAACAAATCAGATGAATCAGATGGAACAGATCAGATGAAACAGATCAGATGAAACAATTCAGATGAATCAGATTAACAGGTGTCAGATTAAACAGGTGTCAGATGAAACAGATCAGATGAAACAGACAGATGAAACAAATCAGATGAATCAGATGGAACAGATCAGATGAAACAGATCAGATGAAACAATTCAGATGAATCAGATTAACAGGTGTCAGATTAAACAGGTGTCAGATGAAACAGATCAGATGAAACAGACAGATGAAACAAATCAGATGAATCAGATGGAACAGATCAGATGAAACAGATCAGATGAAACAATTCAGATGAATCAGATTAACAGGAGTCAGATTAAACAGGTGTCAGATGAAACAGATCAGATGAAACAGACAGATGAAACAAATCAGATGAATCAGATGGAACAGATCAGATGAAACAGATCAGATGAAACAAATCAGATGAATCAGATGGAACAGATCAGATGAAACAGATCAGATGAAACAATTCAGATGAATCAGATTAAACAGGTGTCAGATTAAACAGGTGTCAGATGAAACAGATCAGATGGAACAGATCAGATGAAACAAATCAGATGAAACAGATCAGATGGAGCAGATCAGATGAAACAAATTAGATGAAACAAATCAGATGAATCAGATGAATCGAATGACAGATGAAAAAGATGAAACAGATCAGATGAATCAGATCAGATGAATCAGATGAATCAGATCAGATGAAATAGACGAAACAGCGAATCAGCAGTCAACAATGAGACTGAAATGCCAGCAATGAACGATGAGCGGTGAACGATGAAAGCGGCGAACGGCAGTAAATAAACAGAAACAGCAGGGAGAGCAGTGAGACCGTGAAAAAAATGGCCGGGTTTGATGAGGTGCCGGTGGGGGTACGTGGCTGCCGGGTTGTCCAGGTGTATGGGCCTGTGAATCCGCCTGCTGTGGTTGGCTGGGCTGACGTCTGTGTTGTGTATGTACTAGTGGTTGTTGGATCGGATGCATCTGTTGATGTTGGCGCGCGCCCATGCAGTCCGAGGACCCGAGGACCAGGATCAGGCTGGGACCAGAGGACCAGAGAACCAGGTGGGACCAGCGAACCAGGACCAGACTGGGACCAGAGAACCAGACAGGACCAGAGAACCAGATAGGACCAGAGAACCAGATAGGACCAAACTAAGAGGAGACAGACTCCATCGGGACGGCTCATGGCTGCAAGTGCAGTGATTAGCTGGTCTAAAGCACGCGGGCTGAATATGATCAAGTGAACAGTCATTAGTGTGGACCGGTCCTCAGAGTTGGTCAGGACCGAGCTGATCTCAGGTTGTCGTAGTCACAGTTGACATTTGATCAAAGTCGACCGTCAGAGTGACCAATTAGTCGACCGTCAGTAGAGTCGTCAGATTGACCAATTGGTGGTCAGTCAGAGTCGCCAGAATGGCCAACTAGTCGTCAGTCATTTAATTCGGAGTCATTGAATTCGGCAGAGACCAGGCCGGAGTTCAGACATCAGTTCTGGATTAAATCCGTCACTATCAGAGCCGGCCACTAGTCGCTCAGCACGAGTGCTGAGGTCTGCCTTGGCCAGAGACTGGTGTCAGCTCTTCATTCGAACGGACTCGGTCAGCTCTTCATTCGAACGGACTCGGTCAGCTGATCATTCCAACGGACTCGGTCAGCTCTTCATTCCAACGGACTCGGTCAGCTCTTCATTCCAACGGACTCGGTCAGCTCTTCATCCCAACGGACTCGGTCAGCTCTTCATTCCAACGGATTCGGCCATGTAAATCCACTCCTTGGCTGAAGCTTGTGGGATCCATCCTTCTGGATCCGCCCCACTTGCATTCAGCCGTGCTCTAATGAGCTCAGTCCATTTGGTTCAAAAAGTCGACCCCGAAAGAGTCGTCCATGCCGTTGTCGCCGTGGTCGTTGCCCCGCTCGCCGTCCATGTCCTGATCAAAGTTCATGAGCGCGTCCATCTCGTTCATGTCGTCGGGACCCGGCCCCGAATCCGCCAAGAACTTGTCGAGGTCGTCCATGTTCACGTCTAGATTGCCGAGCCCCTCCACATCCCCGCCGGCCTCCTTGCCGTCGAGCGCCGGCAGCTTGGGCGCCCCAATCAAGTGCTCGAAATCCTCGTACCCCGCGGGGCCCATCCCACTTTCCTGGAAAAGCGGATTGCCGTCGTCCAGGGCCCTCTGGCGCCCGCCCCCGCCACCGGCCTCCTCCTGGCGCCCGCCCCGCGGACCAGGCCCTTCCGGCGCCCCACCACCGTCCTTGCCAAACGCGTCCTTTCCAAACTCCACGCCCTCGTACTCGTTTTTGGGCCGGAGACTCTCTCGCGCATCGTACCCGGCCGGCGCCTCCTCCACACGCACGCCCGCATCAAGCTCCCCCACGGGAATCTTGCGCACAGTGTACTTGGCGTGGCTGGCCTCACTGCGCTTGTGGTATTTCTCGCCGTACCGCTGCTCCACCTCCCGGAGCGCCGCCTCGAGCCGCTCCAAGCCCTCGCCGCTCACAAAGTCAAACCGGTACTCGCCCTGGAGACGCGCCAACGTTTGGCTGGCCTCCTTCTGGAACTGCGTTTCCTCGGAAACAACCGGCGCCGCCGCCGGGCGGGCCTCGTCCGCGGCATTTTCCGCCGCTAGTGCCTGCGCCGCCTTGCGCATGGCCCGCAAGTCGCTGAAAATGAGCATTTCCGTGTTTGCCGCCGCCCCCACGGCCTTTTCAAGCGCTTCTTCGCTGAGCAAACTGTAGTCCTCCGGGGCGGCCGGAAACAGCCGGGGCGGGCGGATGCGGTCCGTGTGCACGAGCTTCAGCGCCACGTTTTCAAGCAACCGCTGGTTTTGGGCAAACCGCCGGATGCCCTCCATGCGGTAGTTGACGAGATCCGCCTCGTCGTGGAGTTGGATATTTTTCTCCTTGCGCTGCCGGAACATCGCCGCGGCGTCGGGCTCTCCGTGGCCAGGCACGTGCATCCCGGGCCCGCTGTTGCGCTTGGACCGTTTTCTCATGCCACTCATTGTTGTAAAAAGCCCGCACTAGCAGCCCCTGGCGGTGTTGAGCCGCACCGTGCGAAGGACGCGGGATGTTGGTGCGCGCGAGCGTCACGTGACACGCAATATGCAGGCACAGCAGCAGCGCTGCCCCAAAGGAAGAACCCGGACCAGGCCATGACTACACAGAAGAGGGTATTTCTGGTTAATAGGTCGAGACGCCCTTATGGTAAGAGAAAGACGCAGGAGTGGGCCCGTGCGCTCGAGATAACCGCGCGTACTGCATGATGCCAGCTAGAACTAGGGTGCATTCACTATATAAGGACTAAGATTCACTATATAGAGTCATAAGGATTAAGATTCACTATATAGAATCATAAGGATTAAGATTCACTATATAGAATCATAAGGACTAAGATTCACTATATAGAGTCACTTATAAGAATTAAGATTCACTATATAAAGTCACTCATAAGAATTAAGATTCACTATATAAAGTCACTCATAAGAATTAAAATTCACTATCTAAGATAATCCGTAAGGGATTCTTCAAGTCATACTTTAAAACTTATACCAGCTTATTCAACATTCACAGAATTAGTAATAGCAGTATTAACGTGACACGTTCATTCACTCGGAATCTTTTACTTACTATCTTAGTTTCTATTACGAGATCTTTCTCTATGCTCTGTTCAGCAAATGTTTTCCCATATCACCTAAGTTAGTAGTGGAAGTATGTTAACAAAATACTTGGAAGTATGTTAACAAAATACTTCCACTACAACGAATTAGCGCAATTTTCTTTCATACATGATTTTGACACTTTATAGGGTCTCCCGTAATTAGATGTACCCAAATATGTAATACCTATTTTCAGTTGCCTTTGTCTTACATTGTTTTTGTCTTACACCTCATAGAATCTAAAATAGCAATTCAATGGCATGTCATCTTATATGGTTATCCTCTTGTTGATCCCAAACACCATGAATATCATAGGTCATGTATCATCATCAAGATGAGTATCCAACTCTTTTAGCTTGAATCCTAAAAATAGTGGATTTAAAGGTTGTGTTTTATGGGCAGCAAATCATTTTTAACATGATGATTCTGATGATTCTGATTATGATCTGGACTATGATTATAACGAGCATAACAATATTTGTATCAATTTAATGAAAAATATATTTTAATCTAAATATTAAGTATAGTACTTATTATTCAGAAGATGTTATAAATAGACTAGATGAGGCTAATAGAATGTTTCAAATTTTTTGAAAAGATGAACCATACTAACTACACGCAATCAATGGATATTTAGTATTGAAAAAGGTACCAGGCGCAAATGACCACATTCTGCTTTGGAATCGGCATCTGTTTAGGAAAATTTCCATAAGATACACGAAGTATTTGTTTATTACATCCTTCCGATTACAACTATCCTTATTATTTTTAATGACTAACACTAATAGAATATATTTTTAATGTTACTAACACTAATAAATATGATTTGGATATAGAAAACAAATGTCACCACTCCAACCTTATAGTAATTAGAATTATCACTAGCAGATCTAAGGCCAGGTAGTAGAGGATTATACGTCTTAAAATATCACAAAGATAATAACTTAGAAAAAAAGGTATAATTGATTTCATATTTTTATGGAACCAAGAACAATGACATATACATATTTAATCAATAACTAGACATTGATTAAAAACTCCTAGACATTTAATCAAAAGCTAGACATTCAATCAAAAACTAGACATTTAATCGAAAGCTCATCTACATTTAATCAAAATCTAGACATTTAATCAAAAACTAGACATTTAATCAAAAAACTTAATCTAAAGGGAAAAACACAAAATCAACAAAAAACAAAGCCGCTGCTAACTAAGTACTTGTTGGGTGGAAACCACTTGCGTCATTATACTCAAGCTCACTTTGACTCCAATAAGAATACATAATAGTTTAATATACATTCTTTTAGCCGTAGCTTGATAGGCAAGGGCTATTTATAGTAAAAAGTCTATAAATAAGGTTGATTTAGGTTCCGCCGAAACCTATAATCAATAATAATTTTCAATATTTTAAGTTACAATAGATAAATGATTACGAGCAGTTAAACCAATACTTAAAGCTGATTTATTAAAGCAATATTAAGTCAAAATATTTTAAATAATTTGGTCATTATTTAGCAGGCCCAATAGATTGTGGTGGTCATTACCGTTAATTAATCCCAATTTAGATCAACCCAAAATTTTATAATCAATATGTTTAACTATACAATAAGTGACAAATTCTTTTAAATGGAACTGAAGCAATAAACTAATCACAGCTCATAGAAAAAACATGCAAATTAAACCAATTAACGACAATAGTATAACATCTTAGTCTTAATATATACATGAATGCCCATATAAGTTCTCTCTTAACTAGAGAACCTTCAAGATATAAATAGAAGCACATATCTCCAATATGATCCTTTATTCTAGTCTTTTTAAAATATGTATTAATTATTGTTTTACTAATATCTTCAAAGCCAATACCAGTATAATTAATAAACGTCCCATTAATAGCATGACGTCCTCCTTTATTTATGGTAAGTAAGTAAGAAAGAATTGGCAAGATGGGCGACTATCTCCTACCATTAGGTAATTGTGCTTATCTTTTAGTAATACGTGTATAACTATTAATAGAAGTAAAATAAATCATTCCTGGCTGATTATGTAGTCTACATCAAAACTTCAACCCAAGCAAGAGGGACCTTATTCAATATCCTATTAGATGGATGTTCAGTTTTGAAGACCATGCTGATTTATCATAGTATGTAAATGCTTGAAAGTTGAAGGTTGAGGTGAATATAGAATAGGTTCTTTATTTTTGAAGCGCTGTTCATCATCTAAAATATTATAAAGATTACCATCAAACTACAAACTGGCTTTACATAGTTCTGTGAGATTGAGTTAAATAAATGTGTGATCTTGAGGGGTTCAAGACAGAAATGGTAGATGTACTAAATACTTATGCATTTTAGACCGAAATGGCAGGTATAATAACTTCCCATGCTTTTTAGACCGAAATGGTTTATTGATCAATCTTTCACTTAGTTTGTAATTAAAAAAGAGCCTTTTAATATCGTACAATAAAAGATATTTTTATCGTATTTATTTGAAATATCTTCATCTACTTCAAGTCCATAGAACAAGTTTTCGAAAATAATTCTTCACTTATTGAATATTTCCTAATTTAAACTGTTCTTACAATTTTTAAAAGTCAATACATCTAATACAGTTCTTGCTTTACGAACTTTAATTCGCTTAAGCCGAAAAGAAGGTTTACGGATACCCGGACTAAAATCAGAAAAGAGGTGTTGGTGTCCTACTCTAGTCACTTGCTCATTCGATTTTAGATTGAACGCATGGTTAGTTGATTTTAAAAATCCACATAGTTCATTTAAATGTGTTAAAAAATTGGATAATGTTCAAACTAAAATTTGTATATAGCAACGTTTTCTCCACTTAACTCAGAAATGATCACAATTCCGTGTGAGATTTTTGTATTCTCTTGCTGCTAAATGCTATTCTTAGAGTGTTTCTGATATTAAAAAATACATCATGATTGAAATAATTTCCAAGTAATCTATTGAAGTTATTGTTTATTTTTCCATTTGTAAGTTTGATCCATGTAGGTATTTTAGACAGAAATGTAAGAAAACTTTCCATGCATTTCACAGAAATGGTAGATATAATAATCTTCCCGGATATTAATTCTTATATATCAACTATTTAGTAGAAAAATTTTGAAGCCTTGAACATAATGATGATATAGGTTGTAAAGATATGTTAGTGAAGAATACATAAAATGATGGGTGGCACTATGTGAATTTGAACTGTGTGTAGTTATAATAATAGAAATAAAGTAGTAATGTTATCAAAGATATGAAGTAGTTATGCTATCAAAAGAAATAAATAGAGACGTTACAAAAGAATTAAATAGAAATGTTATCAAAAAGTAGCAGCAGGTTAGAACCCTGTATGGTGAGTCCCGGGAGCATTATAGTATACCTGGTATAAAAAGTGGTCCGTCAATTTATAATACAGCATTTGTATGGTTGGCTCTCGAGAAATCGGTTCATATATAGCCAGAAAGAAATGGAGATATATAAGCGGAAATGCTCGGGGACCGTCAGATAAATACAAATACACTATGCTATTCATTTGCTAATACTGTCTCTTCTGCCCTTCTCTCCTCTTTCCTTCGGAAATCGGTTCTTCCACCGGTCTCGTCTGTGTCTTGACTTACAAGTCGAACCGGCCGTTCACAAACTCTTCGCTCTGGTCGTGGACGCCGTCAATCTCCATCTCATCGGCCTCGTCAATCTGCTCCTCAATCACCTCGTCATCCGGTGGAAGATTCGGGTTTCCTGGTATGAAGGACCCCGGTCCTTTGAATGCATTGTGCCGGTGAGACTTGCCGAGGTGGTCGTCCATAGTCGATGCATCAACATACGTGAACCCATGGAAGTTCGCCTGGATCCCGGGCGAAAGCGGAGTCGATCCCATGTCGATGTGCTTCTTGAGAACAGATGTCGACTCGTTGGTGAACTCGGGGTCGAAGTTCGACGTGTCGGTTTCCGAGGCCAAATGAGGCTTGAACGGCGGAGGAATGTTCTTGGATTTGAACAAGTCCCAGTCAATGTCTTGGAAGAATGCATGCTCGCGCAACTCCCTGGCATCATTCACCGCTCCCAATCTGTGTTTGGGGTTTCTGTTCAACAAGCCCTTGACAAACGACCGGCCCTCGGCTGAGAGCACCTCCTTGGGGAACCGCACCTTACCAAAGGCAATGTTCTTGTACATCTGCTGGGTGTTGTCGGCATAGAAGGGGGACCAGCCGCAACACATCTCAAAAATCAACACCCCCAAGGACCAGAAATCCACCATCTTCGTGTATCCGGTTTCATCGAGTAGAACCTCCGGTGCCAAGTACTCAGTGGTTCCGCAAAAGGTATTGGTTGTGCCATCGTCATTGAGGTTGGCTTTTGACAAGCCAAAGTCACACAACGAAATGTGTCCATTGGCATCCAACAAAATGTTTTCGGGCTTCAAGTCACGATAAACAATGTCGTTGTCGTGCAAGTGCTCCAACGCAAGCACCAATTCAGCAATGTAGAACTTGGCGCGGTCTTCCCCAAATCGGCCCTCTTTCTGTAAATGCCAAAACAATTCTCCACCTGACATGTAGTCAGTCACAAGGTACAAGTCAGTTGGTGTCTGGAAAGAGAACTTGAGTCCCACAATGAACGGCGAGGCTGCAGCAGAGGTCCGGACCAATATGTCTCGTTCGCCGATTGTGTGTGCAATTTCCTTCTTCTTCACAATAAGCTTCTTGGACAAGATTTTCATGGCGTAGATGCGCCCGTTGTCCTTTTTTCTGACCTGGTACACCTGGCCAAATGTGCCCTTACCCAAGAGCCTGAGCACCTCAAAGTCATCAGGGCCGTACAGTTGCTTAGAATCGTTAAAGGAGAATTCCCACTTGATTTGCAACGAGCCCGCAACTTGCTCACCAACGACACGCGGACACAAAGAGTACCAGTGGGCATCGACGGAGTTGCTGGGCGAGGACTTGTCAGTATCGGGAGATATTCTGACATGGCCCAAGAAAGCATCATCTTTCGCAGCATCGTAAACGGAGATCTCCAATTGGGACTTTGTGCCCACAACGTCGAAAACGGCCTCGTGGTTCCACAACGGATTGGAGTTTCCGCCCGGCAAATTAAGGTGCGAGGCCTGGCGCTGGTACAAGGCCGGGCGCTTGTCTTTGGGTTGCACGACGGGGAGTCCGCCCTTGGGCATGGGGGACCTGCCTAAAGAAGGAGTGGCGTTGTTGACGAACTCGGACGACTCGTAGGTGGAAACCACGTAGGGCTGGGAGTATTCGGAAACAAGCAAGTCACGGGCGCCAATGATGTTGACCTTCAATTTCCCGCGCGGTTGCGACGACTGGCCCGTGGTCTTGCCTTTCTCATCGGTGGTGATGATGACAGGCTGGGGCGCTGCAGATATGTCGGATAGAGGCGAGGACGAGAGGCCGGGGTCCTTGTTGTCCAGATGCTTGGGGTCCAGGATGTGGGGAGAGTCCGGCGCAATGCTGTGATCGGCGGAGTAGTTGGAGCAGTAGGGCTGCAAGTCGTTGTAGAACTTGGAGCCGGACTGGGCCGAGCCCAAAAACTGGTCTTGCCCTAGGGGCTTTGTGGTGGTGCCGTAGACCGAGGACTGGTCGGAAAGGGCGGTGGTTGGCGCGGAGGCCAAGCGCTTGGGTTTGGGCAAAAACTTGGCCGGGTCGGAGCCGGGGGCCGGTTTTTGCAAGGGCAAATCGCCCGCCGAAGAGTTGGCCAGGGCGGTGGCGCTCGAGGGCTCGCTGTCCTTTTTTGACCCAAGACCAAAGATGGACTTTGCAAATTCACTCATGGTCTATAAAGAATTGAAACAATAAATAAGGAAACGAGGGGACGGGCTATGAAACTGAGGGAAACCTTTAGTGGGGAAATGCACACGAGCCACAGAAAGACTGGGAGTTGGTGAAACACGAATGAAGGGGAGCAGAACAGCTTATCAACACAGCCTATTAATTCAGCGTCTGGAAAAGGTTCTTTAATTCAGCGGCTCAACAGGTATTATTTCAGCGGCTCAACAGGTATTAAGTTTAGCGGCTCAACAGGTATTAAGTTTGGCGGCTCGACAGGTCTGAAATTCGGCAAGGTTCTTGAAAAGCGTCTCGAAAGATTTCAAAAAAGCGGCTAGCTTATCGACAAAACTTGCCCAAAAACCAACGCAAACTAACGTTGGATCGAAAGCAGCCGAAACAGGGACGGCAGAAAGTAAGGATCCCAGCGGATAGCAGGGACCACGTTGTGGGAAGTAGGGACTGGTAGTTCCTGCGGAGGTGCAAGGGGGTCAGGGGACAAGGGCAAAAGGACCAGGCCCTAGAACAAGAGCTTGTTTCAGAAGTAGGGATCGACGCAGGGCAGAGCCTCAGAATGCTACTGGAAAACTAGAACGAGACGTGCTTGAAACAGGGGCTGCAACAGAAGAAGGGTGTTGGTTTTAGGGCGGGAAAAAAACATTAAACTATGAGCATTGAACGGGGTGAGCGTGCAGAGAACGCCCTGCGATGCGGGTGCAGATTTAAGGGAGGCAACGACGGTTTCAGGGGGCATGACGCAGGGGGCTGCAAGGTGGGGCGCCGGGCTGTAAAAACATATAAAGAGGGGGGTTCGCTGCAAGATTAGGGGCCGTTTTTGTGGCACTTGTGGCGGGGGCCCGGGCCAATTGCCTCGGGCTGGCTCTGCAAACAAACAGAGATTACGTCGGTCCGCGCCCGCGTGCAGGCCGGGAGATCAATCGCGTGGGCGGCTTTACAGCCGTTCTGGTGCCAGCACCTTGTGCTCCGCCGGCTTTCGTACCCGCCCTGGTCTCTTGTTACTTTGATTGATGGGACGCAAAAGGGCACTTCAGGTATACAAGCTCCAAGCTGTCCACTCTATCCAACTGCCCAGACTGCACAATCCCTAAGTGCCAAACCTGACCACCACTCGTTGTTGCTTTGCTACTGTGTTTTGCCGCTGAGCACCGCCCGACCACTCTGCTCTTCCCAACACAACCATCAGAAAGTGCAGAAGTGGTTCAAGCCGCTTGGTCGGACTTGGCCGGACTTAGCCGGACTCGCCGGAACGTGCTTTCAGCCAAGCCTTGCTGCTTCACGGAAAGCGATAGGCGGACGGCACGTGCAGCACGCACGTGCGGCTTGCGCTCGCGGACAAAAAAAACTTCATGGCCAGGCACATCCGCTATCAGCCGCCACGCCACACCACAATGAACGTCCTCAGAGGAGCTCTTTTCAAGCCGGCCGCCGTCGCTGCATTCACTCCAATGCGCTGGCTCGGAAGCAGCATGCCTCTTTCTGCGGAAAAATACTTCAAGATTACGAAGTACGCCAAGCCCATTGACCACACTCACTACTCGGCAGGCGACGAGCTTCCCCGCCACCGGTCGATCCCACAAAAGCCTCCACAGTACCCGGATTACAAGTATGAGACGATGTTTTTCAAGCGCCAGAATAGGGGCTTGTACGGGGGTTTGCAGCGCAAGCGCTCCAAGACCTGTTCCGAGTCCGGAAACAAGAACTTGCGCGTGCACTTGCCGAACATTGTCAAGAGCAAGCTCTGGTCCGAGACTCTTGGCAAAACCATATCCACCAGAGTGTCCACCCGGGTGCTCCGCACCATCACCAAAGAAGGCGGCTTGGATCGGTACTTGTTGAAGGACAAGCCTGCGCGTGAGAAAACAATGGGCTTGAAGGCTTGGAGATTGAAGTACGACATCATGAAAAAGCAGGAGATCAGCGAGCTCTCTACCGGAGAGGACCGCACGGTATACCACATCCTGAATCTGGGCAAGAAGATCACGGTTGGCCGCACCAAGCTCTTGAAGGCGCTCTATCCGCTTGTGTACCGGGATCTGTACGAGCCCATTGAATGGAATTCCTTCTTGAAGCACCACTCTGTCTTGAAGACTGAGGAATTGGTCCAAAAGTTGGAGGCCTACGATTACAACTTTGATGCCATTACCTGCCCATAAACACCCTGCTCCGCTGCTGCGCCCGCATCACTCAACAGACCCTGCTGATCTACTACGCTGCCCGTCGTGCTAAACCCCAAATTTCCCGCGTCTTCCGTGCTTCTGGCGTACTAGATCGGGAACTGCTGCCAGTATGGGCTTTCCCCCAGGACCATGGGTCCGAGTGTCTCTTGTATATAACCTTTGTCATGATTGCGGCCACGAGAATCGATCACGGCATCTTGCTATGGCGACCATGCTGATGAAGCATGGATGAAGCATGGGGCGTTCTCCGTATTGGTATTGGTGCCAAGCCAACTCGCATGCGGAGCTACGGCTAGCGAATTTCGGGCTCTGGTGGTCTACCCTCCCCATTCACTCAACGTGGCTCTGGGCTCCTGTGGGTCACCTGACCGTCTGCAGCTGCATTTACTGGACACCAGCAGTCTACCTCATCTGATCAGCCATGAATACGTCTCATCCCTCATGAACCCAAGTCATTTTAGAATTTCCAATAAACCTAATTCTTAAAAATTCGATGAACCCAAGTCATATTAGAATTTCCAATAAACCTAAGTCATAAGAATTCGATGAACCTAAGTCATAAAATTTGATTAACCCAAGTCATCTTAGATTTCCGATAAACCTAATTCATTTCAACATCGTACGCCTTATCTAGAATTGCAGCCCACAGTACGCTGCCCAGCGGGGATGTGTCTGGTGTACGGGTGTGTCGCCATTGTAGCCGCCTGCATACAGTGCACGTTTCCACGCCCGGCGTGCCCAGCTTGAGCAAGCAATCCACGGAACCGATTAAGCCCACTTTCTTTCTTCCCGGTTGCATTTAAATTGTATTTGGAAGGCGCCGGCTCAAAAACCAGAAAACTCGCCGTGCCCAAAAGCAGTCTTACACGTCACGTGCACGGCGCGCGGCTATATGCACACCAATACCCCACCAGTACACCTGCCGCTGCCTCCCCCGAAGGTGCGCGCATTGAAGAGTCACGTGTCGCGCGGCTCGTGCAGTCCCTCCTCACAGGCTCAGAAAAATTTTCCTTCTCGGTTCCATTCTCACCATCTTCTTAATACTATCATAGACAAAATGGCTAGAACTGGTATGTACAAACGAACATCGAAAGACTTGTTTTCAAGGGTTTGTTGAAACGTGGAGGTGTTTGAGAATGCGTGGGGAGCAATCAAGCATGAGCTTCCATACTTGTCTTGTGAGTCTTGCAGGCTTGAGTTGTTGAAGTCTTGAATCAACTCAGCCAGCGGTCCTTGTGGCAGTATATCCAAGGTGCACATGTTCGAAGATGACTGAAACATTGCTGAAACACCGCTGAAACATGACTGAAACATGACTGAAACATTGCTGAAACACTGCTGAAACATTGCTGAAACACTGCTGAAAAATTTGAGAGTACCCCAAGTCCGGAAACATCCCTTTCCGTCGTACCTCCACTTCAACCCTTCTGTATGCTCTCCATACTAACGTTCCAGGTATTGCTGTTGGTTTGAACAAGGGTCACAAAACCACCCAATCTCAAGTTGCTCCAAGACTCTCCCGCAAGAAGGGTGTTTTGGGCAAGAGAACTGCTTTCGTCAGAAGCATCGTCTCCGAGGTCTCTGGCTTGGCCCCATACGAAAGAAGATTGATCGAATTGATCAGAAATGCCGGTGAAAAGAGAGCCAAGAAGTTGGCCAAGAAGAGATTGGGTACCCACAAGAGAGCCTTGAGAAAGGTTGAGGAGATGACCCAGATCATTGCTGAGTCCAGAAGACACTAGGTGCTTCACCCCTTTTCATATAGTAATGTTAATACTGGTAACTTTTGTGTAAGAGGTTTTTGAGTGTAGTCTCAGCTGGCCAGCCAGTCGCCGGCGTGTCCTGCAGGCAGTCTTTTTTTCTACCTTTTCCCTTCCTTCATAATACCTGTAAGACCTACTTCAAGCCTACTCCACTTTACAACCCCAAGCCTTTGTATCCAAGGCTATCTTGTGTATTAGCCTTTTATTAGCCTGAATCATTAAGCCTGGCCGAACCCTTTTAGCCCGGCCAAACTCTTTTTACCTGGCCCAAGTCTTTATTAGCCTGGTTGAGGTCACTTCTGAATCGACTCAATCCACCATGTTTCACTTGGCATCTTCGTTGACCCGGGCCTTGGCCACACGTCCAGCGATGCCTTCGTTGCTTATCAAAACGCCGGCCATGACCGCTGCTCCATCGCTTTTTTTGTCTTCCATCAGACTGTTCAAGGTGAGAACATCGGTTAAGAAGTTTTGCCCTGACTGCTACATGGTCCGCAGAAAAGGCAGGGTGTATGTGTACTGCAAGTCTAACGGCAAGCACAAGCAGAGACAGGGCTGATGGTCAGTGGGTCGAGCCCTATTGGTCTGGGACGGTCCCTGTGGAGATGGTTCCTGTGGTCCCTGTGGTCCCTATGGAGAGGTCCCTATTGAGAGGTCCCTATTGAGAGGTCCCTATTGAGAGGTCCCTGTGGTCCCTGTCGAGAGGTCCCTGTGGTCCCTGTCGAGAGGTCCCTGTGGTCCCTGTCGAGAGGTCCCTGTGGTCCCTGTCGAGATGGTCCCTGACGGCCCTAGTGAGAGCTCCCACTGAGAAGTCCCTATTGGTCCTGTTCAGATGGTCCCTGATGGCCCTGTCGGAATGGGTCGAACGTGCCTTGTTCGGATGCTGACTAGCAAATTGTCCGCCATGATGAAAGATCAAGCTGGCGGAGATCATCCGGCCTGGTGCATGCTTGTATATATCACCTCCCTCAGTGCCTTACTGAACACAAAGAATAAACATCATTGTTCCACCGTACCTGCCCTGGCCCTGGCCGTGGGTTTCTAGCTTTTGCTTGGTGCCTCTGGCAGCAGGTTTCTAGATTTTGCTTGGTGCCTTTGGCAGCAGGTTTCTAGCTTTTGCTTGGTGCCTTTGGCAGCAGGTTTCTAGCTTTTGCTTGGTGCCTCTGGCAGCAGGTTTCGAGATTTTTCTTGGTGCCTCTGGCAGCAGGTTTCTAGCTTTTGCTTGGTGCCTCTGGCAGCAGGTTTCTAGCTTTTGCTTGGTGCCTCTGGCAGCAGGTTTCTGGCTTTTGCTTGGTGCCTCTGGCAGCAGGTTTCTGGCTAAAAGGAGACTCCCGGAAAATCAGATCTCTTCACACCCTCAAGCTTGGCCCCGGCCCAGATTCACCCGCATGGAGTGGCTGGACGACGTGCTCAGCACCAAGGCCTCGTGCCAGAGGCGGTTCAAGCGGGAGCTGATCTCCTCCCGCCTCTTCTCCCAATGCGGAGCAAACTCCGTCGAAAACGGCGCGTCCATACCGCCCACCGCCTTGGTCGGCAGCTTGCGGCCGTCCTTCTTCCGCACATCCACGCCTTGCGCCGACCGCTTGTCCAAGCGCACGAGCATCTCCGCCACCGGGTTGAGGTTGCGCCGCACGGTCATGTACTCGCGGTTCAAGCGCTCGAACTCGGTTCTCAACTGGATCGAGTTCTGGTGCCCCGTCTGGATTTGCTGGAACATCTGCGAGGGCTCGGGGCCGTTTCCGTGGCCGTTTCCATGGCCGAGGCCTGCCGCGGCCGCCCCGTGTCCGTTTCCGGCGCTGGAGCCCGAAATCGCCGGTCCGGCCCGCTGCTCCTGGAGGCTGCCGCCGTCGCGCAAGTTGCTCATGCTGCCGTTGTAGTTGTGGGCAAACATGAGCTTGTTCATGGACAAGTTGGAGAAGTTGCCGATGCCGTTGCTGTCCAAGTTGGCCGACAAGTCCATCAAGGAGTTCTCGCGCTGGAGCCAGAGCCGCTGCTGCGTGCGGGTCTCGATGTTGTGGCCCTGGCTGGAGCCTGCACCCACGAGGTAGTTCAGGAAGTTTTTGCTGTTGTTGTTGATGTTGGTGTTGTTGTTGTTGATGTTGTTGTTGATGTTGTTGTTGTTGTTGCTGTTGATGTTGTTGCCGCTGTTGTTGCTGTTGATGTTGCTGCTGTTGGTATTGTTGTTGATGTTGTTGATGTTGTTGCCGCTGTTGTTGCTGTTGATGTTGCTGCTGTTGGTATTGTTGTTGATGTTGTTGATGTTGTTGCCGCTGTTGTTGCTGTTGATGTTGTTGATGTTGTTGATGTTGCTGGGCACCCTCTGCGGCACGTTTCCCCGCCGCCCGCCGGTCTCGGGCCGCTGCTCCTTGAGGTTGGACAAGTATTGCGAGTCGTTGCGCTGTAAGTTGCTGAAGATGCTCTGGTGCGGCTGGTACGAGCCCACGGCGGGCTTGGCCGCCGAGTCCTTGCCGTAGCCCGAGGCCTTGTAGTCTGCTGGTGCATCTTTGGCGTCTTCCACGTTGCGGGTCATTCCCGTGGACTGAGACAAGATCAACGAGCCGCCGTACATGTTGCTGGGGGCCCCGAAGCCCGAGCCCTCTCCTTCATCTCCATCCCTTCGATCTTCTCCTTCATTTCCTTCATCTCCCTCCCTTCGATCTCCTCCCTCCTCTGCCTCTGCCTGGGCTCGATTCTCTGCCTGGGCTCGATTCTCTGCCTGGGCTCGATTCTCTGTTTGGGCTCTCTCGGCCGTCTGGGCCTCTGCTTGGGCCTGCTGCTTCTCCCGCTGGTACCGCTCCATCTCGCGGTCCAGGTCGTCGCTGTAGTCCTCGTAGTCGTCGCCGCCATCGTCGTTCAAGCGGAGAATCGCCCGCTCGCGCCGGTTGCTGGACTTGAGCCCCGCCCCCACGGCCGGCACCAAGCCCTTCAACGAGCCGCTGCTCTTGTTGGCCGAGCGGCTGGACTTGATCGACGCGTTCAGGTCGGACTTGGCCAAATTCGTCGACGACGCCGTGCGCCCGGAGTTGTTCAGCGTGGTTTTGCGGAGCCCCGCCAGCTCCCGCAGCACCGTCCGCGTGAGCGGCTGCAACCCGCCCATCCCCGGCCCGGCCCGGCCCGCAGACTGTCCCAGCACCGTTTTCGTCAACGGCTGGAGCGCGAGTTTGGTGTGCGACCGGTTGTTGCGTTTGATTGGCGGCCGGGCGCCTCGCACTATGGCGTCGCTGGATTTGGACCGGCCCAAGTTGGGTTTGGCCTGCGCCGTCACGCCGCTGCCGCTTCGAGTCGGCACTTTGGCGTGGGAATGCGATCGTCCGTGGAGGAGTTTGCGCGGTGGCGTTTTTTTGCTCATGTTGGCTTTGCTGGGTGTGCGGAGCAACCGCTCCTGTTTGTCGTGGGGTCGGTCTTTATCCTGAGACTCTGGTTCTTTTGGTTCTTTGAACTCTTTAGACTCTGTTTCTTTAGACTCTGGTTCTTTAGACTCTGGTTCTTTAGACTCTGGTTCTTTAGACTCTGGTTCTTTAGACTCTGGTTCTTTAGACTCTGTTTCTTTAGACTTTGTTTCTTTTGGTTCTTTGAACTCTTTAGACTCTGGTTCTTTAGACTCTGGTTCTTTAGACTCGGTTTCCTTGGACTCTTTGAATTCTGGTCCTTTGGACTCTTTGGATTCTGATTCTTTCAACTCTTTAGATTCTGCTTCTCCTGTTTCTTCACACTCTTTGCCTTTTGCCATGGTCCTGCCATCTTTGACAGCCCCGGTCTGCCTTTCAGTGGCGTCTGTTTCCGTCATGTCTAGACCCTCCTCGTAGTACCTGGATGACTCTGCCATCGCCTCAATACGTCCGTCTATCGCTTCTTTGTGTTTCGTATGGCTATGCCACGATTCTATCTATCCCAAGCGTGCACTTCTGGCTCCACTGGCTACTTGCTTGTTGCGTGCGTGGTGCTCCACGCTTATGCTTTCCGCCTGGTGCACGGGTCTGCGCGCCCGCCTACCCTGCCATCAAGCAATTCCTGCTGCTCTCGTCTTCTCTTCTCTCGTCTTCTCTTCTCTCGTCTTCTCTTCTCTCGTCTTTTCTTCTCTCGTCTTTTCTTCTCTCGTCTTCTCTTTTCTCGCCTTTTCTATTCTCGCCACTCGTCTCTCGCTTGGACTGCTCATTCCGGCACCCGGAACCTTGACTGCTGGCCCATACTGTAGATTCGCCGCAACGTCTTCTCAAAGCCGCCCGACGCCTTGAGCTCCATGTACTTTTCGTAAAGCAAGAGCGCCGTGGTCGCGTCCTCAATCGAATCATGGTTGTGCGTCTGCACCGCTTCCCCCAAAACCGTGTATGCCAAGTACTTCAAGCTGAGTCTTCTCTTGAGGTCCGGCAAGAAGTAGAAGTCGATCGTGTCCCGGATCTGGTGCCTTGGCACCTGGAGATTTATGCACCGGAAGTCCGTCTTGAGCCCGTGCCCCACAAAAACGCACCCCATGTTCAAAAGAAGCCAGAGCCGCCGGTACGCCGTCTGCAACGTCACAAGTGTTCTCGTGGACACCGCAGGATCCAAGTCTCCCTCCTCGATTCCTGAAAACGACGTCACATAATCGTATATCGGCTTGCAGTGTAGGATGTAGTCGTCGATAAATGGCACTCCGTGCCGAGGCCCGGCGTCGCCTCTCACGGCTGATATCCTGGCAAGCGACCGGAGCGTCGGTCTCTGCAAGTTTTTGATGCCTTTGTAATTGACCTCCACCACTTCGGGTCTCAAGGAAACAAACTCCGCGTCAATGGCAACGAGACTTCCCACCTGTGGTGCTTCTTCCCGCGTTAGAAGCTCGTACTCTTTCTTGTATCCCTGGCGTGTCCCGTACGCAAAGTGGTCTTTGTATAGGATACTGTCATTGAGCTGTTTGATCCTCTGGAATGTTTCATGCTCAAAGTATGAAAACTGCTGGTTTCTGGGATCTTCCACGTTGCCATACACAATCACCACGGGAGTTTTCCATGCCGGCGAAAGATCAAACACATCCTCCTGAGGAATGGGCATCACCAAAAAGTCGTTGAATAAAAGCCACTGCTCTCTTCCCGATGCCGGCGATTTCACTCGAACATACGACACCAAATTGTGCTGCCCCTTCAATGAGCGGGGCCCATGGCTAATCTCACACACATAGCCTTGTAGCTCATACTTTTCGGCTCTCTGGTTGAACTGGGTAATCACTGGCTTGAACGTGACCTTTTTGGTGTGGTTGCTGAACAAGGTGTAGAACTCGGGCAAAAGCCATTTCTTGTAGTTTCGGATCAAGTCAAAGTCTTGGTCGTCAAAAGCACAGTTGATCAGTAGAACCGGCCCTATCCGGGTGAGGTTCTGCTTCACTCTGAATTCATGTGGGGTTTGCGCCGTTGCCGGAATGGTTTTCTGCTGATTGAGCGAGTATTCGAGGTATGTGAGAATCGTGTTGTTTTTCTTGGCCAACTGGGTGTGGTAATGGCCGGGTCTGGAGCTGTTGGCCTTGTTCGGGTTGATGCTTTGAGGCGGAGAGATCAAATCCAAGGTGGCTTGGCTGCTGTGGCGTTTCTCGACCAACTCGCCAGTCTGGCTGTGGTAGAACTCTAGCTCGTAATGGCTGGCGGTCATATCTTGCACATTGACTCCAAACTGGCTGATGTAGTCGTTGACCACCGACTCCACGAGAAACTTGTTGAAGGTTATGGCCAAGTTCTGGAGGCTGGCCGCACTGAGCGACTTGCCGTCGTCCTCGTTTAGTAGGCCGTGGCTCTTTGCAATCTGGCTTTCGCTGAGGATAAGCGAGAAATTCGAGATGTTGACGTTCTTGGAACCTGCGTTGTGCATCATGTCAAAGAGGTAGGCCAACTCGTTCAAGATCGACGAGCCCTGCGGGTTGTTTCTCGAGTGGATGGTGTTCCTGTCGTTGGGGAGGTATTCGCTCAAGAGACTCTCTGTGATGGTGTTGTAGAAGATGGGCGTGAAGCGGTAGATCTGAAGCAAGGAGTTGGTGTACGAGTTGTCCAAATGGTTTTCGAGGCCCGCACAGGAACCACTGGATTTGTTGTAGTAGTCGAAATCGAAATCGTCGACGCCAAACCTCGAGTAGTGGATCTCTAGCTGCGTGTAGCATGTGGGGGGTCTGGAGGCGTTGAGCGACTTGTTTTGGAAGACCAGGTCCTCGCTGGAATCGTGCACCGGCTCCATCGGGCTGTGGTTGGCCGGCGGCTCGTCGTGGTCGTCGTCGTCATTGAACACGGCGTGGCTGGCCATCGAGGGCGAGTCCAAAAGCTCCTTCGCCACGGCTGCCGCCGGAGAGCTGCTCTGTTCGCTCAAGAACTTGGGAAGCAAGGTTTTGGTGTCCGCCGAGCCCTTGAGCTTGGTGTGCTTCTGGCGGGCGTTCACCCAGAGACTGTCGTACTTCTCGCAGAGGTAGCGGGGGCCGAGCTTCGCCAGGTCGTAGGGATACACGGTGAAGGCGTCGCCCGAGCGCCTGTTCCCGGGGAACTCCGCGGCGATGTCCGGCGGCACGCGGGTCGTTTCCTTGACAAACGTCAAGTCCTGCGGGAAGTTCGAGCACAAGTACTGCTTGTAGTAGGGCATGCCGACGGCGTTCAAGGGCATGGCGTCGTCTAGCGGGGTGGCGGAGGCCAGGGAGACGGGCACGTCGGTGACGTCGGGCAGATCCAAGCTGGCGGGAAAGTTGAGGAAGCTGTGGGCGCCCGCGGAGCCGTTCATCGACCAGAGGTGCAAGTTCTTCAAGCCGTCGCTGAAGCAGAGGTACTCGCCGTTCTCGCTGATGTCCAAGTTGGAGAGGTACGTCTGGGCCGGGTCCGCGGGCGGGCCGCAGAGGTCCGCCTGGTACAAGCGCGTGGCCAGCAGATCGTACATGTCAACAAACTGGATCTGGCCGGACGTGGACGCCACGGCCAAGATGTTGGGGAGCTTCAGGTGGAAGCGCACAAAGCTGGCGCCGGCAGCAAACGGAAGCGGCGGCAACGCCCGCATCATGCGCAAGTCGTAGAGATTGACCAACGGATCCACCATGTACTCCAACAGCGCGCCGGCAGGGGCCAGCATGTGCGGGCCCCGCTTCGTCCGGAGCGAGTACCCGCACGTGGCCACGTAGTTGCCCTTGACGTCCAAGTCGGAAAGAAGCCCGTTGTGGCCCGCAAACGACCCCACCGTCTGGTTCGACGCAGGATCAAAGATCTCCAACAGGCCCTTGTACTTGCCGAGCGCCAAGAGCTTGGACGAGTAGTTGATGAACGAGAGGTCGCCCGTGCAGTTGAACGGCGCGATCTGGTCCGGCCGGTTCATGTCGACCTTGAAGAGCGACTGGGCGCCTCCCACAATGACGTCGCTGGACGTGGCGTACGCCTGCGCCATGCACGTGAGGTTGCGGAACGCCGCCGCCTCGGGGCCCGTGACGCCCGCCTCCTGGACGCACGCGGACGAGAGCCCGCGCCGGCAGTTGAAGCTGATGGTGTTGTTCAGAAGCGAAAACATCCCGCGCTGGTGGTTCAAGAGCTGGATCACGGGCGTGCGCCGCCCGGCCGTCCGGAACTTGGTGTACCGGTAGAGCGGCACCTGCGCCGCCGCATTGCCGTACGCGGGCGTGTCTTGGGGGGCAAACGACGTGGTGAGCCCGTTGGAATCTCCACACCACACGAGATTGGAGCTGGTGTCGAACAGAAGCGCGGTGATCTGCGGCGCTTCGGCCGCGTGTCTCGGCAGGGGTCGTGCCGCAACGGTGGCGGGGATTCGGGACACCTGGGGGTTAGTAAAGCGGAAAAAGGTGGTGGTTTGCAGGGTGGGCAAGCAACGATGGTGTTGCTTGGGGCGGGGCGTTTTGGCGGCGGGCTTTTGGCGCCGCGGGGGGCGGGCCGCGTGCCTGCGTGTTTCACGCGTGTTTCAGCTGCTGCCGCTCGGCCCGTCGGTTTCTGGTACGTACTTCTTCCCAACCATCCATTGTTGTTTGAGTCTGGAACTGGAGGTTCTGGTGTGTGAGCGATATCGACGCGGCGTGCGCGGCTCAAATCCGTGGCTCCGCCACCCCGCCGCCACGGGCCTGCGGCGTTCGGGCCATGCCGTAATCTGAGGCCCATCCCAACCAGACCTTCGGCGGGCCGCCGCCGTGGGCTTGGGGCCGGGCGAGTGGTCACGTGACCCGTTCTCTATGTGCAGGCGCCACGGCTGCGCACGTGACTATGTGGTTCGGGCTGTCACGGGCAGTCGGCGGCGTCGGCGAAGAGTCGCTGGCCGATGCTTCCTTGGACCTTAATCAGCCCAGCACGCTCGAGCGGGCAGTATGCAGGTGCCGTCTGACCCGCCTTGGTGCCCCACCACCTAGGGCACGTGACCTGCGAGTTTATCCGGTCCGGAGCGGGCGCCTTCAAAGGTCTCTTCTCCGCCTGATACTGTCTTTTTGTTTCAAAGATGTTTCAGTTCCGTTTTAAAGTGACTCATCGTGTTTCAAAGTTGTTTCAGTCTCATTTCAAAGTGTCTCATCCTGTTTCAAAGTGTCTCATTTTCAAAGTTGTCCCATCTTCAAAGTTGTCTCACCTTGTCTCACCTTGTCTCGCTCGTGTCCCATCTAGTTTCAATTGTCTCACCTTTATCACACTATCTCACCTTTGTCTCACTCGTGTCTCACCTTTGTTTCACTCGTGCCTCACCTTTGTTTCAAATGTGTCCCCCTCTGTTTCAAAGCTGTCCATCTCGCCAGCATCCCCACGCCTCCCAATGCAGGGAAGCACCCGTTCCTGCACGTGCTTATCAGCAGCCGCGGTTCCTGACCAGCAAAGGCTAATCGCAAACGCGCGTCAACCTTAGTCATTCGCTTTGTTATTGCACCGCACTAGGAACTGCATGATTGCGAGATACACAATCTAATCACGTATTTTTTTTGCCTTGCCCCGAACTATTTATAGGCCCCTCCTCCCCACGAAACGCCCCGTGTTTCGACCGTTTTTTGCTTCTGTTTCGCTCACCTGGTAGCTTCTGTTTCTGCTTCTTTTTGCCTGTTTCTGCTGCTTTTAGCTTGCTTCCCCTTGCAATTGCTGTGGTTGACCAACTGACGTCTTTTGGTGACCAATTGCCCTTGGACGGTTGCCGTTTCACCCTTGAATTAAGCTGCTTTTTTGAGTCCTGGCTCGTTTGACTAGATCGGCTCAATTCACGAGATCGGCTCAATTTACTAGTTCCGCCGGTTTCCATTTTTTTTGCCTCCGATCGAAGACGACCCCTTCTTTGTTTTGGTGCTTTTAGCCAACCATTGCTGGCCTTTTTGTGAAACCCCTTTGTCTGTTTCATCTGGGCCTTCTTGCGCTCTGTGGACTGCAAACAAGAAACCCAAGCCTCGTCCGCCCCAGCGTTCCTGCAGCCAGAGGTCCCTTCAAGACTGCTCCGTCACCCCTGATCTCTCGGACCCGCCGTCAGCTCCACCCGGCCGCAATTGACCGCCTTTTCTGAATCAGTCCCGTCTGCCGCCAGTTCTGCCCCGGGTTTGTCCCACGTGTCGCCGCCCACGTGCCTAGTGCTGCGCCCACGTTCGCTTGTTTATATTCGGTGCGACTCCCGCCGTTTTTAGCAGCCATTTCCCGCCCTCTCGGCTCCGCTTTTTGCGCTGCCTCTACTTTGCGTTCGTTTCTTTTCGGTCCCCATCCAAATGTTCAAGTCTTTTCGGCTTCCTTGGCTGACTCAAAAGCTGTCAGCTCAGCTCACGGATGTTCCGACTTCATTCACCGTCGCCAACGACAAGGACAATCTGGTCTTGAGGTTCTCCATGAAGGACACTTCCTCGGATTTCGTGGATATCGACTACAAGAGACTATCGTATGCCGAGGTCGCCTCCTTGGCAAAACACAAGAGACAGTCCCCGGCTTTGGCCAGTACCTCTCAGAGACACCCACCCTGCTCCAGGACCGTACTCGGAACAAAGTTGGTCCATTCTGAGGAAGACATTCTTGACACGAGCACTTATGAGAGAATCAAAATTAATAATCACTCCATGAAAAAGAGGTTCAAGGATTCCGACAGGCAAAAGCATTGAGCTCCTAGCTTAATCTGACCGCCGGCCTTTCCTCGGTTTAAATGCCACATTACCAGCTGGATGGCATCCCATTAATTGAGTCCGGGGGTTCCGGAACTAGCTGAGAAATTAAAAAAAGAATGCAATTCATGTTTTATAATCAAGTCGAAAAAAAGAAACACAGAAATAATGCCTCCCAAGGATTCTATGTAGAGCCGAAGAAAAAAGAACCTCCGATACCGGGAGTCGAACCCGGGTTTGCTCGGTGAAAGCGAACCGTGATAGCCGTTACACTATATCGGAAATTTACAAAAAAAGTGATAAGTGGATATTTATATCTACTTTTTGCTTTTGTCTCTTTGTTCATGCGTCTTCACTGGTTCAGCATCGCATGTATTAAAGCACATTGCATAAAAGCACCTTGATAGTAGTGAGTCTCTTCATACTATCTCAGCAATGATCTATCAAATCTCAGTAATGACCTATCGCATCATCAGAATGACATATCACATCAGAATGAGAAATGTGTACACATGAGGTGTGTTTAGATCTGCAATGTAAGTTGAACGTTGGCCGATAGTCGATTCAACTCTACATGCACAAATTTTAATGCATGCAAAGATTTTGCGAAGATAACTCACGCTGTGTGATGCGCGCTATTACACGCTTTGGGACTTCAAAGGTGTTTTCTGATTCACGCGCCGCTGCAGCCTGTCTGAGTCGCATCCACTTTGCCCTTTTAGTCTTTCAATGGAAGGTTTTTAAACATTTTCTCAGAACATACGGAGTGGCAGCGGCGATGGATGGGGTATATAATAAACGCCCTGGGCTCCTTGTAAATGAATTCTGAATCAGAAAACTTCCAAGGACATTTTCGACACCAAACAAAGACATTAGCAACCCAATCCATCGCAATGAAATTTCTCGCCGGACTTCTTACTGCCGTTGCTTTCGTGGCAGCCGCGCCAACCACCAGTGTCGCAGACGCTCTGGCTACTGACTCCGTCCCATCTGAGGCCATTTTGGGAGAAGTCCAATTGTCCGATGAAGTCGTTGCCTTCTACCTGAACGAGACCTCGCAACTTGTTTTCCTTAACAACACCATTTTGGAACAAGCCAATGAGGAAACATCCTTGGGCAAAAGGGATGCCAAATGGCACTGGGTTCGTTTGAGACCTGGTCAGCCAATTTGGAAGAGAGATGCCGAGGCTGATGCTGACGCTAAATGGCACTGGGTTCGTTTGAGACCTGGTCAGCCAATTTGGAAGAGAGATGCCGAGGCTGATGCTGACGCTAAATGGCACTGGGTTCGTTTGAGACCTGGTCAACCAATTTGGTAGATTCTCAGAAGAAGGGTGCCCGAAGAATTGCCCAAATATGCCCTTTTCACATGGGATTCTATTTAGCAGCTCAATGAACAACCCTAATCCTGGCAAAAGTAGTTTCTAAAAGCCGGCGCCTGGCTTCGATTTGTTTCGGGAAAACTTCAGCTTCTTTCAAGACAAAAAGCCTAGACGGAATCCAACAATGTTTGATGCTCCTGCCGCCTATTTTCCTCCAGCGTCTTTGTATTTGAGGATGTTATCAGATAAAGAGAGAGTATTGGATGATTTCTCTGACCTTTTCTTTGTAGCAAAAGCTGCTACTGGTTCCAGGGACCTGAACAGAATTCGGGTTTCGCCATCTAAGTCAATGCATGTGGAGAATTAAATGATGGATTCTTCAAGTATAAGCTCCTTTTCTGTGTGTTTTTCTTAATGCTCTTGGCTTGTTGAGGAATTGAAATGAGCAGCAGGACAATCGGGTCTCTTTATGAACAAAGATTTCTCTCTTTTTCGAAACCTACTCTCCGGCATTTAGATTTGGCCACATATTAACAGAACTCAATGTTTTCTGCTTGTTCCATCAAAGAAAGAATGCACTGGCCTATGAATGCTGCAGGATCCCGACTTGGTGCAATTGTAAAAAAGGGAAGGCAAATGAGTGGAAACGCGGCATCTTTTATATTCGCACTGGCTGCAAAAAAGGAGTTGATGCAGGGGTATTGTGGAGGCACGGGTGCGGCAGGCCACAGACGACAAAATCCAAGGATTCTAATTGATGTACTAATCGGGCCGCCTCAGTTCTATTTCCGAAGAGATAAGGCACCAAGAGGTTATTTCGAACTGGCATGCTGCAATTCTTGGTGCTCAGGTAGCGCCAACGTGGGTGTACGGGTGTTTGCGCGATGCACCCAGTGAAAAAAGCGAAACAGCAGCGAGCTTGCAACAAGCCATCGGCGCCCCGCGGAAGCTGAAACGTGCCTGAAACAGCCCTCAAACACCATCTACATCCAGTGCCGCCCTTCTTGAAACACCCCTGAAACTGCGCTTACCTGCCGTCCAGATCGCGACTCCTTCTTAACAACACGTTTACAAACAACCCCTCAGCAACCCCTTCTTTACAACCCCTTCTTTACAACTCCGCCATGGAAAACCACCTTTTTGTCACAGAGGACGAGGAAATGTCCGACGTGCCCACAGGCTTCCAGACCGCCGACAGCAACAGTCCCAGTGTGGAGACTGCAGTCAGTGATGCCCAGGCCAGCAACCTGAAAGAAGCAACCCCTGAGGATGACGAGGATCCCATCATCAAAAGCATTCCTTTGATCCACGGGGAGCTCCCCAATCGGGGCACGCAGCTGCTCCACGTTCTCCAGTTTCCTGGAAGGTCACGGAAACACGGCTTTGGAAACAGCCAATTGAAAACCACCATGAAGCCCGAGAGCCGGGTGCTTGAGTTGAAAACCGCGATGGACACCGGCCGATTCTACGACGAGAACCGGGCCGAGGAGTTGGGTGTGCGGGTCGACTCGCTCAATCTCCAGGGTGTCTTGACTGGAACGGCGTCGGGCTTGTATGCGGCGAAAGTAGTGGATGACCAGGGCGGCGAGCGGATCGTGCTCACGCCGCTCGACAGCACGGCGCAGCTCCGGGCGCTGTTCAAGTACATTGACGATTTGGACTCTGCCCGCGTGGCGCAGTTGAAGCAGGACAATGCTCCCAGCGATGCGGCAAAGCTGGCCACGGTGCATGTGCTTCAGACGGCGTCCAAGGCCAGTCAGCAGATCAACACAGAGGGCCATTTGACCAGTGGTGGTGGCTCCTGTCTCAGACACATCAAGAAGTTTAACGAGGAGGCATGGCAGTCATTGAGCTGGCGCAACCACGACGACTCCTCGACTGCTGCATTGCTCAGCCTGATGCAGTCGGTGCCGCTGGAGCCCGTGCAAGCCAGCGCTCTGCTTGAGGAGTTTTTTTAACCCTGCTGAAGTACAGAGCGCTGCAATCGGTGCCTATTCGCTGGCATTTCCAACGATGTGACGCTCAGCGGGGCTTGCTTGAGGCAGCCTGATTTCGGCACCAGAATGACCTTGCGGACTAGTGTGGGCTGGACGGTGCAGTTGGTTACCTTTCAGCTCAGCTGTACGTCATAAAATGGCGTAGCCGGCGGAGGCCCTGTTAATTCCATGAAGACCAGGCCCCTCATAGAGATGGAATCTCGGCCCAAGTGTGTGGTGTCTTAAATTTATACCTACAGGAGCCAATCTTCGAGTGGTGTTGACACTGTAATGCACCGAGTGCATCACTTGAGTCCATCACTTGATCACTTGAGTGCATCATTGTCTCGAGTACATCACTTGAGTGCACCGCCATGCTTAACGCACAGGTATGGAATCGGAGTCGAGAAATTCCGGCATTAGACAATCCAATTAGACAGACGGATTACGGTGCTTAGGTAAAAACATTTATAACGGACCTTGTGAACGCTATAGCTTTTGCGTTCACGTTTACGACTTCAGTCTTTGGAAGACATCCCGAACTTTATAGTGGCTTCCGGGCCAATATCTTAAGACTCATACGTCGTACATCCGCTTTATTCACATCTGAGCCTGTTTTCAGAAGCATCGATAGCTCTACGTTTTTTTATTATTTTATGTGGACTTAGTGCATTTCATTCAGCCTTCAAGCCAATTTTAATTGTATTGTAAAAAGACATATTTCTGAATCAAGTCAATTTATGTGTATTGTGGAAAGACGTATTAGATTCAAGCCAATTCGCAACCAAACCGAAATAATGACAGAAGTCGGAAGATAGCAAAGTGCAGGTTGAAAACAAGCAGTTTCGCAACAAACCTCAGTAGACTGAAATCCAAAAGCAGCGCCAAAAACCCAAATCAAGTAAAGAGAGCGGAAAAACTTGATCATGTTAAATGAAATACTAGAAATGGAAAATGCAACTAAAATTTCTGAACTTACCACGGGGTGTCGTCAAAAGCTCGCCCCATCACTCGAAAGCCCACCGAGCATTTCTGAGAGGCACGGGTGTAAGGTACCGGTCCTGAAGACAGTCAGCTTGTTCAGACTAATTAAGGGGAGTGAATAATAAGGATTTGGAGATGAGAAAAGGAAATGATAAGAGGAAGGCTTTCAAGTAGCATGTTTTAAAAAAAGGTCATGGGATGTTTCAAAAGACATGATTTGTGGGATGGTTCAGAAGACATGGTTTGTGGGATGTTTCAAAGAACATAATTTATGATGTTTCACGAAACATAGTTTATGACGTTTCAAAAAACATAGTTTATGATGTTTCACATAATGTATGATGTCTCACAAAACATAGTTTATGACGTTTCAGAAATAGTTTATGATGTTTCAGAAAACATAGTTTATAATGTTTCAGAACATCTCAGGATGTTTCAGAAATGTACCGAATAGTGCCAGCCCCCTGCTCAATCATGCACCTCTATCAATGTACACGATCCTTCCAAAAGTATATAAAGCACCGCATTTCTCACTCGATTCACCGGCAAAAAATGGCGATAAAGACAGGCCACCATGCAAAGGTGGCTGCGAAAAAAGCACGCGCGAAACACACCTGCTACAAGAAGCCTCAGCATACACACCAACGCAGAGAGGTCAAAATGACATGGCAAGCGAACAAGAAAAGGGGCAAGGAGGACAATGAGGACAATGGACGGGGTGAATGGGCGGTGGCAGGGGCAGGGGGTGGGTCCGCACGTGACGCGCCTACGCGGTGTGTGCAGGACGCTGGGCCCGCAGCCGGGCCACGCAAAAAGCACCTCATCGCAGCCGCCTGCCAGGCACCTCAAAACCCCACAAAGCCATGGACGACGACTTACTCCTCAACTTTGCAGCACCCGACCCGTCGATCAAGCCGCAGCAACCCGTGGCCAAAGTCTCAGGGTCCTGGAGAGAGCGTCGCGACCATAAGCTCAAAGCCCAGGGCCGGGAGCGTCCGTCAGGCTCTGGTGTTAATAGCATCCAGGTCAAGGCAGTCGGCGAGAGATTCGGCAGGCCACGAAACAACCCCGCAACGGGAGCCACAGCAGGCCCCACCAGGCTGCAGCCCGACGGACCGCAGCTTCGTGGCTTGGACAAGATGCAAGCCAAGGCCCAGCGCATGATGAACGAGGTCTCCGGGCCCAGACCCGGTAAGAAGGCCAAAGGCGACTCAGGTAGGGCCCCGAAGAAGGGCGCAGAAGCGGGCGAGTCTGGAAGTGCCAAAGGGTTCAAAGCCAATGGAGCCGATGCAGAGATCGGTGACGATGACCTTGCAACCACCAGAGACCCCAAAAAGGCTGCGTCGGGATTCGCCGAGTCTTCAGGCGACCGTGGTGGTGTCAACAACTCCTACGTATCGTCTCTTTTCACACACCGCTCGCAGGCAACATTGGCCAAGAGTTCAGGACTGACCGTGACACACCTGCCGTCCAATGCCCCGCTAAGCGACGACTCGTCCTTCCAGGATTTGGGCCTTGCACCCAAATTGGCACAGCACTTGACGTCAGCCATGCGCTTCACTGCTCCCACAAAGGTGCAGCGTGCAGTGGCGCCGGAGGTGATCCAAACCGACCATGATATTTTTGTCAAGGCCCAGACCGGGTCGGGGAAAACCTTGGCGTTCTGCTTGCCTGTGCTCAGTCGCTTGATGTCAGAGAAACTTGACCGTACCAGCGGGCTTTTCGCCCTCATCTTGACCCCTACCCGAGAATTGGCATCTCAAATACACTCCGTGTTGGAGTCCCTCCTACGGTGCCATCACCTGCTAGTGCCGGGCATAGTGGTGGGTGGAGAAAAGAAAAAGTCCGAGAAGGCTCGGATCAGAAAGGGAGTGAACATTCTAGTGGCCACTCCGGGCCGTTTGGCCGACCACTTGCAGAACACCGAGTCTTTGGATATTTCTCAGGTCCGTTGGTTGATCATGGACGAGGGCGACCGCTTGGTCGACTTGGGCTTCCAGGAGACCATTTCCCAGATTACAGACTGCTTGGGCAAGCGTTGCCAGATCACACGCACACGATCCAGCCTTCCCAACTTGCCATCGCGCAGAGTCAGCATTCTCTGTTCTGCCACCATGCCCGACGACGTCAAGCAGTTCGGCAGCACTGTGTTGGAGAATCCCAAGATGATCTCGATCGATGGGCTGGCCGACTTGAGTCTCACCTCGGGCTCTGCTGCAAGTACAGCGCCGGATCAGTTGGTCCAGAATGTGCTTGTGGTGCCACCCAAGTTGCGCTTGGTCACCTTGGCCGCCAGCTTAAAGCTGGTAAACAAGAGCAGAGTGCATAGTGGCATCTCTAGAACGATGGTGTTTCTCTCATGTTCCGACTCCGTGGACTTCCACTACGACGTGTTCACCCGCGGTGGTAAGGTGGTGACCGCAAACGGCGAGGTGGAGCTGGAGGAGTCTGCATCGGAGGAATCGTCGGATTCAGAGGATGAACAAAAAACAAACAGCTTCGACCGCAAGAAACGTGGTCGCAAGGAGTTTCCGAAGAAAGAGCCCAACACCACACCTGCGTTCCGGGCGGTTTCCAAGTCAAACACAGAACCATGTGCTTCCACAGGTCCCGTGATCGACGACAATACCATAGTGTTCCGTTTGCACGGGTCATTAACGCAGCAGTTAAGAACACTGACGCTCCAGCAGTTCTGCAGCAACGAAGGCATCAACCAGGGCAAGCATTTGTTGCTTTTGTGCACGGACGTGGCGTCTCGTGGTTTGGATTTGCCCAACATCTCCAAGGTCGTGGAGTATGATCCACCGTTCTCTCTCGATGACCACTTGCATAGAATCGGCCGGTCGGCCAGAGTTGGAAACACTGGAGAGGCGGACTTGTATCTTTTGCCGGGCGAGGAAGAGGGCTACGTGGAGGGCAAGCTCCGGACAGTGCACCCCAAGAAAGAGAGCTTGCGGGTGTTGGACTACGAGGCGGTGCTCGAGAAAAGCTTTGCCGAGAGCGAGGAGGAGCCAAGCCGCAAGAAGAAAAGGCCGGACACCCGCAAAGAAGCACACATGAAGGAGGGCAAGTGGGACATCCACGCCACGACGTGGCATTTGGAGGTGGAGCGATGGCTCTTGGAGGACAGCCATGCCTTAGAGAAGGCGCTGAATGCCTTCATATCTCACATCCGGGCGTACGCTACGCATTTGTCTGCGGAGAAGATGTACTTCAACGTCAAGCTGTTGCATTTGGGACACTTGGCCAAGAGCTTTGGGTTGAGAGAAACACCCAAGAAGTTGGGCCGCAACAATGCTAGCATGGAGGCCGGGAAGAAGAAGGAGGACCCAAGAAAGAAGATGCTTCGGTTGGCGCGGTCCGCCGAGAAGGCCATGAGCAGCGAATTCAACTACTAGTTGGTACGACGCGCCAGAGACTGGATTACATTGACTATTCAAACGAAGATCACCGCTTTTTCCAACCCTTGATAAGCCCCAGTCTTCAAGCAAGCTAGAGTCAGCAATCCTCTGATGATTTCATTACACTTGAAGCACACGCTCAATGGATGACTATATCTCAGAGTCCTTGACCATCTGCCAAAGTTGGTGGTTCTCGCCCAACTGGTAGTGCAACGTGCGTTTCTGGTAATAGGCCGGGTCCATCTGGAGGTTGTCGATGATATCGTCGAGCAACACCGCCTTGCCAGCATTGAGCCCGTCACCCATACCAGGGTGCCCCACGTTCACCACATGCACATGGAAGTGGTAGTACGACGGCTGGTAGTGCACGAAAAAGCGCAACTGGTCAGCCTTGAGCCCGTACTTGGCTGCCACGATGGCCTGCACCGTCGGCTTGATGCCCTGGAGAAATGCCAAGTGGCTGCCCGTCAAGTCTCTCAAGCTGGCAATGTCCATGCACTTTGCGATAATGATCAAGTACAAGTTGGACTTCGACTTGCCGTCCCACTTCATGTCCGGGAGCAACACAAAGTCGTCGCTGTGATGAAGCACGCTTTCGCTCTCCTTGCCTTCAAAGAGGATGTTGTACACCCACTGGAGGCGGTTTCCCCGCTGGGTGTCGATGTACGGCTTGACCACCAGCTCATACAACTGAGGGCTTTCGTGTACCATGTGCATTTTCTGGGCCGAGTACTTGCGGATGTGTGCTTCCGAGGCCGGCCAGATCACGTTGACCTTGGCTGCAGACTGCAACTTGGCGTTGTACCAGAAGTAGACGTCATTGGAGTTGATTTGGACGAGGTCCTGGATGGTATGCACCAGGAATTCCGGACCGAAAACCGACTTTTCCACGCTGACAATCGCGGGACTGTCTTGGATCGTGCCAAGGACGACTATGGTCTTAGTCTGGGTGTTGTTGGCGAGGATCTGCGTGGGTTGAAACTGGCTTAAGTCCATTGTCACTGATGTTTTTTTCTTTTTTGGGCCCGCTTTTCTGCACGGCTTCGCACGCTGCATGCAAAGACGATGCTCCTCTATCATCTGTCTATTTTCTGCTTTTCAAGTTGGGGATCCTGGCTTTATAAAACTTCACATCATTTTAAATCACTTTAAATTACATTGTGATTTAGGTAATCATGTGGTTTCACCATGTGGCTTCAACAACTGGCTACGGGAGCCGACTTCAGTGGTCAGTATAAGCGGTCCTGCACTGAAATTGCTTGTAAAGACCACTACCGCCTATATAGACCACTGCCGTCTATAAAGACTACTAATATCAACAGAGACTAAGGAAAAGACGGCTTTATGGAATAGCAGCTGTAACGTAGGAGATTTGGCTTTTTCTGAGTTGGTATGGTAGGTTATCATTTTCCTTGTAACAAGATGATAACTTTTTATAAACGATATTTATGCAAGAAATACTTTCATGTTTAAAAACAATCATTTCGAAATATTCTTCACTTTTATCATTCAAACAAATTTTCACTGGGTTTGGCTCTGTTTCAAAAAAAGTAAGTTGTAATGTACCAAATGGGACTATTCAGCATGAATGGGTGTTTAGAAACGGTTTCTTTTCTATGACTCGAAGTAGATACAATATGGCTTCTACTTGGCCTTTTCAGAACCAAGTATATATTTGATTCTGGCTGCCATGAAAATCTACAATTATTACATATCTGCTGAAAGATAGTGATTACTTTCGATCATTCTTCATAAATTCTCAAACTCATATGAACCCCTTATCAGTGTTTACATCTGAAAATTAGAAAGTACATGCCTGCTTGAAAACAGGGTTGACCTTTTGATTTGCGGAACTATGGAGTAATAGAACTTAGAGTGTATACCGGAGTAGATTGGACTTTAAAAATCACCAAAATAGGATAATACTAGATTGTCAACTTCTAATTAATAAAACAAGATAAATGCTCAATCCTTCTATACAATGTTAGAGAAAGGTTTAACAATAGAGAGAAAGAGAAAAAGTAGTAGACTTCATCAGCATACGAATCTTAATCAGCAGAAGAATTAGAAAAAGAGAATGGAAAAGGGGAATATTAGTGAAGAAGAAATTCATAGAAAAGGCCTATGCATGACCTGGGGGTGACTTTCCAATAAGCGGTATAGTATAGGTTTCTCAAAAAAGGCTCCATTTTTACATATATTTATAAAGAAAAATGTGAATGGTGTAAAAACTTGAAATGAAAAGGTTACATTTCAACAAAGAAACTGGATTCGTGACTACTGAAATTTCTTTAAGGTATTTATACGCTATGCCTTTGATGATGCATAATTGTTTATCTTTGGGCGCCTCCAATTGCCACTATCATGAGAAAAGAGCTCTACTAAGGCAATACCAGAGGTTGATTGAAATTAGGTATATTCGAGATACTAGCCAGATGAGCCCAGGTTTTGTCCAGCCAATGAGGCTGTCGGTACACACTAAATTTCGGCATCTTTTGCCTGTAGTTGCGTGAACAGCAGACTTTCTAGCTGAATCCCAGATACATTCCAGCCCTTCCACATTAACTTCAACTTGTTACGCTTTCTTTTATTAATCGGGGTATTCTTTTCCCGAATCAGCTTCTGAGTCCTAGCTGTAACGACACCAACGATGCAAGAAGTATCCCTTACTTCGCGTAGGATGTGAGGAAGTACTTTTCAATCGTTCTTTTGAAACGGTTGCTCTTTTTGTTATTCTTGCTTTTGGACCGTGAGGTATCATTATCAGTGGATGTGCCTTTCCTGCTGACATCGTTGGAAAAATTATCACCCGTTTCAACATTCAAGACTTGGCCATTCGAGCTCCAACCTTGCATTGGTACGTCTGTACTGCCATTCGGGCTCAGGCCCATAACCGGAGATGCTTCATCTGATCCAGCCAGGTGATACTTGGACGCCATGGGCAGCAGTTGAGGAGTCTGTCTTGTTGCTTTGATGGACTCTCTTGGCGGGCCCGAAGGGCTTGCCGCTTGGAAATGTTCTCTGACCGGACTCGCTGGCTTCTTTCCTGGTGCTGGTTCTTCGACCGCTTCCACTGGATTTCTAAATTGAGTATGTTCCCTAGACGAAGGTGTTTCCCGTCTCGATTCTTCTTGACCCGTCATTTGAGCAGGTTCATGCATCAAACCCTCACCCTTCGATGGATTACCTGCACTGGAAATACCCAAGCCTGCAATTTCTGTATCTCTTTCAAATTCGCATGAGTTGTTGTCAATCACAAGAGCCTCACGAGGAGATCCTCCTTCGATTATTAAAACTTCGGCATTTTTCCTGGGACTGTGACGGTTCGGTGTCAGAATAGGAGGTGGAGAGCTCGTCACCTCCGCGCCCAGGGGTGCATCAACGAAAACTGAATTGACGGATCTGTTTGTGTCATCCACCGAGTCTATTGTGTTGTCCATATTCGCCTCAGGCTGCTCAGATATGACTCGTTTAGATTCTCCAGTAAGAATCTCAGGAATACCGCCACTTCCACTAACTATCGTAGCCGATGAGTAATCAGTATCTGCCGGATTCTTTGCTTGATATGCATTGAAGCTATCTGCGGCATTTTGAGAATCCTGGCTGGAAAGCATCGTTTTGTCAGGCATGGGATGCTTATTGCCGTCAACTGGGTCGTTAAAGTTCTGTACATTCTTGCCTTCATCTCTTTCAGATGCTTGCTGATCGAGGTTATCAAGTACAGGAATACTTGAGAATCTCTTGTCTGGATTCTCGTCGAAATGATCCGGAACATCCACGAATTCGTCTTTAGTCTCGGGACTAGTGTTATGACTAGCAATTGGCAAAACGCTCTCCTTCTCATTCAAACTGGTACCATGACTTGCAATTGGCAATATACTCCCCTTTTCATTCAAACTGGAAACCTGTGGCTCTTCAATGATCACATCTGATACCAGGTCTGAGCCTTGTGCGTTGCTTGCATTTGCGTCAATCCTGTTCTCAAGAGCATCATTTCGAGCGAGCACGTCAGAACCAGCCTTGCTGTCATACTCATTTTTCGCAAGATCATTATCATGTCCCATATTCACTTCATTTGGTGCCCCTGGGACAGAATGGTTTCTGGAAGATAGGGTAGAAGTACTTTGCATGCTTTCTTCGCTTGTACTATTTCTTCTTTTCTCCTTCTTGAAAATTGCAAACGGACTCTTCTTTTTCTTCTTCTCCTCCGCCAGCTTCTCCTTTTCTGCCGCTTTCAAGGACTGCTCACGCATTTTCTCCTCTTCTTTCAATCTCCTCTTTTCTTCCTTCAGCCGTTCTTTTCTAGTAGACAGACTTTTGTCCTCATTTCCGTTTCTCATAGAATGCATCTGGAAGTCCCTGTGGTGATTCTCATAGATATAATTGAAACTAACACCTGCAGCCTCAATTTTCAGTCTCTTTTCGTCTGATTTCATCTTCTTCTCCGACTTCTTTCGGGCGAATTCCTTGAGTGCTTCTGGTTTAGGAGTTTCAACTTCATGATCAAGAGATGGTACTTCTGAGACACGACGGCCATTGGAATCAGGGAGGCCCGCATTGGGTCCATAGACTTTCTCCATGGCGACTTGCATGGCCTGGTCGTAAAGACTCAAATTTGTTTGCTTCATCTTCTCTTTCTTCATCAACGCCTCGCTACCTATTTCTTTGTAGTTCAGCTGTGAATCATGAGGAATCGTCTCGACTGTTTCCAAGAACTTGATCGAATTAGTTCCCGAGGTCACCGATGCATTCCCTTTGTTTTTGGTGATGTGAGGTGATGGGCCCAAGGCGTGAGATTGATTCTCGTGCACTTCTTGGTTATTATAGCCTTCCAGCTTATGTGGTGAGGTTGGAGATTGAGAAGCCCTAAAAGCTGCGACTGAGTTGGTCTTCAATATCGACTTGAGTCTGCGACCGGATTGATTGCTGGTCATCGAGCTCGTTCGATCAGTCATATTAGGTGAAAGGCTCGTTATTTTTGCCGGAGATTCGAGTGATGGATAAGACCTGTCCTCCATATTCAAACGAGGCGGAGAGTTATTGGACAATGGATTATTTCGATGGCTCGTGGGGCCTCT
Organism: Metschnikowia orientalis; assembly: GCA_002893665.1. Classification (NCBI taxonomy): domain Eukaryota; kingdom Fungi; phylum Ascomycota; class Pichiomycetes; order Serinales; family Metschnikowiaceae; genus Metschnikowia; species Metschnikowia orientalis. The sequence goes on along the minus strand of NXGZ01000004.1, from coordinate 193,900 downwards.
TGTTTGTGATGCGTTTTGGTGAGCGGTGTCCCCCTCGAGATAAGTGTAATCGAAATCTGAAAGATCCTCCTCTATCTTGTTGAGGTTGTAATTGGATGGCTGAGGTCCGGAAGCAGAGCCTTTAAGAGAATTGGTTCGAGAGCCCAGACGAGACACATTTGTTGTTTTAGTTTCGATGATGTTGGAGCCGTCTGGAAGTGTTCTTATGGTTTCGGTTGTGATTGACTTCGTGCGGCCGGCGGCATCAACCACTTTGGTGGTTCTGGTGGTGATGACAACATCCTCATTGCCGTTGTCGTCAAAGTCAGCGAACTCGTTTTCGGCCTCCTCCGGGAACTCTGATAAGCGAGGACCCGGACTGGACCGTCTTGGAGCCAGCCGGATCGAGCCGGTCATAGAATTTGTCCTCGAAGTCGGGCGAGGGGTCGAGCGTAAGCTGTAGGATCTCTGACCCGATTGGGCTCTCCCGGGAGTTGGCGTCAGTTGTCCAGGCCCGGCAACATAAGATGGCTTCGGCGTGTAGGTATAGGACTGCATGGAGTTGGACCTGTTGTAATTGCTCAAAGAGCTGGAGCGGTAGGTAGGGCGACTGGTAGACGGCTGTCTAGTAGGTTGCAGAGTTGGTTTTGAGTGCATCTGGAGGGCAGCTAAGGCGGCCTGGCTTGCATTGCTGAGGGATTGAGCACGCTGCACGGGCGCTGCCAGGGCTTGATGTCGATTGTACTCATCGTTGTATTTGGCAAAGCCGTTGTAGCTTGTTTTCTGAGGTTAGTAAAAGGCACGAGGACAAAGCCCAGGTCACGCATCACAGGCGAGGAGGCGAGGAGAGCAGGACTAGAGTCAAGGTGAGCCGGTATTGAAACCAAGACTAGAGCACCGGGGACAAAGCCGAGGAGCAGAGGAGGTGAGGAAGTCGTGACCATGTGATTGTGAGCCAGCCGGAAGGTCGGCAGCAGCGAAGGGTCAGCGGAGACATACCTTTTTTGAAAAGAAATTGACCATTGCAGCTTTGAATATGGGAGGAATGGAGGATAAAAAGCACGAGAATGGGCGGGTCCAGAAAGTGAAGAGGCGAAGGGGGAATGCGGCGGTGACGGTAACAGCAAGGGAAGATGCGTGGAAGCGGAGCGAGCGTGCAGGACTTTGGGAACGGTCCACCACAGCACGGGGCAACTAGCAACCCGGAAGAAGCCGGCACGAGAACGAAGGAAAGTGCTGCAGATGGGGCCGGTGTTTCAAGCAGCCACAGTTGCTTTGTCAAAGAAGGAGCGGCCGGGCCCGGCTCTAAAGGACCGCCGTGCGGTACGGGCCCATGGCAGACGAGACTGTGGTCGGGCAATCCGAGGAGCCGGTCATGTGCGGCGTGGTATGTCACAGGGCACGCTGCAGGACCGAGAACAGTGGGCTCAAACGCCGGGTGGCGCGAGCGAACGGCCGCGGGGGCTTGTCTGCAGGCTCACATGTGGCTGCCAAATCCACCTCGTTTCCGCGAAAAGCCGCTATTTCGGGCACTTAGACCGTACTTTGGAGCGTTGTTTCCGATACTTTGCTGCCCTTATAAAGTGCTATATGCAAGGTGCTTCTTTCAATGTTCTGGGGTTGAGTTTACTAATCTCTCGTGACGGTCGTTTGGTGGAGTTTAGCGATTCCCTTGTCAACGACGATGGCGAGGGGTTAGTTCAATTGATGGTTAGTCAGATCTTTCAGTCAATCTTTGATGGTGAAGTCAATTTTTGCGGGTCACTTTAGTTTTGGATTTCGATTCTTTGAAGTATTAACCAATTTTTGAAGGATTAACCAATTTCTGAAGGATACTCCAATTTTAAGGGATACTCCAATTTAAAGGATAGTCCAATTCTAAGGATAGTCCAATTCTAAGGATAGTCCAATTTTAAGGCTAGTCTAATTTTGAGGATAGTTCAATTTTGAGGATAGCCCAATTTTGAAGATAGTCCAATTTCTTAAGGATAGTCCAGTTTCTTAAGGATAGTCCAATTTTTTGAGGGTACTCTAATCTTAAAGGAATAATCCAATTGCTCGAAAATAAGCCTCTTTTTTCAAGGCCTAATCCTATAACTAAAAAATAATTGTTTTTTTCAAGGATTCTTCAACTTTAAGGTATTCAAATTTAGGATAATCCAAATCTAAGGTAATGTCTTTGGAGGATATTCCAATTTATGATGCATATCAAAGTTTCTAAGGACACTCCAAATTTCAAAAAACTGCAATTCGAAGAATTACCAACTTTAAAGTATCCCAAGTCTAGGACTTATCAAATTTAGGGTAATGAAATTTCTGAAGGATACTCCATTTTCAAAGGGTCTTCCAAATTTTTAAAGATTCTCAAGATTTTTCGAATTTGATTCGTTTTTTGAAGGATGATTTATTCAGGCCCTTTGAAAGGCCATTATGTTAAACATCAGTCTGTCACCTTATCAGTGACTTGGAGCCATACAATTTGAATCACGGGAAAATCAAGGGGACGACTGCGAAATTAAGGGGCTCAGCTAAAAGAGGGTACCAGGCACGCAATTTCGAAAAGTCAGAAAACTGGAAGGTACCGGCTTCTATCTTTGGGCTTCTAGCCAACTCTGAACCGCTCGGGAATTTGACCCGACGGAATTAGCGTGGACCGAAGTTGAAACTGACACATGAGAAGCGCCGTGTTTTTCTTCTGCAGACAGCGCTTGACTAATATCCTGCATAGCTCCTCAGCCGCACCTCAGTCCAGCGTGCGCTTAGAAATGGGTCCCGAATCTGGGGTATATATATCCAGTCCCCAAGTCAGAATCGGGCATTTGCATTGCAATTTTCAGCACACGATATTGAGGTTGAGCAAAAAGCCAAAGCAACCTCTTGTTTTCTTCCTGGATTTTATCGCTGCTGACTCTATGTTATCTGCCGCCTTTAAGTCTCTTGGTCCACTTCTTTTGGGTATTTTGATCTACAAGCTCCTTGGCAGGCAAACTTCAATTATGCCAATCACGTCTAATCCGAGCGTTTCAACGGGCGTGTCCAGCGGTGCTGCGGAATATCCGGCCCCAGACCCGTTGCCCTCATACTTCGTGTCCCACGGAGGCCCTACCTTCATGTACAAGAACGATGACTTTGGAAATCTCGGGGCCTACAAGTGTCTCCGCGGCTTAGGGAAGAAAATCACGTCCGAGTTGAGGCCGGATTACATCATCATGGTCTCTGCGCATTGGCAGTCCTCGGGCTCCAAGGCCATCGAGATCGCCGTTCCTCCCGGCAGCCGCAACTCGGCAACAGACTTGAACGAAAACTCCCTCATTTACGATTTTTCCGGGTTTCCAGATTACATGTACCAGGAGCAGTTCCGGTCGCAGAACTCTCTCTTCGTTAGTCAACAAGTGCAGCAGCGTCTTGCTGCGCACGGGTTCTCCTCACGCTTGAAGGAAAGAGGCGTGGACCACGGCGTATGGGTGCCGTCTTCAGTGATGTTCGCCGCTGAGAAAACAGTCCCTCGCACTCTCTACGGGGCAGGGAAGCCAAAAGCAGCCGATGTGCTCGATCTCGAAATCCCTTTGGTGCAAGTGTCTCTCACCGGCCTTGAGCGTGACTTCGGCACCCACTTCAAGCTAGGCGAAGTGTTGAGAACTTTGAGAGAAACACCGTTGTGGGATCCGAAGCAAAACCGGCACCTAAGGGGCATGGTGATTTGTTCGGGAATGTCGGTACATAACCTCCGAGACTTGGGGGCGGCAATAGGCTCAGGCAAGAAGGCCATGCCGTATGCCAAGAAGTTCAACGAGGCCGTTGCCGAGGCCTTGAAGGAGAAGGATTTTTTGCAAGCTTTCGAGAATCTTCAGACTAGTCAAAATGCCTTGTTGAGACAAGCACACCCCACGTTGGAGCACTTTGTGCCGCTTGTGGTGGCAGGCGGAACTGTGCGAGATAGGAGTGTTGTTGAGTTGTACAACGACGAGCAGCTCAGTCTAGGCTGGGGTATTTACGAGTTCACAGAGTCCCAGGAGAAGGCAAGGTGAACGTGAGGGGTCGCCGAGGGTCCCATCAGCGAATGCCTTTTTCCAGGATAATCTGTGAGAGATGGGCCGTTGAAAGGGCTGACTCCCCAAAAATTTGGTGAGGTGTTACGGTCTTCTTGATGACCCCAAAATTGAGGTCCTCTTGACCACCGTGCACTTGCAGGCATTTTACGATGATGACAGAAAAGTCCGGGTGATAATTTATTGTCTATGCAGTTACTTCAAGAGGGACTTGACGGTCTTCTCGATGGAGCTCTCGTCCAAACCATCCAAGCTGTTTTTGACTTCTCTGCCTTTTTCAAATCTGGCGGTTATGCTTGGTTGGACGCCAAAGGATTCTCTGACCAACACAGGCATGGTGGAGTTGGCGGCCTTGATGTTGGAGTAGTTTTTGACCAAGAAGTTTCTCAAGGGAAGCGAGGCCGACCCCGTCTGGGACAAATGGAACCTGATCTCTTTGAGAGCCGAGGACACAACAAACTTGGAAGACATGGTAGTGTAGTTGCAGGAGAGTAATAAGATGGATTTGACTGGCTGAGGAAAAGCGCGCACACGTGAGCAGTCATGTGACCAGACCAACGCTCACGACGAGCGCCAGGGTAGTCTGCCCGGGGGTTTGTGCAGTACACCACCAGTACACCACAATCAACTGTTTATACCCTAGGCCATTGAAGATCCACAGACAGCACTAAGGTGGGGCCAAGGACCCGGCATATGGTTGTGGGTGTAGGTTGCATACAGGAATCATGTCCAAGGATTAGTGTGCCAAACTGAAGAGTAAGAAGCTAAAAAAGTAAGTCAAAAGAAGCCAAAAGAGTGAGTCAAAAGGGTAAGCCAAAAGAGTAAGCCAGAAGAGTAATCCAAAAGAGAAAGCTAAAAAAGTAAGTCAAAAGAAGTCAAAAGAGTAAGTCAAAAGAGTAAGTCAAAAGAGTAAGTCAAAAGAGTAAGTCAAAAGAGTAAGCCAAAAGAAACTAAAAGAAGCCAGAGGGTAAGCCAGGAACAAGACCAAAACCCGATGCACACACGTGGGCCGTTGCAACCGCTCGTATTTCCCAGAGCAAGCACAGCAGTATGCAAGCAGGCGGGATAGAAGAATATGGGCCGATTTGGCGCTTACAGTTGACAGGATCGGCAAGTGGCCGAGCAGTGGCACAGCAGCAACCTGTGCATGGCACTCAGGGTGCATAAGGCCGTTGGGGACGCCCAGCAGCAAAGATAAGAAGCCGCCAGAGCCATAGGAAACAGTGGGGCGGATCGGTAAACAAAGAAAGAAAACAGGGAGGCGGAGAAGGCCGTGCCGCGAGACTGACGGGGAGAAACAAGGCCAGACACGCGGAGACAGCAGAGCACATGACGCCATTGTACGCGGAAAAAATGGTGGGAAACAACAAGAGGAGCAGCAGGCCCATTCGCTTATGCGTAGGGTGCACGAGGATCTGGACGCATCGAGAGATGCACCACTTTGGGCGCGGGCCGGTGCGGACAGCGAGCCGGCAAAGTGCGGCGGAGCGCAGAGCAGGGCGTTGCACGGCAGCAATGGCGGCCAAACAGCAAGCGGCACCCCCATCCGGCTTAGCAGAAGGCCCGGGCAGCCGTCAGGCAAGCAGTGGGGAGAAATTGCGGGCGGCCCAGGGCAGGGCCACTATGACTTCCGAAACGGGCGGAGGAGTCAACAACCTGCATGGGGCGCGCGGCGCGCAGCACAGGTGCGTGGGAAGTGTTGATGGCGGCGCCCAAACAGGCAGGCGGCGGCGGCGCGGCGTCTTCAAAAGACCCTAATCGGGCAGGCCGCAGCAGCCATCTCAGCCAAAACAGCCCGATCTCATGCCCGGCGCCTGCGGCGCTGCATTGCCTGGGGCCAATTTCTTCGCTGCTTCCAGCGCTGCGCTCAGCAAACACCACCTACTCCAGTTCTTTCTTTCGCTCGTGTTTTCCGGTGTTAACCCATTGCAACCCGGCCGCCTTGCACGTCTTGCCCTCCGCAGCCTCCCCCGAGCCTGCCTCCCTCACGTGCGCCTCCCGAAGCCCATCTCCGGCCGGTTCTGCCGCCACAGCCTGCCATGAACCACATGTCGTGGGACCAGCTCGACGCCTTGAAGGCGCTCAGCTCCGACAACGACGTGCTTCTTGCGCCGGAAGACGAGGAGTTCTCGCAGTACTTCCACAAGAACTATGACAAGAGCTATGATAAGAGCTATGACAACATCAACAACAACATCAAGAGCTTTGACAACAACAACAACATCAAAAGCTTTGACAACAACAACATCAACAACAACATCAACAACATCAAGAGCTTCGACAAAAACTTCGACAGCATCTTCAACGAGGCTTTGGCTACCTTGCAGGACCTCGACGTGCCGTCCGGATACGGGCAGGCCAGCGGCCCAAACGGCGCATATGCCGAGCCAGCGGCCAGCTACAGCCCGGCGCCGTCGCCGTTCCGCCACAGCAAAAAACCCAGCGGCACCGCCATCTTCGGGTTCATGGACCACGGGCGCGAGCTCTCGTTCAGCCGCGCGGCCGACGACTTGTACCCCATGATGAAGGCCGGCGGCGAGAGCAAGGCCGGCATGCGCCCGCCCGCCGACACCGTCAAGTCGATCTCGCCCATGCAGCTAGCGCGGCGCACGCCGGGGCGGCCCGGGCCGGCGATTCTGAACGAGCAGTTGGAGTTCAACTTCTCGCAGGCCATGGAGGAGTGCAAGCCAATTTCGCTCAACGAGGCGGACGAGGAGGAGGCGGCGCCACCGCCCAAAAAGGAGCGCGATATCATCGTCACCAACAACCACCCGAAGTCGTACAAGTTCCCGCCGGCGGCCGGGCCGGAGGAGGAGGCGGCGGCGGGCCGGGGCGGCTTCCTGCAGGGCGGCCTCGGGCGCATCCAGCACCCAAAGCAGGACAAGGAGTACCCCGCGGACATCAGCGCGCTCTTGGACGAGGCCAGCCAGGCGTACGAGCCCGGGCGCAAGAAGTACGTGCCGATCCCGGTGCAGGAGCCCGTGCTGGCGGCGTACGGCGGCGGCTTCGAGGCCCCTCCGCCGCCCCTGCGCTATGCGGGCAAGCGCGCGCGCGCAGACAGAGACGACCTTCTCTTGGACATGGACCCGGTGTACCTTCCGCCGCCGGGCGGGGCGGGCGGGCCCGCGGGCGGCCGCCTGCCGGTGCAGTTCCACATGTACCAGGCGCCCGGCGCGGGCCCGCCGCCGCTTGTGCCGCTGCCCGGCGCCGCCGCCGGTGCGCTCCCCTCGCTGCCCGTTGCAACCATTTGCAGCCAATCCTCCGCGTCGCCGGGCAAGTTCTACAACCCGCAGTTTTTCTCGGACGACGCCTACTACAGCGAGCCGGCGCCCGCCATGACGCTGTCGCCCGCCCACCGGCGTGCCCGCGACGTGCTCCAGTCCAGCCCGTTGCGCAAGCCGCCCGTGCAGTCGTCGCCGCCGTTCCTGCTCCCCGCCGACGACACGGTCACGGACGTCAACGAGACGATCGTGCAGTTGACGCCGCTCAAGCAGACGCCGCTCACGCCCAGCCGCAACAAAATCACGCTCGAGTGGAGCCCGATCATCTCGCCCAACGGCAAGGCGCTGCGGGAGGTGCGCAAGGCCATCAACGAGCTCTCGCCGCGGCGGCTGGTCAAGACCACGTCGCTCCTCCCGCCGGGCGAGTTGGACCGCTACTGGCAGGGCCCGGACCACGACAAGGTGTTCACGTGCACGTACAAGGGCTGCGGCAAGAAGTTCACGCGCCGCTACAACGTGCGCTCGCACATCCAGACCCACCTCAGCGACCGGCCCTTCACTTGCACGTACTGCCCCAAGAGCTTTGTGCGGCAGCACGACTTGAACCGCCACGTCAAGAGCCACATGGTCTCCAAGCACGTGCGCTGCAAGTGTGGCAAGGAGTTCACGCGTGTCGAGGGCTACAAGAAGCACTTGAACAACAGCGTGTGTTCCCGCACCCACGACCCGGACGCTGGCGTCTCCAAGCCGGGCCACCGTCTGCGCTTGGACTCCATGGACAACATTTTGGACGGCTTGACCTCCAACCGCTTGAACGAGGACTTGGGGCTTCTCCGCTCCCGCTCCTAGTCTTGGTCTTTTGGTCTTTGCACTGCTGTCTTTGCACTGCTGCAATGGCTTTATCTTCTAAATTTGGTGGCATTTACTGCTTCTTGGTGCTGGTGAACTGGTGAGCTGGTCCATTCCTTTTCTCAAACTGACCAACTGGTAAACTGGTCTTGAAGTTGGATACCTTTTTGACTGCTTTTACTGGTGTATTCCTTCTTGACTGCTTTTTACTGGTGTATTCCTTCCTGACTACTGGAAACTGGTAGAATAGACTCAGAATTGGTTGAACAGTTTCGAAATGGTTGAACAGTTTTGAATTGGTTGAACAGTTTCGAATTGGTTGAACAGTTTCGAAAAGGTTGAACAGTTTCCAATTGGTTGAACAGTTTCGAATTGGTTGAACAGTTCGAAAAGGTTGAACAGTTTCCAATTGGTTGAACAGTTTCGAATTGGTTGAACAGTTTCCAATTGGTTGAACAGTTTCGAATTGGTTGAACAGTTTCGAATTGGTTGAACAGTTTCGAATTGGTTGAACAGTTCGAAAAGGTTGAACAGTTTCGAATTGGTTGAACAGAGTCGAATTGGTTGAACAGTTTCGAATTGATTGAACAGTTTCGAATTGGTTGAACAGTTTCGAATTGGTTGAACAGTTTCGAATTGGTTGAACAGTTTCGAATTGGTTGAACTCAATTAGAGATTGAACAGACTCAGAAGTTATTGATCAGTTTCGGATTGTTGGACTCAGTCAGAACTGGTCTCGTTTGGTCAAATATGTTGGCCTCTGCGTATTCCTTTTTGAATGCTTTTTGAACTGGACTGGCTAAGCTGCTTATAACCGTCTTGACCTTATTCCTGGATCTGATCTCCGTCTGATGGCGAGCCTTTTCTTATATGGTTACTCAATTCTTGAACTCGCTTTCGCCTTTGCACCCTTTGCCTGAACCCCCTGCCGCTGACATTCTCGACTCGTCTGCCTCATTTGCTGGACAGAATCCCATTTTACTTCATCTTCTAAAGTTTTGGCCCCTCTAACCTTGTGGGCACTTGTGGTGCGCCATGAGCACGCCTTGTCGGAACATCCCGTTGCCGCTACTGCTGCGATAAATTCTCTAGCCGTCGTTATAAACCTATAATAATAATCCTGCGCAGTGGGCGCTGTAATCCACCGCCTCTGTAGCCACCTGTAGGGAATACTGCGGGTCCGCCTGTTCCAGAGACGATTCTCATAGAAGGCTCTTTCCGGTAATGACTTGGAATGCTTCTTCAACAACTTCGAAAGCTTCTTCGGAAACTTGCAAACTCCTTTGTAAAACTTCTTCGGAAATTTGAAAAGCTTCTTCGGTAACTTGAAAAGCTTCTTCGGAAACTTAGTAAGCTCCGGAAATTCTGAAAGCTTTGCCGAAAAATCTATCAAGGAGACAAGCTGTCACATCTTTCTTCTTCGGCGCTTAGCCCTACTCTGGCACCTCCAGCACGGCCCCATCCTCGCCTTCCGGTTTGTGCAACTTCACATGCTGGTTCAAATTGTCCGTACGGTTGAATTTCTTCAGACAGTAAGGACAGTCGTAGGGCTTCTCGTCCGTATGCAAGGAGCGGAAATGGCGCTTCAAGTGCTCGTGCCGCTTGAACCGCCGCGAGCAGTATCCGCAAATGTAGATCTTGGACAGGTCAACCATGTCCGCAGCCTTATCCTCCTTTCGGCCACGCGTCCTGCTGTTGGGCTTAACCTGCCCAAGCACCTCGGTGTTCTCAGGCAAGTCGAGCGACTGGAAGTCAATCTCTACCACGTTGGTCAAGGGCTGGTCACTCTTGGCCACCATGCTCTTCTTTCTCATGAGCCGCGAGCCCAAGATCCGCTTGGACGCGTTGGCAAACGTCAGCGAGCCGCCCTGGCCGCTGGGCCCCTCTCCAGAGTGGACAGACTTGCCCGAATTGGTCTTGCTCAAGTGGTTGGACTCCAACGAGTTCTCAGCGCTGGAGAACGACAACGCCGCCGAAATCTTATCGGCGTCTGGGTCAGGCTTGACCACCACTCCAACCTCCTTGTTCCGCTTGGCGCCTTTCATGGCAAAGGTTTTGCGCTTGCTGACCCGCGAGAAGAGCGCCCCGTAGTCCGGCTCATGGCTACCGTGCGCGGGGCCGGACCCGCCCAAGTCCATGGCAGGAACGACCGAGGCGTCCGGCGTGGGACTGAGCGGCTCGTGCCCGTGGAACGCATCCGGGGAGCCCAAGTCCGGAGACATGGGAAAGTCCACCGGGTCGGGCTTGGGCAGCCCGGCGGAGTCGGCACGCAAGTCGGCGTCTTGGCTCTTGGTCTGCTTGAACCGCTTGAACAACGCCCGTGTGGAGCGGCGGCCCTTTTTCTGGAGATCTGCAGGCTCAACGAACGCTTGCACGGGTGCTTCGTCGTCAGCAGCAGCGGGGGCAAGGTCCAGCTCGCCAAGCAGGGCCAAGGACTCGCCGTACACGGGGAGCGGCGGGTTGCTGGGCCTAAAAATGCTGCGGATCGAGTGGCGGTTCAGGGGCCCCGGGTCCGGGTGGGGCCACGAGGGGTCACGGGAGCGGTCGGTCGGCTGGCGGATCGGCAGATTGCGGCCGTGGTCCGGGTCCCGGTCGTCCCCGCCGCGGTCCTTGTCCCGGTCGCGGTCCATGAAGGGAAAGTAACTGGCGAGCGAGCGCTGGGACCGCACTGGGGCGTTGGCGGCGGCCGAGTGCAGACTCTCTATAGAGCCACGGCGGCGCTGGTACAACTCCATGGACGCCCTGCTGATCAGAGACGGCGGGAGGTCCATCAGCGAGCGGAAGTACTGCTGGGCGGAGAAAAAGGAGGGCTGGGTCAGGTGCCAGGAGCTGACGGACGGCGTGAAGGACGTGGTGGTGGTGAGCGGCAGGAGCTCGTTGGCGGCCAACAGAATGGAAGTGCGGTTGCTGGGGGGCAAGTGGGCCGGGCCGAGGCCCGAGGCGGGGTCTGCCGCCGGATCTGCCGGGTCGAAGAACGACTTGCCGTGGTCCATGGCGTGCAGGCCCGGGCCGGGTGTGCTGTAGCTGTAGTCGTAGCTGTAGTCGTGGTCGTAGCCGTAGTCGTAGTTGTAGTTGAAGTCGGGGTAATTTCCGGGCTGATTCTGGCTGTCCTGCGGGATCCCCTGGAGACTGTGACTGTGGTTCTCCTGTAGACCGTGACTCTGATTCTCCTGGAGACCGTGACTGTGGTTCTCTTGGAGACTGTGACTCTGGAGATTATGACCCTGTAGACTGTGACTGTGATCCTGATCGTTTAGACCATGGTTCTGATCCTGCAGACGGGGGTTCTGGTTCTGGTCCTGTAGACCGTGATTCTGCCCATGAAGAATATGATTCTGACCATGAAGAATATGATTCTGACCATGTAGACCATTATTTCCCTTTAGACTTTGGTTCTGATCCTGTAGACTTTGGTTCTGATCCCGTAGACTGTGGTTCTGATCCTGTAGACTGTGGTTCTGATCCAAGGGTCCCAGCGGCTCGGCAAATGCCAGGCGCCCGTCCGGCCCGCCAGCATCAACCGACATCGGCGAGTCAGCGGCCGCCGACGCAAACAGGGGCCCCAAGGGCGGATGACCACTAAACGCCAGCTGCGGGCCGGCCGGCAGCACGGCAAACGTGGCAGGGGGAGGCGTGGACTGGAGCTTGTCGTAGGCCAGGGCCCCAGGCGGCGGCGGCGAGGCGTCCAAGTCCATGGCCTGCAGCAGTGGCCAATAGAAGGCGCCGGGCATGTGCCATGCAGGCAGTTCAGGGGCGGGCGGGCCCAAATCGGCGGCGAATTGATGGAAAAAGGCCGGATCTTGCGGCGCCGGAGCCGGCCCGAGCGGCGGGTCGGGGCCCGGTTGTAGGAGCGGAAGCGGGGACACAAACGTGGATTCGGGACTCGGGTGGGCGGCAATCAGCGGGTCGGAGGGGCGTCGAAGGCCGGGGGACATGGCCACGTGTGCGTGGGCACGTGGCGGCCGGGCCAGGTGCAGGGCGTGGGGTTGGCTGCCCATGGCAAGGAGGTGGCACGAGAAACGGCAGAGGTGGTGGTTGTGGAGTAGGAGGTTTGCGGAGGGAGACCACGCGATAGTCGAGGCGAGCGCAGCCGCAGCGCGTACTGCATATAATCAGGAGTCGCGTGCGCGTGTGCAGGTGCCGAGTCGAAGCGGAGCTGGCGGCAGTGAAATGGGGTGGGAAACGGGGGTGAAAATTGAGAAACAGGTTCGGCGGAGCGGAGGGCGGCATGAGTGGCAGTGATGGGGCACGGGTGTACTGCACACAAATAGCTGCCCCCACTGTAAATGGGAGAGCGGCCCAGTAGAGTGAGGGTCGAGTGAGGGTCTATGAAGAGACTAAAATGAGGTGACATGATAGTTTAAGGTGAGATGAAAAAATGCCCCGATCAAGGCAGGGTTATAAATAGTGAGTTATAAATAGTGAGTTATAAATAGTGAGTTATAAAAAGTGAAGTTTTATAAATCGTGAAATTTTATGGATAGTGGATTTTCAACAGTGTTATCAAAGGGCACCAGGTGGGTATCAATGGCTTATCAATGAGTTATCAATGGGGTGCCGATAGGGTTTAAACAGTGAAGTGTTGTAATTTGTGAGTTTTCATTGATATTATTTCAAGAGTTCCAGATTTTCATGAATACTGAGTTGCATAAGTGGAAGTTGGCATAAATAGTGAAGAGTAGTGAGTTGGTATAAGATTTCAGTAAGCATAAATATTGGTTTGACATAAATAGTGAGTTGACATAAATAGCGAAGTGTATAAATAGTGAATTGGCATAAATAGTGAACAGTAGTGAGTTGGTACAAATATTGAGTTTTCATAATTGTTGATTTGCCTTGATTAAAAAATTGTCCTAACAGTGAGTTGAAATCAATGTTGAAACAACATAAATAGGGAGTTGGTAGATTGATGAGTTGGTGTAAATAGTAAGTTGAGTGGCTGTTTCCATTAAAATTTCGTAAATGTCAAGTTAACATAAGTGCTGAAATGTCATATATAGAGATTAATACGTTGAATCAAATATGCGTTGGTATAAATTTCATATTTATGTGATATTGTGTTGTCATAGACAGGGAGTTGGTAATTGATAAGTTGACATGAAATTGTCAGAAATAGCAAGTCGGTAAATTCGTGAAATGTATAAGTAATGAGTCGTTTCAAGTATTAAATTGTTGAGTAAGGATTTGGTATAAATCTTGATTTATAAAGAGTGAGTAGATAGTTAATGATCAATAGCGAGTTGAATAAATAGTGATCAACTGTAGTTAAAAAAATTATCACTTAGTATACATTTAATCAGAGGAGACTAGATGACAGCTTTTGGCAGAATATTCGATAGAAAGGTACTTATGTATGTATTTCTGTTTAATCCACATCTAGATTCAGAGGTAACACTGAGAGATCACTTATTCTCTTATACAAAGCTTGCAGATATGACAATCTTTGTAAGGTAATTATCTATATTTCTCATTCATCTAATTGTTTCTCTCCTGGTCTTAACAAACTCATATACGTCATCTTTTAGATATGTTTTCGAGAGATCTGGTAAGTTCCTAAGAAGCACCTCTTTATCTTAATTTCATAAAGAAACCGAAAGATAAATACCTAATCTGAGAGACATACACTCAGACACTAATTCAGGCATCCTTCGTCTCAGTGATTTTTCAAAACATACGTCGTTTTCATTAAATCCTCTTATTAGACATGTATTATAATCAAAGTCGACCCAAATTTGATTAGCTCACAAAAACCTTATCTGCCAGATCTATAATAAAGATTCAATTACCAAAATTGCACCACTTTTTGATCACTAAAGGTGTCAATATGTCAATAATTTATTACTTGATAATCACGTTGTAGATAAATCTAGCAAGTCCCTACTTTCAGCCAGTCTGAGCCCGAAAACATGAAATGTCATTATATTAGAGTTAGATCTTGCCATCACTACTTTGAGAGGTAGATATAACTCCGAGACTAATATTTTATGGAATATTTCAATCTAAGTCACCAATTATCTTTTTAAGGAATGATCAATAAGTACAAGTCATCAACAATCTCAATTAACATACATATTAATTCTTACAAACAATAGATCGTCATAATGGTCAAAAATATTGAACTAGTATGAATTCCAAATTCCACAAATCATGAGTTGTCATGTATATCGAGCTTTCATGAAAGATTCATTCAAGACTTGATATAGATAAGGTGAAATCACGCTGACTGAGTATTCATTAGCAAAATGCGGAATTTTCAAAAGATTTTGTACAAGAATTGGCGTATTCACTTTTGATATAGGGGACTAACACAAGTCAAGGCCGGGCATTTGTATTGGATGCGATCAATTTATGGATTGCAGGACTATATTCAAAGGAATCGATTTCAAAATCCAAAACTAAAAATGAGGCATGGTAAAGTTTATCAAACTTTATTTGAAGAAATCGTGTCAGCGCAGATTGTTGAATTGCTGCAATCAAATGAATTAAAGGCTCAAAAAAGGCACTATTATTGAACGGCCTAATAAGACACTATAGAGGCTTTAAAAGGCACATTAATATTTGAGATTTGTAATAACTATGAACAAAACCAAAATTATGATTTTAAGAAAATTATTTCAGAGACTTGAATTAGGCGAGCTATGGATTTAGACTGATAACTATCTTTAGTTTGTTTCAATCAGAAAGTTTCAGTCGTTGATGTATGAAAAGTAAGGTTTCAATGAAATTTCAAGCCTAATTTCGACCTCCCTATAAAAACATTTCAAAATTAGCGAGGATCGTATTTTGTCAATAGTTAACTATGTTAATCCAGACGGCTATAAAAGGTTTACTGTTTTGCCAGAAATTCAAATGAGCATTCATTTTTGAAGCTAGTCTTGATGGCTATTGAAAAAATGGAAGCGACTTGTTACATTAATAGATGAAAGGCGGTTTTCATGAATTAACGGCGGTTTTCATTAATTAAAGAGAAGATTCAAGGGTTCAACTCGATAAGACTCTTTTAGAAATTGTTGAAAATTGTTGAACGTTGTTAAAGTTGCTGAAGGTCTTGAATTACAGTTAAATCAATAACCAAAATTTACCTGTACTATCACTATAATTAAACGTTATTATGGAATATCACCAAGTATAGTCATATTTTTGAGTAATTTGGACTATCAATAAAGAATAATACAAAGAGACAAGCATGCTTATTTATGGTTATAGAATAATCTGTGACTTGCCAATGAGTAATAAAGTATAGCTATCAGAAATTGAAAAATTATGATTCTATGTATTAATAGGGAAATTCCATGAGTGTGTTTTGAGATGATTCTAGGCTGTATTAACACTTCTGTCAATCAATCAATAAGATCGACAGAATTCGGTTCATTTGGCTAGCTTGACAGAAATTGAGGTTCAGAATAGGATTTATATTATTACATAGTATTAAAATAATAGAATTTGAATAAAATCACCGGTTAACTGGAGAGTATTCAAGAGTATAATAAAGAACAGTTCAAATGGCTTTTATGATAAAGGTACAAGATTATGTATAATGAAGTTACTCATGGGGGACGATAAACATGAATAGATGGAAAGATAAAAATGCAAGAAATTCAATAATAAATACATCCAAATGGGATTAAGAAAGAAAGAAATATAGATAGTTTTTATTTGATGTTTAAAGCAAAAGGATGGTATTTTTCGCAATATCGGCTAGAAACCATGCCATTTCAACAGCAAAGCACTCCTTTAACGGAATTCTTACAATTATTGGTAATTCAGTCATTAGTTCGAATTCTTTTTACTTGGACATGGGATCCATTCTGTTTTAAAAATATTTTAAATCTGTACAACCTTCGAGTGAAGCCAGGATTTCGTTTTAGGTAAAGCAGTATTTCAGGTGAAGCAGGATTTCATTTTAGGTAAAGCAGGATTTCATTTTAGGTGAAGCAGTACTTCATTTCAGGTGAAACAGGATTTCATTTTAGGTAAAGCAGGATATCCACTTTTAGATGAAATCTGATTTTATTGATTTTAGGTAAAAAGAGAATACAATTGCAGATTGGTACAGTCGATTAAGGTAATTCTGCTCCCAAAATTTTTTGCACTGATACTCAGATTGAATTCTATACTTTAAGTAATCTAAAGCCTTTTTTATTTAAAAGGTGATGTTGAAGATAGTTCCTTGAGGTTCTGAAATTATTTTCAATTTTCAATATCCATTGGGATTTGGCTGACTATAGCAATATGATTGAATGTCATTATATAATTTGATTAAACATTTAAGATGAAGAAGTACACCAAAATATGATGAGTTTTGATTGCATTAATTATTTCAAAGCATGAATTTGATATGCAATAAAACTGATTGTCACAATTGAAATGATTGCAGCTGTGATGAATGCGACGGAGAAGATTATTATGATTCCGCCCACGATATTCGATCTGACTCTAAATGTTATCTTATTAATTCCTATTAGTACATCACCAAACTAGTCACAAGTCAAAGCTAGGCTTTCAAACCAGAAACCATAATCAGAAACCCGAGTCGGTTATTAACCAGAAACAAGAAACCAACTACTGGGGCGGTTCAGGAAACCAGGAAACGACACCAGAAACCAACTAATGGCGGTTCCCACACGACACCAGGAAACGACACCAGAAACCAACTACTGGCGGTTCTCTCGAGAAGACACCCGCTGGCGAATGGAGTCCAGGTCCAGCGCCGCATCCGGGTTGGCCACGCGTAGCACGGTCTTGCGCTTTGACGACACCAACACCTGCACGTCGATGTTCTCGTCAATGGAGCCGTCGTCGGCAAACGGCAGCGCGTCGCCAAAGTAGCCCGGGTCGAGCCGCGACTTCTTGCGGAGCATGGGCAGCAGCGGCGGCGTGTGGCTGTAGGAGAAGTTCTTCTTGAGCTGTCCGATTCGCAACGGCACCGCGGCCAGGGCCTCGCCAAACATGTCGGCCACGTCGACGTCCTCTTCCCAGACGCCGTTGGCGGCGGCTTCCGAGGGCCCGGGCGCCGGGCCAGCCGGGCGGTCCCCAGCGTCGGAGTCGCCGAGTCGAGGGCCGACGCCAGCGCCAGCACTGGCCCGTAAAAGGGGAGGCTCGACCCCGGCCGGGGCAAGCGCGTCGTGGCTGCGGCGGCCGGGCTCGTCTAGCTGGAGCGTCTCGTTGGAAGCAAGGTAGCTGGCACGCTGGAGCACGCGGGCACGGGCGGCGGGCAGCGAGGGCAGGGCGGGCGCAAGCAGCGAGGCGTCGGGGTCGGGGTCCAAGTTGGCGTCGTACTCCTGGCGCTTGCGCACCCACGAGTCCATGGACCCCACGTCCAAGGTGGACGCCAGGTCGTGGCCGTGCTGGTACACGCTCAACGGGCGGGCGCCCAACAAGGAGTAGGCCGGGTCCAGGGCGGTGCGGTAGTGGCCGAACTGGTACTCGAGCGGCTCGCCCAAGGAGTGGGCGTCGGAGGCGGCGAGGCGGCGTTTCCAGAGCACCCACGCGGCCACGAGCACCAGCGCCAACGCGGCCACGGGCACGAGCGTGCCGACCAAGATCTTGGTGGTTTTGGCGGGGCTGCCCGTGGGCCGCTGGGCGTACACTGCCTCGTTTTCCTCCACGGTGTCGACGGGCTGCATGTCGTGGACGTTGTAGAGGGTGATGCGGTAGCTGCCTTGGGAGTCACGGGGTTCAGAGTCCAGACTATCACGGGCTTCAAGAGAGTCACGGGCTTCAAGAGAGTCACGGGGTTCAAGAGTATCACGGGCTTCAAGAGTATCACGGGCCTCAGTATCAACAGTGCTGCCGTTGACCACCACCAAGGTGTTGAAGACCAAGGCGGCACCCAAAACGTCGGCCAGCAGCGGCGGCACCGCCACGGCGGCCCAGGCCCACTGGTTGTCCCGGAAGCGGAGCGAGGCCCAGTCGGCGTCGCCGTGCGCAGCCTGGCCGCCCACCACCAAGACCTCGTGCACCAGGTACTCCTTGGCAAACGCAGCAGCCGAGGCCGCCGAGAGCGGCAGGAACCGCGGAAGCACCAAGGCCCCCGTGCGGGCATCGATGCCGCTGGCGTTGGCCACCAGCTGCGACAGCCAGCCGGCCAGAAAGTCCCACGTGGCTAGCTGGCCCATGTTCAACCAGCCCTGCGCCGAGCGGCCGCCAAACACAAACGTCAGCTGCGGCGTGGGTGCCCACGCGCTGGCCGCGCCGTAGAAGCCCTGCGGCTGCGTGGCCGTGGTGATGTTGGAGAAGTGCAGCGTGTCCATGTCAAAGGCAAGGAGCCGGGACGAGATGGCCGCCGTGCGGCTGCAGCGCCCGCCGTACACGTACACCGTGGACGAGTCGGGGTCCGAGAGCACCGTGGCGTCGGCGTAGTACGAGATGTCGTCGATGTCGGCGAAGGTCAAGTTGTTGGAGTGGCGGACCCACGCGTCGTGCGACGTGTCGTACCGGTGGATCTGGAACACGCCCTGGCCGCAGGGGTCGTAGTCGGCCAACGCGGGGTCCGGGGCGCCCGAGAACGCATAGAGCCCGCCCTTGTGCAAAAACACCGTCAGGTTCGTGGGCGGTTGGGCCATTGCCTGCACCTGCTGGTTGTTGTGGAGATTGACCTCGTGCATGGCGTGCTTGGTGAGGTGCTGGAGCCCGGTCACGGAGAAGTTGAGTGCCACCAAGTCCTGGTTGCTCAACTGCATGTACACCACGCCGTCTTCGAACGAGTAGAGGGTGGTCCATTGTGCCCACGAGGGCACGAGCAATAGTAGGAGGAGGAAGGGGAGCATTGGGGGAATGGATGTATCAAGCTTGCTAAATGGGAGGGACTCTAAATGGGAGGGACTCTAAATGGGAGGGACTCTAAATGGGAGGGACTTCTGAAGGCAAGAAACTGCTAAAATGGCAGGGACTGCTGAAGACAAGAAACTGCTGAAAACAAGAAACTGCTGAAGACAAGAAACTGCTGAAGGCAAGAAACTGCTGAAAACAAGAAACTGCTGAAAACAAGAAACTGCTGAAAACAAGAAACTGCTGAAGACAAGAAACTGCTGAAAGCAAGAAACTGCTGAAGGCAAGAAACTGCTGAAGGCAAGAAACTGCGGAAGGCAAGAACCTCTGGAACTGGCAGTAACGCTGAGATTGACAGGAACGCTGAGATGAAACGGCCAGATGAAAAGGATGAAAACCGTTGCGACTGGGGACTCGTCTGTCCCTTCTTGACAGCTGCGTGCGTCGTAAGTAGATGTTCTCTGCACGAGGGGATCTGAGCAGCGGGTTGGTGGCCGTGGAAGCGCGGATGTAGGTGCGTTGCAGAAGCGGCCGGGCAATGCACTCTGTGTTGTCTTGAGCGGTTGTTTTCGCCGGAGGCAACGGATGGCGGGGATTGGGAGAAGTGCAAGATGCTGGATGCTTTGTTTACATCTGGCCCAATGCGGTACATTACGTGCGTGTGCACGCCCGGATGCGCGCGGGCGGCCACCTGCACTCCGGCGCGCGCACCCGTACATCCCAGCCGTTGCCGGCGCGCGACCGCCGTCCCACGTGACCCGCGCGCTCTGCCTGAGCACTCCGGCCCGCAGAAAAAACCACCTGACTCACCGTACTTAAGCGCCTCCTCCAGCACCCCCCAGCGCCGCTGTTGCTTCCCCATGTCCTCCTTCGGCAATATCTTCCGCGTCACCACCTACGGCGAGTCCCACTGCAAGTCCGTGGGCTGCATCGTTGACGGCTGCCCCCCCGGCATGGACTTGTCCGGCGACGACATCCAGCCCCAGTTGAGCCGAAGAAGACCCGGCCAGTCCGCCCTCCTGACGCCCCGCAACGAGAAGGACAAGGTCCTCATCCAGTCCGGCACCGAAAACGGCCGCACCTTGGGCTCGCCCATCGGCATGATGGTCATGAACGAGGACCACCGCCCCCACGACTACCTGGAGACGGACTTGTACCCCCGGCCCTCGCACGCGGACTTCACGTACATCCAGAAGTACGGCGTCAAGTCGGCGTCCGGCGGCGGCCGCTCGTCCGCACGCGAGACGATTGGCCGCGTGGCCGCGGGCGCAGTGGCCGAAAAGGTCTTGCGCTTGGCCAACAACGTCGAGATTGTGGCGTTTGTGTCGTCCATCGGCGACGTGGCCATGGACAGAAACCCCCAGAGCAAGGAGTTTCAGCACACGCTCCAGACCATCACGCGCGAGCAAGTGGATGCCGTCGGGCCCGTCCGGTGCCCGGACGCGTCGGTCCGGGACCAGATGACCAAGGTGATCGAGAAGTACCGGGACGCCAAGGACTCGATTGGCGGCGTGGTGACGTGCGTGATCCGCAACTGTCCAATCGGCTTGGGCGAGCCGTGCTTCGACAAGCTCGAGGCCACGTTGGCGCACGCCATGTTGTCGATTCCCGCCACCAAGGGCTTTGAGTTTGGCCTGGGGTTCCTCGGCACGGCCATCCCCGGCTCGCAGCACAACGACGCCTTCTATTTCTCGGAGGCCGAAGGCCGCTTGAGAACAAGAACCAACAACTCGGGCGGCGTGCAGGGCGGCATCACCAACGGAGAAAACATCTACTTTTCCGTGGCGTTCAAGTCTGCCGCCACCATCTCCCAAGAACAGTCTACCGCCACGTACGAGGGCAAGGACGGAGTCTTGGCCGCCCGGGGCAGACACGACCCCTCCGTGACCCCCCGGGCCGTGCCCATTGTCGAGGCCATGGCCGCCTTGGTCTTGGTCGACCAGTTTTTGATGCAGAAGGCCAGAGAGGCCGGCGCCGCCATTGTCTCCAAGTAGACCCAATACACCCGTACCGCTGCCGCCATTACACCCGTACCGCTGCCGCCATCGTCTCCAAGACCCAACACACACCCGTACCGCTGCCGCCATCTTCTCCAAGACCCAATACACCCGTACCGCCGCCGCCCTATGTGCCGGCCGCGCACGTGCGCGCAGGCCCAGTTTTGCTCGCAGGCCGTTTTACTCAGTGCTTGGCCTTATCAATGGACCAAATCCAGACGCTTCTCCTCTCGCTCGTGGTGGGCCTTGTGGCCGTTCTTGGATTTGCGTATTTGCGCAGCGGGCGCGTGGCGGCCGCCCACTCCACCTCGGAGTTGGCTAAACCCACATACTTGATTGCGGGGCCAAATGCTGCCGGCAAAACGTCACTCTTTTACCGATTGACCGGGCCCGAGGCTTCCGAAAAAGCGGCCGCCTTGCCCACCGTGTCGTCGCTCGAGCCCAACGTGTCCACGGTGCGGATTCCGTTTTCCAACCCGTCCATCTCCAAGTCGTACCAACTCATCGATTACCCGGGCCATTTGAAATACTCCCAGCTACTACACAAGTTGGTCGTTGACGACGTGCAGGTGCGGAACTTGAAGGGCGTGGTGTTTGTGATTGACTCGTCCAGCTTCAGTTTGCAAGGCAAGTTGCCGGCCTTGTGCAAGCTTCTCTTTGACTTGTTGTCCATCACGGAAAAGACCCCCAATGGCGTGGACTTCTTATTTGCCGTCAACAAGCAGGACCTTTTCGACGCCCGCCCGGTGCACAAGATCAAGGCCATGGTGCAGGCCGAGTTGGCCAAGCTCATCTGCGACGAGATCAGTGCCAAGGGCCTGAGTAGCGGTGGCAGCGGCATAGATAATGACGATCTGGACGCCTTCGCCGACAGCGAGGCGGCGTTCCGCAAAGAGGAGTCGACCCGTGAGTTCTGGAAGGCGGCGGTCGGCTCTCTGCCTTTCACGTTCGAGATGCTTGAGGGGAACATGGATTTCATAGGCGGCTCTGTGTCGCGGTCGGCTATTGACAACTGGGAGAACTGGTTTGATGAGAAGGCCGTCAACTACGGCGGAATCTAGCCGTTGCACTTGCTGGATCTGGTGGTTCTGGTGGTTCTGGTGGTTCTGGTGGTTCTGGTGGTTCTGATGGTTCTGGTGGTTCTGGTGGTTCTGGTGGTTCTGGTGGTTCTGCTATTTCTGCTATTTCTGCTGGTTCTGGTGGTTCTGTTTTTGCTGTTTCTGCTGGTTCTGGTGGTTCTGATGGTTCTGCTATTTCTGCTATTTCTGCTGGTTCTGCTGGTTCTGTTTTTGCTGTTTTTGCTAGCTCTGCTGGCTCTGCTGGTTCTGCTGTTTCTGGTGGTTCTGGTGGTTCTGGTGGTTCTGCTGTTTCTGGTGGTTCTGCTGTTTCTGGTGGTTCTGGTGGTTCTGCTGCGTTTCTGTTGATTAAAAAGTTTTATTCAACAGAGTTGTTGTGTTCCTTTCGGTGGGGATCAAGTGTCGTAAACACGACGAAGGGTATGATTTAGCATCTGCATCTTTTGATTTCAAACGGCCACCAGAAAGAAGTTTTGAACGGCGTGGCGTTTGGCCACTTGTCCCGTGCCGAGAGTGACTGTTCGTCGCACGAGAAGGGCGGTGATTTGGGGTTCTTTGGCCGTGGCACGATGCAGCCTCAGTTTGACGAGGCCACGTTTGCCTTGAATGTGGGCGAGTATAGCGACGTAATCACCGACAGCGGCGTGCACCTTATTAAAAGCACCGCCTGATTCCGTGGATTGAGGTTTGGGCTCGAGATTGATAAGATTCTGAGAGTCAGCATTTTATAAGGCTTAAGGGTTTTATAGGATTTCAGGATTTAAAAGACTCTAGAGGGTCAGCATTTTATAAGGTTTAAGAGTTTTATAAGATACTAGAATTTGATAGATTCTAGAGAGTCTGGATTCAGCATTTTATAAGACTTAAGGGTTTCATAAGATTTTAGGATTTGAAAGAAGGGTCAGCATTTTATAAGGTTTAAGAGTTTTATAAGATACTAGAATTTAATAGATTCAAAAGGATTCAGAAATTTACCAGATTTTCAAAAATATTTAATCTTATGCCTCTTGTAGACCAGTCAGATGATTTCACGATTCCATTAGCTGATTCTTATATGATGAGGAAATAGAAAGAAAAACAAAGATTACTTTTAGAAATAGAGAAGTAGGACGAAGAAGGGACTAGAAGCCGAACTCAGAGCAGAAAAAAGCGTGGAAAATGACATTGTACAATTGAAGAGCAAAAACACATTTTATTGAAAAAACACAATCCTAAGAAAGAACGAAGAATCAAACTCTCACCGTATCTTTTTCTGGTCAAAACTAGGACTAGGAATGAGCCAGCTGACCTCACTCGGAATTCACAGAAATTGCAAAAAGCGATAATCCTTCCACCGCTCATTCTTTGATAAGAAGTATTCCAATATAGCTCACACAAAACTTGCACGACAATTCCTAAACCATGTATCTTTTTAAAGGCCCCAGATTTTGCAAGAAGTGTAGAAGCGGTACTAATTTTGGGCGAGACTCTTAGGCCGGCACGACGCCTTTGGACCGAGTTTGACTTCAATTTCTTTTCCACCATTATCACCAGGGCTTGATGTTGAGTTACCTCCCACTGGCTTTTCTTCTTTTCCTTCACCATTATCACCAGGGTTGACTTTGCCTTTCGATTCATCAAAATCATCAGGGTTGTATCCAGGCATGAGTTCAGGCATGACTTTGCCTTTCGTTGTATCATTATCACCAGGGCCTGATGTTGAGTTGTCTTCCACTGGCTCTTCTTCTTTTCCTTCACCATTATCACCAGGGTTGACTTTGCCTTTCGATTCATCAAAATCATCAGGGTTGTATCCAGGCATGAGTTCAGGCATGACTTTGCCTTTCGTTGTATCATTATCACCAGGGCCTGATGTTGAGTTGTCTTCCACTGGCTCTTCTTCTTTTCCTTCACCATTATCACCAGGGTTGACTTTGCCTTTCGGTTTATCAATAACATCAGCGCCGTTTTCGTCTTTCGTTGTATCAATACCATCAGGGCTTGATGTTGAGTTGTCTTCCACTGGCTCTTCTTCTTTTCCTTCACCATTATCACCAGGGTTGACTTTGCCTTTCGATTCATCAAAATCATCAGGGTTGTATCCAGGCATGAGTTCAGGCATGACTTTGCCTTTCGTTGTATCATTATCACCAGGGCCTGATGTTGAGTTGTCTTCCACTGGCTCTTCTTCTTTTCCTTCACCATTATCACCAGGGTTGACTTTGCCTTTCGATTCATCAAAATCATCAGGGTTGTATCCAGGCATGAGTTCAGGCATGACTTTGCCTTTCGTTCCATCAATATCATCAGGGTTTGGTTGTGGGTTTTCCTCAACTGGCCCTGCCTTAAATCCGGGATACAATGGACAGAAGGCCTGAGACATACAGTCGTGAGACCTTTCTGACAATTGGTTTAAATTGGCCAGCGCGTTCAATAAGGAAGTCCAATCCTTAGGGAGGGCGGGACAATCAATTTCTTTAGGGCGATAGTCCCGGCAGTATTCTTGCCAGATACACTCGGGTTTTGATGGGAAGGCCCCCAGATCCGGACACGGCTTTCCGAATCTATCAGTTTCCGTCTCCATTAGCGTGAATTCATTTGGCCCCTCAAATTCCGGCAAGGAGCAAATGGCTTCAGCGGCACATTTCCGTGAGAGTTTAGAGACATCAGTCACACGTATTACCGGTGAATACTCAATGTCACAACTCAGGATCGCTTCCGAAGATTCGCCAGATTGCAAATGGCACAAAACATACCAGTAACACCTATGCGGAATATTTATAACACTCTCATTCGCAAATACGTGGCATGGTTCAACGTTTCCGGTTACATTCGACCTGACGGGGAAGTATACTGGATTCAAAAGACAAATGCGGTTATGCACACACTGTCTTGGTATTTTCGAGAGTTCTTCAGTACTAGGGTGTTCCTCTGCCGCATAAGGAGGACAACTAGAAACAGATGAGTGATAATTGCAGAAAACAATAAAAATACACTCCCTTGGAATGTCTGAAATGGGTTGATTTATGTAGGTCTCACACAATGTACCAGATTTGTCAGAAAATGAATAGGGGAGGTCGCCTACTTTGGATGGGGCCCTAGGAATTTCTCTGGGTGAGAGCTGAATGGATGGGGCCTCAGGAGTGAGTGAGAGAGGTTTGGATTGGGGAGAAATGAGTCGAGTCGCCTCAGGAATGGGTGGGACCGC
Source organism: Metschnikowia orientalis (assembly GCA_002893665.1). Taxonomy (NCBI): domain Eukaryota; kingdom Fungi; phylum Ascomycota; class Pichiomycetes; order Serinales; family Metschnikowiaceae; genus Metschnikowia; species Metschnikowia orientalis. The sequence continues at coordinate 168,772 of NXGZ01000004.1, read as the reverse complement.
GACAGAAAGAGCCAACAAAGCGAGTAAAACGAATTGCATCTTGTTGTTGTAAACTGTTAATTTCAGACGGATTCTGGGATTCTTATATGCCCATCTTCGAGGTGTGCCACCAAAGAGCTGACAAACAAAGATTGCTGCTCTGAATCCAGTTTTGGCCAACAATCGGCGAAAAAGATTCACCTGAACCTCCCAAGAAAAATTACCATTATGCATAGTGCATCCATGAATCTCATTGTTTTTGGAGAATTGTCAAGTGTGCAATGCTTTCTGCACTATGTGATGTGTAAGGATTATCCGAAAAGCATCAGATGCAAGGTTTATCCGAAAAGTATCAGATGCAAGGTTTATCCGAAATCAGGTGTAAGTTTATTCCAAGTATTTGAATAAGCGGTCATGATTGAAGCTAAACCTGGTCTCTGGGGTCTCTGCTGGGTAAGCCCCGCCTGCAGGTAAACAAGGTCCGCAGAAACGGGTGATGTTTACATAGGAAATGTCAAGGCAGCCAGCCAGATGAATGCCACATCATGTGATTCCAAGGCAAAGGGATCATCACCGCAGACGCAGATTTAGGTGTGGCAAGCAGGGTGCGTACTGCAGGTAAGCGGGCCCGAGGCGGCGATCTTAGCCCTGCTGTTGTTCGATAGAAAATCTGCGTGTTTTCTGCTCGTTTCGGCCGTCGGGACTGCAGATAGTGCCCCTGGTCGAGCCAGCTGCTGGTTCCAAAATACGGTGTTAGAAGGGTTTTTTGAATTATTACCGAAAGACTTCATTCAAGCCCAAATAGTGAGAGCAGATTTGATCGTGAAAATGGTGTGGGGTTGTGTGCACCACCAGCAACCTGTTTTCGCAGCCATTCATTAGAGTATCAGCTTATGTAAATACAAAGGTTAGAGGTTTTTTAAAAAAACAAATCTTAGAGGTTTTGGCATGGAAAACACAGAAAATAGAGGATGCCAAACACATCACTTCATTTTCATAAGATGAAGTTTTGTATTGATTTCACTAGATGAAGTTCTGTATTGATTTCACTAGATGAAGTTCTGTATTAATTTCACTAGATGAAGTTCTGTATTAACTTCACTAGTCAATGTCATATGAAATGAGACAATTTATTAGATGAGCTGCATCAGATGATTTTCAGTATTTCTATTAAATGGTAAACAATCTATAATATTCATAAGATAGTGTCTTCAATAGACTTTCATAAGATATTTCACAATGATTCTTACTAGAGAGTGATTTTCAAAGGATGGTCTCAATAGTGATTTCAAAAATGGATCTCTTGAAAGAGGGATGTTCTGAAATGATTCTCATTACATGTCAATCAGCTGATAGTTTTCATAACATGATGATACGCAGATGATGATTAGCTGATGATTCTCACAAGATGATGATACTTAGTGTATTCTCATAAAATAATTTTTGAGATAATTTACATGAAGGTAATATCAGTAGATGGTCTCTATATGATTGCCATTAAATTATGGTCATAAGAAAATGTTCATAAGTTTTATAAGAATTTCATAAGATAGTGATTCATAACATAGTGATTTCCATGAGATAGTGACTTGCATGAGATAATGATTTTCATAAGATAGTGATTCCAATAGAAATTATGAAATAGGAATGATGTCCATTATTCAAGAATTGATTCATAAAAAAAATGATATTCATAATATGAATATCACTAGCTGATGATCTCCATTAGTGATGCGCCTTTAGGTGGCTTTCATGGATGATTATCAAAAGACATTGATTGCATCAGGTGATTTTAATTACATGATTTTCATGAAATGATTAGTTGATAGATCCTATAAGATAATGATATCAGATGACTTCAAAAAGACTACAACCAATCAATGTTTCAAGCGTGTTTCAAGCGTGTTTCAAGAGTGTTTCAAGCGTGTTTCAAGCGTGTTTCAAGCGTGTTTCAAGCGTGTTTCAAGCGTGTTTCAAGCGTGTTTTAAGCATGTTTCAGGCGTGTTTCGAATCGGTTCCAAGCGTGTTTCAAGCGTTTTCCAAATTTGTTTCAAGCATGTTTCAAGCATGTTTCAAACCCAGTCAAAAGCATGAGGGGGTTGGAATTTTTACTTTTTTCTTTTTTTATATTTAGGCCAAAAGCACCCAATACTAATATTAATGATTTACTCATTTTTAAAATTTTATCTATTAAGAGAACAATTCACACAATTAATTCTTATGTGAATGCCAAAGTCTCACTTCATTTTCAGAGTTATTCTTTATACTTGTTTTTTAATTTTGCGATATTCCTCTTTTTCTTCTTTTTTAAACCAGTCTTTTTACACCAGATTTTCTTTTCCATTTGGAACCGGATATATCTCTTTTGAGCCAGAGTTCTCGTTTCTCTTTTGCCCCGACCCATTTCGTATCAGATGACATTCTTCTCTAAACAGACTTTGAGTCTATTGAACCAGATCTATCTCTTCTTCAACCGACTTTGTTTTTATTGAACCCAATCTCTCTGTTCTTCGACCCCACTCATTTTCTACTGAGTCCAGATCTCTGTTTCGTTTATCCCAGATCGATTCTTTGCTGATCCATATCCGCTGGCACCTTGCTACGAAACGTCGTTTGAATTCCCTAGTCACCGCTGAAACAAATCCAGATCGAGGCCAGTAGCCAGACTATGATCAATTGTCGAGAAGGAGCATTCATGGAGGGCGGCATTGATGGAGGGCGGCATTTATGGAGGCTCATTCGAGTTGGGAGGTGGGCACACTAGGAAAGATGGACCCGCTCTGGATCTCCTGCTGCCGCTTAGCCCTCAACTTGGCCTGTAGCTTGGAGTTGACGCGAGACCTATAAACGTCGCCATTCAAGGTGTATTTTCTAAAGCGGAAGGCAGCAATTGACTCGTTAAGAGCCGCGAGCTCCTTTTTAAGGCCATTGGCCTGGTTCACGTAGTCCTGGTACTCCTTGGAAGCAGGAGGCTTGTCCGACCCCGTCGATTTCGTGTTCTTGCCTGTGTCCTTGTCGGTGTCGTTGTCTGTTTCCTGTCCCGACTGGACAGAGCTATTGGAAAAACCGATTTTCGAGGCGATCTTGTTCCATGAGTAAGGCCTGTTGGCGTCGGCAAGGGCATTGGCGGACACGATTTTGGCCTCGAGTGCCTTTTTGTCACTGAGGAGCTGCTCGTATTCGTCGGAGCGGCCAGGGGAGGCGAGGCTGGGGTCCTTCAAGTGCATGGGGCACACGTAAAAGAAGTCTGCGCTGTTGGAGGCGAGCATCACGGTGGCCGTGGGCTTGTAGCAGATGAAACACGGCTTGGAGTCATTGTCGGCCACTAGACGCACGGTGTAGTCATTGGGGAACGGGGGTGCGGACATGGGCCAGGATTTGCAGCTAAACGTAGACGGAGGGTCCGATAAGAAGCCGTGTGTAGGCGCAGGCGGCGGGCGTGGGGAAGCGCGGACCCGTGCACCTGCGCGATTGACGGAAGCGCCCAAAGCGGCGGAGTGCATGGTCGCGGGGCGACTTCAACCGCGGACGACAAACAAAACAAGCCCCCGAAACAGCACCCGCACGCGCATGTGCAGAACAAAATGTCGCGCGAGCCCGGGTCTCGCGTCGGCGCCTGAAACGCTGCGCACTTGTTGTTCGCGCGGGATCCGACCGCCCCCAAAACCGCAAATCCGCAACCCCCTGAACCCCTGACCCACCCACAACGGCTGGCGCTATGTCCTCGTGACCGGGCCCGGCACGTCCGTTCGGTCCACCGCACCCCACGCTCCCAAATAACGCGCCCGTTTTTTTCCAGGAATTCCCGCCCTATTTATAGCGCAGCGCCCCCAGGAGGGGATCGGGGGGAGGAAGCCCGGCAGACACCGGCACAGAAGGCACGGAGGCGAGAGGGCGCCGAAAACAGCACCAAGCCACCAGGCACGCGGGCAACCCACATCACGTGCGGCAAAGGAAGTTGTAATGGCCACCAACAACAAAGGAAGAAAAGTCGGAGCAAAAAAGCAAGGGGCCGGGCCAAAGCCTGCCAGTTGCAAAATTCTGCACAGTGCGGGAGGACGGGTGCAGAGAAATGTCGCGGAGAAAGAGGGAGCGTGGCGAAAAAATATACCCAGAAAAGTGCCGAAAAAAGAAAAAAAAAGGCGAAAATGTCGCGCCACTTCATCCCCTAATTGCTGTGCACCCTCTGTGCGCTCCCAAAACGCTTCTGGTACGCTATTGGTATTTCAAATTTTTCTCGGGCTCACCTTCTTTTCACTACAAACTACTAGGGCTCTTTACCTCATACACAAAAAAACCCCATTTCGGCGCCATCTGCTGCACATCCCTCCATCCTGCTTTTCCGGTTCCTCGTTGCTAAATCCTGGAATTCCTTTGGCATCAGTCTCTGCAATTCTCCGTGGCGGTGTTTAGTATTTTAGGTCAGAATCCCGAACCCTCCTCTTCTCTTGTTGACTTCTCCCAGCAAGACTTTCCCGAAAACCAACGAAGATTCTTCTCCAAGGCAACATCTGATCCCGCCTCTCCCCGATTGGTCTGTTCACGTTCCTCCCATTTTCTCCCGGCAACACTAGACGTTATTCTGTTTGGCCTCTAGCAATCCATAATCCTTGCCCCCTCCCCCTCGAAATACTATGTCTGACTACCAAGAGGCCGACATTGACTCCATCGTCGACAGATTGTTGGAAGTCAGAGGCTCCAGACCTGGCAAACAAGTCACGTTATTAGAGCATGAAATCCGCTTTCTCTGCACCAAGGCCAGAGAGATCTTCATCCAGCAACCCATTTTGTTGGAGTTGGAAGCCCCAATAAAAATTTGCGGTGATATTCACGGCCAATACTACGATCTATTGCGACTCTTTGAGTACGGCGGCTTCCCTCCCGAGGCCAACTACTTGTTCTTGGGCGACTATGTGGACAGAGGCAAGCAGTCCTTGGAAACCATCTGTTTGTTGTTGGCTTACAAGATCAAATATCCAGAAAACTTTTTCATCTTAAGAGGTAACCACGAGTGTGCCTCCATCAACAGAATCTATGGTTTCTACGACGAGTGTAAGAGAAGATACAATATTAAGTTGTGGAAAACCTTCACCGACTGTTTCAACTGCTTGCCCATCGCGGCTATCATCGACGAGAAGATCTTCACCATGCACGGTGGATTGTCGCCCGACTTGAACTCCATGGAACAAATCAGAAGAGTCATGAGACCCACCGACATCCCCGATGTTGGGTTGTTGTGCGACTTGTTATGGTCCGATCCAGACAAGGATATTGCTGGTTGGTCCGAAAACGACCGTGGTGTCTCATTCACATTCGGACCCGATGTCGTCTCGCGATTCTTACAAAAACACGACATGGACTTAATTTGTCGGGCCCACCAGGTCGTAGAGGACGGTTACGAATTTTTCTCCAAGAGACAATTGGTCACTTTATTCTCTGCTCCAAACTACTGTGGAGAGTTTGACAACGCGGGCGCGATGATGAGTGTCGATGAGAGTTTATTATGCTCGTTCCAAATCTTGAAGCCTGCCGACAAGAAACCAAGATATCCTCCACCCAACAGCATGGGAAACAGCAGGCCCGTCACGCCACCTAGAAAGGTGAAAAGAGGAACCAAGTAAATGATCCAGGAGAACGACTTGGCAAGGTTCTTTGCCAGCGAGGAAGAAGTGGTCTGAATACTAAAAAATCAATTTTGCTCCACATTTTGTCCTTCAGATGATGTGGGTGTTGAGAAAGATTACAACAGAAGAAATGCAGAATCTGCATTGGCTGCGAAATTCATATTATTGTCCGGGTGCATTCATTGTATGTTTCTTCGGCCCATGGCATATTATCCTTCCAGAAAAGACTTTGGGTCCGCTTTGTGCGCGGCCAACAAAGCCGAAAGAAGGCGGGCGTGTCCAGAGTCCTACATGCATTTCATTAAATTTTACACGGTGATCTAGTACGAGTTTATTTAGATTAAATTGTATACGTAATCGCATTAAGCAAACACACGAGACGAGAAAAGCGGGCGCCAAATCAGTGTGATATGTGGCTGAAGCGCGGAGGCTGAATCGAGCAATGGCCGAAAGAAGAAAAATGGCAAAAAAAAAAAAAAAAAAAAATTGCAAAAAAAAAAAAGAACAAAAAAAAAAAAAAAAAAAAAAAAAAAAAAAAAAAAAAAAATTGCAAAAAAAAAAAAGAAAAAAAAAAAGAAGTTGCAAGAAATGGCTTGCTTACCACGTGAGTCAGTTCTCCTACAAGTTCCCTTGGTGTCTTACCTACTTTGAATATAGGCTAGTTTGAATATAATGATTGTTGAACAAATTGTAGATTAAAAGATATCGCAACACGGGTGTCTACAACAGTATGCAGTACAAATCATTTGCAGGTCACGTGAAAAGAACCAGGACCTTGTTTCAGCATTGTGCAAGCGAAAGGAGCAAAAGCAGTGCGCAAGCGAGAGAGTAGGCCGGTGGTACGGATGGGATTATGCCGCGACTAGCAGGCTCAGTGCCAGGGTGAAAGGAGCGGAAAGATCACGTGCCGTGAGCACGTGCTGGCGAGTCACCCATCGCCGGACGAAAGGAAACGGGCTGAGTGTGTGGCCTATTGATACTGAAAGTGAAGTCAATTACACTAAATGATTATTGAATAACTGTCTTCGTTTTAGCGCTAGATGCCACGGCTCAGCCCAACAAGTTCAATGCAAATAGCCGTCACAGTACTCACGTGAGCGCGCGACCAGAACCAAGGGCCTAACACCCGTGCCTCTTACACAGTGGAAACAGGGTCGCGGAGTACCGCATGCAGGCCGCGGAGTCGCACCCTGTGAAAAAAAACTTCAAAACTTCCACCTCCTCCGATTTTCGAATACACAGTAAAAATGGTATGTGTCGTTTCTGCCCGAACAAGGCAGGCAAAGTGTTGCTATGAAGTGGAACCCTAGACTGCGCAGCTTCTGTGACGCCGCTCCAGATGCGACGAAATGTTTCGTGGCCGAAGAGGGACAAATGTCGCAAGCGGTCCTCATGTCGCAAGCGGTCCTCATGTCGCAAGCGGTGCCCGAGAGTCCCTGAGAGTCCCTGAACGTCCCCGAGAGGTCAAATGTGTCAAATGTCCCAAGTCTTGTTCAAGGCCAGCGACATGTGTGGCGACATTGTCGCCTCGTGTTTCCATTCCTTCTTTTCCATTTCCTCGTCGACCCCTTTTCCTGTTCCAACTTAGTATCAAACAGTGCAAAGACCCCTTTTTCGAATTATCCTGAAACCTTCGATATCCAATCCAATGTGACCCCAAAGAAGCAAGTCACAGAAGCATCTCGATTCTGCTGTTCAACATGGTGTTATATAAGGCTGTCACAACCTTACTACTATCATACCAGTTGTTTCAGGCAGTTGTATCCCTATTGCAATAGTCATAACTTCATAACAGCCATGCTGCCATTCACATCACTTCATCTAGGTACTAACATCTCCAGGTTTTAGTTCAAGACTTGTTGCACCCTAACCCAGCCTCTGAGGCCCAAAAGCACAAATTGAAGACCTTGGTCCAAGCCCCAAGATCCTACTTCATGGATGTCAAGTGCCAAGGCTGCTTGAACATCACCACCGTTTTCTCCCACGCACAGACTGCTGTCACTTGTGACAACTGTGCTACTGTGTTGTGCACCCCATCCGGTGGTAAGGCCAAGTTGACCGAGGGCTGTTCTTTCAGAAGAAAGTAAGTCTGCGGCTAGCTTTCGACCTCAAAACACGAACGGAATGGATGGCAGGCGCTTTTATTTGCTGTGCTTGATATTCAAACAAGAAAAATAATGCATAATCGTATTAGACACTTTATTGTAGATTGGCACGAAGCATGTTCCTTACGGGTATGGTCATACTTCATATCAGCGTATCACCACTCCATATTAAATCATATTAAATCATATTATATCATATTATATCATATATCATATTATATCATATTATATCATATTTTATCATATTATATCATATTATATCATATTATATCATATTATATCATATATCATATTATATCATATTATTAAGGATAATACTACATCGTATCATCATACGGTCATATTATTATATCATATTATTATATCATCATATCATCAATAAACCATATTATTATAACATCGTATCATCAATAAACCATACTATTATATCGTCATATAATCAATTCACATAACACCTACTGCATGCCCGTCGTAAACATCGTTTATTAACAAAGTCCCCAATCTACAACTTGGGCTTGGTGTAAAACCTCACCACCTCGTCAAAGGCCTTAGCCACGTAATCAATGTTGCCGTCGTTGAGGCCAGCCACACTGGCCCGGCCGGAACTGACCAAGTACACAGCATGCTTCTCCTCCAACCTGGCCACCATCTCCGGCGTCAAGCCCGTGAACGAGAACATTCCCGTCTGGTCAGTGATGTGGTTCCACAGCCCCGGGGTGCCCAACTCCTCCAACTTGGACCGCAAGGTTGTTCTCATCTTGTAGATCCGCGAGGACATGGTGACCAAGTCCTGTTCCCACTGCTTACGCAACGTGGGGTCGTTGAGAATGGTGGCCACGACCTTGGCGCCGTAGGCCGGCGGGTTGGAGATCTCGGACCGCGTGTAGCGTGCCAACTGTGACTTGATGGCGTCCATGAACTTGACACGGGCGTCGGCACCGCCCTCCGTCGGCAAAATGAGGTGGAACACCCCCACGCGCTCGCCGTACATGCCGACGTTTTTGGCAAACGACTGGCAGATGAGAATGGGCGAGGTGAAGCTGCCCAGGTTGATGGCCTTGCGAATCGGGGCCGCGTCCTTGTCCAAGTTGCCCGAGGCAAAGCCCTGGTAGGCGGAGTCGAAGATGGGCAAGTGGCCGTTTTTGGCGACGGCGGCAAGGATCTGGTCCCACTGCTGCGGGGTTGGGTCCAAGCCCGTGGGGTTGTGTGCACAGGCGTGCAACAAGAAAATGGAGCCGCGGGGCGCCGTTTCGATGGTGTGGAGAAACCCGGAGATGTCCAAGGTCTTGGACTGCGCGTCCCAGTATGGATACGTCTCGACTGGCAAGCCCACGGCATTGAAGATCTGGTTGTGGTTGGCCCACGTGGGCTTGGACACGTACACCGTGCGGTTGCCGGCAAAGAAGTCCCGCAAGAACGAGGCGGCCAAGTGCAAGGCGCCGGTTCCGGAAAGTGACTGCTGCGAAATCAAGGTGCCGTCGGCAATGGCCTTGGAGTCCGCACCGAGAATCACCTCCGCGGCGCGCGCAATGAACGGCTCGTATCCGGCAATCCCCAAGTACTCGTGGTTGTAGCCCGGGGAGTTGATCAACTGGTGTTCGGCCTTGCGGACTGCAGGAAGCACCCACGGCTTGCCCTCGTTGTCTCTGTACGCGCCGATTCCCAAGTCGACTTTGGAGGGGCGCGTGTCTTTGGAAAGCCGCGCCTTGATTCCAAAAAGGGGGTCAGGGGGCAACTGCTGGATTTCGGTGAAGAACTTGGACATTGTGGTTTTGGTGGTTATTTAGGGAGGTGCAAGACTGTCTCTCTAGTTTGGCTGTGCACACAGGGTGTCGGTGGTTCCAGGGTCTTGAGAGAAATATCTGGTTCTGACGAAAGAAGGTGAAGAAATTCAGGCTTGTCGAAAGAAGGTGTAGGAGGAAGCAGGGGTTTTGGTGAAGCGGAGATTCGGCTTGCGGACGATCCGGATGCACGTGCAGCGCGCAAAAGTCGGGGGAGCGGGTGTGGGGACCGAGCCGGATGCACGGGTGCGGCGTTTGGCGCGTGCTCCCCGCGGCCAAACGCCGCGGTGCTCGGGGCAGCGGCTCTTGAGAGATCCAGCTTAATGGCAATTTATCGCCGATGGCATTGTTTGAAGTAGTTTGAGCCATGTTTTGAACCATGTTTTGAAACTGTTTCAGCCATGTTTCGAAACTGTTTCAGCCATGTTTTGAAACTGTTTCAGCCATGTTTCGAAATTGTTTCAGCCATCCGAAGGCACCATTTGCTGACGACAATCAAGACATAATAAACGTCTCTTGCTTGATTGACGCCACTAATGTCAAGATTCTGCGGAACACGAAGCAACCCTAACTGTAGATATGCGGCTGAGGCAGAAACCAATCTCGTTTTCGGAACGACAGTGATCACGGCTTGTCCAAAAATAGCCCTTTGCTTCGAGACATCAGATATTCTTTCAGGATCTGGTAGTTGACTCCAGATGTTTCAACACTGGAAATGTCGCACAGCCGCCCGTACCTTTGGTTTCACTCAGGTGTCTTTTGGGATTCTCATATTCACATATTCTAGTAACAATGCTAGTAGTGAGGCGGGAGCTATATCATGGAATCGAACACCCGACTTCATGATATTTTATTGTATCAATTATAGCTTGAATGTAGAGGATTACAATTAACTCAGTTGAAGTGATTTCAGGTAGGCTCAATTCAAGTAAATCCGTTTGTATTTATATATTTCGATTAATCCATTTCAATCCGTCCATTTCGATTAATCCATTTCAATCGTCCATTTCAGTTAATCCAATTCAAATGACTCCTGTTCAAATAAATCAATTCAATTAATCCAATCCAATCAATCCAGTTAAATTAATCCAATTCCAATGAGTCCAATTCAAATGAGTCCAATCCAAATGAGTCCAATCCAAAAGAGTCTAATTCGAATGAATTCAATTCAAGTAAATCCATTTCAAGATCCAGTTCAATTAGATATTTTCAATTAATCCAATTAAAAGGATTCCATGTCAAATGAATTCGTTTAAATTGATCCCTTCGATCAAACCCATTTCTTTTGAATCCTCTTCAAGAAATTTTTTCAATCAAGCCATATCTATTGATTTCTTTCAGTTAAATGCTTTTCAGATGTATCCTTTTCGAGTGAACCTATTTCGACTTATTGATTTCAACCAATCAACTTTAACTAATCTTGTTCAATCCATCTATTTAAATTGTTTCTATTTCAATTAAATCTCTTTTGAAGAAATTCTTAAGTGATCCACTTTAATTGAGTCAGATCAATCAATCCTTTTTAAGCAAACTTATTTCAATTGAATCTCTTTTGAATAAATCCATGTTAATCAAATCCATTTTAAGTAAACTCATCTCCATTTCGATTCGATCCATATGTATAAGATTGATTGCAAATAAACCTACTTCATCTTGAACGGGTTTGGTGCACGGGTGTCTTGCAGCTGACTCTTTGATGCTTTGAGCTAGCTGTTGCTACTGATGACTTGAAATAAATAAATAAATAGAGTGAAAACATGAAAAGAAATAAAGAAGTAAAGGAAATAAAGAAGTAAAGGAAATAAAGAAGTAAAGGAAAATAAAGAAGTAAAGGAAATAAAGAAGTAAAGGAAAAAAAAGAAGTAAAGGAAAATGAAGAAAGTAAATAAATAAAAAAAATGAATAGAAGCTAAATAATGACTGGAATCAAAGAATAGAACAAAAATACTTTCCAGTTCACTCAAGCTTAACCTGGGATTCGAAATTCTGCAGTCATTTCTTAAGAGCATAGCGTACCCTAGAAAAATCGAACCTTTTATTTTCCTTTTAGACCCCATTTACTTTTAGTTTCTTCTTTCCTTGTGACAATCATTAGGAAATCTCTGATTCATTTATAGGTTTTTCTGATACGTACCAGTTAATTAGTCCCACATATCCAGGTCAAATGTAGGACCAAATGGTTGCCTGTCTGCAGTACGAGCCCGTCTCCAGTAGTCTACAAATGAATAGTGTTGGTATGATTGTGAAGCGAGTTGGGTTGTTCATTTCGTTTTAGATACCCATGATTTTATTAGTTTTTCTTATCGATGTTAGATTTACCTGTTTAGCCAAATGGTGAAGTTTGACCATTTGCAGCAATTCAATGGTTTTTCTCACTTAAGGTCCCAACTGGGCAAATTGCAACATGCCCCCAATAAAAGAACGGTATTGACAAGATGATAGTTTTTTTGAACGATGACAATTCATTTTGGTAAGAAAAGAAGAGCCCGTTTTTGGAAGTTATCAATCGTGATTTTCGAAAGGAGTTGGATTGAAGTATTTGGTTCATGGACCAGTGGCTTCCATGCAGTCTCGAGAGGTTCATGGCTTCTTAAAGTGATAATCACAAACAATTTATTCGATATGTAGACAATGACTCTATCGAGGTTTTTATTTTAAAGATGAAGCTTTATACTATATTTTCAAAATCTGTTGTTTGTATATGCTTTTCGTGACTTGCTTTACTTTCTCAATCTCCCTTTACTCAGACTTTACTCCACTATACTTGAACTTTAGTTGGATTTTATGAAACTTCACTCAAACTTTAACTTTATCAGACTCTAGGCCTTAAACATAACTTAGGCTTTACTTGACTTGAATCTCACTTGAACATTTCCTAAACATTATTTAAACATTACTTATACATTACTTAAACATTACTTAAACATTACTTAAACATCACTCAAACATTACTCAAACATTACTCAAACATTACTCAAACATTACTTAATTAATACTTAAATATTACTTAAGCATGACTTAAGCACTACTTAAACATTACTCAAACCTTACTCAAACATGACTTAAACATTACTCAAACATTACTCAAACGTTACTTAAACATTACTTAATTAATAGTTAAACATGACTTAAACATGACCTAAACATAACTTAAACATTACTCAAACATTACTCAAACGTTACTTAAACATTACTTAATTAATACTTAAATACTACTTAAACGTTACTTAAGCACTACTTAAACATTACTTTAACATTACTTAATCAATACTTAAATACTAATGAAACCTTACTTTAATACTACTTAAACCTTACTTAAACACTACTTAAACCTTACTTAAACACTACTTAAAATTACTTAGACCTTACTTAAACATTACTTAAACAGTCCTCAGACTTCGCTCATAATTCACTTTAACTGTACTTGAAATCCACTTGGTCTTTAGTTCGACTTTATTGAACTTACTTCAACTTTACTCAGGCTACTTTACTTAAACTTGACTTTACTTGGATATTATTTCGGCCTTACTCGAACTTCACTTGAAATTCGCTCAGGTTCATTTAGAATTTACTTAGACTTCATCTTAACTTACTTAGATATCACTTAAACTCAACACATACTCAGATTGTACTTCACTTGACTGATTTAGATTTTCCTCAGACTTCACTAAGACTTCACTAAGACTTCACTAAGACTTCACTAAGACTTCACTAAGACTTCACTAAGACTTCACTGAGACTTTACTGAGACTTTACTGAGACTTCACAAGATTTCACTCAGATTTAAGACTTGACTTGGTAGACTTTGAATTGATACACTGAATATTTCGCAGTTGGTGTTATTTCATATTGGGAATTCCTAATCAAGGTCCACTTGAACCTTCACAGTTAAATCTTTAAACTCGAATTTTTACGTTTGAATTTTTACATTTAAATCTTCACCTTTAATCTTCACCTTTAATCTTCACATTTGAATCTTCACCTTTAATCTTCACCTTTAATCTTCACATTTGAATCTTCACATTTGAATCTTCACATTTGAATCTTCACATTTGATCTTCACCTTTAATCTTCACCTTTAATCTTCACCAATCTTCACATTTAATCTTCACATTTAATCTTCACATTTAATCTTCACATTTGAAAAGTTCATTCAAACCTTCAGTAAGTTCTATTTAAAAAGCTTCATGATGAAGTATGGTCACCTCACTTGTTATTTGTAGTAAGCTTATGACAATCTCCAATTTGACAGCTACCAAAGCGACTAGTGGACTTTACACGGATTCCTTTTAAACATGTAACAATAGACGCTCTGTAACGATTGAGATGCTTTGTAATAAATGATGGCTACTGAACAGGGCGGATAACATTCGAAGCCGCCAAAGCTCTATGACGTGTTCTGGGTGGCAAGCGTAGAAACAGACAATTCCAGTTCATGCACCTGAACGGCCCGGATCCGGCCACAACTTCCCTATTTAGACCACCGACCGCACCTCGAAAAACCTCCTCAAGTAGTAAATCTGGAACAACGAGTTCAATGCAACCACCACAATCTGGAACACCGACCACCACTTCACCCGCGAGTTGGTGGACTCGGCCGTGTTCCTGTGCGTCCGCTCCCGGATCACCAAGTAGTTCTGCTCGGCCTTGACGTCACTGGCCAACTGGCTCAACCTCGTGATCGAGTAGTCCAACGAGTCCGAGTTGGGATCGTTCACGTCCACGTAGATCACCCCGTGCACGTTGAACGACACGTCCAAATCCACCCGGGACGTCTTTTCGTTCGAAAAACAGTACTGGTACTTGCCGTCGCTGTCCGCCTTCAACGTGATGTCCTCGTGGTCCTTGCCCTGCGACGCCACCTCGATCCGGTCGTTGGGGCCCGTCACAAAGAAGTCGATTGTGTACTGCTCCGCATTGCTGGGGTCCCGGGATCCCACCTGGTAGCTGATGGACAACACGTCATTTCTCTTCAACTTCTCGAAGAAGCACTGCTTGCCGTAAGGCGGCAACAACACCGTATGTGCGCTAACGACCGCAAGAAGAAACAACCACACGCCGCTGATGTGCATGATGCTGTGGAGGAGAAGGGGTTGTCTTGGTGGAGTGTTGACCTGGCCGCTTTTTTCTTGCGAATGCTTGTGTTTCGCAGGTGAAACGCGGTGCTCGCACGCTCCTCGGCGCTGTTGCCGTGGCGCCGCCGGGCCTGGCCTTGGTTCCGGCCCCCTCTACCCGGCGCCGCTACTGTCGACGTGTTGCTGCTCAGAAACCACGTTTCTTCATTGGGCTCTCCGCGTCGCTCTATGTACATGGACGCTGGGGCCGGCCGGCGAGGCCGTGGCCGCTGGGCGCTTTCTGCAGGCTGGCGCCGGTTCGCGTCTGCCGGCTGAGGCGCGGCTCGCGCCCTGGTCCCTCTGGTGCCTCTGGTGGTCTCTGGTCCCTGGGCCTGGTGCCCATGCAACCGCTTCGCCAGCCTTGTCATTCAACCGCCGCGCCCAAGGACAGAACTTCTGCACTCTGCCTATTCTCTCTTTATTCCACGAGGCTGTGTACTTTCTTCGCTTGCTGGTGCTAGGCCCGCACCCTCGATTTGAACCCTGGGGTTCGCCGATTGCGCAAACTGTCTAGCACTTGGCCCCAGCATCGGAGCACCTTCGTGTTTGGAGCCCCAGTACCTTCATCGCTGGCCACCAATGGGTGTTCCTCGGATTCGCAATCACAACGGCTTCATGATCTCGTCATAGAGCATCCTCTTCAACTCACCAATGGAAAGCTCGTCCTTTCTCCGATCAAAGTCGAAAAAGTCTTCTGAAATAGGCTCGCACATGGGTTCGTCATTGGGGTCGTGGTACAACTGGAGATACGGATGCTTCAACGCCATGTCCACCGTGATACGCTTGGCCGGGTTGAATGCAAGGAGCTGCTCGAGAAGGTCAAGCGCCAAGGGATTGAGGTTGGGCACTGAGCTGAACAACTCGGAAAATGGCACCTTCTTGCAGAACGGAAGCAGCCGGATGTACTCTCTTGCACGCTTCAGCTTGATGTTGTAGTAATCTTCCGAGTTGGGCGTGCCGAGCACCTCCATGATGAGCCACAACTGATTATGGTAGTCCCGGCCGGGAAACAATGGCCGTCTGCTCAACATCTCCGCCAAGATGCACCCGGTGCTCCACACATCGATGGCCGTAGTATACTCCTGGAACGTAAGCATGATTTCGGGCGCACGGTACCAACGGGTGGCCACGTACTCCGTCATGAATCCGAAATTATCTTCTGAAGATGCGACGGACCTTGCCAAGCCGAAATCACATATCTTCAAGTCACAGTTGGCATTGAGCAAAAGATTGGACGGCTTCAAGTCTCGATGAAGCACATTGGCTGAGTGCAACGCCTTCAAAGCCCGCAAGGTCTGGTAGATGAAATACTGGATGTGGTCATCCGTGAGTTTCTGGGTCCGGATGACCTTATGCAAATCCGTTTCCATGAGCTCCTGAATCAAGTAGATCTCGTTGAAGGTCTCGTACGACGTGGGTCTTTGTAAAGCCAATATGCTGATGATGTTCTCATGATTGAAGTTTTTGAGGAGCTTCAACTCTCGGAG
The DNA here is from genome assembly GCA_002893665.1 of Metschnikowia orientalis. NCBI lineage: Eukaryota > Fungi > Ascomycota > Pichiomycetes > Serinales > Metschnikowiaceae > Metschnikowia > Metschnikowia orientalis. Next base: position 152,682 of record NXGZ01000004.1, on the reverse strand, counting down.
GGTCCGCAAGCAAAGCATCAGCCGCTCGAACGGCTCGATTTTCTTGATGGCCACCTTCTGCTGGGTGGGCTTGTGGATAGCCAGACACACCACTCCGTATGCGCCTTGCCCCACGACCTCCATCACCTGATAGTGGTCCGAAACATTGAATGCAATCGACTTCTGGTTATTTAGAAGGTTGAGCGGCTGGCTGCCTCCCGGCGCAAACCCGGTCTCTGTGCCGGCGTTTTGGGTCATGTCGACGTGTTAAGCCCTGGTTATCCAAACGATAAGCTCCCAGCGATTCCCGGGTGCGGTGTGGATGTACGGGCGCAGATTTGCTTTCTTTTTCCTCTGGGTTTGAGCCAGCTCCCTATTCTTTTTTTCGGGTCGAATCCTCAACCAGCCTGCCTGATCAGGTCTGTTCGTAACGTCAAGAGAGGCACCGGAGTCGATAGGGACACGTAACACGAGGATGCTCCGTCGACTACGCAAATCTTAAGGTCTTTGGCCGAAACAGCGGGTGGGTTGGAATTTATACTGAGCTTCAGTTTCAGATAGTAATGGCGGCAGCTCGTGCACGTGCAGGAACATGTGGTTACACTTTTGAAACTGTCGCAAAACTAGACGAGGCGGGCCATTTGCGGTATTTCCGCGCATCCAATATAAATAAGTGGCCACCGCAGCACCCTTTCGCCCTGTGTCCATGAATATTTGCTATGCAAAAGCGCCCTGATGTTGCAGCCTTCACAGCACACCAGCACGGGGCGAAACCGCCACCTCCCATCTGGTGAACAATGCGCACAAGGCGCAGCGCGGCGGTGTTATCTCCGGTGGCAGGGGACCCAGACTGGCTTGGAATAAGGAGCAAAGGGGGATTCTGAAACAGGGCGTCACTTTGCCAGAATGTGTTTCAGAATTTCGAGACCAGGGGCTGGCTTTGTGGTCCGCCCTTGTGCTTGGTGTTTCATCCTTGTCTGGAAGTGCCAGCTGACACTTGACCGTCGCCCGACCCTGCGGCGGCCGCGCATGCCAGGTGCAGGACGCACGCACCCTCGATCGAAGAATGTGCGACGGCGGATCGCTCGGTTTCGCGCCGCCACTCAACGGTCTTGGCGTGGCTGCGGAGAGGTTGTGCAGATCAGGCCAGATGATGTTTTGTGGAGAAGCACATCGCGAAAGCAAAAAAAGAGATCCACACAGAAACGGTGGGTTTTTGAGTCTCCATAGATTCAAACCGAAAAAAGACGGAGCCTCGAAAGTCAGTGGCAACCGACTCCATGGACAATCTTGGTGCGGGTGTTAATGGGAGCTTGATCAGACAAGAGCGCTCTAGCACCCACGTGAATATGATACATGTGCTTTGAGTAGTTCCTTTCTTCTTGGGCGTTGAGTATGTTTTGAAATCATCTTGTGATTTTAAAACAAAGATTACCTTTTGATTGAGCTACCAAGTGTAAGCTTTTGCTTGCCAAATGGTAGCTTTTGATTCCAAATGTTAGCTTTTGATTGCCAGATGTTAGCTTTTGATTGAGCTGCAAAATGTTACCGTGTGATTATATGAAAACGAGGAATTGTCAAGGGGAAGAAGGAGCCACGGATAAGTAAGAGGTGGAAACCAAAAAGAGAAACCAAATAATAGGAGGAAATCAAAAAGGGAAGGCGGAACCAGAAAGAGGAATCAAAAAAGAGAAAACCAAAAAGAAGTCAAAAAAGTGAGAGTAAGGAATTTTTAAACGAGGAATAAGTCAAGATAGCCAGGGAGATTTCAAATTAATTCAGAAGTCAAATTGATTTCAGAAATAGGTCAAGATGAGTCAAGAAGTAATCAAAGAATCTAGGAATCAAAGAATCTAGGAATCAAAGAATCAAAGAATCAAAGAATCAAAGTCAAGAGTCAAGAGTCAAGAGTCAAGAGTCAAAGAATCGAAGTCAAGAGTCCAAGAATCAAAGAGTCAAAAATCTAAGAATCAGGAAATAAGTCCTACAAGAATTGAGACAAAATATTCGAACATTTACGTAAACACATGACAATATACAAACAGAACAATGAGGGGGACGCTGCAATGCCTTTGATTCGACACCCACGCCGCAACTCCTTGCTCCTTACTTTTTCCTTCCAAAAAGCCCCTTCTTCTTTTTCTTGACCTCGGGGTTCAAAGACGAAGCGCTATAGTTAGGCGCTTTGTACACCGCTTGGTCCCCGCTGAAGGAAGCCACCGGCGCAGAGTACCCGTGATTGGCTTCATCGATCTGGCCAGCCATGTTGTTGTGGGGAAAATCCTCATGAAAGCCCCAGCCAAGGCGGGAACTTTCGAGCTGGTCGCGGTAGTTGGGATCACCCGTGATGGCAAACTCAAAGCCCCGAATCGTGTCCAAAGGCCGCTCATTTCTGTTTCTGGCCGGGTTCAGCATATCAACCTGTCTGATTGGCTGGCCGAAAATGTCCTTCATGTCCCCGCTTTCTTGCGACAAGTAAGATGGCCTTCTGTTGATCTGGTTGGCCTCCTCAAATGGCTGTGCTTCGTTCACGGCCGACAAGATGGGATCGTGGATGTTCTGGGTTTCCAACCGCTCGCCTCTCAACTCCGGGGCCGGTCCCCCTTGTTGCATTTTGGAGCCGCTTCTGAAAATGGCCATGGCTGTATTCTACGCTTTCAACTGTGGGTGTGTTTGATGCGACTTGCAAGTTCAGCCTTTGATGTCTGATGAAAAGAGCGTGGTACAGAGGCCTACCTTTTTCTTCGGGGAAAACCAGCCACGCCTGATTTTCCTGCTGGTCAAGCATAGCCCTCCTGCTCCGCATGCAGGTCGGCGCAGTGTCTCTGGAACCCCATGGACTGCTGCGCGCGGATCGCCGGGAATCTGAAACACCTGTCCCCTGCGCATGGCGCAACTACAAAAAGGGTCGATTTGCTCTCCCGCCCCCGATTCGGTTTCTTCCAAAAAACGCTGACTTTAGCCTGTTCTATTTTCCCTCATTCCTTCACTTTTGTTTTTTCATTCCATTATGTCTTCGACGTTCTTGGAAAAGAATAAGCTGCTGTTTATGTTGGTCTGATTATGTTGGTCTGATTATGTTGGTCTGATAATGTTGGTGTGTTCATTGAGGCGCTCCAAAATTTGACCGCTTTCATCGAGCACGGGGGGTGTGTTTGCGCATGCGAGTGAAGTTTTAGCGGGCCATATTGGAGCCCTTGCTTCGAGCAAGCCCGGGGGAATTTGACCTGAACGGGAGAATGCGGTTGAAGGAGACCTGGTCTCGTGATTGCTCGACTTTGCAGTCTCTTTGGCGGGGATGGGCCGACTACAGGACCACCCCGAGTCCTCGAACCAAGGGGGCTAATGCAACCTAATCGCACCTCTCGGTGTGGGGTGACAACCGTCGCTTTACGAGACGCGAACAGGTGTCATTTCGCATGCAGGAGCAAATGAGCAGTCTCGATCGAGTCCGCACGGCGGCGATTGACACGTGCGCACAACGTAGCTACCCCATTCAACAAAAACTTAGCTACCGGTGTCCTACATGGCACCAGAATTACATGGAGGTCATGCTTCCTGTGTTGCAAGTGATGGCAAACAACCTCTTGAAGATGACTTTCAGTTTAAAAAGCCCAAACGAGAAAATTAAATTGCGTTTATTGTCATAAATAACCCACAACCATTTTTTTCCTGAAATTCCGATATAGTGTAACGGCTATCACGGTTCGCTTTCACCGAGCAAACCCGGGTTCGACTCCCGGTATCGGAGTACTTTTTTATTTGTCTCTATCTACGGTAGCTGTTTCTCTAACAGTGTGCTTCTCTCAAGCTACGCCCGCCTCCTCGCTCGTATGTGTCATGCATGTATTATGAAATGTTATTTTGCTCTTTGAATGCATCCCAGGCCTTGTTCAAAGTGACAAAAGTGGCCTGGCAAATCATCTGGTCTTCAAGCTGGTACGACCCAAGTTTATCGGGATGTATGCTGCTTATCACCTTCATATAGTTGATTTTAACCTTTTTGGTGAGCATCAAGTCGTTGATGGTGAGTTTTTTGCTCGTAATAAAGGGAAATCCAAGGTGCGCTGGCAACACATCACTGAGGGACATGAGTAGACTCCTCAAATTGTCCTCTTTTCCATTGCTCCACTGCTGCACTCTTTCGTGAACGGCATCATGCAATTTGAACTTCTGATCCTCGGTGTCTTTTTCCCGGGCATTTTGCTCCTTGACCCGATCGAGATTCTTGGTGCTCTTTGCCACTGCTGGAGATGACGTGGTGGGCTTCTTCTGAACAACGGGTTTCTGCTTGGGTGGGTTCACAACATTATTCACCCTCCGCTTGGCAGCCATGACTTTTTTGTCGTTGACCCCAAGCTTCCCCACCAATACCATGTACGATTCCAAAGATTCCGAAAACATCTCAAGCATTTCCAAGCTCTCTGCTTTCCTCATCAATAACTTGATGTACCACTGCTTCACTGGCTTCTCGCTCACGATCCACGCGGGATCATCGAAACTTTCGCCGATTAGCACAATGCCATCTTCGCAACTTTGCCGTGCAAGTTTAAAGTGCCCAATCCGAATAGCTGTGAGAGCGAGGTTGGAATTGATAACAATTCGCAATTCGTGCGTTGCGGGGAGACTTTCCAAGCATTTATTGTACGCCAATAGAGCCGAGTCGTAGTCCCCATTGCTAAAGTCAGACGCTGCTTTCGCTTTGTATGTGTCGTAGTCAGATTGTTGGAACGTGTTTAAGTGCTCACAAGTTGCAGGTCGCTGACTTTGCAGTGCTTTGTTCTCGGGACGCCGACGCCTGGACGAACTCACCATAACGTCGTCCAGTTTTGCTGATGATTTGAACATTTCTGCGCGGGTGAGGCCGGAGTTCTTGGGGTCTAGTCCAAGAAGATCGAATGACTCTTGCACCAGCCGCTGCTCTTCACTTCGGCTTGCATTTTTCGGAGCGATAGGAGTAGGTGTCCTCAGGCCATTGCTAGATTGGGAAGGCGTTCTCAGGTTAATTCTGGATTGGGAAGGCGGCTTCAGGATTGATTCCCTCAGGTCCTGATTCGAAGTTCCTGTGGGCCTTGGACGGGTCGACGAGGATTCCACTCTCGAAACGTTGGAAGCCCCCTCACTAGAATCGGCCCTTTGCGAAGACGGGCGATTCTGCATCGCATCTTGACGCTCCTTACGTCTCTGTGCCTCACGCAATCTTTGGTTTTGAATGATCCGCTGGATCTCCTCCGCGTTTATGTTCTCTTCATCTGCACCATAGTCCTCGTACGAGCCACCATCCTCTCGGCGCTCAGAAGCCCGGTCTTTATATTTGCTTTGGGTCTTGACCCACGCGGGCATGCCGTTATTCTTGTTTGCCTCATTGGCGCTCATTTGCTGGTGGATGTTGTTGATGTTCTTGATGACAGTCTTCTTCGACTTGTCCAAGAACCATGACGCTTTTTTGTAAAACTCCGTGGACACGTCTTGGAATGCACCGCCCAAATCTTTTGGAAATGCACCGCTCATATCTCTTTGAAATGCAGGGGGAGTACTTGCCGATTGCCGCGTGTCACCGGAAACTGCTCCTCTAACAATGAATCGAATGCACTGGTCATAGTCAGGGCCAACGCGCTCGATAGCGGAATTAGCCATCTCGATGGAGAAGCCCTCGGAGACCAAAGCTGCCAAAACGCCATCTGCCAAAACACTATCGGAGCGCTCCGAGTCCTCTTCTTCGGAATAACTAGAGAAAGTGGCGGGAGTTTCCGGGGTTCCCGGAGTCGCACGGGTGTTGCGATCATCTTGGTTCATTGCTGGTGTTTGAGAAGAGCCTGACTCTAACTTCGTCTCGTCTGGAACTGAGCTAGCTGGGACATACGCGTCTGTGAATTCCTCCCCTAGCAAATTGAGGTCATGCAGTGTTCCACTGGCGGACTTTGCCGGGAGGTTGTGTTTCCCGGAATCGATATTGCGGCGATCATTTTGATGGCCCGGAGCGCTTGGCGTGTCAAAAAAGGCTAGGATGTCTGCGTCAAGTCCTGGGGAATTTGACAGAGCTCTGGAGTTACCCACCTGGCCGAGGGGAACGGACGACGCAGTAGAGGGGCCTGTCACGGAAGGCGACAACACATCCAAATTCGACCACGCGCCAACAGCCGGACCGGACGGCTTTTGCTGGCTATTGAGGGCCAGACTGTTCATGGCAGAGGCTAGCGGAGCCTTCAGTGTTTTGGAATTGGCATGGCTGAAGAGGTCCGAGAACGCATCTTTTTTTGGGGGGCCCATTGTATTAGGAACGGAGTGCCTTGGAGGCGAGGTGTTTTTTCGGGCCGCTTTTGCAGTTCATACTGCAATCTTGTGCATCACGTGCGCCGCCCGCGCCTAGAGTGTGGTTTTGCACCCACCTTGCACGGGAACCCGTGCCTCCCGAAGGGCGCTCATCTCAGTCAAAAAAATGGGTGGTTTTTCTCAGAAGCTTAATATCCACCATGCATTTGATGTACACTTTGGGCCCAGACGGCAAGAGAGTCTATACTTTGGCAAAGACCACTGCCTCCGGGGAGATCACCAAATCCGCCCACCCTGCCAGATTTTCCCCTGATGACAAGTACTCCAGACAAAGAGTCACCTTGAAGAAGAGATTCGGAATGTTGCCCACCCAAAACTAGGCCCGCCTCGCTTTGGATCAGCAAAGGGCTGAACCGGCGTTTCATGCGTTGTGATTCGGAGACCTTGCTGGGCGGCGGCCCCCTGGGTTCGGCTTTCTAGGCATTAGTATCTGTGAGTTATTGTATATTAAGTTGCATTCAAATAAAAGATAATTGCGTACTTTTCTTTGGAAATATCATAGGATGGCTTCAAGTTGGGGCCACGTAGGAAAAGCAGATGAAACTGATGCGCCAAGTAAGGGGTTGGTGGCCCACGGTTCTGCCTTGTTCGAACAGCTTGAAGGAGGCGATGTGTTCAAATCGCAAAAAGGTCGGCGATGTGATCCACACCCAACAAAAAATCCCGTACCGTGGGACTAACGTAGATTGTCGCCTGTCTTGGTAAAGCACTAAAGTGGCTCTCGCCGCTGACCAGTAGCGTCGATATTGTACTCTGCACTCTTGGAGTAGTTTTGCCACATTTGAGAAAGGACCTCTGCATCTTTGTTTTTGTTACTGATTTCGTCCAACGTCAAATTGACATCATGTACCGCTTCGTTTAGCGATTTCTATTTGTTAGTACCGTTAAGAAAAAGCGAAGCACAAGACTTGCCGTTCCAAGCCAACTCGAAGCAGACACGCGAGAGTAAAGACGACATCTCAAAGCTGACCACTGATGTCTCCTGAGGCAACCCGAATGAAGTTGCTGTTGTCCAACAACACTAAAACATACCATGTTGTTTATTATACGGGATAATAGCGCCACCTGGACCTGCTCGTGGGGATTGTCCATGGTTAACTCCGACATGGTGTTGTAGAAATAGCGCGGCAGGTATTTGTTAAAATGCGGAAACTGAAGGCCTTTTATAGTTGAGAGGACCTGGGCTGTTTGTGCACGATTTCGGGAGTGTTTCAGATTTTCTGTTTGGAATGTGTTTCAGGTTTGTTGTCTGGTGTTTCAGGTCCCCTTTGACGCTGGCAACCCATGGGGATGTTGTGATATGCCAAATGCACGCTTCCATGCAGGTCGCCGCTGCCAGGCATATTTACAGCCATTTCCCTCCTGCTTTCAATTTTCTTTTCCACTAGTAAGGTTGAGTTTTGGAATAACGCTTAACCTTAGTAGTCAAGACAGAGTTGTTTACTTCTGGTCTGCTATATTCAAAACATTTTTGTCTTGACCCACGTGACCACGCTCTTGCACCCAAGATCAGGCTCTAGTTAAGATCTCGATCCACGATACAGAGATGGCAGGCGTTTCGATTCGGTTTCGAATGATATTCCAAGGCCAAGTGATTATTCTTAGGTCAAATGATTATTCTAAGGTCAAATGATTATTCTAAGGTCAAATGATTATTCTAAGGTCAAATGATTATTCTAAGGTCAAATGATTATTCTAAGGTCAAATGATTATTCTAAGGTTAAATCATTATTCTAAGTGATTGGTCTGAGGTCAAATGATTTTTGGTGCATTCTACTTGGGTTGGAATACATAAGATCTTTTGGCTTTGCAGCAAATGAAGTATTTTTGGTTTTGCCCATGAAGCCAATTCCATGAAATGTTACAGACCTTCCCATGAAAGCTACTGACTTTTCCATGAAAAGCTACAAACTTTTCCATAAAGTTACTGACTTTTTCATAAAGGTTCCTTATTTCCATAAAAAGTTGCTGACATTTCCACGAAAAGCCTCTGACTTTGCCCATGTTTAGTCTGGAAAGTCATTGAATTTGAAGCATACCAAATGTTATTGGCTTTGCCCATGAAATATTACCGACTTTGTTCATAATTTACTGGCTTGCAATGTGCTCTATTTAAACCAATACGACGTCTGAAAAATACCAATGGCTAAATTGAACCCATTCGGCATTCGGAGGCTCGGTTTGTTCAGGAAAGAAGTCCAGGTTGCAATTATTATATACACAGAGCAGCGATCTACCCGGGAAATGCAAAGTCATTCATCAAGCTGTCAACGTCTTTCCAAAGAAGGTCGTTGTTCATATCAAATAAGCCCGACACAGCGTCCAGGTCTTTGTTGACTCGGAGGTCGCCTAAAGCAGGCAGCTTTTCATCAACAGACCGAGCGGATTGTGGCACCGGCTGGCCTGCCATGTTGATCAGCTGCAGAGCAAAACCTGCCGGTTGTGTGGCGGTCTGCTTATTGCTGAGCGAAGCCGGCGAGCTGTCGTCGTGACGCACGCTTGGCGACGAGTTGCTGCTGGGGTTCATCATCCGGGAAATGGAGCTTCTGTTGGCCGCCGAAATGGGTTGCGGGTCTAATGGAATGGTGCGGATGATTCGGCGGGCCTTCAGCTCGGCGTCCTGGACTCCCGAGAGCGTCCGTCTTTTCCGGCGGCCCGAGCTGCCACCGCTGCTGCCAGGCGTGGACTTGTGGCTTCCTCCGCCGAGGGTGGTTGGTTCCGCGCCGGTTTCATCCTCGGAAGTGACGATGGCCTCATCTCCTGACTGCTCCAGGTCTTGGTCTTCTTTGGCTTCGAGGTCCGTTTTGATGTTCAACTTGGCCATGCCTACCTGGTCTCTCATGAGCGACAAACAGTCAAAAAAGACGGAAGCCATCATGCGGTGCCGGATCTTGAGCACGAACCCAGTCATGTTCTTCTCGTCCAAGGTTCGGAAAAGCTGCCACATGTTGCGCATGATTCCACTGGCCCTATAGGAGATATCGTGCCGGAGCACTGATGCTTTGGCGACCAAACGGATGGCAGAAGAATACGAGTCCTTGGCTGTGTTCATGTCGATCACAGATTTGAGCGGTGAGTTGGCGAGCTTGACAATGAAGCAGGATGTTTGCCATATGTGGAGAATCGACACCACCGGCAAATACTTGACAAAATCCCGGGATTTGGCCTCGCACATTTGTACGTGGTCGATAAGCGACATCGAAGCATTTAGTAGCCGCACGAGTCCTTTGGACAACTCGATAGGTGGTATGTGTTGTGCGTCCAAGAAGTAACATGTCAAGAGGTGAATGCGGGCCACTATCGAGTGGAACTTCCTGTATCCGTTGTCGTACGGCGACTCGGTAAGATGTTTTATCTCGAGGTCGTCCAACTGCTTGACCAATACCTTCAACAACGCAATCCGCTCGTTTATGTGAAGAATCCCAAAGTGCGAGGTTGATCCCATGTTGAGAGTTTTAGCCACCTGGTCTTCGAAGTGTGCAATTTCCATGATTTGTCTCGTTTCTAGAGATATCTCGCAGTGCTGCGCAGAGAGAAAATCATACTGGGCGAATGCAGGGAACCCAAAAGCAGCAGCTATATCTTGACTGACGATGTTGCATAGAATCCAGGTTTTGGTTTGCTCTTGCTGCAACCCGTCCGCCTCTTTCTCGGAGGGTTTGGATGTATGGAGACCTATACGGATCGCCTGGAAGAGGGCAACACCTATGGTATTCCAGGAAGAATCTGCACTCAAGGAGGACGTCAACGGCGGCCAGAGGGAGTATAGAAGAAATGCCTGCACGGAGTACACCGAACAAGCGTTCATTATGGGTTCGTCTTCCTCGGTGGGGTTGTATCTTGTGATGGGGGAAATTGTAATTTCTGCAAGGATGTTCTTGATTAGAGGCGTGAGATCCATGAGAAGCTGCTTGTTGTCATCGACTCGTCGGAGGGCAACAAACATTATGACCCAAAAGAGTGCCGGGCAAAGCCTGTGGATTCTTTCGGGGCCCTTGGAGATATCTATCACTGGAAAAATCTCGTGATAGTGGGTGGCATACTCCACATACAATGTTCTGATGGTATGAGGCGACAAGGTTATGTTGTCTAGTGTTTTCTCCTCGCAGTCCAAGTGGGAATACTCTGAATTGCCCGGCTGATCACGCATCTTCAACACGTTGCCCCCCGGAGTTTGGGGATTTGAGTCTGAAAGCCTCAGCTGAGGGTTATTCATGGCCTGCGAATACATCGGAGACGTTTGGGATTGAGAGTAGGGTGCTACCGAGGGAATAAATTGCTGGGTGGGGAATTGTGGAGTTATCAGACGTTCGAGAGGTTCGATTGAGCCTGGTGGTCTAGTGGGGGATGGAATATAGACCGGGGAGTGGGAACGTCCATTTGGCATGAATTCCGGGAATACCCCTTTTTGTCCGGGGTCATTGGGGCTGACAAAGGACTCTTTTAGTTCCCGCAACTCCCGTTCAATCACTGCCAAACGTGCCCGCTTCTCGGTCCTCTTGAACTCCTTTTCGGTGATGCATTGGATCCCCTTTTTCAAACATCTGGTACACGGCTGTGGCTGCCGCTCCTGGGCATCGCATCTTGATTTCTGCTGACGGCAGCCTGTGCACGCCAACCTTCGGGGTTTCGGGTTGTAATCATTTGTTTCGAGAGCAGAGTCCTCCTGACTTTTTGGCCCCTGTGTACCGTGGGAATGGTCTGGATGCGACCCGCTGGTGTCGCCGTTTGGTTGGCCGCTCTGTGTTTCTTCTTGTTTGATGGGATTGGACTCCTCACTTATGGAGCGATCTAGCTGTTGGAGCTCATGGGACAAGTTGGCAATGTGCGCCAACCTATCTAACGATGATTTTTCCATGGGGACGCTTGTCTGCTATAGATAGCCGAATGGTTTAAAGCTTGGGCAAATGAGTGCGGATAGCCCCGGCCTTATTTTTTTCATTCGTCTTGTGATGGGCTTCGCGCATTGTTGTTGTGGCTAGTTGATGCAAATCTGCATAAAACCTCGGATCTTGTTTCCTTACCCCGGCCACCCGTGCTATAGCTGTTTACCATTGCGAAACCTGCAAGTTTCCGAGAATCTTTCAGATCTGAACATGCTCAGCTCCTTCGTTCAGTCGTCGAAAGACGTCAAACTTTTGTTATGGTCGGTATTCCTCAGACGCGCTAGCTTTGGTCTCACCAACCAAGTGCTTGCGTTGCATTTGGAGGCGACAGGAATATCCAAGTCCCGAATCGGCACCTTCATGTCGCTTACTTTGGCCGGTGACACTGCCATCTCGCTCTTCCTCACATGGTTTTCTGACCGCATCGGGCGGCGCTTGGTGATGATTATCGGATGCGTTCTCATGTTCATCTCTGGAGTGGTTTTTACGACATATCTGGATTTCTGGGTGCTTTTATGTGCTGCGATCGTGGGAGTGATCTCTACGTCTGGCGACGAGACGGGCCCCTTCAAAACTGTCGAGGAGGCTTGTTTGTCTCAACTCACTGAGCCCAAGCAACGGTCTCACATATTCGCCATCTATGGCCTTTTGGGCACATTGGGCGCAGCAGCGGGCGCCTCTTTGTGCGGGTATGCCGTGGAGTATTTAAATGTGGTGTCCGATTGGCCCCTCAGCAAGTGTTACCGAAGCGTTTTTGTTGCCTATTCTGTGATTGCAGTGGTCAAGTTGATGACCGCCTTGTTTTTGTCGCCGCAATGTGAACTCGAAGAGTCGCTGGCCAATTTGGAGGGGCCCAATGAGCAAAGAAGCCTCCTTGAAAGCGGTGACAACCAAGAGACTGTTTTGACTGACGACTCCCGAGTCGAGCCCGCACACACGGGACGCTCTGGCTACTCGCTAGGGATTTCTCGGGAATCCGGTAAGCATCTCATGCGCCTCCTTCCAGTCTTTATGCTCGATTCTTTTGGATACGGCTTCATGCCACCAGCATGGATTGTTTACTACTTCCGAACAGAATACCGTGCATCACCTTCGTCTATGGGAACGTTATTTTTGCTTACAAATTTGGTGGACCTGGTCTCGTCTATCGTGTCTGCATTCACCTTCTCGGTCTTTGGGCCGGTCAAGGCCATCTTGGCTGTACAATTGCCCAGCGCTGCGTTTTTCAGCAGTATTCCATTCTGCAGAACCTTTGGGCTGGCAGCAGTGTTGTATTTTCTTTTCTGTGCCTGTGCCACCATGGACGTGGTGCCTCGTCAAATTTTGCTTACGACCATCATTGCGCCACAAGATCTCATCAAAGTTCTTGGAATCGTCAATATCGCCAAGACTTTTGCCCGCTGCATTGGGCCGCTTTTTACTGGGGTGTTGGCAGAAAAGGGTATGCTTTACACATGCTTTTATGTGAACGGCATTGCCCTTTTCGTTGCAGACTCTATCCTAGGTCTTTCTTTCGAGCATTTGGACACTGAGATCTTGGCATTTCACAAGAAGTGAAGCAAGCATGTCAGACTAATTCCTAAGGACTGATGAAAGGAGTATTTCGAGGCTTTGAAGCACCTCAAGGAGTTTAGGTCAAGACTTTTATGGGTGGGGTAGTGGAAAAGAAAGGAGTGTCTATCATGAATCGTGTATTTTGGAATCTTCCTCAGAGGCGGGGCTATTAAAAGAGGTATCTCCAAATCTTGATGTGAAGCGGAAGGGCATCAAATGCAACCTTTTCTTCCTCGAGCTCTTGCCGAAGCTTATCAAAGTCGGTCTCGCCACGGCCGGTATCAAGGTCCATAGATGCCAAGGGAACAATCGTGTTAAGCTTTCTGTACCAAGCTTTGTGGCCGAGATAGAATGCAAGCACGATGACAGCACCAAGATATTGCTGGAAAAAATAGGCAGCATCAGGGCCTTTGCCCAAGGGAAACAAGGAGACCCAGAACTGGAGCCCCAAAACAGCAATGAGACAGATGGTGGCGTAGTAGGAGCCCAAAACTCCTGTTTTGGACTGGTACGGAAGCTCCAGGAGGTCTCTGCCTTGCTTGTGCATGGCGGCTCTGAAGCGGATATGGGCAATGGTGCATGCGGCCCATGTGAACAACGTGGACAATGCCGAAAGCGCAACTAACCAGGCGAAAACGTCGCTCTGCTTGGGCGAGGCCGAGACAAAGCCCAAAAGCCCCACAATAGCACTGACCAAGATTCCATTCAATGGTCTGCCCTTGCGGTCGACGTACTTGAAAAAAGCGGGCGCCAAGCCCTGTTCAGCCAACGAGAGAATGGTTCTGGAGAAGCCGTAGACGGCGGAGTTTCCGATGGAGAGCAACGCCACGAGGACAATGACATTGAAAATGGAGGGGAGAGCCTTGATGCCTCCGGTCTTGATGGCGACGACAAAGGGCGAGGCGAAGGCCAGCGAGCCCGAGACCAAATCCTTGTTGTTAGCATTAACCAAAAATCCAATCAAGGTCAAGGTCAACAAATAGAACACCACGATTCTATAGAAAACCATCTTGATGGCGTGGGGCAACGCGATGCGGGGATTGGCCTTGGACTCGGCCGCAGTCAAACTCACCAACTCGGTTCCTGCCAAGGAGTAGGTGGCAGAGATTAACACAGACACCACGCCTTTGAACCCGTTGGTGAACGGACCCGGGTGGTGCCAGTTCCTGGCGCCGATGAATCCCGATTCGCCTCCGCCACACACAAGCACAATGGCCAAAATGTCAAAGCCAACAATCCCCAACAACTTGATGACGGAGGCCGAGAGCTCGAAGTACTCGAAGCCCGAGGTTCCAAAGAGGTTCAAGGCGATGATAAACACATAGAAAATGGCGACCCACACCACGGAGTTAATGTCGGACTGCCAGAAGTTGATTGAGAGCGACGCCGCAACGAGCTCCAATGGCAACACCACCACCCAGAAAATGGCATAGTTCCAGCCCGCGGCGAACCCGAAGGACGGGTCGATGAATCGAGTGGCGTACGTGGCAAACGCCCCGGACACGGGAAATGCAGACGAGAGCTCCAGGAGCGCCTCCATGACACAGTACAAGAAGGACGACACGATGGTCCAGCCAATCAAAACACCCGCAGGGCCACCGCTGGCAAGCGACTGACCGGACACAATAAGAAGACCCGAGCCCACGCAGCCACCGAGGGCGATGAATGCCTGCGACACCGGGCCGATGCTGGACTGCAAACTGGACTTGGCAGTGCCTTTGACCGCCCGATCCAACATGTCCTCTTCGTCAGTGTCGGAGGTATCCAGCACCTCTGCTCGCTTGAAGCTATCGACTATATTGGTCCACCGGGAAGGCTGCTTGGTGCTGTGTGCAGACCCCTCGCTGGCGTGAGCGGAGGTCTTGTCGTTGCTGGTGGTAGCAGACATATGATGAGGAGGGGTTATTGAAGTGGGACAGGAGAAATCAGATGAGGAAGGCGAATATGCAGTGAAAAGAGGCCCTGGAGAAGGTGGAATTCGAAGCCGCCCGTCAATCCTCGCGATTTGGTTTTCTTTTTATGGATGGGAACATACAAGAAAAGTGCCTTGGGAGATGTGCCCGATTTGCCGTGGGCGTGCACATAGCTGCGCGGTTCAGGGCCTGCCTGGTCGTCCCATCTCTCGACGTGCGCCGCGGTCATCGCGCATAGAAAGCCTGGGCCGCCGCGGCTGGTCGCTTCGGATATTTCAGCTCCAATTGTCGTCAGTTCCACCCTGCATCCGTCTGGGAGCGGGGTCGTTTCACCTGGTTCTCTGGTTACACGCCATTCCATGCAGGCCCCATGTTGCACTGGCCGCCTGATGCCCTGGCGGACTCTGGGTGGCGCGGGCTGCGGGCGGCTGTGTTCATTCTGCAGAAGCTGGCAAAGATGGGTCATCTTATGCTGCAACGGTCGTGTACCTGCACATGGTCGCGGGGCTAGCTGCGGCAAAGCTGCCCGAAGGCGGCGCGAAACCCTGTCTCGACCCGCGCGCCCGCTCGTCCGCCGGTCCGCCCCGGCGCCTTCGCCTCTGCACCAGTGCACCCGCGTCCGGTATGTGGCTCTGTGGGGTGCACGTGCCTTGTGCACGTGACTCCCCCCGCATCCGAGCCGGCCGCAACCATGGTCCAAGCCGTGCTGCATAGATCCGGCCCGGGGTAATCGAGTAAGGGCGGAGCCAGGTTTAAAGCCCCCACACAAAAGTACAAGAGAGTACGAATTCACCAAAAAGCTCCGATCAAACGTACAAGAGAGTACGAGAACAAAAAGCTCCGATTAGTGCAAAGGACACCCAACTAGTGTCAACCGTTCCCCATCCTTTGAGAAGCTGTTGTCGGAACACATTCCACCATGTCTTACAAATTTGAAACCACTGTGGAGCCCCAGCCCATGCGGGAGATCTTGAGCTTGTGCGGCACCGAGTGGGCACTGCCATTGGATCCCGCCCAATTTGCTCTGATCGAAAGCAAAAAATTGGTCGATCGTGTGTTGGCAGGGAAGCCGGCGCGGGCGTTTTGTCTCCGGGCCAAAGAGGAGAATGCAGTTGTGGCCTCATGCGTGGTGGCCCAGAACAAAGCTCTTTTCAAAGAGGCGGCCACCAGCTCGCTTGGCGGCGGTGCTGATCCTGCAGTGATCGGGGTCCGGAACGCCACAGGGCTTTTGATCAGTTTTGTTTTCGTGCACCCAGACCACCGAGGCAAGGGATTGATGCAGAAAGTTGTCAACAAGGCCATTGAGTATACCGAGCGGGAAATTTTGAAGAAGGAATTGGACAAATCCTCCGACGCAAAGGACAGCTTTCGTCTGATGGTGCAGAGTGGAGCGGACGTGGACACCGCGTTGGCCAACCATCTCTTGGCCAAGAAGTATTTCTGGTATTTGTACTCGGCCGTGG
This sequence comes from Metschnikowia orientalis, assembly GCA_002893665.1. Lineage (NCBI taxonomy): Eukaryota > Fungi > Ascomycota > Pichiomycetes > Serinales > Metschnikowiaceae > Metschnikowia > Metschnikowia orientalis. The sequence goes on along the minus strand of NXGZ01000004.1, from coordinate 136,554 downwards.
GCGAAGCATATGGCAAGGTGGGGTTCAAAGGCTTTCCCATCGAGGGGTACAAAGTTGACTTTGAGTTAAAGGAGAGACAATCCTCCAAGCTCGTCCAGACACTCCTCGCCGGGAAGGGCGACTCCGTGGGGAAGAAGCTCACGCTTTTAGACGGCGCGAAGCCCCAAGACCTTGCCTTGATCGACCAGATCTTGCAAGGCCAGGAGCTCGACTTGCTCACTGATCTCAACAAAAGCTTGTTTCATTCGGAGTTGGCCGGTTCCCGCCGTTCTTCACTGTCTTTGATCAATTTGTCAGGGACTCTTTCAGCCGCCCGTTCAGGGTCCATCGGTACCCTTGAGAGCCTCACGGAACAGGTGGAAAAATCGACGTTACAGCCGCAAACTGCCATGACATTCAAGAACTCCTTCACCGGCGATCTTCTCAACGAAACATCTGCACGGCGCAAGTCGTCGGTTCTGCAACTGGCATGTGGCAAATTTGCCTTAGTGCCTCAGAAAGACTCACTAGATGGTCTGTTTCTCCTGAACGTGACTATCGCCAAACTGCATGGGGACGCTGCCAGCAAGGACGTGGCAAACCTTCGTGGAGCCGTTCTCACAAATGACTTGCAGCAGAGATCTTTTTATGTCTTGTGGAAGCCAATCAAGCAAAAAGATTTCCACATTGTGTCTATGGGTGAGTTAAAAGTTGACCTCTTCGCCGGGTTGGGGCTTGACCATGACAATCCACAAACACCAAGGCGGCGCTCTTCACTTACTGCCATGAACGAAATGGGCGGTTTCAATTTCCAGGACTTGGAGATCTTGTTGGCTACCGCAGTGCACGTGGCCCAGAATGAGCCTGTCCAGGACGGGACAAACGTGTACGTTGCTGTCAATGACCTCCCACCAACCATTCCTGGTCCGGTGCTTCATGATTTTTTCATGAACTATTTGGCTAGGCCTGAAGACGCGGAATCTACAGGCTCCGCCACTGCTCACAATCCGGTTGTGCAGTTTGTGCCTGACTTTGCCAAATTGGGAACTCTTCCCATGGTGAGAAAGTTTGGGTCTCTGGACTGTCATTTTCAATTGGACTGGGTTTCAAATAGTCTCTTGAATTGGGGCTAGTGGGGTGCCCAATCTAGCGTCTTCTACCGCTTTAGGTTCTCGTGTTCTTGAAGGACATGAACTCAGTACATGTCACAGACGCTGGGAACCCTTTGAGTATATGGACTTTAGCTGTGCCTCCCCCTGATGCACTTGCCTCAAGCTTGGGGTTGCTGCAATGCGCGATGTGCCTGCTTAACGGCACGAGTCTGGACCGGGCCACGCAAAACACAGAAATGTACAGGTGCCAAGTGGAAATTGCCTGCGCCTTGTTCAGTGAACAACCACCAAGTCACTCAAACACTCCCTTTTCATAGTCGTATCCTCTCCCATAGTTGATGCAATCGTGAGATAGAAACACAACGAAAAAAATGATATGCTGAGTCACGGATCGCTGGTAATTTGTAGTGGGCTTCCGCGGGACTTTGAAGGTCCGGGTATGTGGGAGCCAATATTCCCTGCTAATCTCCTCGGAAGCGGAAGAACCCGCAGCCGATTTCCCGTTATCGGGATGCTGGATTTAGAACGCCGCCTAGATGCATGCGCATGTGTCAAAGAGTGCCACAGCCCCCTGGCAGTTTCCTAATGGGGAACGAAGGGAAGGAGCATCCACCGTCAGCCCGGCTGCTTGCAGCTGCGGGGCGCCGAGCCTTGCGTTGGCAAACACCGTAACACTGTGTAAAAGCACCCCAGGAAGGCTGAGCCGAGACGCGGAGCATTGCCCAGTTGCCGGTATGCCGGACACGTCGTTCTGCACATAGATCATGCACGATGGCTGTATCTGCGCGTCAAATCCCGGCCAACAGATCCCATGGCGTATATCTACACACATGTTTCCCCCCTGAGTTTGATGCTAATACCTTGTCCGAATTTTTTTCTTCTTCTTGCTAGACTCTTTCTCTGCTTTCTTCTGCTTCTTCCTGCTTGGTTCTTAATCGCTTTAGATCAACCAGACTCCCATTACACGCCTCCGCAAGCATCACCATCACCAAATCCCACAACGTATCCATGAGCCTCCAACTTCATCCGTTATCCTATTCGGCTCGCGAGAAGCCCAATCACTGGACTCCATCAAATTTGCATTCCAGTCCGAGCCATGGTCGCTCATCGGCACTGGAAGCTCTTCCCAGTCTCATCATGCCACAACTTTTTCCAATAACCACCACAGGTCTCGCCCGCCCCGATTCCATGAGTCTGGGCGACGAGCATATTTCACCCCTTTCCCAAACGGGGAGGTTTCAGCATCCATTCGGCGGGACAGCTCACTATGGTGGCTTACAGCATTCCGTTCAATACTCAACTGTTCCCCTTTCAGGCAATCCCCAATTTAGTCACAACCAAAACCACAACCACAGCAAAAACCAGCACCAAAACCAAAACCAAAACAATCACATCCACATTGGCATCCACCCCAGCTACCACACAAGCACAAGCCAAGATTTGTCCCAGGAGAACACCGCAAATATGGGCGTTACTGGCAATGTGCCCGGGATTAGCAGCACATATGTACCTCGCAGCACGTTGGTAAAGGAGGAGAACTTGGCGCGAGCACAAATACACCATACCGGCCAATTTGCGCTGCATCCGGAAGGAGAGTCGACGCCAGCTGTGGGGGCTAGTGGACACAAAACCAAACGAGCCCGAAAGCCGCCCGTTTGCCTTGCATGCGACCAATGCGGTAAAACGTTTGCGAAACCATACAATCTCAAGAGCCACTATAAAACGCACTCCACCGCCCGCCCGTTCCAGTGCCTGAAATGCCCCAAGGCGTTCGCAAGGTCCCACGACCGCACTCGCCATGAGCAGCTCCATGTCGGGGTCAAGAATTTCAAGTGCGAGGGCTTTCTCAAGGATGGCGTGACTCGCTGGGGTTGTGGCAAGAGCTTTGCCCGCTCGGATGCGTTGTCCCGCCACTTCCGGACCGAGACGGGCTGGCTCTGTGTGAAAGCGTTCATGGACGAGGCCCGCATCGCCGAGGGCGGCAACCTGCTGTCGATGGCCGAGCCAAAGTTGCCCCCTGTTTTGGATTCTCCTGACCGTCTAATCCATCTGCTGCTAAACAACCTGGCCACTCTGTACGTGTACCTGGCTCCGCTCTGGCACAATGGCGGCACGATCTCGGGAGGCTCGCAGACAGCCCCCTTTGGACAGGCACACCTTCTGTTGCAACTGCTGCTGCAAGTGCTGCCGCTGCATGACGCCCATGGTGGTCAACACACCCAGCCAATCCTGCTACCTCCGCTTCTCCGTCACTAGAGGGATTTTGTCACTAGAAAGCGTTTCATTCGCGTCGGATTGGAAACCCTCCTTGCAGGTTAGCTTCGGGCCAACCAACTTGGCATGTTGTGGGCACTTCTATCAGGGGCAGGACTCCTTTGCAAAAGTGCGCACCTGGCCTCGTGCGTATCTATCAGGCCTCGTGCGTATCTTTTATCTCGCCCGTTTTGGGCGCCGTCCACTCAAGCTGTCTGCGCCCAATTCGGTGGCCCACCACTTTGGCTTGCTTATGTATCATGCACTTCTTGAGCATTTTGCGGACGCCTGTACGTAAACACATGGCTATGCGTCAGCTGGCATCATCACACAGTATCACACCACGCAACTGCCCCGTTCGCTGTTTGTAAGGTCCACGATAAATTACTTCCAAATTCTCTTCGATTCATATTGTCCAAGTTTCCTCTAGGCGGGAAAACCACATCCATTAAGAACATGCCTGCAGTCGAGTGCTTGCATTGCGAGACTGCACATATTAGACTCGGCATATGAGGCGGCTTGGCCGCCCTGGATCTCGCACGCAAGTCCTATGTGCACACCCGGTAAAAGCCTGCGGCTCGCAAAGCCCGGTTGTGTGCAGTCAACGAAGTATACATATTTCATTCCCCATATGAATATCTCCGCTTCTCGCCGTGCATATATATGCAGTTCCGTCATCTATGTATTGCCATCTTCAACCAGGTCTCTTTTGCATCAAATTTCATCATGCCGCTACGTTTCCCAGCCCCTAACCAGCAATGTCTTCGCCAGACGCATCAACAGAAGTTGAAATGTGGTGCACGTGTGTTGGTGCACGGGTGTTTTCCTGCCCGCACTGCTGGTCTCATTTTCGAAACAACGCTGAAACCACTCCTGACTATGCATATTTTTGCAACCGCTTACTTTGCACAAACCGGACCTGCAGTCTGAAACCGAGTGGAGACATATGATGCAGGTCTGCAGTTTCCTAAAAACCCCTGAATCGCTCTTCTTGTATATTTAAACCAGCCAAATATCCCATCTTTTCGCTTCCTCCTCCGGCAATTTGCCCGTTTTTCCCTTTATTTTTTGGAAAGTATACTAGGTATAAAAACCACGTTTTCAACACAGAGTTTGATATATTCCATCAGTTCTTTACTACGTCAAATCCTGACTAATCATATTTGAATCCGGGCTTCTTGGCAGTCCCGCACTTAAGACCGAGTCCTGCACCCAAGGACCCCCACATTTGGAAGTTTCTGGGGTAGAATTGTTCTTCCGCTCCAACACAACTCAACAACAGCCATAACTATTGAATAGATTTCCAAGAAGTAAGCAAAAGTCGAACTTCAAAGAAATTGGTCGAATCTTCACTGCTGCGCGTCACCTCACACCTGCTTGCCTTTTTAGACGTCAAGGCACAGGCTTCACCACTGAAATAAGGCCACGAAGCCAATCAAAATCAAAACCAAACACCCTGGCGCAATGGAAGGAATCCTCAAGTTGGAGGATCAAGTGCCAGAGCTCCCTGTGCCCACGTTGGTGTCCTCTATACAGCAGATGCTAGCAGCTTTGAAACCACTCCTCACCACCGACGAGTACAATGAATTGCTAGAGGAGTCCGCTTTATGCTTGGCGGACAAGAACATCGACCTTATTCAAAAGCATTTGGAAATGGCAGGCCGCAATCCGCAGGTGGCATGCTATTTGAGCAGTATCAATGGAGACAGCTACCCGGGGATCTACGGGGAGGTGCGTGGCGGCGTTTTGCCCCGGAACCCGTACCTTGTTTTGGAGGAAGACCCATATGCCATGACCATTAACCCGCCAAATCAGGCGCAGAGGGCAGCCTCCTTGATCAACTCATCGCTCAAGTTTATCGTCACCATGCGCAACGGCACTTTGAAGCCTGACATTGCCCCCAAGTCGGGTCGTCCGCTCACGATGAACTGTTACCGTAACCTCTTTGGTACCACAAGAGTGCCCGCTCCGGAGCATTCGGTGACCATTCAGAAATACAGCAATTTCAATGACTCGCGTCATGTGGTGTTTATCTGCAACAACCAATACTACTCGCTCGACGTGTTGACCGAGATCTCGTCAGACACGCCGCTGCATCTGATCTGGTTCAATGATACAGACTTGGCCGAAGAAATCCAGGCCGTCTTGGATCATGCTGCCTCGATTGACCGGGCCTCGGCCGTCAGTAGTGGTGTCGGCTCGATCACCACGCAAACATATACCCAGTGGTCGCTGGCCCGAGGCAAGCTTGCCACAAGCAGCCCCGAGGCACTCCGTGCCATTGACGACGCCCTATTCGTTGTCGCCTTGGACGACACTCTTTCACCAGACTCTGACCAAGAACGCACGAGTGCCATCTCCCATGGCCTGTCCATGCTTGCCCCTGGCACCAACATCCAGGTGGGCTCGTGCACATCTAGATGGTATGATAAATTGCAGATTATTGTGGCTGCGAATGCTACCGCTGGAGTGGTCTGGGAGTCATCTACCATGGACAGCACAGCCATTTTACGCTTCATCAGTGACATCTACACAGACCTGATCCTCAAACTCGCCAAAAACATCAACGGCGCCGAGAGCACGCTATTCGACTCGTCAATAAGCTTTGCCTCGGGCGTGGTGCACGAGGACAAGCCCAAAGTCCGGCGCTTACACTTCGAAATGACCCCCGAAATCGTCCAGCTCGTGCACCTTTCGGAAAGACTCGCGGACTTGCTCAACCAGCACGAGGTCAAGACCCTCACTATGAAGCTTAATACGCACTTACTCACAAAGCTAGAGGTCTCTGTGGACTCCTTCATCCAAATTGGCTTTCAAATCGCATACTATGCCTTGTACGGCAAAATGGCAAACACTTTGGAACCCATCACAACACGAAAATTCAAAGATGCCCGTACAGAGTTGATTGCCGTGCAGAGCGATGAGATCTCGAGCCTCGTTAAGCTTTACATTTCTTCGAACGAGGACTCGAAGAAGTGGCTGGCCTTCAAAAACAGCTGTGCGGCCCACACCGTGCAATACCGAGACGCCATGGCCGGGAAGGGCTTTGAGCGACACCTCAGCGCCATCTTGCAGGTTCTTTCAAAGCCCCAAGCGGGCGCCAACCTCAACGAGCTAAACAAGAATTCGGGACTCGACCCACTTCCAAATTTCAGCGTCGCCCTGGAATCCCCGATCCCGCTTCTCTCAAGTCCTTTGCTCGAGAAACTCGCAAATGCCGAGATCCTCATCTCCAACTGTGGAAATCCTGCTCTCAGACTCTTTGGCATTCTGCCTGCCATTGACCAAGGGTTTGGGGTCGGCTACATCATTCACAAGGATAAAGTGGTAGTTACAGTGTCGTCCAAGTACCGGCAAACACAACGCTTCTTGGACACTTTCGAGTCTGTGATGTCTGGGATCAAAAACATCGTGGCCAACGAAGCCGACATGATCATGGAGGTAGCAGACACTGAGAACCGCCGAGAGGAACTCAAGCAGCTACGCTTGCAGCGCGAGCTCAGCCGCGTTGATGCCAGCTTGTCGCTGACAAGACATCCTATCGACATCCTGTTTTCCACAACACCTATCAACGAGGAGGGACCCGCTCCAGTGCAGCTCGACCCGCCCCCGGTCCAGGACTACTCCTACCTTGGCGGCTACGGGTATTTCGATGAGGGACAGGTCACCTTGCGCAGTGACGAGCTTATTCGGCAAGAGTCGAAACGAACATTACGTCTGCACTTTGCTTCCGGAAAGCCATCGAGGTCGGTGTCACGGCAACATTCGTCCTCAAATCTACAAGGACTAGGCAATGAGTTGACTGCAAGACTCACGCTAGGGGAAAGAATCAGGGACAAGTTTTCGCCTAGTGCAAATGGGTCAAGTGAAAGTTTACCCGCACAACATGCTCCAAGCAAGCAGGCCCAGGGTATGCAGAAGGAGAAGAGCCAGATCGGACGCTCGATTAAAAACAAGCTCTGATTCCCCAGTCTCGATCAAAAAGTTCTGATTCCCAGAAGCCTCGATCAAAAAAGCTCTAATTCCCCAGTCTCGATCAAACAAGTTCTGATTCCCAGAAGTCTCATTAAAAAAAATCTCTGATCCCCAGAAGTCTCGATCTCGCCAAGCTTGAATGAATGCGAACCCTCGTGATGAGAGGCTGGTGCAATATGGCACGGAGGGGCTGCAAAAGCCCGCTCAGGCGCGTAAATGGCCCTTGTCTTCATGTGAACCCGTGCTCTATTATATGATGGACTCAGGCGCGTTGTAATGTTCTCTAACCCACCCGGCCCCGGTAGACACTGGTAGCGAAGCAGTGGAGGCGGGCTGTCTGCAGGACGCCGATCGCGCGCACCCAGGAAAACCTTGGGGCTCTGCGACTGCAACCCCAGGTACCGCATTACTAAGGCACCGACAATGGAAGGCGCAGGAATCACGGCGCTTGCAAAGAAGTTTGTGCAAATCAAAGGCGTGGATCTGGCCAAGTTTCTCAATGGGCTCATCACCACGCGGCTCGTGCCCAACGCCGTCAAGAAAAAGCAGCACACCATCACCGAGGACGAAAACCAGCACCTCGAGCTTGCCCGTACCATCGACATGCTGCAGAACTGGGGCGTGATGCACGAGGACATCTACGACCCCGCCAAGAGCATCTTCGTGCGCCGTGATGGCGTCTACCTGATGTTCCTCAATTCCAAGGGCCGGGTAGTCAACGACTGCTTCAACTACCCCACGCCATTTCACACCACCACGATGGCCACCCAGAAGCAGCAGGAAGAAGGACCTTCGTATGTTCTCGAAATCGACGGGCGCTATGAACGCCTGTTGCAAACGCTCCTTCGTATGCACAAGCTCAGCGCCCGGGTCAGTTTCAGCAGCCCGCAGCTCTTCGCTTACTACTACTTCAACGAGAGCGAAGAGTTCGAGACCTGGCTTGAAAACGACGTACAGCAGAAATACTTTCGCACACAGACCCCTGCTGCTGCCCTCGAGCAGGCAAACGCGTTTGTTCGGGACGAGGTATTCTTCAGCAAAACGGCCGCCGCGTGTGTCCAGGGCTTTGCGGTTGACAATCGCATCCCCAACTTTGGGGTGAAACTTGTGTGTGACCGGCCTGTGGCGAATCCTGTGGACTTGCTTTCGCCTTCGTTTCTCGCCCGCTTCCCGCTTCTGCAGACCCAGGCCACCGAGCACGACGTGACCGAACGTCGGTTTGCCGAGGGCTTGTTTGAGACGGCAGACACGCCGCCAGGACAATCCCTCCTCCCGTTTGAGGCCAACTTGGATTATGTCAACGGTCTCTCCACAGACAAGGGATGTTACGTGGGGCAAGAATTGACCATTCGAACCCTCAACAGCGGCGTGATCCGCAAGCGCATAGTGCCTGTGGAGTTTGACGCTGACGTGGAGTCTCTTTTGGGAGACGCCGACGTGACCAGTGTGGAAATTCTGCGAGGAGAGGCTGCGGCCTCACCGCCAGCGGCACCATCTTTCCCACCGCCAGCATCCCCCCAACCTACAACTTCCCCATTCGGAACACCCGCCAAAGCTGTGGGCCGCAGGGGCCGCTTGGCCAAAATCATGCAGGTCAATGGCCACCAGGGGCTCATGTTGGTATCTGTGGACGAAGTTGAGAAGAATCCCATGTTTCAGGCGCGGGTGGGCGGACAGACTGTCGCGGTCACGGCCTACATCCCTGAGTGGTGGCCAGTTGAGTGATTTCAAGAACCCTCACCCTCTTCCTGTCGTTTCGAGGCTCCGAAATCACGGCATTTGGGTCGAAAGCAGCATATTGTTTCGCAAACAGTGGTGCGCCCGCGGAACCGAAATCACGGCATTTGGCATGGGTCGAAAGCAGCCATTGTTTCGCAACCAGTGGCACGCGCGGGGCCGTCACGTGCCGGGTGCGCACCGCATACCCTCAAGCGCTTTGCCTCCTCGCCTCCGCACTCCTCCCACAACTCCTTAGATGACGCTCTTCAAATTGAGATCCATTCTTAGTGGCCATGAGCTGGACGTGCGTGGTCTCGCCACGGTCTCCGACGATCTTCTCGTCCTGGGCTCCCGGGACGCCTCGGCGCGCGTGTGGCCCACTCACTTCACCGTGGACTCCTCGTCCGACAACACCATCTGTTTCAACTCGCCCACCGGGTCCTTTATCAATTGCGTCACGGCGATTTCGTCGGCGCTCACGGGGCCTCTTGTGGCTTGCGGAGGCAAAGACGCCATCATCTACTTGTGCGAGCCACATGAATCCTTCCTGAAACCCGGCGACGACTTTGGAAAGTTCCAATTGGCCGGCCACCTGGGGAACGTGTGCTCGCTCCACTCACAGGAGGACCACGTAATCTCGGGCTCCTGGGATTGCACGGCCAAGGTCTGGGAGTTGGGCACCTTCTCAGTGCAGCACGACTTGGTCGGCCACTCCGCTTCCGTGTGGGATGCCAAGATCGTGGACGCCGCCAACCAGATCTACCTCACCTGCTCTGCTGACCACACCATCCGCAAGTGGCAGGGCTCCAAGCAAGTCGCCAGCTACACTGGCCACCGCGATGTTGTCCGTAAACTCTTGCTTTTACCAGATGGCAAGTCGTTCGCCTCGGCATCCAATGACTGCACGATCAAGATCTGGGATCTTGCTACGGGCGCTTTACAGCAAACCCTCGAGGGCCATTCCTCGTTCATTTACGACTTAGCTCTCTTGCCCAACGGCGACATTGTGTCGACCGCAGAGGACCGCTCCGTGCGTATCTGGCGCTCCGGTGCCGTGCAGCAAGTCATCACTCTTCCCTGCATTTCGGTGTGGTGTGTTTCCGTGTTTCCAAACGGCGACTTCGCCGTGGGGGGCTCCGATAAGCAAATCTACCTATTTTCATGCGATCCAACCCGCATAGCCACCGCCGGCGCACTCGAAGCATTCGCTGAATCGGTGCGGCTGTCGGCCATCTCGGAACAATCCCTCGACGACTTGAAAAAGACTGACATACCCGGTTACGACCGCTTGGACCGCCCAGGCAACGAGGAAGGGTCCACCATAATGGTCAAAAGCCCCGTGGGTGTAATTGAGGCGCATCAGTGGAGTGGTGGTCAATGGGTGAAGATTGGCGATGTGGTCAACTCAGGAGGTGGCTCATCGAGCAAAGTTGAGTACCAGGGCGCCGAATACGATTATGTCTTTGACGTCGATGTCGAGGACGGCAAACCACCTCTCAAGCTCCCATACAACGCCACTGACAATCCCTATGTGGCTGCAGAGAAGTTTTTGGCTGACAACGAGTTGCCTGCATCCTACTGTGACCAAGTAGTGCAGTTCATCAACAAAAACACCCAAGGGTTCGCTATGGATTCTCAACCGGGACCCGCCGCGACTAATCCCTACCAAGCCGGTGCAAGTGCTTCGGTTGACTCTTTAGAGGACCCACCCCTCTTTCCAGAAACTACAACCATCACATATGATGACTTCAAGTCGGCCCAGCTCGTCAATGGGTTAAACAAATTGAACACGCAGCAGGCCGAAGACCACAGACTCACTGCGGATCAAGTCTCTATGGTTGAGAAGGCGTTGGATAACCTCAAGTCCAAAGACGCCATGGTCTTGATCTCCGACATTGTTCCAAAAATTCTCACGGGATGGAGTAAGTCCCTGAAGCTCATTGGGTTCGACTTGTTGCGGATATCCATTCTGCGGGTAACAACAGCCGACTTGCTCCAGTCTACTGACGAAGCTGAGAGCATATACAACCTCATTTTCGACACGCTCCAAGACATCACCGAGGATGACGTGACGATATTTATGATGATAGCCAAGGTGTTGAGCAACTTGGTCAACAGCACGCTTTTCATGCAAATCTTTTTGACCGTGGAGGAGAATGGAGCGGTCATCTTAAATGAGTACTTTGACAAGCTAGTGCAGCATCTCACCGTGTTGGTGAAAATCATGACCTCGTCAAGCAGCGCCAGTTCACACAAGCATTATGTCACTGCGTTTGCCGCGGTGGCATCATTCATATTCAATCTCCTGGCTCGGTTCAAGAGTTTCTTGGGAGCCAATGCCACATCTCTGACGAAAATCCTAGCCCTTCTTGATGATGTGGGTGATGATTTGGCTCGGTCGGGCGAGGAAGCTGCATACAGAGCAGCCGTGGCTTTTGGCAACTTTAAATTCCATGACAAGCTGCTCGCTGAACCACATTGGTACGAGACGGTCAAGTCTCTCTACACGGACGAGCGGTTTGTTACTTTGTATGCGGAGGTGGATAAGATTAGTAAGGGGACAAAGTGAGGGTAAAGTGAGTGAACTGAATTGAGTGAACTGAATTGAGTGAACTGAGTGAACTGAACTAAGTGAACTGAGTGAACTGAATTGAGTGAACTGAACTGAGTGAACTGAACTGAGGACTGCAAATACTACGGGGACGCGTGGCCGTTCTTGTGAGCTGGGTGAACTGATACACGTATGTACAAAATTCAGCCACAAAGAATTTCGTGCTGTTGGTACATGATGGTATCATGGACGCGAGTTACCATGCTGGTGTGTATACAGCTAGGCCGTGGCAGCGTACATGAAACCATCTTCACACCTAAGCCCCTGAACTCGGAAAATCCCTCCGCCTGCGCCCGCTGCGTCTCCGACATTATATAAGCCTTGCGATCCCAGCGTGTTTCGCAGAAATACACAGATATTTCTTTCCTTCAGGGCCAGACCCCACGGCTTGCAGACTTTCGCTAGATTAGTATCGAGCACTAGACCAAATTGCAAGTTAAGCAGCACGAAAAACGGAAGCAGGCTCGGACCAATTGGTTGTCAAAACAGCAAAAGGCATTAATAGAAACGAGGCAGTTATAGAAAGGAGATAGTTATAGCAAAGAGGTAATAATAGCACAAAGGCAATAACTACAAAGAGGCAATACAGAAAGGCATTACAACAAAGGCATTGCAACAAAAAGGAACAGACGTCAAATGAGCCCCCTCAAAGTCAAAAAAGGGGCAGTAGTGGTTCTCGCTGCCACGCTCTTGGCCGTGGTTTTTGTCACGGTGACACAAATGCCCGAACTCTTGAATGCATCGCTTGTTTCGGTGGCCCCAGAACAGCCATTGTTTGAAGCACAAGCTCAAAACGACGACGAGGTGCTTCCGGGCGAGGAGTTCAGCTTAGGGGAAGTCACACCGGAAAAAGTGGCTGACTTTGTAAGCGGAGATCTACAGGTCGACGGGCAGGAACAGGCGGAAATGCCGAGCGAGGCCGGGGACCGCCAAAGCGAGAAGGCGACTGCGGCAAACGCAGGAGTCAAAAATAAGACGGGCGCACAAGCCGCCGAGTTTCCAGTGGCGCAGGTGCCTCCAAAGGAGTACCCCGCCATCGAGGCGCCGCGGCCAGAGACGGTCAGCAATCTTGCGTTCCGGTTCTACTCGCATAACGTCAAAAACGGCGCCCACACGGACCTTGTGCCCGGGGAGGTGGCGTGGGAGCAGCGCAAGCAGAAGGTGGTGAGTTCAATGAAGCTCCACGCGACGGCAAACACCATAATCACGCTACAAGAGCCGGTGAAGTTTCAGCTCGAGGACGTGATGGAGCAATTGAACCGGTACTCTGCGGAGGGGCAGCCCGAATGGCGGGCGTATGGTGGCGGGAGGATCGACGGGCGGGCGCAGGGGGAGTTTGTGCCGATCATTGTGCGGGAGGCCGAGTGGGAGGTGTTGTTTGACGACACGGTGTGGCTAAACGAAAAAGACGTGCGGATGTCGTACACGGGGTGGGACGCCAAGTACCCCCGGATCTACACGTATGTGACGTTGAAGCACCGGCAAACAGGCGATTGCATCAACGTGTTCAACACGCACTTGGACCATAAGGGCAAGGTTGCGCGGGAGCAGGCGGTCAAGTTGATCATGGGGCAGATGGAGGGGCTCAACGCGTGGCCGCTGTTTCTCCTCGGGGACTTGAATGCCGTGCCCAATGACGGCAGTTACAAGGCGCTTGTGGGGTCGTACCGCGACGTGCACAAGATGGTGGATGCCGAGAACCGCTACGGCCACAGTGAGTGGACCGTGACGGGGTTCCTGGGCGACTATGAGGAGGACGCCAAGCGCATCGACTACATTTTTGCGCCGCTGTACCTGACGGAGGCGTGGATGCCGATGTGTGACGAGGCCCAAAAGCGGGGATTTGGGCTTCAGCTCACGGGCTACGGGCTCATGCACTCCAAGTTTGGCGGCATTTACATGAGTGACCACCGTCCGTTGGTGGCAGACTTTTTCCTCGGCAAGTGCTAGAACTGGAGGCTAGAACTGGCTGAAAAAGGCTAGAACTGGATGAAAAAGGCTACAACTGGCTGAAAAAGGCTACAACTGGCTGAAAAAGGCTAGAACTGGCTGAAAAAGGCTACAACTGGCTGAAAAAGGCTACAACTGGCTGAAAAAGGCTACAACTGGCTGAAAAAGGCTAGAACTCGCTGGAAAAAGCTAGATCTGCCTGCAGAAGGCTAGAACTGGCCTAGAGAAGTGGATAGAGTCCACATGAATAAACCACGTCCAGAGTCAAGGTTCTCTGGACTGCATCTAGATCTTTCCTTCTCCCACCTCTTTCTCTTTCTCACACCTCCTAATTCTCCCTTCTCTCTTGATTCCGCTCCCTTCTCTTTCTCTCTCTATCCCCCCTCTCTCCTTCTCTTTTCCCACTTCCTTCTCTCCATCTGTGCCCGGAGCCGGTGGTTGTGGTGTACGGGTGTGTGTACGGGTGTACGGGTCGATGGTTTCCAAATTTGCCACCCGACGCCACCGCCAACGGCTCCAGGATCGGCAGCAGCCAAAGCCCGCCTGTTCACAAAACAGCCCCGTCGGCGCCAGCACCCGCCGCTCAGTCTCCCAACAGGACCTCCCGGCGGGCAAATTGTGCGGCGCACGCCGCGGCGCTACCAGAAAAAAATTGCAGCACCACCCGCCTCCTCCCCCCTACCACACTTCCGTCCACAAAATGTCCTACGACGATATCGAAAACGCAGTGCCCGACATTGTCATCGGGTCCACCCTCGAGGAATACGACGAGGCCGAAACCGGCGCCACATACGAGCACGAAGTGGAGTCCGGAGGCGAGGAAGAGGCGGAAGAACAACCCAAGGAAAAGAAGAGCGTGGCGTTCGCCGGGTTGGAGGACGAGTACGACGAGGAAGAGGCGCGGCGCGAGTTCGAGGAGGGCGGCGGGTTGCCGGAACAACCGGACCACCCGGACTTTGCCAAGTTGACCCCCCTTTCCCACGAGATCATCAACCGGCAGGCAACCATCAACATTGGTACGATTGGGCACGTGGCGCACGGCAAATCCACGGTGGTGCGCGCCATTTCCGGGGTGCAGACGGTGCGGTTCAAGGACGAGTTGGAGAGAAACATTACGATCAAATTGGGGTACGCCAACGCCAAGATCTACCGGTGCGACAACCCCGCGTGCAAGCCGCCCGGGTGCTACCGGTCGTTCAAGTCGGACAAGGAGATCCACCCGAAGTGCCAGCAGCCCGGGTGCGAGGGCCGGTACAACTTGGTGCGGCACGTGTCGTTTGTGGACTGCCCCGGGCACGATATTTTGATGAGCACCATGTTGTCGGGCGCGGCGGTGATGGACGCGGCGCTCTTGTTGGTGGCGGGCAACGAGTCGTGTCCGCAGCCGCAGACGTCGGAGCACTTGGCTGCCATCGAGATCATGAAGTTGAACCACGTGATCATCTTGCAGAACAAGGTCGACTTGATGCGGGAGGAGTCTGCGTTGGACCACGAGAAGTCCATCTTGAACTTCATCCGCGGCACCATTGCCGACGGCGCGCCCATTGTGCCCATCTCCGCCCAGTTGAAGTACAACATTGACGCCGTCAACCAGATCATCTGCGACTACATCCCCGTGCCGCCCCGCGACTTCTTGGCCTCGCCCCGCTTGATTGTCATCCGTTCCTTTGACGTCAACAAGCCCGGTGCCGAGATCGACGACTTGAAGGGCGGTGTGGCCGGAGGCTCCATTTTGAACGGTGTCTTCAAGATTGGCGACGAGATCGAGATCCGCCCCGGTATCGTCACCAAGGACGACAACGGCAAGATCCAGTGCAAGCCCATTTTCTCCAACATCGTGTCGTTGTTTGCCGAGCACAACGACTTGAAGTTTGCCGTGCCCGGTGGTTTGATTGGTGTGGGTACCAAGGTCGACCCCACCTTGTGCAGGGCCGACAGATTGGTTGGCCAGGTCGTGGGCTCCAAGGGCAACTTGCCCTCCATCTACACCGACATTGAGATAAATTTCTTCCTTTTGAGAAGATTGTTGGGTGTCAAGACCGAGGGCGCCAAGCAGGGCGCCAAGGTCCGCAACTTGGAGGCTGGCGAGGTTTTGATGGTCAACATCGGCTCCACCGCCACCGGCGCCCGTGTCATTGCCGTCAAGGCCGATATGGCTCGTTTGCAGTTGACCTCCCCAGCCTGTACCGAGGTCAACGAGAAGATTGCTTTGTCCAGAAGAATCGAGAAGCACTGGCGTTTGATTGGTTGGGCTACCATCAAGAAGGGTACTACCTTGGATCCTGTCGCATAAACTCTTTTCATTTTTATACACTCTTCTCTCCTCTGTATTTATAGTCATGATCCTTCTCATTGCGATTTTAATCGAAGCTCTGTTCATCCCGGCTAGTCAATCCGGCTGTAACTCTGTCACTCGGCTGGTCTGTACTCGGCTGGTCTGTACTCCAAGTGTCTACTCGGCGGATTCTCCGTCCGTCCATTCCGACAGCCTCTCCTAAGCCTCACTTGATCCGCCGGAGCGCCTCCACCGCCATAGCGTATGGCTCGCTCCGCATGAAGTTCACGTAAGAGTCCGTTTCCATCAACCGATAGATCGAGCTCGAGATTTGCCCAAACACTCGGTATGCTCTCTCAAGCGGCTCCAACACTTCCGTTAACCTTTCCTTTGGGAAGCCCTTTTCGGGTTCGCTGCTCTCTGGCCACCCACTATTGTTTTGGTCCGGACTGCTGCCTTCATACCCTCTCGCCCGCACGGGCGTCTGCATAAACTCGACCAAATCTCCGTACACCAACGTTTGGCCCGAGTGTGTATCGGCGGTTTTTCCGAAGATCATATCCACCTCTCGCTGCAAATCATAGCCAATGTTCAAGCTGTACGGCGACTTGGCCGCAAAGTACTTTAGATACAACTGCGATGCCATCTGTAATCGCTTGGGCACTACGGTCTTGGCCGCCTGAATGATCGCATGCCTGCGGTCTTCATCGTGCGTGCTTCGGAAGAGCTCGACGAGCTCCACAATGTGTCTTCGGCGCACAAGAAACTCGTCAATCTGAAGACATGCATTGAGGTTTTCCGAACATGATTCACTTTCAAGATGTGCCTTGAACAAGTACCGCATTCCCGGGTCGGCCAAAGTGCTTTTCAAGCTCCGATCTTCTAGCTGCGTATTCGATGAATACTGGGATGACATGCTAGACTCGTGGTTTTCTTGTCTGTTTTGTGAGATTTCAAGCTCCGCCTCGTACAACGCACGTCTCATGGGGTCGAAGGACCCTCTCACGAGGCCATCGCACGACGCCTCAATTTCTTCCCAATGCGTATCATCTCCAATTCTGTCCCCCGACGCAGCCACTTTATGGTGTTTGGCTGCGGTCTTCGGCAACAGCCCCGACTCGTGTTGGATGGGGTTTGATGTCCATCGACACGTGGCATTGGCAGTCAACGAGTAAAGCGAGTCTCGGTGACTCAAGAAATGAACGGTTGCCAAGTCGCTTTTCGGCCCAACGTACTCAATGAGGCCATACTTGATCATCAACTGCCCCATTGCAACTGCCTCGTCGTTGCTGTAGAGCGTCGAGCAATCGCAAAGCCACTGCACAAAGGCCTTGCCTGAGAAGGTGTACTCGGGCACGATGTCCATGACGCCGTCATCGACCCTTCTGTTGTGAAAGACCCGCATGCCCGACACTGACTCGTAATACTGAATGTGGCAATCCGACTCAGGGTTCAGAAAGTATCTATGGTAGAACGGTGACACCACTTTCTTGCTAAGCTGTTCTCTCGTCCTCTCGTTCACCCCAGATACAACTTGGGTGGGTTGTGTAAACTGCGGTGCGGAGTAGGTCTCTCGCAGATCCATGGCACGGAGTTTCTTCGTCTGAAGGGGCAGCATCATACGTGGCTTGGCATTGGGTGACCACACGTTCGGTT
Organism: Metschnikowia orientalis; assembly: GCA_002893665.1. Taxonomy (NCBI): domain Eukaryota; kingdom Fungi; phylum Ascomycota; class Pichiomycetes; order Serinales; family Metschnikowiaceae; genus Metschnikowia; species Metschnikowia orientalis. The sequence goes on along the minus strand of NXGZ01000004.1, from coordinate 119,024 downwards.
TAGGACCCATCATTTCAGTCAAAAGAATGCAGTTTAAGTACTCAGAATACAACACCCGGTTTGTTTGTTTGGACCGGTAGAACTGGAACAAACGCATTGTGTTGATGCTGGAAACAACAACCTCTGGCACTTGACTAAGCTCGTACCCCAAGTTCTCAAAAAACGCTTGAACCAATGCTGCCCCCTTTGGCGTGATCTGAACCGTGCTATTTTGACTGCTTAGTCCTGAGCTGGTCTTGCAATATGGGTTGTGTAAAAGATGCCCCGCAAAAAACCGTTTCAAAAGGGCAAAAGCCACCGACGGTACGAAGGAGAAGGCTATTTTGTCCTGCGGTTGCTTGGATGAGTCCACTTTCGAGGACAATCTCAAATCACCCATTACTGTAATTGCCGTGGATACTTCAAAACTGTAAGGGTAACTTTTTTTTCTGGCAATGGAATGCACCTTCTCCAAATAGGACGTCTTTTGCTTCTTTTCCTCTTTTAAGTTCAATTGCCCAATAAGAACAGAGAATATGGCGATGAAGTTATCTTCATGTACGTTGACCTCTGCAACATCAAGAGTGTGTGTGACCATCGTGGCTGACATGCTTCAACCCCGCGTAAGAATCCGGACGAACTCCTAAAAACATTGCGACACCGAATTCTTTTAAGTAAAAGCCATCATCATGTGAAACGGGCGTCTGGTGGTATCATCCAAGGCAAGCACAAGTCTGGTGACTGCACACAGTTGCTCCTGAAACATGAGGTGCGGGACTGACACATTTTACACCCTCGTAACTGTGGTCAAACGCGCATCTGCAGTCTTCCTTGCATTCGATGGTCGCCCGCAGCATCCATCGTCGCCTTTACTTCAGGTGCCACGCGTTGCATCACCAAGAACGCCCTGATTCGGGTAAAGTGGTTGTTCCTCGGTACCCGGGCCCGTGCATCTGTTGAGTGGCGAGTAATTGCCATTTACATCCAGATACATGCCCAAAATCTCGTCTAGGCGACGCGACCTTTAGTCACACGTGCGAAGCCCCTGAGGGCGTTGCCTGGTCTTGCATTTCAAACGCACGTCAAGATCATGCGAAACCATCAAGAACACGCTTGCAGGCACTCGTGTGCAGTTCACGAACCAGCAGTAGCAACCGTGGATTGCCAGAAGTACTCACAACGAAGTCAATCTCTTCGAAGTATCCTTGAGCAAATGACCCAACTCCTCCAACGTGATATCGACTTGCAACATTTTGTCGTCTGCAAAGATGATTTCCTTGTTCCGGTTGCGGTTGTTGTGGGCGTTCACCTCATTGTTGCTTGTGATCACATCGAAAAGTAGCCCATATCTGTACAATGCTGCCCAGCTGTCCTTGAGGGCCGACGAGGACATCATGTTTTTGGTGACTTTGATTCCAGATAAACTCAAGTTATCGATGGAAGACGTTTTGGATGTCAAGGTTGTAGCCTCCAAATTCTGCGTCTTGATCATGTCGCAGTACTCTTTGAACGCCAACTTGAAATTGACCTGGTTGGTGTCTGATCTCTCAATCCATCTCGCAGCCGCCAATAATAACAAGATCTCCGCTTCGGACAAACTCTTGAGTTGGCCTTCCACGGTGTCCTGTCTCGTGTTATTCAATGGCTTGTCAAAATGCTGTGATTGGGTAAACGGCATCGTTGTAGTAATGCTCTGTACAGGTAAGCAGCAACAGTTTAAAAATCGGCCATAGTTCTTGGTTGAGAAAAAAGTGTCAACTGCGACTCTCCGTAGTCCAGATGTTGGCCTGTCGGTTTGGCCTTCAAATTGCTTTCCGATCTCGTCGTTCCATGCCTGTGGATATGCTGGGTCATTGAAAGAATTGAAAACCCGAGGATCAATCGTTAGTTGTAGCTTTGCATTTTCGCAGAACTCTTCAAACGTTGCTGCTTTTTCGGTCACGATGATTCTTTGACTCGACCGGCTTCGAACTCGTTTTTCCATGTTCTCCCTAATAGTGAGTTTCTTTATTATCCCCAAGAAGCAAATCGGAATGGTAGACAGCACGCAGAGCTCGAGCAAGTTATATAGGAGTGTTTGCTTACTACTTTTGGTGAACTCCTCCATTTGATCAATGATGATAATGATGCGTATGGCCTCCTCTTTTGTGCCATCTTCATTCTTCGTGCTTTCTAGCTTGTTCAAAGCAGTGAGAATGTTCTCAAAAGTGTCGTTGATGGATCTTTGCTCGAAAGTATTTTCGGTGCCGGAAACCCCCAATCCCTTTAGTTGCATGTCTAATTGTCTTGCCATCTCTCGAATGGCTGCCAGTTCCGACTTGTGTATGTCTCCACCAAGCTTGACAACAATGAACTTTTGGTGGTGTGATGTGTGCAAGTTCTCCAATGCTTTGTTCACTATGAGCGATTTGCCTGTGCCACTAGCGCCCATCAATAAAGCCGTGTGGCTCTCGGAGTTTTTGATGGTGCTCTCAAACAAATCAAGCACCTCTTTGTATGGCGCCTGCAATGCCGAATCATGAAGGCGCGGGAACTTCCCGCCGAGGATCTGCTGAAGAATGATGGATTTCATCAATGACACGTCATGCTTCGAAACAGGGGAAATGGCATTTTCGTTGGTTCTTGAATCCAGTTTTTCGTACCCAGCCGCATCATCCGACTCAGAGTCCAGTGTCACAAACAATTCCTGGTACTCTGCCACTTCATTCTCGAACGCATCTGTCTCGAGACTTTTGTCTTCTCCACTAGCTCCATCCATAGCGGCTCCTGCTTCGATTTTGGCCCGGAGGCTTTCGTTCCTTTTGAGCCGTGTGAGCAATTTTTGCCTGTAGCCCTCATCTAGTGGGATGAGATACTTTCTGCGGTTTTTCTTTGGGGGTTTCGACTGAGCCGCGAGTTTGATGGCTTCTGACATGATGGCATCGGGCTCCACGTCATCAGACGCGAAATCTGTGCGCTGCTCTGGATAGTCTGGAGTAGGCTCCATCTCTTCTGCCTCGAGGGTTTCGAGGTCCTGACGGGCCAATTCCTGTTGAAGCTGCCTTTGCTTTTCCAACAAACGGCGTACCTTCTTCTCCTTCATATACAGCTCCAAGTCATTTTGTCCCACAAGTAAAATCTTGCGCCTTTTTTTGAGACTGGACAACCCTGCTTCTTTCTTGTCGTTTCTTTCGCTTGTAGACACGTCACTTCCCGGGCCCTTGCTCTTCGAGTACGCCGACGGCGTTTTAGGAGGATCTTCTTTAGGGTCTCTCGATGGCGAGCTTGACAACGGCCGTTTCATGCGAATGTTGAACTGGTAATTGAGCTTTTGTTCCCGTTTCTTTTGTTGCCCATGACGTAGACTGACCACAAAACGGTCCCTCTCCAAGTCTTTGCATGAGTACTGCTTGACAGCATTGAACTCTCCATCTAAGTCTGCGTATTTCTTCATTGTGCTTCACGTATGAGCAGCGTCCTCTGTGATTATCAAGTAGACGAGGCTCCAATTTATAGTCCGACGCTTTTGCCTGGTATTTTTTTGAATCTAAATGCAAAAACCGCTGCTGCCAGTGCTGCTGCCGCTGCTATGCTCTCTTGTGATGATGACGGCACTCGGACAGATTTGATGCTTCGCGCGCGCGCACGCGTAGATAGTGTCTGGCCTGCAGCTCACGGACTCTCGCCTGTTGACGCCTCACCCCTTTTTTGGCAGCCACTTCGCCTGGCACGACCGCCGTTCGTTTTTATCTGATTTTGCAAAAAAACAAGAAATAGTTGGAGATTATTGCGCATACCCAATCTTTTTATAGGCTTGCCCCAACACCCCCTTCCCTGCACACTTGTGCGTGAAACAAACCTCATACAACACCCCCTTGTTTCGTGTTTGTGATTGCGCCATTTCAGAAGATTCCCCCTGGTATAAAGTCAGAGACAATTTCCGCAACCTGCCACATTGAACTGATTTCATGCATGAGGTAGAGTTCAAGCAGAACAATGCTGTGCCGCGGTGCACGGGTTTGCACGTGGCCCACGCAGTCTCAACCCAGGCTCCTCTTGGCGCTCGGCGCCTTCAGAATTGCTCTCAATTGCTCTTTGTACAAACAATTCACGATGCCATTGCCAGATTCCGTGACCAAACTTTTGAAAGCCAAGCACTTTGTGCATTTGGCCACTTGCCATGATGACATGCCCCACGTGTCGCTCATGAATTACGCATACTACCGTGACCAAACCGGTGATTACGTAATCATCTCCACGCCCACGAGCACGACAAAATACACCAACATGACCAAGAACCCCAATGTGTCGTTGCTCGTGCATGATTGGCTTACGTCCCGCGACGAGGCCACGGAGTCGCTGGGAAGGAGAAACTCCCTCTACGAACTTTTGGCCAACATCAACAAGTCTGAGACCAACAGTGTGTCGGTTATGCTCAATGGACAGGCCGAGGTCATTCCAGAGGGTCATGGTAAGTACGGCCTCTTCAGGTCGTTGCTATTGAACAGTGGCTTCAATGACGAGACACAGGCATCCCATTACTTGACAAACGAGGACAATGCCTTGGTGTTGATCACAATCAAGTCATGCAAAGTCACCGACGCGGAAAATAATGTCGAGCTGTACGATTAATACCACATTTCGAAAAGGCTATACATGTGTAGAATACGCAAGATGTAATGGGGGATCGAGAAAATTGTCTTTAGTTCAAGAAAAAAAATCTGCTGGTCCCAGGAATCGAACCTGGGTTTGTTCGGCCACAACGAACTGTACTAACCACTATACGAGACCAGCTATATTTTCAAAAAAATATGCTGCTTTTTATCCTCTAGTCTTTATTTTTATTACAAATGTGTCTCAATCTTTTATTGACTTTATCATCCAGTCATTCGTTAGTTCAGGAGAAGTCCTGATATTTCCAGAATTTCTTGTGTAATGATACAATATTAACAAAGATTATCCCTATTGTGAAGATTTGTTATCTTAGTGTCCAAGAGTTTTCAGTATCTGAAGGAAAGATAGTTAGGATGAACTACCAGTTTTTTAGACATTTGTGGTTAGTGCCGTCTTCTCTACCAAAGTGCTCCCCTACTGATAAATAATAAATACAAATAAACATTAAAGATCGATTAAACAGAAGCGATAAATGTGCCGGGATTTGAGGTCTAACTTCTAATAAGAGTCACCCGGCAGGTCGCTCAAACAGCAATCAGCTGCCATCAATGAACTATTATCAACAGCTGCCATCAATGAACTGCGATTAATGAAATGCCATCTATGAAATACCATCAATGAACTAACCACTAATTAGAACATCAATAGAATATTAATAGAACTTCAAAACTTCAGAACTTCAGAACATCAAAACTTCAGAGCTTCAGGACATCAGAACATCAGAACTTCAAAACATCAGAACTTCAGAACTTCAGAACATCAGACCATCAGAACATCAGAACATCAAAACATCAGAACATCGAAACATCAGAACTTCAGAACTTCAGAACATCAAAACATCAGAACATCAGATAATTAGAACATCAGAACATCAGAACATCAGAACATCAGAACATCAGAACATCAGAACATCAGAACATCAGAACATCAGAACATCAGAACATCAGAACATCAGAACATCAGAACATCAATAGAACATCAGATAATTAGAACATCAACGAACTACATCATGGAACTAAAAGATAGCGTCCAAGGTGCAGCAGATACAGAGGGCACCAAGACAGGCCATCAAGCAGCTGTTGTTATTATTGGATGGTTTTTGCTGTTGCACATAGTACTGCTGTTGCGGCTGCTGCTGGTAGTAGCCGCCCTGTTGAGGCGGGTAACCGCCCTGCTGGTAGCCCCCCTGCTGGTAGCCCCCTTGTTGATAGCCGCCTTGGTTGTAGCCACCTTGGTGGTAGCCGCCTTGGTTGTATTGGGGCTGTTGGTTGTATTGAGGCTGTTGGTTGTAAGTGGGTTGGCCCCTGGACTGCGTAGAGGGCGGTGGTCCCAGGGGGGCCGAGCTGTTCTTAGCGTCCCAGTTGGGCGGAGCTCCGGTGGGTGGATCGTAGGACATGGCGGATTTCGGATGTTGTTGCGGAAGGCGAAGGTGTGGGATAAAATGGTGGGCATGGCTTCCGCAAGTCATGCTGTGCCTGCACACAGCGCCGCCGGGTGTTTTTCTCGGCCCGCGCGGCATGCAGCACGCGGGGTGCTTTTTGCAGTCAGCTGCCAGGGACCGCTTGGCGCCGAATTTGTGGTGCGGGCCGGGTCGAAGCTTGCCAGGGGTACCGGCCCAGGATCGGCGGTGGTGTTCGGGTTTTTAGGGCTCGGCGTGACCGCCACGTGACAGTGCTTTGAGTTCCAGCCGGGGTCTAAAAGGGACCCACTGCATATTAGGGCAGATCAAACGCAAGTGATGGTTGATCCAGCATGCGCTGTCTCTTCAATGGATGGTTTGTCTGCTGCTGGCTTCTTAGTCAAACAATTGCAGTGGATTGATTTTTTAATCTGAATTGGATTTTTCAATCTGAATTGGATTTTTCAATCTGAATTGGATTTTTCAATCTGAATTGGTTTTGTCTAACCGTGAATTGATTTTTTTAATCTGAATTGGTTTTTTTTTTCTTTTATTCTGAATTGAATTATTATTCATTTGAAATTGAATTGTTTTTCATTCAAAATCGAATTGTTTGTCATTCAAAATCGAATTGTTTATCATTTGAAATTATATCAATTTGTTTGCTGTTTAAATCGGGTAAATCAGTTTTGCAGCTCAAGTAGATTGATCAGTCCATCCCTTGCAAATGATGAAGTTAGCTAGTCATTTGAATGGTAAAACTAGGACTTTTCCAAGTAGATGTAATTAATTTCTGAAACGGCTGATCTAGCTTTTGCTTTAAAGCAGATTAGTTTGCGTTCAAAGCAGATTAGTTTGCTTTGTAAAAAGTGTGCTGTGTAAAGATAGTTTGCTGTTTAACTAGACTTCATTGAAATAAGATGATTTCAAAAGCATGATTGGATTGATTAAAAATAGCTTCTGGATCCTAATTGTAATTGCTGCTCTTGCCATTAAAGCGAATGACTTTATGGAAATAAGACACGGAGACTGTAACTGTGCTCATATTCTGAAACACGGAAAAACTAAAAAATACTAAGATTGAACAGTTCAAGATTTGACGGAAAGAAGGTGGATTTCTAAAAGAATTGGTGATTGAGTTTTTGGGTGATATGGTCCTGAGGTGCTGGACCAGAAAATCCTGAGATGTTCAGGTTTTGTTTGAGAAATCCACCTTTTCTCACGAAAGACAGGCTAATCCGGATCGACAGTCATTTCAAAACAGCATTAAAAATTCGGCTTGCAAAATTTGATTTTGGCTGTTGCCGTAGATTAGGAACATAAATCGGTATGTGGTCATGTATAGAACAAAATTGAAACAAATCTTAACGTCAACTGGTGAAGAGTCACTGGGAACCAAAGGTCCAAATAAGGAACCAAAGGAACCAAAGGAACCAAAGGAACCAAAGGAACCAAAGGAACCAAAGGAACCAAAGGAACCAAAGGAACCAAAGGAACCAAAGAATAAAGAACTGCAATGAGCGAATGAAAAGAAACCAGTTGAAAAGTCCCGAATAAACTGATTGCGACAAACTGAACCAATTGATAATACAATCTAAGAAACAATTTAAATAACTGAACAAAAGAATCGAAATTAAAATAATCCAATTTAAGCAAAAGACAAAATAACCCAACTGAAGCGAAAATTAAAAGAATTCAATTGAAGCAAAAATTGAAAGATCCAAATAAAATGAATCAATTAAAGGACCCATATAAGAAGATCCCAACAGACCAAATGGAAAATGAACTAATGGAGTGAACAAATTCATTCTGTATAAAATGATTCATTTGTAAAGATCCAAACGAGGCCCTCAAAGAACAACTTCAACAAAAACTGCCATCTAATAAAATATCTATTTAGAATGCAAGAAATTGGGCCATGACCAATGCTTAGGTTTTCCGCAACAATCTTAATCTTAAGAAACAACCAATTAAAAGAAATCCAATTAAAAGAAATCCAACCGAAAGAAACCAACCAAAAGAAATCAACCCAAAGAAACCAATCAAAGAAATCAACCGAAAGAAATCAACCGAAAGAAATCAACCCAAAGAAATCAACCCAAAGAAAACCAACAAATAAGGCCAACATCAATTTCTGGCGGACATGTCGCCCACTTTACCGAACACCAGCTGTTCCAAACCCGATGCCCTTTCCAAAAGTGGCATGTTGGGTCAAAGTGATAGTTTGACAATGCTGCAAACGGTCTCAGGCTTACGCGCAGAGCGGACCAGCATTTACATTTCCTAATTGGTGCGAAGCAGTAAAACCAGAGATAAAAATTTTTCGGCTCTGTGTGCAGGCGCGGGGCATGGCCGGCGGTTTGCAATCCAAGGGGGCCGCCCCAGACCGGCTCTGCAGCAATCCATGCCTTCCCAAAGTAATCCCGCTGGTTCCATAGCAGGCTCAGAAACAGACTTGGGCTTTTTCCGGGCTCAAGGACCCGGCAGGCGCCGAATCCGGCCATTTTCAGCCGCGTCTCCACGTTTCGGCTAGCAAATGTCCCCGTTGCCAGAATCCTGCCACAACAACATCATGCGGGCAATGCCAGGGCTCCCCCTGCCTTCACTGCCACCATCCAAACACACTGCCGTGATTCCCGGGCTTTTTCATCACCGTTTCGAGTTTTGGCCTTCGAGACCCCCAGGGCGGCCGTGGCACGTGCAGCCGCCAAGGGCTCGCGGCAGCAAAGCCCTAGCCGTTTTGGGAAGGCAGACCCAAAAGTTCACGCGAAAACGCGCGAACGAGCAAATCTCGGCCCGGCGGTCTGCACACAAGACCCGCTCGAAAAGTTTTCCACACCGCACCGGCCCCTCGCATCCAAATTTCTCTCCTGCTCATCATCCATCACCCTCTTTTTTCCTACCACCGGTAATCATGTCTGACGTCGAGGAACAACAACAACAAATCGAGGAACCAGTTGTCCAACAAGAATTGCAGTTGGTTGAATTGGCCACCCCAATCCCAGCTGACGTTCAAGCTGCTCAACAAGAGATCAAGTTGTTCAACAAGTGGTCTTTTGAGGACATCACCGTCAAGGACGTCTCCTTGGTTGACTACGTTCAAGTCAGATCTCCAGTCTTCGTTTCCCACACTGCTGGCAGATACGCTTCCAAGAGATTCAGAAAGGCCCAATGCCCAATCGTCGAGAGATTGACCAACTCCTTGATGATGAACGGTAGAAACAACGGTAAGAAGTTGAAGGCCGTCAGAATCGTCAAGCACGCTCTCGAGATCGTCAACGTCCTTACCGAGCAAAACCCATTGCAGGTTGTTGTCGACGCTGTTGTCAACTCTGGTGCCAGAGAAGACTCCACCAGAATCGGTTCTTCCGGTACCGTCAGAAGACAAGCCGTCGATGTTTCTCCTTTGAGAAGAGTCAACACCGCCATTGCTTTGTTGACCATCGGTGCTCGTGAGGCTTCTTTCAGAAACATCAAGACCATTGCTGAATGTTTGGCTGAGGAATTGATCAACGCTGCCAAGGGTTCTTCCACCTCTTACGCTATCAAGAAGAAGGATGAGTTGGAGAGAGTTGCCAAGTCTAACCGTTAATCTGGTTCTTCATGTATTGTAAAATTTCAAATAGTCATTAATCTGAATTCGTTTCTGATGTTTGCCGGCCGGCTGCTACAGCTTGCCAATAAATAACGTGTATGCAACTACTCATGACCTCAGGAGCGGTGCGCCACTCACACTCGGATTGGATAGAACATGCGAGCCAAGAAGCCAATGGGGTTCGCCCGGAGGAGATAGTCGAAACGGCGCATCCGGCGGTCCAAAGTCTCGGGGCTGTGGTCCACAAATGATTTTTGGGCCTCGTTCTCGCCTTCTTCTTTTTTCTCCCCATTGATCAAGTCCTCTGTTGCAACTCTTCTTGCCATGAGAGTCTGGCGGACTAGCCATTCGCGGTTCACGAGAAGGAGGAGCGTTGCAAAGAAAAAACAGCACCCGGTGAAGATCTGTGCGTTACGGTATGACTTGGGACCCGTGCCTTGCTTCAACTTCAAAGCAATCACTTCTGCAGGCAAAGAAAACATTGCCACCATAATGTTGAGTCCACCCCAAACCGCAGAGATCTTGTCGGCCTTTTGCAAATGCCCGAGGATATCGAGAGCCAAGGACTGAGACAACGTAGAACCAATACCTGCTGGGCCCCCGACCAAGAAGGCAAGTGCAATCATCGACCCGTAATTGTCCACATTGAGCCACAAAGCCGTTGTCATAATTCCCATGTAGATGCAGAAAAGAGTACCTGTGTTATTTCTTCCGAGAAAGTCGCCCAAGTACCCGATCGATGGTCTGCCCAAAACTTGCATGACATTTAGGAATGCCAACACATTGGAAGACTGTGTATGAGAGAGCCCCACCGATGTACCATAGGCAGCCACGGAGTATAAGATGATCACATAGCCAAGAAGAACAAAACCAAACCAAATCCCAACCACAAAAAGCGGGTAGTTCAAGAAAACTTTGAAGTCAAGGACGATACCAAAACTGGACTTGATGAAATCCCAGCGCAAGGTGTGGCGTAGATCTGTCCTTTTGCCGTTCCGGGCGCGATTGAAGAAGCAGCCGAAAATGGAGATGGCCAAATTGGCAAACCCGACCGTCCTCAATGGCCAACGCTGGTTTCCTGTGACCAGCAAGATTTTGTTCAAAACCAAACTGTAGACCAAACCGCCCAAACCTGCACCCGCCACGGCAATGCCCATGGCTAATGCTTTGTACTTGTTGAACCACGTGGGGAGGACCAAGGTGCCCGGGATGAATATAAGTGAGAAGGAGATTCCAATCAACACACCCTGGCACATGAAAATCTGCCACAACTTAGTGCACTCGGCGGCTAGGAAGTAACCTATCGTCTGAATGCATATACCCACAATAAAAACAGGGTTCTGGCCAAAGATACGCACGGCCAAAGCACTGAAAGGGGCCAATCCCTGAGCCAAGAAAATGACCATACCACCCATTAGTGCAAAGTCGTAGGGCGTTGCGCCCGGGAACTCATTGGAGTTCAAATAGAAGTTCAAAAAGACACCAAAAGCTGCATTGGCACCCCAGGTCGAGAACACCATGAGCATAACTAGGAACGCCTGCCAGAAGGCAAATTTTCCGTCGACAGGATAGTCGCTTGTTTCCGAGTCAGGGTCTTGATCCTCCACGTCAAGCGTCTTTTGTTCATCGGATTGGTCACTGGCGTCATTTTGGTTCAAAGACAGCCTGCTTTTTGACACGCTGAGTTGCTTTGCAAGTAACTCCTCTGCCACTGGCTTGCTTTTTTCGGACTGGTAGTCTAGAATGTCCATTTCTCGGTCGTCCCTGATTCCCGAAATGATCTTGCTAATTTCTGACATGTTGGTGGTGTTCCGCCGAAGACGCCAGGACCTGCTGGACTGGCCCGAGTGAGTCCGCTGGAGCGAGGCGTTTTCATTTTCTGTATCGTGGAACGCACGAGGATTGAAGTTTTCCGAGTCTTGCAGGTCCAAGGATGGCTTGGAGTGGAGCAGCATGGTATTGAAGGGTGGATCCAACGGCTGCACGGATCTGATGGCTTAAATGTGTTCTATTTTCAGTAATTTCACTGAGCACAAAGAACAGTATGTGTGAGGTAAATTGGCGGGGTCACGGAATCGGCCAAATAAAGTATGTTTCTGACAAGAGAAACTGTGATACTCTAATGACTAATCGAACCCGCACGGCTGTGGGAAGGCTGCAAGGCCGCCTGTCTGCAGGACGTGATGCCGCCGGGCTAGAACGTGCGGAGACTTCGAGGCAACGAGTCCCAAGCCCTTTTTCCGTGTCTTCTGCTTGCCTTATACGCCGGAACAGCCTCATGACATTTCAGTGGCTGCATGAACAAGGCACCTTCTTGGGGTGGTGAAAAACATACCACGATCTGCGAGGTCCGCAGAGCTGTCAAGCGCGTTCAATAGCCGTGGAAACCGTCCGTTATCTCCGGATGTACGGGTCTGCGACACCCCTCTTTGCAGCCTCGGCGTTGCTCTGGCGTGCCCGCACATTTTGTGAGCTATTTTGCCCGTCCACTCAGAAAAGACGTCACCCCTGCACTGCTTTTGGAAACGGGGAGCCGTGCCTTTGGTTTCGGTACTGCATCCAGCAGCACGCTATTGTGGACCGAGGCTTACTGCCATTCTGGACACAAGCCCTTTGGTGGATTGTCAAAAAGCCTTGGAATCTGTCTAGAAACGGGCTTTCTCAAACTTCTTGATTGTGGTGATTCAAGTTAGTGGATTGGCCCCTTGTTTGATAGCCCCTTTTTGGAATAGAGGAACCCTAGTATGAAAGACTTGCCAATGGACTCACCACGACCCATTTGTGAGCCCCTTAATGTCTGCGCCAAGGGGCCACTTGACATACGGAAAGAAGAAATGGGCCTTTGGACAGAAGAGATGTACAGGCCTACCATACCTGCGTTCTGCTCGAAACACAAACTGGGATAGGGGCTAGAAGGGGAAAAGGGGTTGAACGGGGAAATGGAGCAGGGGCGGAAACGGGCCGAAAAGCGGCGCCATAGGAGGGTTGGCTGCAACAAAAATGAGGTCCGGGCGTGTGCGCACCAGACGAGCGGCAAGGCCGATCTTTATCGCGCCCGGCCTCCACCATCGCCGTCCATTGCCATGTCTGGAGCTTCCGACTTCCTAAGCAAAGGCATTGACCTCGTGCAAAAGGCCATTGAGGCCGACACGTCCACGCGGTATGAGGAGGCTTACAAGCTCTACTACAACGGGTTGGATTATTTGATGTTGGCACTCAAGTACGAGAAGAACCCGAAGTCTAAGGAATTGATCAAGTCCAAATTCACGGAGTACTTGACGCGGGCCGAGCAGTTGAAAGAACATTTGGAAAAGCAGCAAGCCAAAGGCGCTGGTGGAGAGGCGCTGGTGGCCGGCAGCACGAAGGCCAAGAAGTCAGGGGACGCGGATGACGACGATGCTGACACCAAGAAGCTCCGCGGTGCCTTGGCGGGGGCCATTCTCTCCGAAAAGCCAAACGTGAAATGGAGCGACATTGCGGGCTTGGAGACTGCAAAAGACGCCTTGAAGGAGGCCGTGATTCTTCCCGTCAAATTCCCCCAGTTGTTCACCGGCAACAGAAAGCCCACCTCCGGTATACTTCTATACGGGCCACCGGGAACAGGTAAGTCCTACTTGGCCAAAGCAGTGGCCACGGAGGCCAACTCGACGTTTTTCTCTGTTTCCTCATCTGACCTTGTGTCCAAGTGGATGGGTGAGTCGGAAAGATTGGTCAAACAGCTTTTTACCATGGCGCGTGAGAACAAGCCTGCCATCATCTTCATCGATGAGGTTGACGCGTTGTGTGGACCACGTGGAGAAGGCGAGTCGGAGGCATCGCGAAGAATCAAAACTGAGCTCTTGGTTCAGATGAATGGTGTGGGCAACGACGCCAGTGGAGTGTTGGTGCTCGGCGCCACCAACATCCCATGGCAATTGGACGCCGCCGTGCGGCGGAGATTCGAGAAGCGGATCTACATTGCGTTGCCCGACTTGGAGGCCCGAAAGCGCATGTTTGACTTGAACATCGGCACGTGCCCCTGCGAATGCACTCAGCAAGACTTGCGGGTATTGGCCGAGATGACCGAGGGCTATTCCGGCCACGACATTGCCGTTGTGGTACGCGACGCCTTGATGCAACCGATCCGCAAGATCCAGCAGGCGACCCACTTCAAGCGAGTGGGCGAGAACAGCGACAAGTTGACGCCGTGTTCTCCGGGGGATGCAGGTGCAGAAGAAATGAGCTGGCTCGATATCGGCACCGATGAGTTGCAAGAACCAGAGTTGACCATCAAGGACTTCATCAAGGGTGTGAAGAACAACCGGCCGACGGTGAATGAGGCCGATATCCGCAACCACATCCAGTTCACCAACGACTTTGGACAAGAGGGCAACTAGCCGCCGCTGCCTGCGTGCCCCAGATGTTTACCGGGCGCTTTCAACGTTTGTTCGGCCCACGAAGGCATGATTATATATATCTACGTACAGAGTCCGTTGCTCGAGTAAACTCTGTCGGCGGCGTCGCGTGGGCGGCTTCCGGCAGAAGACAGAGACCGGCTCGACACAAGCTCGCAGTGCCCCCTGCCACTTTGGCCGGACACCGCGGGCTAATCTGGTTAGGTACAAGAATTAGCGTCTGGTGGGAGACCTTTCTCTGAGTCTCGACGCAAAAAGATCTTCGGAATCGTCGGGGCCTGCATTGGCCAGACCCAGGGCCTCGAACTTCGCAGCAAACAAGTCGCCGTCCTCGTCGCCATCCCGGCGAGAAAACCGGTCTTGGCGGCCCCGGCGGTCCCTGCGGCCCGCCCGCGGACGGGTCCGGTCCGGCTCGCCGTGGAGCAAGTAGTACCGGGAGAACTCCTTGGCGTTCTTGGTCTTCTGGTCGGACTGCACGGATTGGCGCACGTGCAAGACGTTTGAGAACTCGTCCTCGAGCATGGACTTCACCGTCTCGGCGTTTTTCTGCTTCTCGATTAGCCGCTTCTTTTCCTCGAACAACTCCGTGCCGCTGCTTTTTTCCTCCATACGGAGCCGGTGGAAGTCAAGCGACCCCATATAGGACCAGGCCGGCCATTCCAGAAGCACGTAATCCAAGTATTCTGTCGAAAACACCTCTTCCGGCGCCTCGGGGCCCGGCCCGCTGGGACCGTCGGGCCGGTTGTGCGACAAGGCGCTTAACGCACGCACGGCGTCCTTGTGGGTGGAGAAGACGATGTTTGCGTTGGAGTCGTCGATCCACTGAACTCGGAACGAAAGCGGGTCCCCCTTGTTCAAAAGGCCGCTGTTCACGTACATTTCCACGTAAGACTCGATTTGGTCCGTGGAGAGGTTGTCGACCCCCCGGATGTGGATTGCCTCGGGTCTCAAAGTGTCTGGGCTGCCATTGAGGGATACGGGCACGCGCTGTTTTTGCAACAAGTCCTTGGCTTCGTTTTCTTGGTCGATTGTACGGGTCATGAACCCGCCGTAGGGTGCTGGTTCCATGGTAACGGGGAAGCGCAGACGCCGATGGCACTGGTGTTTTGGGCTTGTTTTGGGCTTGTTTTGGGCTTGTTTCAGGTGGGTTTGCTGGCGGCCAGGCGCGGCGGTACGTCTCGTGCGGATGCGGTGTGTTGGTCAGCGTCACGCTTCGTGCTTGTTTCGGCGGTACGCGGGGCCTTGTTCCTTGTTTCAGGTGGGTTTCGTCGGGACCGTTTCACGTTGGTTGCAGAAGTGTGCGAGCCGCCGAATGGGTGCGCGCGCTGGGCAGCGGTCAGTGGAAACGGCCCCGCGTGGCCAATGTACCCGCACCGGAAACCTTCCTTGGACGTGGTCGCGTATTGTTGTTATTGTTTCAGGTGCGTTTCAGCCGGCGGGATGGCTGTGGCATGAAGGCTGTGGAGGGGAAGAGGGCCGGCCCGTGTGCCTGTGTGCAGGATGAGCGGGTTGGGTCTACCAGTATTTCTGCAAAGCTGCTCTTCGTGTAGTTTAAGTATAGAGATACGAATAGATATTACGGAGTTTATTTCTATTTTTGTTCTCTGAAGAAACATTTTTCTTTTTCCATTTTTCACACACTCCACCAACTCTTTCTCCCGCTCCCACTTTCTACTCTCACTCTTCTGTCACTCTTCTGTCACTCTTCTGTCACTCTTCTCTCACTCTTCTTTCACTCTTCTCTCACTCTTCTCTCACTCATAAGCCATTCTATTAATTTAATTTAATCTTTCCTAGTCGTATTTTGCGCATCCAGCTACTTGCACCCGGTGATGGCCCAATAGGTCGCTCTGGTTCTATTTATGCCCGCTAGACGTAGCGATGATGGCCAAAAGACACTTGTGGCTGAGAATGGCACTTGTGGCTGAGAATGGCACTCGTGATGGCTGAAACGGCTCTTGAGATGGCTGAAATGGCTCTTGTGATGGCTGAGAATGACACTCGCGGTGTGATGGTTGAAAGTTCTTGTCTCTGCTCATTAACCTGTTGTTGCTAATAGAAGATACCAGTTGTAAATGGCTCACTATTGCAGTAGGCTGGAAACTGCCCCTGAACGAGCTTCAACAAGCTCTCTTATCGAGGGTCTTTTCGAGTTCCTTAGCTCACCTTCTTCTGGCTTTTCTGAAGCTCATCTGCAACATGGGCTCTTGATCGATTCTGACATTCCTTCGTGGGTCAAATCCCAATTAAGCTCATTCCCTGACATTCTTCCCTGGCACTTCTTGAACGCAGCATATTCATCTCAACTTCCAGGGTCCAGCACTTCGGGCCAACCTAAGCCCTCATCTAAAATAAATCTCCGCCTAGTCACCCTTCATATAATGATCTTCACCTTATCACCCATCCAGCACCTTCCTCATCCAGCACCTTCCTCATCCAGCACCTTCCTCATCCAGCACCTTCCTCATCCAGCACCTTCCTCATCAAGCACCTTCCTCATCCAGCACCATCACTCTCCATCAACATGTTCAGTTAGCATCCATGAAGCCATAATATCTCACCGTCTCATCACTGTCTCATGTCTCATGTCTCATGTCTCACCATCTCACCGTCTCACCATCTCACCGTCTCATGTCGCCTCTCTCACATACAACACGTTGTTGCAGCGGATAAAAATATCGCCAATCACCTCCTCCGTCACTGTGTCTCCCTGCGCAATCTCCGTGGTGTCCTCAAGCTGCAAGTTCATGTAGTTGTCGATGGCCACCAACTTGCCCTTGTACTGCAACTGGTTCCACTTCAACCGCACCACCACCGGCTTGTTGAGGAGCGTTTTCAAAAACGGCTTGGGGTTCACGGGCTGGAACTGCTCGTTAGTACGCGCGCCTGCGGCCTGCGGTCTGTCCGTCCCACTTACCGTCGACATTGGCTGCTGGGGCTTGTTTCTGGTCTCTGCGGTCCCTGCGCGGTCCTTTTCCTGGTTCGCGCTTCCTCCGCACCTCCCGCCCGCGCACCAGTACCCCCCGGCTCTCGACTACTCAAGGCCACCGCCCTCCTCCTCTGCCTTTCCTCCCCACTCTCCCCGAAATGTCCCTACCGGCCGTGCTTGCCATGGGCGCCGCGCTCCGCTTTGTCGTGCCCTCCGTGCTCCCGCACATCACGCCGGCCTTGGCCCTGACCACCGAGGTCTCCACCCCAATCGACTCGTTCCGCTCCCTCCAGGAGGCCTTCTTCTACTTGGACAACGACATCCCCGTCTACGATGGCGCCATGGCCCACCACCCGCCGTTGTTTGTGTCCGTGTTGAAACTTGTCCGCGACGCCGTGCCGCCCGCCGCCGTCCCCCTCGTGTTCAACGCGCTCTACACGGCGCTTGACCTTGGCTTGGCCTACAAACTCACCCAGTTGAACTCCTGGTACAATCGCCACCAGGCCCGCCGCTGCGGCTCGCCGCTTGTGCCGCTCAGCCCGGCGCTCGTGGCGTCCTTCTACTTGTTCAACCCCTTGGTGCTCTTGAACAACTGGTCCCACTCCACGTCCACGTTTTCCTACTTTTTGATCGTGGAGCTGTTGGTGCAGGCGTTGGTCGACGACAACGCCTACCGCGGCGCCATTGCCTTGGGCGTGGCCTCCTACTTGTCGCTCAACCCGCTGTTTTTGATCGTCCCCTACTTGGCCTTGGCCTGTGCCGTGGCCCCGCGGTCCCTGTGGTCCCTGCTTGTGGTCAAGGGCCTTGGCGTGTTTCTCATCTCCATTGCCTTGCTTCTCATGATCTCCTTCATCTTGAGCCCCTCCCCGGACTTCTTGTACTCCTGCTACGGCTCCGTCGTCTCCTTCGACAAGATCTCCCCGAACTTGGGGCTCTGGTGGTACATCTTCACCGAGATGTTTGAGTTCTTCACGCCCTTGTACAAGGGCATCTTCAACTTGTACAACGTGGTGTTTATCTTGCCGCTCACGCTCCGCTTCTTCGAGTATCCCGACCAGCCCAACGCGGGCGACTCCTTCTTGGCCTTTTTCCTCTGTGGCCTTTGGCTCAACTTCTCCAAGTCCTACCCGATTATCGGCGACTTGGGCTTTTCCGTGTCCTTGATCCCCATCTTCAAGAACACCGTCATTCCCCACACAAAGTTCTTGTTTGTGACGGCGCTTGCCTTGATCACAAACCTCTTGTTGTCTCCCATCTTCTACTACTGCTGGATTGTCTTGGGCAACGGCAACAGCAACTTCTTCTACAGCATGAGCTTGGCTTGGGGCGTGGTCCATGTCTTGTTGTTTTTGGACTTTATCTGGGGCAGGTTGGTCCTCGACTACATCCAGGCAAACCCGGTTGAAGATGCCTCCAAGCTTCGCCTTACTCAAATCTGAGAAACCGAACCCTTGCGTCCCCATTGCCTTGCTGCAACGGTTCTTTGCATGAACAAGCTTTGAATGGTCGAGATAGTCTGGCTCCCAAGATCCAATGCTCAAAACATGTATTGCTGAAATCTGGCGTTCCCAAGATCTAATGCTCAAGCCTGGCATTCCAAAACCTGGCATTCCAAAACCTGGCATTCCAAAACCTGGCATTCTAAACCTGGCATTCCCAAAACCTGGCATGATCGAACCCTGGCTTCGACACCTAGTATAACGAGTGTCTGGCATGTTCAAAACCTGACATCGTCAAAACGTGGCCTGCTCAAAACCATAGTCTGGTCAAATGCGTGGTGTGGCCAAAAACTTGACATGACCCATCAACGAGGCTGGCCTGGCTATGTCCGGCATTGTTCCACCATTTGTAAGAATGTAATGTATCATAAATATCCCATTTGGGCCTCTCTCTTCGTTTCAAAGAAACTTAGTCTGGCGGACAAACTTGTAGTTGCAAGCAGGCTGCCTGAGGCCTGCATCCAGGACACTGATGCTGCCTGGCACCTTGTGGTAGCCACAGCCGTGGCCCTTGCAGTTGGCACCCACGTGACTGGGATCAGAACATTCACCAATGCAATGAGTCCATTTTCTACCACTAAGTAGAACCTTGTGTTTTTTCCCGGGTTTTTAAAGACCAAGTCCAGAAACTGAGGTCGCATTTCGCCCCAAGACGCGCGAAACCCTCGGCCCTGCAAACTGCACCACCGCAAGCCAGACCACCAAACGGCAAAAGTCAACAATACAAAATAAAACTTAAATCGCAGTCCAAGCCAAAACAAAAGGAAATAAAACAATTGAAACGAAGCAGAACAAATTGATGAAAACAAAATAAAACGGAAATAAAATAAAATGAAATCAAACAACAAATAAGACAAGCAACACTCCACCCCAGGCACCACACCCCAGACCCATGGTGTGGTGGTGCGGAAGGCAGCGCGGCGCGCACGTGATCCACAGCCAATCACCGGCCCGACTTTTCGCATTTGCCAGGACCCACGCGAGAAAAAAAAGTCCCAGCCACTGAAGTCCAGCTTTCCAGCCTCTACCTCCGCCAGTCCCACCATGTTGTCTCGTGTTTCAGCCCGTGCTTACAGCACCGCCCCCGTCAAGTTGGTGTCCAGAGACGCCCCAGGTAACTTGTCCACACTCTCCGTTGTCGTTGCCAACTCCGGCTCCAAGACCGGCAAGGCCGGTGTGTCCCACGTGTTGTCCAAGTTTGGCTTCCTCAACACGGAAACCAAGTCGGCGTTGAGATTCACCAGAGAGTCCGAGTTGCTCGGCGGCTCGTTTGCGTCCAACGTGACCAGAGACGCCATTGTGTTGTCCACCCAGTTCTTGAAGCAGGACTTGCCCTACTACGTGGAGGCCTTGGGCAACGTGTTGGCCAAGCCTTCGTTCAGACCCCACGAGTTCACCGAGACCGTGTTGCCGCTCGCCAAGCACGAGAGCGCCGAGGCCCACAGCTGCAACGAGTTTGTTGGGCTTGAGGCCTTGCACGAGCTCTCCTTCAGAAAGGGCTTGGGCCAGCCATTATACTACTCTGCTGCGTCTCCCGTGTCCTTGGACGACGTGACCGAGTTTGCTGCCTCCGCATACACGGCCGGCAACGTGCAGCTCGTGGCCTCTGGCGTCAACCAGGCTGACTTGGCCGACTTCGTGTCCAAGTCCGCTTTCTCCGAGTTGCCTGCCGGCACCACTGCTGCCCCTGCCACCAAGACCCACACCGGCGGCGAGACCAGAACCGCTGCTGCCGGCGCCTCCTACGCCGCCATCGGCGTGCCCGTGGCCAAGAGCGACTTTGCCAAATACGAGGTGCTTGCTGCTGCCATCGGCACCTCCGTGGTGCCCTCCGCCGCCGCCCCATTGGCCCAGATCCCTGGCGCCGACTCCAGATTGTACAAATACCAAGACGCCGGCTTGTTTGTTGTGTCTGTCAGCAACGCCTCTGCTGCTGCTGTTGCCGAGGGTATCAAGGCTGCCAAGAAGGCCGTCGACTCCATCTCCGCCAGCGACTTGTCCGGTGCCACCAAGGCCGCCGAGTTGTCTGTTGCTTTACAAGAATCCTTCGAGTACCCCCACGACATCTCGATCACTGCTGACAGTGGAAAGGGCGCTAAGTTGGGTGCTTTCAACTATGTCGCCGTTGGAAACACCGATGTTTTGCCATACGCCGATGAGTTGTAACCGCCTAATCCACACCCTCCACGACCCTCTAGAAACCATCTTTGCATGACGTTTTCATATACAAAGCATAAAACACCCTGACGCTGATGCGCGCGGCCAGCTTGCCGCCGCTCCTGTAGTAGCACGAGCAGCAACTAGCCCGGCCACCGGCGCCACGATACCCTCTACAGAACGGCGCCACGATACCCTCTACAGAACGGCGGCCACGCATGGCATGCTAGAAACGAGCCCCACCGGCGACCCGCCAGCAGGGAGCGGCGCGGCCTGCACACAGGCTCTGCTCACGGGACAAAAATCGCCAGGCAAAAAAAATCACAACCCATCAAACACTAGCATGGACGAAGAAGCGTTCAACGAAGGCCCCGAGAACTACGAGGATTTCGACGCCCCGGACCACTTCTCGGACGACGAGTTCCAGGACCCCGAGCCCGTGGACCCCGCCGGCGGAGAGGCCAACCAGTTGAAGGCCGAGGACGGCAGAACTATCATCAACGGCGGGCACAGCGAGGAGGATGCACAGATGCGGGTCAAGGCGGCCAAGGGCTTGGCGATCTCGCGAGAGGACCGCACCACGACGCCGTACATGACCAAGTACGAGCGGGCCCGGGTGTTGGGCACGCGGGCGTTGCAGATCTCGTTGAACGCGCCGGTTTTGGTGGACATCGAGGGAGAAACCGACCCGTTGCAGATCGCCATGAAGGAGTTGGCGCAGCGCAAGATCCCGTTGGTGCTCAGAAGGTACTTGCCGGACGGATCCTACGAGGACTGGGGCTGTGACGAGTTGATCATCGACCACTAGGCCACGGCGAGGGAAGGCCCGCGTCCCGCAAAACAACCGGGCAGTGTATAACAAGCGACATGATGATTAAACGCGGGGGCCGGCAGGGTCACTCGATGTAGGCGTCGAGCCAGGAGGAGGCGTAGAAGAGGCGGGAGCCGTCCATCTGGGACTTGGTGAAGCCGTGGGTGAGGGAGTCGAAGGCCGCGCGCGACAAGCGGTTGTCGCCGGAGCCAATGTCGCCGAGCTGCACGGCGCAGCAGGCCTCCTTCAAGAGGTCGGCGTCGACAACCAAGTTGTGTTTGTTTTGCTCGGAGGCAAAGGTCTTCAAGGCGTTGGCGATGACGGTTTTGTCGTCAAGCTTGCCGAGCTCGGCGGCGATGATGCGCGAGAACTGCGCAAACGACACCAGCTCGTGGCCGCCCAACATGGCGGTCAAGTCGGCCTCGCTGGGGAGCTCCACGCCTAGCGTTTTGTGCACGTTGACTAAGTCCGACACCGAGATCTTGCCGTCTTTGGAGTCGCTGTCGATGATGGTGAAGGCGTTGCGCACCTGTGCCTTCTGCTCGTTGGAGAGCGTGAGTAGCTGAGACATGGCGAGTGAGTGAGTTTGAGTGAATGAGTTTGAGTTTGAGTGAGTGAGTTTGGGTGAGTAAAGGAGTTGAGGGATTCAAGGGTCGAGGGATTCAAGGGTCGAGGGATTCAGATGGCGGGCCTGGCACGTGGAAATGAGCGAAAGAGGCAGTGATTTAGAAGAACCGGTGTCCGACTAACGTGGCAAGTGGAAGCAGAAAAGACAGAAGTAGGTCTGGTGGAGTAGGGATCAGAAAGCGCGCGGTGCGGGACAGCAGGAACCGCGCATGTCCCAAACAGATGCACCAAGAACCAAGAATAGGCAGAACCAGAAGCAAAGAAAAGCAAAGAAAAACAGAACAAAGCAACAAAAAACAGAACAAAGCAAAGAAAAACAAACAAAGCAAAGAAAAATAAACAAAGAAAAGCAAATAGAACGAAACAAGGCAAATCACTCTCACCAAAAGACTTGGATTGAATGGTCCTGGGTGCCAACTGGATCTTCTCTACTACCTAAGCGAATACTTTGCGGCCGCACTAACCAAGAACCAGTCAAGAAGCCAACCCGCACCAGCCGCGCCCTCGTCTCAGTGCACGCACCGTACATCTCACCGCACCCTCCACCGCACCATACTACCATGGCCCGCGCTACGAAAAAGACTACTACACTACACCAGACCCAAGGGCCCGCACTACTCCACTACAAGACCACGGTATAGGGTCAGAAACCGCCTTAGCTACCCACACTCCTTTCCACTCCTTTCCCTTTGCCACTCCTTTACCGTTCATCACTCCTATACCCTTTCATCACTCCTATACCCTTTCATCGATCCTTTACCGTTCATCACTCCTGTACCCTTTCATCGATTCTTTACCCTTTCTTTACCCTTTCATCGACCCTTTACCCTTTCATCGATCCTTTACCCCTTTACCAGTCCTAGAATCTTTTACTCCTTTACCAAAGTCCTAGACTCCTAGACTCAGTCCACACTCCTTTACCAAACTAACACCTTTCAACCTTTACCCAACTCACATCTTTCAACCTTTACCCAACTCACACCTTTTCAACCTTCACCCGACTCACACCTTATACCCACCTCGCCTCACGCACCATGGAGGAAGGAACGCTCTACAACCAGCCCATCGTGGTGGACAACGGGTCCGGGTCAATCAAGGCCGGGTTCGCCGGGGCCGAAACCCCCAAAACGTACGGCCCGTCGCTCGTGGGCCGCCCCAAGTACCAGAAAATCATGGCCGGGTCGCTGTTGTCCGCGTTGGACGACCGCATCCTGAAGTACAACAACTCCGAGGCATACGTGGGCGACGTGGCACAGCGCAACCGCGGCTTGCTCCACCTCTCGTACCCCGTGGAGCACGGCGTGGTGCAACACTGGGACGACATGGAGCGCGTGTGGCACCACACCTACTCGCAGGACTTGAAGGCTGCGCCCGAGGACCACCCATTGTTGATCACCGAGGCCCCGCTCAACCCACGCTCCAACAGAGACCGCATGTGCCAGATCCTCTTCGAGACCTTCGGCGTGCCCTGTGTGTACGTGTCCATCCAGGCCGTGCTCTCACTCTACGCGTCCGGCCGCACCACGGGCGTGGTGCTCGACTCCGGCGACGGCGTGTCCCACGTGGTGCCCGTGTACGACGGCTTCTCGCTCCCGTCCTCCATCAAGCGCATGGACGTGGCCGGCCGCGATGTCTCCGCCCACCTTGCCTACAACATCCACCGCATGAGCGGCGTGGCCTTGCAGTCGTCCGCCGAGTTGGACATTGCCCGTGACATCAAGGAAAAGTGCTGCTACGTGGCCACCGACCCGCGCCTGGAGGAGGCGCTGTTCGGCAGCTTGGCCTACTCCCACTACTTGACGCAGGCCCGCGGCTTGGGGACGGCGGCCGCGGCGCCGCTGGCTGGCGCCCCGGGCCTGTTTGCATCCTACAAGCTTCCGGACGGCCACCGCTTGGACTTGGGCGTGGAGCAGTTCCGGGCCCCCGAGATCTTGTTCAACCCGCAGCTAGTGGGCAGCGAGTCCTTGGGCGTGCACGAGCTCACGGCGCTCGCCATTTCCAAGACCGACCTTGACTTGCGCCCGGTGCTCTACCAGAACATCATTCTCTCGGGGGGCACCACGCTTCTCCGGCACTTTGGTGACCGGTTGCTTGCCGAGCTCAAGAGCTCGCAGACGTCGCCGGTGGACTCCATCTGGGGCCGCCGGGCCGACGCCAGGGCCCACGACACCCATATGAAAATCAAGATCTACGCCCTGCCCGAACGCAAGTACAGCACGTGGATCGGCGGCCTGATATTGGCTGGCCTTTCCACCTTCAAGAAAATGTGGGTCACGGCCCAGGAGTATGCGGACGACCCCGATATTGTGCATCGCAAGTGCTTGTGAGCACTATAGCAGAGAAGCCTGAAGGAGTTTGAGACAAGAGAGCTTGAGCGAGAGAACCGAAGTCAGACAAGAAACAGAAGTTTCAAGAGAAAATATAACAAGAGCCATAGGAGCTAGAGAGCAATGGAAATAAGAGCCATAGGAGCTACAGACCAATGGAAATAAGAGCCATAGGAGCTACAGACCAATGGAAATAAGAGCCATAGGAGCTACAGACAAATGGATATAAGAGCCATAGGAGCTAGAGAGCAATGGATATAAGAGCCACGAGAGTCATAAGAGCCATAAGAGCCAAAGCGCAATGAGAATTGAGAAGAGATTGACAGGCATAAAGTATTACAGTCGCTCATGCAATGTCTAAATACAGTAGTATCTGTCGCCAAAGTCGCCGAGTCCAGGAACAATGTAACGATCCTCGTCCAACTTCTCGTCAATGCCTCCCGTGATGATGCGGATCGCAGGATACTTCTCCTGGAACGCCTGGATACCCTCGGGCGCCGCCAACAAGTTCAAAAACAATATGCGGTTCTCCTTCACACCCCGTGAAAGCAACACCTCCACGGCCATCATGGCACTGCCGCCCGTGGCCAACATGGGATCAAGCAAAAACACGTACCGCTCGCTGATGTCCTCCGGCAACTTCTCGTAGAAGAGCTTGGGGAGCGCAGTCTCCTCGTCTCTTTGGATCAAGATCTTGCCGATTCGGACCGACCGACAGCAGTCCCTCAACCCCATTTCCATAGACTCGCCCGCACGCACAATGGAAACACCGCAGATCTTGCCTAAGAACCGCGCGCCCACATACTCGTGGTTGCCGTGGCACCTGATCACGGCCTTTTCCACTGGCAATTGGTTCAAGCCCTCCTCCACCAAAAGACGGATGATTCTGTCGGAGTAGAAGACAAAGTCGCTTCTCTTGGTGTTCTGGTCTCGGATGATCGAGTACAAGCTAATGAGCTGGTTGGTCTGCGGTAACACAAACACGTTTTTGTTCACTTCGTTGGCCATGCTGGATCGTGGGGTCCGAGATGGTGCCGTACGGTGCCTTGGCCGCGATGCTGGGCGCCCACGCACGTGACCGCATCTGGTGCACGGGTGCGGCGCCTGCCCGCCGGCAGCTTCGTTGGGGCTACGGCGCAGGTGCTGCACGGCAGCAGCCGACAAGGGGGTTCTCGTGTAGTAAGTACATTCTGTGCCGACCAGCAGTGTCCGGTGGACATCCTAAAAATAAACCTGGACATCCCCGAAGGGGAGGACCAGCGCCAAACAAACAACAGCGACCTAGGCGTGCTCGCGACTGACGAATGGGTTCTCTATGTTTTCAGTGCCATTCAAGGGCGAGAGCATCAACAACTGGGGGCCGCGGACAATGACAGTGCCCAAGTCACGGGTGGCGTCGGTCAACATGGACTCGTCCTCCGGGTCGCGCAAGGTCTCGACGACCTCCTCCAAGACCAAGTTCATCAACAGGTCGTGGCCCTTCAACACACCTTGGACAAACCGGCCGCCGATGAACTTGACCTGCACGTGCTGGCCGTAGTACTTCAGCAAGTCGAGGATGGCCTCCTTCTTGGGCCGGTCCTGCCTGGGGGCCAGCGACGGCCTGCGGTCGTTTCTGCCGTTACCGTTGCTGTGATGGTTGTTGTTGTTGTTGTTGTTGTTGTTGTTGCCATGGTCGCCTCGGCGGTCAAAGCGGTCGTTCCTCTTGAAATGGCGAGGTTTCTGTGGTTAGTACACGGACGAGAGGTGGGCAGCCAAGGTACGTGCGGGACGAGGGGCGGCCCTAGCGGCTGAAGCCGACGGTCTTTTGGACCCGGACCCATACATACGCTGTCCATTTTGGGAGTGTGGTGGGGTGAAGTTGTTAGTAGAAAATTGTCGCGGATGGAGGTCCGGGTTTGGCGTGGGTTCGGGTCCGCGCTTTGGTTGCAGTGGGATGTGCCTGGACGCAGGCTGAGAGCGAGCACCGTTCCAGCGCATACAAGGCACTGAACACTCTTGAAGCAGGACAGTCGGAGCATTTTGCAACATTCTTGAAACACACCTGAAACGTGCTTGAAACACACCTGAAACGTGCTTGAAACACACCTGGAACGTGCTTGAAACACACCTGGAACGTGCTTGAAACACACCTGGAACGTGCTTGAAACACACCTGGAACGTGCTTGAAACACCTCTGGAACCACCTCGAAACACACCTGGAACGTCCTTGAAACCCAGCTGGAACATCCCGGAACCCAGCTACCCATCTGAATTATACCAGATCCCACACAATCCCCATGGACATCCCGGTCTTTTTTACCTCCGACTTGACGTCCGCAGAACGCAAGGTCTCCCCCCAATGGACCTTGCAGTACCTCAAGCACAGACTCGAGTTAACCACCGGAATCGAGCCCCAGCATCAAACGCTTCAACACTACCCCAATAAGCACAGCAACGAGTACGTGGTTTTGGCCAGTGCCGACGAGCTGCAGGCCCTTTTGGACAGCTACAACATCCAGCCGTATAGCCGCATCCACGTGGAAGACGGCGACCCCGAGGCCCGCTTGGCGCAATTGCATGCCTCCGAAGTCCAGGGTTTCCAGCTTTCAGAGGAGGCGTACCAGAAGCGGGAAAACTCGGTTCTCCAGTGGAAAAAGGACAACCAGCTAGGCCGCTACGATGCCCGCTTCAATGATGCCGTTGAGCGGGCACACCAGAAAGACGAGCAGTTGGCCCTGGCCATTGCCGTGGGTGCCCGTTGCCGGGTCATCAACATCGAGGGCGAGAGACGAGGCACGGTGCGGTACGTGGGAAAGATCCCAGCCTTGGACGACGGCAAGAGTCTGTGGGTGGGAGTGGAGTTTGACGAACCGGTGGGCAAGAATGACGGGCTGATTGGTGACGTGCGAGTGTTCACGGCCAAGCCGAAGCACGGCTCCTTTGTGCGCCCGGGAAAAATAGAGGTGGGCGACTTTCCGGAGGAGGATCCTTTTGCTAGTGACGACGAGATGTGAGGTGAGGGAATCTTGAGGCTGCAGATGGGGGATTTGGAGGGCGAGAAAGCGTTGCGGAATGCAGTGGTATGAGGAGGCAAGAGGTTGGGCGGAGTGAGAAGGTACAAGAGGCGGAGTGAATAGGGTTGAGAAGAGGTCAGGTTTTCAGAAATAGAGGTCCTTTCAGAAGACCATACCATTGAGAGATGAGATGAGTCTGAAAAGAAGTGTTCTTGAGAATAGAGAAGCGCCGAGAAGCAGACGCTTGAAACTAGAAAGAGAGGATGCCTTGCGCACGAGAATTCCAAAGAGTGGATCCAAGTTCCGGTGGGAAGGCACGACCTATGAGAGAGGACCTGTCCAGGTTTCGCAAAACAGAACTCAAGCGGCTTCTCAAGAACTCGAGCGGCTTTCTAAAAACTCAATCGGCATTCAAGAACTCAAATGGGTTTCAATAACTCAAGCGGGTTTCAAAAACTCAAGCGGGTTTCAAGAACTCAAGCGGGTTTCAAGAACTCAAGCGGGTTTCAAGAACTCAAGCGGGTTTCAAGAACTCAAGCGGCTTGACCAATAGCATCGGTTTGGAGACTTGTCCAGGGATTTATGGCGTGGCTTGGAGCAAAGGAACGACTTTAAGAGACGCAGCTTCAAGTCGAATTCGCTTTATGGCAATGCCCTCTTTTTGTCCAGTAGCTCGCTGTTGGCAGCTCGTCTAGGAGCCTGCTGTTGGCGATCCCAAAGGTCTCTTCGAAGGAGCTTTTGAAAAATCTTCCTAGCGGCGTGTAAATATTCGAGGATCCCCCTACGGCCTACCCCAAAGGCAGCCCATGTTCAGTGTTCGAGAAGTCCACAAGCGAACTGAGACCAGTTCTGAGGATGCCCATGGTTCAATGCACCAGTACCAGAAGCCCCGCTGACACCATATTCTGCATGCCATCGAACAAGAGTAGACGAAACAAACTCGAATGGCTCAATTAGAAGGGCCAGAAGAAGACAGTCAGAGGAAACGGGAAGAAGGCACGACAAGAGGTGTTTGCAGCTGGGGCGATGTGCAGGATGGCCGTGGGCAGCCGTCGGGTTCCCAGGCGCGCCTCCGAAAGCGTACCTCGAAACAGACGGAAGCTGACAAACACCCCGTAACAAGCAAGCCTCGCAACACCACCCGACAGCATGGACAGCAGCAGCACCGAGCCGATTTTCAACTTCATCTACCAATATGTGGACGAGGAAACGTTCAAGAAATACTTCCGGTTGGTGATCATCGTGTGCATCTACATTTTCGCCCGGGGCTACTACGCCAACTGGGCCAAGCAGAAGCAAATCTCGCACCAGCTCGAGATGGACCGCAAGGAGAAGGAGATGGAGGCCACGAGAAAGGAACGCGAGTCGGAGGAAGTCTTGGAGAAGGTGGACAACGAGGCCAAGACGTTTGGCTGGGGAAAGGCCACCCGGCGCACGGCTAAGCACCAGGAGAAAATCTTGCAGGACACCGCCGACAGCCTCAGACGAAGGGCACAGGACGGGTACGACGCTGCGGAAGACCACGACATCGAGGACTTGTTGGAGGACTGAGGGCCGATGCTGGCCCGGGCCGCACCCGTACATGCCCACGTCGGCGCCCGCGCCCGCGCCCATCATCTGCCGGGGCGGCGCCTGTACATATGCCACCAGGAATACATACTCATAGACCAGCCAGCTTGGCGGCGAGGTGTGGAGGCCCGCCGCGTTGGGGCTCTTGTGGCAGCGGCGGCGCCACCCGTGCACCAGGGCGCCCGCAAGCGGCGGCGGGCAGAGGTGCGGTCACGTGACGCGGCCGCGATGGAGTCGCAGGCACAAAAAATTTCCCAGCAGAGCCACCTCCCATCCCACACACATCATGGCCGGAGACCCATTTCTCTCGGACCCCTCGAGAAAACGAAAGCGTGGCAGCACGGCGAAAGGCCGCACCCCCAAAGCGGCGCCCCGCGGCAAGCCCGGCGCCAGCCTCCCGGACGAAGAGATCTCCAGCGAGTCCGATGAGCCAGGCCACAGCCAGCTGGACGGCGACAGCGGGCCGGACAACGAGGACGGCGACGTGCTGTCGGACGAGGAGTTCCAGCAGGAGTCAGCGGCGGACAAAAGACGGCGGTTGGCCAAGCAGTACCTCCAGAACTTGAAGGAGCAGGAGATCGGCGGCGAGGACTACGACGCCGCCGACTTGGACCACGACAACCTCGCGCAGCGGTTGCAATTGGACGTGGCGGAGAACAGGGGGCAGATGTACAAGTTCATGGGCGAAAAGATCCAGAAACAGGTGGCGTCGGCACGGGCAGCGCCCACGCGAGTCGGGTCGCGGCACTTGACCGGCGTGGCAGTGTGTTTCCCGCACATCTACACGGTGTCGAAGGACATGGAGTTGATCAAGTGGCGGGCCGGCAAAAACAACAAGCCCGGGCGGGTGCGGCACAGCCGGGGCGGGCGGCGGTACGCGGAGGTCAACAGCCGCAACCCGGGCCAGAACCACCACTGCGCCGCGATCAACTGTGTGGCGGCGTCGCCGGACGGGCGGTTTGTGGTGACGGGCGGGCAGGACGCGCGGCTCATTGTGTGGGCCGCCGAGAGCCTTGCGTGCCTCAAGGTGATCGACACGCGGGCCGCCGTCAACTCCATCGTGTTCCGCCGCGGCTCCGACAACCTCTACGCCGCGTGTGCCGACTTGCGGGTGCGCACGTACTCCATCAACCAGTTTGCGCAGTTGGAGATTCTCTACGGCCACCAGGACAACATCAGCGACATCAGCGCGTTGGGCCGCGAGACGTGCGTGTCGGTGGGGTCGCGCGACAAGACCGTGATGTTCTGGAAGATTGCCGACGAGCTGCGGTTGACGTTCCGGGGCGGCGACGGCGAGCGCCGGCGGGCGGAGCCCGTGCCGGCGGCCCATGCCGAGGGCTCCATCGACGCCGTGGCCATGGTCGACGAGACCCACTTCGTGTCCGGCTCCGACAACGGCAACCTCTCGTTGTGGTCGCTTCTGAAGAAGAAGCCGCTCTTCACGCAGCGGCTCGCGCACGGGCTTCTTCCGGCGCTTGCGCCGGCCCGGGCTAGTGCCGAGGCCGACGACGCCAAGGCCCGCCCGCAGGTGCCGCCGCCGCAGCCGTACTGGCTCACCGCGGTGTATGCCGTGCCCTACAGCGACTTCTTTGTCAGCGGCTCGTACAGCGGCGACGTGCGGTTGTGGCGCATTGACCGCGACAACTTCCGCGAGTTCCGCCTCATGGGCGCCGTGGCCGTGCGTGGCTGTGTGGTGAGGATCGCGGGCGCCGAGTTGCTGGACTCCCGCCAGGTGGTGGTGTATGTGGCCACGTCCAAGGAGCACCGGCTCGGCCGCTGGTTGGGCCATGTGGACGGCCGCAACGCCTTGTCCACCCTCACTTTTGACGTTTAGCATTACTTACATAGGGACAAACCCAGCAGCATCGATGGCACTCACATAGGCTCCCAGCAGCATTGATGGCACTCACATAGGCTCCCAGCAGCTTTGGCAGTGTTACTGTACATGAGTTAGATACGAATATAGAAAGAAGAAATCTATCAAAAGAAGAAAATAAACTAAGTTCAATATACTTATCATCATGTCAGAACGCTGCTGCCGCCTAGAACGCAGCCTCGTCGTCGCCGTCGTCCGGCATGTCGTCGTCGCCGTCGTCAAAGTACTTCTCGGCGTTGTAGTCGTCGTCGTCCTCCTCCTCGAACTGGTCGTCGTAGTCGTCTTCCTCGGCCTCCTCCTCGTTGGCCTGCACCGTGTCGGCATCGAGGTCATCGGCCAAGCTCTTGAGCTTCTCAAGCATGCTCTGGGCATCGTCCGCCTCGGGCTTCGCCGCGTACTGTGCAAGCCCGCCGTCCGCCTGGAACGACGAGAGCAAGAGCCGCTTTTTCTTCTTGCTGATGCCCATCACCGAGTAGAGCTCCTCGGGGAAAAACTCCAACTGGTAGGGGTACTCGTCGATCGACAGCCCGACCTTCTTGACCTTGACGTAGCGGTCCGAAAAGCGCTCGATGCCATCCGCAGACTTGGCCTGCGTGCCGCTGTGCGCCAGGCCCGTGTAGAACGGCCCGTCGTAGAGCCGCTTGGTGAGCGCCAACGTCTGCTTGGCCGTGGCCTCTTCGTACGGCGAAAGAGACCCGTGCACCGGGAGCTCGAGCTGCGGGCCCTCCACGGCCTGGCCCTGCGTCAACACGTCGGCGTAGTCGAGCCCGAACGGCAAGAGAATCCGGCCCGACGATTTGTTCTTGTAGGACATGCTGATGGGGCACTAGGATACGCCGGGCCGTGATGGCGCACGCGCACACGCGCACGTGCGCGCGGTCACGTGACACGGGGCCCCAGCACGCCCGTCACCAAACCGTCGCCTTCCGGGTCGCTGTTTGGGCGGGCCGCCCGACCCAGGCCCCCAGGCCCGCCCGCCGCCGCCGCTTGCCCTTTTCGGCAGTCTTATTGATCCGGTGCGCATGCCGCATGCGGCCAAGTGTAAACAAACCAGCCACGCAATGGCCTTCTGCACAGACGCACGCATCTACGCCGGCCCGACTCCACCTTTCTTCTTCAGGTCACTTGGTCTCTTCACTCGTGCCCCAAGACCCCGGACACCCCGACCTCCCGGCCCCATCGCCTGCGCCTACCAATCCCCCTTTTGCCTCCTCCGTCTCCGCCTCGGCCGCCTGCTTCTTCCTGGCCCTGCCCTGCATCAAGCGTGACCCCACAGCCCAGGCCTTCAGGTGCATTCCCTGCCTTGACCCACCCGGCTTCCAGCAACTTCCTCGAGTCACTTTGCCCCGACAACACCACGGCAGGTCTCTCGTGCGAGCCTCTTTTTCAGACCCCGAACTCCGAACCCGGCCTCGCCGAAGCAAGCCCTCTACATAAGTGACCCGCCTGCTTAGAGTGAGCTCCCAGCATACTCCTCCACCCCCTGAACCCCTAAACCCCTGGAAATGAGCGAGTATCCCGAAACCGCCGACGGCACGCTCGTGATCATGGTGTGCCGGGCCAAGCACCTTCCCAACCGGCGCAAGCTCGACAAGCAGTCACCATACGTGCTTCTCCGGCTCAACACCGTGGCCAAAAAAACGCCGTCGCAGTTCCGGGCCGGCCAGACCCCCGAGTGGACCCACGAGATCCGGTTCCAGCTCTCGCGCGACCGCAAACCCATCATGAAGCTCGACATCTTGGACGAGACCAAAAGCGACCCGACGCCCATTGGCGGCACCGAGATCGACTGCTCCGCTGTGTTCCTGGACCAGGCAAACCTCCACGACTCGGGAAAGTACATCTTGGACAGCTGGTACGACCTCTCGTTCAACACCCGCTTTGCCGGCAAAATCTACCTCGAGATGACCTTCTACCCCAGCCTACCCGTGCTCCCACCCAAGCTCTCGCTTCTGGCGTCCTCCAACAAGGTGCTTCCGCCGCCGCCGCCGCCACTCCAGCACGAGGAGATCTACGACGAGCTCAGCCGCCTGGCGCCGGAGTCGTACCGTGTTCCCACGGCGCCCGACCACGACGTCTTTGTTTCGGCCCCCGCCAGCAGGCGCAGCTTCTTCCGCTCGTCGAGCCCCGACCGCGGCCCCGCCGAAGCCCTGGTGTTTGTCAGCCCCTCGTCGCTGCCCAAGCTGAAGCACAGCCGCTTTTCGAAAATCAAGGACCGCCTCATGGCCAAGGAGCTGATCTCGTCGCTTTTCGAGCCCCGCTCCGCCGACGCCCCCCTCTCCCGCGACCCGGAGACCCCGTCGCTCGCGCCCCCACTCCCCCGCTTGGACTGCGAGCTCGACCGCCTCCAGAACGACATCGGCCTTGGCCAGTTCGTGCCCACCGACCTCGTGCATCCTCACGAGGCGCAAGCTCTACCTCCCCCGCCTCCCCCACACCAGTCCCAGCTGCCGCAGGTGCTTCTGGAGCCGGTGGCGCAACGGCTGCAACAGCCTTCTCGCAGCGGCCGCTCGCTGCCCCGAAGAAAACCGCCTCCGGCAGTGGCCGAACCGCGGATGGACTTCAGCGGCAACACCACCAAAATCCCGTTCTCTGCCGACAGCTTCAACTTGGACGCCAGCGACGCCGACGCCTTGCCCACCAAGGTCTACCATCTAGGGCAGCAGGTCAAGTCGTTGACGATCAATAACGCAGTGCACGGTGCGCACCAAATGGACCCGGACGAAATCGACCCCAAGCACTATGCCCCCACGCCCTCGGAGCACCTCGCCCGAAGCTTCCGACTCCAAGAGGGCAATTTGCTTCCCGAGGACATCCAGGTCGATCTTAACACCGACAAGTGCGGCTACCTCGGAGAGGGCCGTTGGCTGGTCGAGAAGGACCGCTTTTCGCCATCGGTGTTCCAGAGGCTACTGTACAATGACGAGAACAGCGGTGCGGAAAACAAGCCGGCGGTGCCACCCAAAATTCCCTCGGGGCTCTCGGCCAAGGAATACTACGTCTTGGAGAAGGACAGTTTTCTCAAGGACATCAATGGTAGAAGACTCTAGTCTTCTGAGAGATGGCCCGCCACATGCAGCAAGCCCAATGTGCAGAACACTGCAGAATCACGGTATCATCTCCCTAACCTGGAGATGAAGCAAGGTGGTGTTGGTGCTTCTTGCGGCTGCTGCAGATTTGGCTGCAACTTGGGACGCAGTTATCATGCAGGTCGCCGTTTGACCTAACGCAGTGCCTTGATGCTCTAGAATCGGAAAGTAAAGGATATTTATAAAAGAATCAATGAAAACGTAATTTTGGAGAAGGAAGGATATTTATAAAAGAATCAATGAAAACGTAATTTTGGAGAAGGAAGGATCTTGAG
This sequence comes from Metschnikowia orientalis, assembly GCA_002893665.1. Classification (NCBI taxonomy): domain Eukaryota; kingdom Fungi; phylum Ascomycota; class Pichiomycetes; order Serinales; family Metschnikowiaceae; genus Metschnikowia; species Metschnikowia orientalis. The sequence goes on along the minus strand of NXGZ01000004.1, from coordinate 84,849 downwards.
CATCAACCATTTCCTGATAATGATGTAGTTTTTCTCTTCTTAAAGCGAACAAACAGACTAGTTCAGAAATAGGGTTGAGGCACGATCATAGTGCCGTATTTGATAATTTGGTATCCAAGAGCTACCACGAGTGAACATGCACTACACATAACTACGAAATAAGCTTAAGATCTCATAAAAAATTCAAACAGCTCCAATAGAGCTGTTCAACTGCTACCTCTAAAAATCCAAAAAACTACCATCCTTCTTTAATAGAGCCATTTGCCAACCAGCCTCCATTAAGCCACCATCCTCGTCTCATAAAATTTTTAACCATCCTATTCTAATACAAACATTAAACTACAAGCCTTCTCTAATACAAACATTAAACTACCAGCCTTCTTTAATACAATGTTAGTAAACTGCCACCCTTCATTAATAAACCATTAAACTACCAGCCTTCTCTAATACAATATTAATAGACTGCCATTCTTCATTAATAAACCATTAAACAACCAGCTTTCTCTAATAAACCAGTTCAAGGAGCAGACTAACTCTATCGCCCTTGTCAGAAAATCCCGGAAGAAGTGTCAGTACTGGGACCCTACACCCGTGCATCCTGCGGATGCTCAAGCCAAAGCGCGGGCAGCCACCATCTAACCCCACCCAAAATGGCACCACCAGCTAGTCACCCCAAGAAATGGCTCATTGCCTACAACTCGGTGTCGGCGTCGCTCTGGATGATCGTGCTTGCCAACACGTTGTTTTTGGCCGGGGCGTTGGGCCAGCCGTACGTGTTTGAAAAGACCAATGTGCTCCTCACCGCAGTGCAGTGTTTGGCGGTGGTTGAAATCGTCAACTCGGTCACGGGCGTCGTCAAGTCGCCGGTGTTCACCACCGTGTCGCAGGTGTTTTCACGCCTCTTGATTGTCTTGGGCGTCGTGCAGTTGTTGCCCGACTCGCCCGCCAATCACCACTGGGTGTACATCACCTTGACCTTGCTGTGGTCCGTGACCGAGGTGGTGCGGTACTCTTACTATGCCAGCAACTTGAAGGATGCGCAGGCGGTGCTGCCCGCCCTCACCTGGTTGCGCTACTCCTTGTTCTATGTGCTTTACCCGACGGGAGTGGCTTCCGAGGTGTCGATGATCTACATGAGTCTTGGCGAGGCCCGCACCAGGGTGGGTCCCGTGTACTCCTGGTTCCTCTTTGCTATTCTCTTCACGTATCCGCCCGGCTTGTACACGTTGTACACGTACATGATCAAGCAGAGAAAGAAGGTGTTGGGCAAGGCGGTGGAGAAGAAGACGCAGTAGGTGGCACCCGACTACGAACTCATGATTCTTTATCGTGCAGTGATCTTGGTGCGTTGCCTTTTGACTATTGTCGATTAAATAAGATGTCGTGGTGAATAGGAATGCTGACAATTCATCAAGAGTGTGTTCATTAGGCTAGTCGAACTTCAGGTGCAGCTACAGCCTAAATTCTGAAAGAAGAGGAAGAGTTTAAAGAGCGTGAGAGCGGCTAACCTTTGAATAAGACAGTGAAGATAAAGACTTTTGAAGATCAAGACTTGTAGGTCATGACTTTTGAAGATCAAGACTTTTGTAGATCAAGACGTGTAGATCAGGACTTGAAGACCAAGACTTTTGAAGACTAAGAATTATGAAGTTTAACAAATTACTCTGGAGCAGTACTGTAAATCAGCACTCAATCGAGCCTGGGATATTCTTGTGATAATTGCAAGGATGGACCACAGCACTATAACTAATCTTTTGTTGAAGAAGCGTCGTAAAAAGCACGGCTGTGATAAAGGGAGAACACACTACATGAATTGCCTCTAGAACACTACTATTTTCAATTCCGAAATTTTGGAAATCCTAAATTTGAGTTGCAAAGCGCTCTAGACATTGGTAGACGAAAACGAACCACCGTAAGGGACACTATGCAGATCAACGCCGTAATGATCAAATCAATACCATAATGGCCATAAAATTGACCTGAACAGCCACTCTAGTAATCTGCAACGCCTAAGTCTTGCAATTAACTAAGAAAAAGAAGAATGGATTTACACCTGCAATCGAAAGGCTGCGAGAGACTGCAAAATTTCATCCGGACCGCGCAGATAGTACTAACTGCAAAACGATAGCCTATAAAAACACCCAGCACAGCAAGCCCTCGAAAAACAAGCCTGCTTCACTTCATTCGTCCCAGCTAATTGAAACGGCAAAAATAGCCCACGAAAGCCGCAAAAGGCAGTAAGACCCTTCGTTGTGCTCATCTCCAATGGAACCCAGAAGGTGTCCTCCGCACAGGCCCACAGCTAGTGGTGCGCGCACGTCCGAAAATTTTATACCGCACAAGACAGTAGGCCATACAAACACCTTGGAATCATGCTTCGTTCAGTGTCTTGGACGCCCACCCGGCGCATCTCGATCAAGAGCTTGCCTCATGAAACACAGCCCAGAAACAAGTTCAACGCCGCCAGGTCCAGGCACAACATCAAACCCGTGGCCACAGAGGGCCTTATATATAACCCTCCGGCAGCACTAGCCACGGCCAAGCAGACGCCCCGTGCCTTCTTGCCCCCAAACGATCCCCGGTTGTCGGTGCTAGCCGAAAAATACAAGACATACACACCCGAAGAGCTTCTGCACATGCCAGTCATATACGCCACCAAGAGAGAGTACGACTTGACGCCTGAAATAGTGGAGGAGATCTTCAACTTGAGGCACGAAGACCCGCAGAAATGGACCGTGGCCAAGTTGGCGGCCAAGTACAATATCGATGCCAAAAAAGTGAATGTTGTCACCGGCGTGGCCAAGCTGAAACAGACCGAGGTGCTCCAGCACCTTACGGCGCAAAGGGCCTCGTGGTCCGACAAGAAGGTCGTGGCTCGCGAAGATCGGGCAAAGAGAAAGCAGATGTGGTTGAGAGGCGAGTTCTGATCTTGTAAATATAATGCCTTCCCTCCCCGTGCATCCCGCTCTCCCCATGTCTACATAGCGTGGCTCTTGCAGGAGTCTTTCATTGGCGGCCAGCGGCCATGTATAAGCAAAAAGAAAAAGAAAAGAAAAAAAGAAAAAAAGGCCCTCTTGATGGAGGGATTCTGCGTAGACTTCTCCGCAAGCTGATGCTGCAGGAATCTGTGCTGGGTAGACTGGTGCATGGCTCAGCTCAGTAGCCTTGCTCATTCTCAAGCTCTTTGGTCGCCAGCCTCTCGAGTTCTTCGAAGTTCTCTTGGACATTGAGCTTGAACAAAATCACGTACTGGAGCAAGCTATGCACCGTCTCATGCAATTGCTCGCGCTTGCTTTTCAAATTATATCTCATCTCCTGGTGTTGGATCTTGAGGTTTTTGTTTCTGGTCTCCGCTTCTATGACTCCTTTGTTGGCACTGATTTGCATTCCCTGCAAGTCGCGGTCAAGCTTCTCGATTTGCGCAGAGTAGCTGGTGCCCTCACTCACCATCGTCTCGTAGATCTCCTCTTGCGTTGCTTTGTTTTTCGTCACCTCAGCCTCAAGACTCTCGATGTCTTCCTGCTGCTCGAAAACCTTTTCCGAGAGCTGGTCGACTTGCTCGATGATCTTGATGGACTCTTCCTGGATTTGAAGAACTTGTTGGTTGAGTTGTGAACGCCGCTGCAAGAGCTTGATCTTCTCTTCTCTTAGTCGTCGGTTCAACACGTGGTCGGCGTCGATGGACTTTGCAGTCTCTTCATAGAGTTCTGGGTTTAGCGTGAGCTCAAACTCGTTGCCGTGATCGGTGGGAAAACGCAGCGTCATTGAGTTGTACAGACTGACAAAACTTTCGAGACTCTGCAAGCTTTGCTGTAGCTCGATGTTCTTCTTCAACATGCCATCCTTGGAGTCCTCGATGCGGTTGGCGACCATGTCTATTGCTTTGGACAACTTGTCTCTCTCCGTATTCAGCTTGTCAATCTCTTGTATGCTGAACCCCTTTTGGGTGATGATGCTTTCGTAGGTTTTCTTCTGGACCTCGTATTCTTCGAGCAGGCTCTCCGCGTTGTCGATTTCGGCCCGCATCTTTTCCAAAATGTCGCTCCACTGGGATTGTCTTTCCTTCATCTTCAGCATGTACTCGGAGAACTGCCGGAGGTCATTCTCCAACGCCCTGGATTTGGCCTCCGCCTCTTCGAGCACATTGACCTCTTGGTCCAACCTTTTGCACTCGATGGAAAGCTGCTGCTGGTGAGTGGTTTTCTCGCGGGCTTGCGAGTCGAGCTTGTCGAGCTCCAGGTTGTATTGGGTCTTCATCTCCTGGTAGTACTCATTGTAGTCTTCTTTCTGCTCGATAAAAGCCAGGTACGACGAGAAAATATACCTGATGAAGATATTGTCAAAGATATCGTCGGGAGCGATGAGCGAGTCGTTGTCCAAATTCAGGAGCGTGAGGTTGAGATTGACGAGCCAGTAGAGCATGCCCAAGAACGCGGGCCAGTTCTGGCCACCCACAGCACTCACAGACGAGCGGTTGATGCCGTCTAGATACGGGTAGTTCAAGATTTTTAGGAGCACAAACACCTCCGTTTCGATCGACCGCGAGAAGTGGTAGTTGGGGTCAATCTTGTTGTAGAGAAACTGGAAAAGAAGCACAAAGTCCTTCTGCGTGGGCTGCCGGAAGGTCTTCATGGTCACGGCGTGGTTCATTTCAAAGTCAAACTTGTTCGTCACACAGAAGTCGTAGATTTCCTTCAGAATGAGGTTCTGGTAGTTTCTGTCCCGAAGCGGCCGCGGGTCGGCCTTTCTTTGTCCTCCATTCTGGGATTGCGATGCGCCGTGGCTTTGCAGCGAGTGCGGCGTTGGGTTCGAGTTTTGCGAGCCTCCGTAGTTGTAGGACGGGCCACCCTGGGACCCGGACGGCGGCTGCAGGCCGCTGCCGTATATGCTGAGACGTTTGTTCTGGGCGGGGGTCAGGAGAAGCGTGGAGCGCCTTTTTGTCTGCTCGAAAGAGCTGGAGGCACGGAGCCCTTGGGATGCTCTGCTGGCGCCGCCGAGCGAGAGCCGCTGCGCCTTTTTGAGCAATTGCGCTGTCAACGGCGTGTGGTGGCTCTGGCTGTCGGTCATGTGAAGAGGTGCGCTTGTTGATGTTATGATTTGGTACTTCTCGGTTCTGGGTTATCTGGTGTACGGGTGTGCGCGATGCTCGCGCATGGTGGCTGCCTGCGCGCGGGAGATCCACCGCCATGGTTGCGGCTGGCCGAAACACCTCACCTGAGACACGTCTGGAACACGCCACCTGAAACACGTCTGTAACACGTCTGTAACATGTCTGAAACACGGCCGAAACACGTCTGAAACAAGGCTACCCTCACCTGAAGTATTCCCCAAGCGCTCGTTCCAACCCGCGCTCGTTCCAAGATACAGGCGCCCCAGACGCCTGTGGCTGGTGACTCAGTCGCTCACACACGGCTGAAACTGCTCGCACCCTTTCTTTCGGCACCAATGAAACCAACACTCGCGTGTTCCAAGTCGGATCTAAGCCGCCCCCTGAAAGACCTGCTCTCGCTCCTTTTGGCGACCTTACCGCTCGTTTCGGACTCACGCATATTCTCCGGTTGCACCTACCATGCTGCCGCATGTCTCACATTCTCCGCTGGTCACGTGCCTACTCCGGAATATTTTCTCAGTAAACAACGCCACGGCAACATACCCCTTTCGAATTAAACTCACTTCACGGCCTGCAAATTGCTCGCGCACCCTACTTGGCCCTCGTGTCCTTTTTGACTCTAGACTCCAGACTATCCCGAATTGGCTTTGCTCCCAATCCTGCCGGCCAGCAGTCTTTCCGAGAGAGTCAAGCACGCACTACTTTGTTTACTTCTGCCGTTCGGGCTCTTCTCCAACCCCAGGCTTTGCACGCGAATCTATCCAACTTTAGAGTTCCATCTGCTCACTGTGCCCTGGCGTCGGCCCCCTTTTTTTCAAATTCAAACCCGGGCTCTTTGATTGCTCAATCCCAACGCCTCAACCCCATCGCAGCATCATAGAACCTGCAAACCCAGCCAATATCTGCCCAATGTCCGAAAAAGCAGAAAACCCGACGTCGTCGCCCAGCTTGCCCAAAGAAGCCAAGTTGGACGTGCCCTCCACCCCACCGTCCTCAAGGGGACGCAAACGCATGCTGAACTATCTCCTGACCCCGGAACAAAACACCGAATTGGTGCCACAGAGCCCTGGATTTAAGCAAAGTGGTCCAGGCACGGCACGCTCACCAGAGGCCCGACAAACCGCCTCGGAAATCGTCTCGCCGTACTCGGCGTACCACCTCTTGAAGACCCCCAGGGAAACGGGAGATGACTCGGACGAGCGGGAAACGCCGCGCCGGTCCAAGCTCATGAAGACGCCCCAGTACTTCAGCGTGGGGAAACGTCTCTTTGCTGAGGAGACCAGCCCGGGCAGAAAGGACTTGGGCGAGATCAGTTCGCAACTAAAAAACAGGCTCAGTCTGGCGTTCGGATCCCTCCAACAGAGAGAGAATGCGGGATTGGATCCTGTAAATTTGGAGTACCCGGAGCTCCCTAGTGCCAACAAGCCGCCGCCTGCCAGCAAAGGCGACAACCAGGCCCCTACAAACGGCTCCAACATCAATTTGATCACGCTTCAAAAGTCGCCCAGCCTCTCATCGTCGCCTGCATTCCAAGGCTTTGCCAAGCCCGAGCTGCCGAGGGCGCCTTTACTTGACACTGACGACTCCAAGTACAGGATTCCATCGCCAGACGAGGAATCCAGCGCCCACAGTGCTTTGCTCGCGGCTTTTTCGCGGGCAAACGACCGCCGGAAGAGCTATTCCAGCGACCGCAGACGATCATCGTTGGGACAAGCGCTCAGCGACCCGTTCCTACCGCTGCCGCAGAGCCGGCGGCTGCAAGCAGTGGTGCTGCCCACCACGCCCCCCGTGCCACCGGCGTTCCCCAAGAACGGCGGCGGAAGAAACGGCAAGTCCGAACAGGACGCGGTCTACTCGTTGATGTCGCTTTCGTCGGCGCCAACCAGCAGCCCCGAGTTGCAGGGCGTTGCACCCAACGGCAGCCTGACGTCTCTGTCACGGTCGTCGTCGGTGGCCTTGCCCAAGCTCCCGCCTATTCTGGGCTTGCACCCGCAAGGCGACGACGACGCCACGGACGTGGAGGATGCCACGGCGTCCGATACCGACACTCCATAAACCAGTACATAGAAGCGTGCGCTTAGCCGTTCAGCAGGCATGAGCGAGCCAGCGCGCGAGGCACCAATGCAAGAGGCTCACGTGAGATTGCCATGAGCGCACGGCCAAGTCGCCCCAGCGCGACCTGCAGAAAAGCCCCCTCCAGCCAATCACGCCACGGAGAAAGGTCACCCCGCGGGGGACAGCGCAAGAACGCCGCCTGTAATACCCGTCACGACCAAGCGGATCGGAAGCCCCCTTTCCCGGCCCCCACGGTGCCCGAGCGAATCCGCAGCAGCAGGCAGCAGCGGCCACAGCGGCAGGACTTAGTAAGCGGCAGCGCGCACCCGTGCATCCGACAGAAGAAAAAAGAAACGCTCTGACTAAAGCATAGCGAAAAGCCGCGAGATAAAAGGCTGATCAGTCGCTCATCCCCTTTTAGGCATCTTTTTCCCGGCACGGCCTCTACACTTCGACACCTCCCAGCATTAAAACCCAACCGGGCCGCTTTTTCTGTCTTCCCACCAACGTTTTCCTTTGCCTTCCCACCAGCGTTTCCTTTGCCTAGCCACCAACCCTCTGGCCAGAAAACCCGTGACTGACCCAGTCCTACACCATGTCAGTACTCATTCTACTCCATCCCACGGTAGTGACCGACGAGGCCCTCGTGGAGGCGGCCAAGGCCTCAATCCGAAAACAACGCCCCGACGCCAGCATCAGCCAGCACATTGTGGACCGCGTGGCCAACAAGCACGTGGAGCTTGAGGCGGAGTCGTACGACCAAATCACATACATCAACCCCAACGCCAACCACAAGCACATGCCGGCGGTGGTGATGCAGCAGCTCTTTGCGGCGCTCAAAGCAGACGGCAGCCTCGAGGGCGACTTGCCGTCGGACCAGGACTTGGACGCGTTGATGAGCGGGTTCATAGTGCAAAGCGCGACGCAGTGGCACAAGCCCGCCCCAGCACCGGCCGCCAGCGTGCTTCTCAAAAAGAAGAGCGGCAGCGGGGGCAAGAAGCTCCCGGCATTCAAGAAGTTTGCCAAGGCGGACGGTCTGGGCGAGGCGGGCCACGGCAGCTCGCCCACGGGCATGACCGACACGTCGGCCAACAACTCGGACGCGGACGAGGACCTCTCGATGAAGCGCAAGTTGGAGGACATGAAGTTGGCGCACTTCAGCGACGACGACGAGGCTGGCGACGACGCCGACGAGTACATCAGTGAGTCCGAGCTTCTTGCGGACGCGGAGTTGCTAGACCGCCGCAACATTGTGGTGCCCAAGAAATGCGAGTTGCCCAGCGGCAAGAGGCGCAGAAAGGCGTGCAAGGATTGCACGTGCGGCTTGAAGGAGCTCGAGGCCGAGGAGGAGGGCGCCGCCCGCGACTTGCAGTCCTCTCTTCTAGGCAGCATGGCGCAACTGGCCACTTTGGAGGCCATGAAGATCGAGGAGCGCCTCAAGAGCTCCGCGGTCAAGTTTTCCGAGAAGGACATGGCCGAGATTGACTTTACTGTTGAGGGCAAGACCGGTGGCTGTGGCTCCTGTGCGCTTGGCGATGCCTTCCGCTGTGACGGCTGCCCATACTTGGGGCTTCCGCCATTCAAGCCGGGCGAGGCCATTACGCTTGATGGAATGGACGAGGACTTCTGAGTAGGCCCCTCACTTTCCGGCATCTGCCGTGGCACGAGACGAGCCCTCGAATCGTGCCCATACTCCAAGATTCCCTCATGCTCTGGCATAAACGGCGATGTGAAGGGTCGGGTTCGGCTTTTTTTCTCGCCACTTTTTTCAGTCAGCTTTCTGAGCTCGGCCCAGTTTTCTGCAGCAGAACCTTCTATTCAGTGGCCATTGTTTTAGCAGCAGAACCTTCTATTCAGCGGCCGTGTCATAACTAATGGTCTTCCAAGCTTCGCCGTTTCGGATCCTCTTGTTGACAAGCCTGAGACACTGGCTGACTCGAGCGGCATGTCCGCATTCGGAGTCATGAGCAGGTTAAAGTGGCGGTTTTCTGCCTGCCGGGCCGGCTTTCGAAGACCGCCCGACGCCTGACTCTGGCTAATGTTTCCCTGCGCGAGAAGCGCACAAAGGACCAATCGGCCCCCAAACCCAGACTTTTCGGGGGTTGCACCCACGACTAATGAGTTTGTCGGCGCATGGGCCAGTTCTGCTTCGCTCGTTGCACCATGGCAGACAAGACACGAGAGCTCTCAAAGCTGACACAGCAGCACGTCCATTCAAGCGATAGCCTGTTTGTGATTGCGCCTATAATAGCCTTGCGAAATTGACTCGCAGAATCAGACACAACAATACCCTTCAACTTCGTAAAACCACGTCAATGCCAAAGCAAAAAAGTGGCATTGTAGACATGACTGTCCACGTGCACTTGCGGGGCGTGCCGGAAGCTGGCGAGCAAATCCAGTTTGAATTTGGTTCCAATCGACTCTATTTTTGGATTCTCTTTGAATTACTTCTCAAGAAATTATAGTAGCACGCTCCCGCCAATTCTTTCTCACTGAACCTGCGCCGGGACATAGGGGCATGCGTTGCATCGCAGCTTGCACCATGTATAACCCACACGGCAGCTGCAACGGCTCATCCGAAGTGTCTTCAGTACAAGCAAACAGAAATAACAGTAAGAAAATCAAGTCCCAATCGTCCAAAATAAATCCCGCCCCTGGCAGGAGTCCCCGACAAATAAGACAATATTGGGCCTTTGTCCTAAATGCTAGTTCAGCCGCACCTGCACGTTTCTGCATGCATGGACCAAACAATAAAGCGTAGGGCTTGCACACAACTCATAGCCGAAGTCAGGCCTGGGATTCGCCACGATTCCACTTTTATCTTGATCCGACCCCGGAGCGATTCTTGGAGCATCCAGAAAAAATGACGGCGCCTTGGACTGCGTGATCATACCCCACACTTTTGCGGCATTAATTCATACTAGCAGCCTTACGAACTCAAGCAGCCGAACGAATGGGAAACAGGCACAGAGTGAACCTCAGTCAAGCGGCAAGAGCAAGATAAAAATAGCCTTTAGGGGGCCGCGAGAGTGACCGCCAAGCCTCGCCAAGTTTCAGACGCCAACGGCTTCCATGTGTTTACAGCATCACCAACCGAAGAAACGATACAAGCATTAAAGATGGAAACCTACTCAGTCTTACACATTTAAGTACTTGCAACGTTTATTGTTAGTAGAAAGGTCAGCAGTTTGGGGCATCACCAACCAGAGTTCCAGCCCGGGGAGGATTGCCCGCCACGGTGCCTTCACCCAGGCCGCCCGGGCCATTCAAAGTGCTCGGCGTGTAACCATGGTCGGAGACCTCCGGGCACGCCTGCACCAGGTCAAAGTCGCCAGACGGCGCCGCCAGAAAAGAGTAAAGAGAGCGGCTGGCCTGGGAGCCGCCACTTAAGCCCATGGGGGTCTGGAACAAGTCGTGGCCGAGCCCGGTGTTGTAGTGATCGGCATACGGAAACTGGACCAAGGCGGGGTTCAAGGCCTGGGCAAAGTTCATGTAATTGGACATGTCGAGGCTTCCCAGCAAGCTCAACTGCCGGGAGGGATGGTCTCTGCCGATCTTGGGCGACTGCTGCGTCTGGGCCGTAACAGCGTGGGTTCCGGGCTGAAACTGCAGTAGGGCCGTCAGTAAGGCAGTCACCTGCGGCTCGCCGTTGGCGTTGCTGCCTTTTGAAAGCGAGAGGCTCTGCAGAAGCGACTGGTTTGGTTGATGCTGATGCGGATGCTGCGTCTGCTGGGTCCGGTACTGGTAGTGGGTCAGCAGAAGCTGCGTCACCACGGGCACTTGCGCCAACATGGTCCGCTGACCAGAGACATACTCGAGTTTGGCCGACGCAGGGATGTTTTTGGCGGGGCCCGCCGACACTTTGCCTTTCTTGCCGTGGCACGCGGGGCAGTTCTTGTGCTTGCCCTTGCGCCGAGGTGTGTAGCGGTAGTTGGGGTACTTCTTTGCGTGGGCCTGGCGCTCGTCCTCGGCAAGGCTGTTCCAATGGTCTCGCTCCTTCGACGAGAGGGCCCGCCAGCGGCGGCCTAGTTCTTGGGACACCTGTGGGTTGGTCTTGTTTTCGGTGGATTCGTCCACCACGGACCGGTGATATTTTTGGCGGAAGAGGATGAAGGCGTTCCGCGGACGCGGGATCCAGTTCTGGCTGGACTTGCAAATGCACTGTGGCTCCTTCTTGGGGAACTTGAAATTGGCAGACTGTGCCAGGGTCACGACTGTGCCGTGGCCGGCGTAGGTGCCATCTTCAAACACCAGCATGTTGGATCCGGGAAAGCCGCCCGTTGTCATGTAGTGGGTTTGTTCGAACCCTTGTGCTAGCAAGTTTGTGTACTCTGGAGCGGCTTGACCGGCTTGGTCCTGGTAGCTCTTGGCCACCAGCAGCTGCTGGGGAAACGTGTAGCTGGCTATCTGGTCCGCGTAGGCATTGTCAGAGTTGATGTCTCGTAGGCCGTAGATCATGGCGGAGGGTGATGGGTCAGCTGGGCGTCCCAGGGGCGACTTTGTGAGGTTGGGCACGCTTACGCGAGTATTGTTGAAAAAAGAGCGAGTCCCGGATATAATCTGCCCAGGGAAAGAATAGGAAGACGAGCCAAAGGTAATAATGTGGCTCTTATTGTCGATTGTATGGGCGAAGCTGATGAAAGGAAGTTGGAGTGAACGGAAGTATATTTCTGAATTCTTATTAATAGGGACGTCAAAGGAAAACCGAAGTCATTATAAGTAATTTTTAGAGTATGAAAGCTGTTGTTCACTAGGTAATAATGAGCCTTATTACCTGAATTTCTTGCAATTTCAACGGCTGCATGCACGTTTCGTGCTTGCAGTATGTACCTGTCGCGCTTGCATTATGCACCTCGGTGGGTGATCTCTTTGTCTGGGCTCATGCATCCTCCCAAGCTACTAGCGCGCCACGTCCCCAAGTGTCTCGCCGCTGTTTGATAAGCGCCAATATGCAAGCAGCTCTTGGCTTTTTCTGCGACTACTAACAGCTTGAGACGGTACTTTTTTAAGTTTTCGTACTTCATGTGCCTTCTTTAGCCTGCGACTAAAAGCGCGCGTCTAAGAAAACCATCGCTGAGGCGAAGCTCGTCTCTACCTGGCGTCAATCACTTGATGTTTCATCCCTGCCTCGTCTGCCTATCACGTGAATGCAATAGTGGGGACATAATCCAGTGCTTGGCCCGAACTCTAAATGCGTGACTATTGTGTCCCCTCAACCGGCTGGCATTGTTTGTGTCCAAATTTTTGCGCCCCCTCATGGATACCAAATGCATGCCCAGCGTCTGGCGAGTTTCAACCTGCATTCGAATCTTTTTGGGTAAGCATTCATACGGCGTCATTGGCGAAATCTGAGGTGTTTCAGGCCTCATAGTTGAGCCGAGCATGTTGGTTGCGCAAGTACGAGCCAGCCACGCTTTGTGACAGCTGGTAGACAGGCGCCTTTTTGTTTATTTACAAAGAAGCGAAGAAAGCCAGAAATTCGAAGGTAACTTTGGAAGGTCATCACAAAATCGCATGTCGCATGATCATGCTTCTCACATACTAAGTACACCATGAGGCCCAGAAGGTCACCGGAGAAGTGGAGAGGCAACGAGTCTCAGGATACAGCAAAATTGGGCCTATGAAAGCAGAATCCACTAATCTCGATGCCGTAGCTCTTTCATGCAATCAAGAGGTCTCGATTTTCTTGCGCCTAAGCAATCTCATGTAAGCTAAACTAGCCAGAATGGTCTCTGGTAGCTCTGTGCAATATGTTGCGAAGTGCTCGATGTAGGTAGAAATGCAATATCTTACAGAAAGGCCAAGGTATGAAACCATTGGCAGCGGATGGTTTGTCCCGTTGATGCTGCATTTTACCTCGACTCAAATGCAGCATATACCATACAACCGAGAGCAATTTTAACTGGTGAAATATTGAGACACAAGCAAACATGAACGGATAACTGCACATTGAGGCAAAGTATGCAAGGCTTTTGAGCGGTGACAGGACCCCCTCCATACTATCATTGAGAGGCCGCTGGGCACATAAAACCCCCACTGCCATAAAACCATTTATTGTAGGCGAGGAGCAGAAAAAAAAAAAGCTAGAGAACGGGGCAATTGAAGAGACTGCATGCATTTGAAACAAATTTAGAAAGAGCGTGTTGGACTGAGGGGATTAGCTGATTCTCGTGCTTCAAGGGCAAACTAGCCAGAGGCACAGCTTCGAAAGGGGCACAGACTCGTGAGGGGCACATACTCGTGAGGGGCACATACTCGTGAGGGGCGCGTGCAGGGAGCCACATCTTCTGTTTATGTTTTTTGCTCTGCAGCTTATGTCTTTTGCTCCTCAGTTTGTTTCTTGCTGGGATCGTAAAGGGGTAGGAACCAATGGTGTGGCCTGGGTTTGTTATTGCACGTCAAACCAGGCCGGGACTCGATGGTAGCTTCAATCGCTGGGAGTCGAAACCAATGAGATCGGCTAAATTGAGGACAATCCCGGCCCGAGTGGCGAGCAGTGTGCCCGTCCTCAGAATTCACACCCAAGCATACAGTGCTCTCGCTTCCATTGTTGCAAGACTGCAGGAGTCTTAAACCATGCTTATGCAGAAAGGCGCGTGGAACCACATGCTGAGAATTGGTTCATGTCAGTAGACTTTGCCGAAAGGGGGGTTTGACAGAGCAAGCGGCCCAAACCAACTGCTCTCTACGCGGCCAGGTGCACCCCGATTAGCCGAGCGTATATCGCAGTAGTGTTGGCAAAACCCCTTGCTCACGCATTGGGTGCATGCGGATTGAGGAGCGATCTTTCGTCGCGATACGCGCTCGTGTGCATGATGTGATTGCATGTAGGGTCAAAGCTGACCATATACTTATTCGGATAGCACCCGCTTATTGGCAACGAGATGAATGTGAAGTGGCGTTCCTAGACCATCTTCTGGCCACCATTGTGCTACGGGCGCCAGCTTTTATTTTCACGCATGTCGTTTCATTTTTTACGCATGTTCTCTGGGAGCGCCCTTGTCCCAATAAGGAAGGGCCCAGAAAGCGGATAGGGTGGCAACTTCCTTTTATTTTTTGTGGCAATGAATGGCACCACCACGAAGCTCCTCATTGTATAGAAACTCAAAGATTTTTAGACCCTTGTCGAGAGTCGTGCGGTGCAAATTGGGCATAAACGGCAAAACTCCCACCCGCTTCTGCTGCAGAGCTAAGATTTGTTTCGCTGTGCTTCTTAGCCGAGACTATTGCTGCTTCCAGTTAACCGGCTCTGCACGCTGTCATTTCCTGTACTCATCCACTCCTGGCAGAACCAGTCTAGTCTTTTGGTGTAGCTACCCGAGACCCGTAAACCTGGGCCTCGTGCAAGCCTGATCCGTAAACCTGAGCAATCTGGAACCCATGCTTATATCTTAAACTTGAACCATTCTCAACTTAAACTTGAACCATTCAACTTTAAGCCGAACCATTTCTGGGGATGTCAGCGCAGTTCTAGCATGAAACGACAACGTCACCTGACCTGGCACCCGCGTGTTTCTTGCCTAGCCGGTCGGGGTCTCAAACTTCTCTGACCAAAAACTTCTACACCAGCCTAGTTAGCCCAAAACTTTGCCCGCCGTGAGTAGAGCCGTGCCTATTGCGCCCAAGCGGCAAATCTGAATCTGTGGACCAAGTGGCAGACGGGCCGAGCGTCGGGCACGTGACCGTCCTTCACGTGACCGCGCTCGCCAGGTACTTGCACACGTCCGGGGCGAACCCCAATAGTCTCCCCAAATGCAAGTCGACCAGCCAGACACGGGGGAAGCGTTCCCGTATCCCGTGAACATCACACGTGACGACTTTGCCGACGTGGCCAATTTCGACCCCGACTCGTTCCTTTTCAAAAACCACCGCTACACGTCACTCGACCTACTACTAGCAGACCTCACGGTGCTTTCCAAGTCGCTCAACCAAGATCTTCTTGACTTGGTCAACGATGAGTATTCCAACTTCATCCAGTTGGGCCAGTCCATCGGCAACTGCTTGGATCTCATCAACGTGATTTCTGCAGACATGGGCAAGTTCAACTCAGTGTTGGGCTCTACACTCGCCGATTTCCGGGAATCCTCGGCGTTGACCGACCAGGTTTTGAGGCACAAGCGGCAGCTCAACGTGCTCAAAAACAAAGCAAAACTCATGATTCTCTTGCATGACCAAACCTCCAGCTTCGAGACGCTTTTGGGCCTTGACCCGACCGACTTGAGGCCGGCCCATCTTTCGGCTAAACTCCGCTCCTTGGCCACCTTGTACTTGTCGATCACCAAGATCCACGCGGTGATCGCGGAGGTTTCGGCGGGAATGGTGCTGGCCTCGCCGGTGCAACTCTCGGATTCCGCTCTGGATCTGCAAGAGGCCACGTGCCATCTTTTCGACAAGATGCTCGAGCCCAAGGTGTTTTCCATGAAACACGAGTTTAAGCTGTACTTGGACGAGCTTTTTGAGCTTGCGCAAAAGGACACGTCCTCTTATCAGGCGTTGATCATGGATCTTCTCCACGTGTCCCGAGTCACGGGGCACAGCTCGGATGCCTTGAAGTGTCTCAAGAAGAAGTGAGGCCCGGGCGCTTGGTGTCTGCCACTATGTGCTAACAGAAATTCGGTTTTTTTAAAATGGGGAAAAGCTTACAGAAATTCGATTCTTGCTAGAATGGAAAAAAGCTCACAGAAATTCGATTTTTGCTAGAATGGAAAAAAGCTTACAGAAATTCGATTCTTGCTAGAATGGGGAAAAGCTTACAGAACTTTGATTCTTGCTAGAATGGGGAAAAGCTTACAGAAATTCGATTCTTATAAAATGAAAATAAAGCTTACAGAAATTCGACTCTCCTAAAATGGGAAAAAGCTCACAGACATTCGATTCTTCAAAAATGGGAAAAAGCTTACAGAAATTCGATTGTTTAAAAATGGAAAAAAGCTTAAAGAATATCACTTTTTCTTATATGGAAAAAAGCTTAAAGAGATTCGATTTTTCAAAAATTGAAAAAAGCTTACAGAAATTCGATTCTTCGAGAATGAAAAAAGCTCACAGAAATTCGATTCTTGCTAGAATGGAAAAAGGCTTATAGCCGAGTGCTGCGCTTTGCAAGATCCATTGCACCGTGGTGTCGCTAATGTCCGATTGAGCTCTTTCCAAAACATTTGCAGAAGCTGCTGAGGCTTATCGATGATAACCCATCCAGTCGATATCTCCAATCAATGAACCGTTTATTAGCTCACCGGGTCAGAGCTCACCGAATCAGACCCTGGCAACAAATCGGCCGTCGTGCCTCGGCAAAAACCGGGTGACTCTGTCTGTATCTAGCAACGGTGGCTTCGTCAGCACGACAAGCCTCCTCAATCCCTACCGCCAAAACCGAGCCGGCCTTGAATGCTAAGCTTTGGGGCCGTCGCTGCGTTCGCAGCCGTCCTTGTGTGGACTGGAATATACGCGTGCGCGCGTACACTTCGGCACCAACCAAACCGCGACAAAATCAGCTTGCCTCAACCCACCAGCTTGTGACGCGCGCACGACTTGTTTGGTGGGGCGGAAAAAGTGAACAGAGCAGTGGTAGCGACGCATCTTGAACCACAACCAGCAGTGCACTATGGGTTTGGGCAGTTTTTTGACCAGTAAACAGAACTGGGAAAATGTCGACAAGAACGAATTGCCAAAGGACATCCCCGAGGTCGAGGAGGTGGGAGCCACATCCGCGCCGCTCTTGAGTGCCTCGTACTTCATCGGGTCAGTCTGCAAGCCATACAACGACGACTTCATGTTGTGCAAAGACGAGCACAACGGCGGTACCATTGAGTGCTTGAAGGAGGGCAGAAGAGTCACCAGATGTGCCGTGTCCGTCTTGAAAGACATCAACAAATACTGCTTCAACGAGTTCAAGTTGCACTACGAGTGCCTCGAGCAAGAAAACCAGAGATTGGGAAGCTGCAGGGCCACAGAAAGCATCTTCAACAAGTGTGTGTTCGACAACATGAAGCTCGAAAAGAAGATTCCCGGAGTCGAGGACCAAATCCACTTGGAATCAAGCCGCATCTACACCGGAACCGGTTACGACAAGACTGCCGCCAGGGATTTCCTTGCCAAGGCTTCCGAACAGAAATAATCGGCCCATCACTCCTCTCGTTCTTCGAAGACGCCCTTCAATCCAAGCAATGCTGCGCCCTCATGTCCTTTGCTCCTGCATCCTTTGTTGCCCTAGTGGTACTCCATTAACAATAAACACTACCTGTAACTTAGCGTTTCCGCCGTGAATATGTAGCCGCCTGGCCCCTGGACTGCCGCCGGGCCCAATATCGGCTGGGGCCCACGCGTGGGTTTGAGGGGCGTGTCTGCACCAACGCATCAAGACTCTGTAGTTATGTCTGGTGCAAAAAAAAGCACCACAACAACCCCATTTTCCCCACCCCTGCTTCAGTCCCATACCATGTTCGGAAATTCGTCCGGCTCCGGCAGCATGTTCGGCAATAACGCCCAAAATGCCCAGAGCAAACCTGCGGCTTTTCTGTTTGGCGGCTCGTCCAATAACACCTCAAACCCTCCCAATAATGGCGGGTCTGGGTTCTCTTTCGGGGGCGCTTCTTCGGGTAACTCCGCCCCGGGTGGCCTCTTCGGAAGCAATGGCAACTCCTCGGCTCCGCCAGCATCTTCCCAAGGCTCCTTATTTGGGAAACCCAGCGGGACAGCACCTGCGTTTGGCTCTGCCAACAATGCAACAAGCACAGGGGGACTTTTTGGAGCCAACAACAACACAAACAACAACACGCCCCCCTCGGGCGGACTCTTTGGCGCCAACAACGGCGCCAGCACCAACCAGCAGCCGTCAGGCGGGCTTTTTGGGTCAAATAACAACAATAACAATAACAATAACAATAACAACCCGGCCCAGTCCTCCGGCCTCTTTGGCTCGAGCGGTGCCAACGCAGGTGGCAACAACGGCACCACGGCACCTTCAGGTGGACTTTTTGGGGCACTGGCACAAAAGCCGGCTGCCGGCGGCTTGTTTGGGTCCACCAACAACCAACCCTCGCAGCAAGCCTCAGGCGGACTTTTTGGAAATGCCCAGAGCGGCCAACAGGACCAAAAATCCGCTAGCGGGGGTCTTTTTGGCGCTGCAGGTAGCCAGAACAGCCAGCCGGGAGGCCTTTTCGGCAAGCCTAGTGCGCCATCCGGTGGGCTTTTTGGTGGATCTGGTGCTGCACAGCCGCAAAGCGGAGGTCTTTTTGGCCAAAACAGCAACACACAAAACACGTCTAGTGGAGGGCTTTTTGGCGGCGCGGGCAACGCGAACACGAACTCGAACACGAATGGCATTGCGGGAAGCTCGGGTCTTTTTGGGAACAACCAGCCCGCCAGCAATCCTCAGTCAACAAACACAGGAGGTGCCAACTCATCGCAGCCTTCCTTCGGCTGGAGCGGAGCCCAACAGAGCAACGCCGCGGCATCTTCAAGTGCATTGAATGATTTCAGAGGCAAAATAACCGACAGTGTTGCAGCGTCTCAGAACTCGACCAAGTACACGCCCACCATCAACGATCAATTGGCCAAGCTCAAGGAGCAGTGGGACCCAAACTCGGCAAAAACCGCCATGAACACTCACGTCTACAACAAGTTCAGCGAGCAAGAAATAAACTACCTCTTGCAGCAGCCACGCCCAGCCAACGAGTCGCCTGAAGAATGGGAACAGGCAATGGCTCAGCGGCCTTCTCCATACCATTATCCCGTCAAAGTGACACTGTTCACTGAAGTCGCCCAGAGAGTTGAGGTGCAGTTGGAACACGTTGCCAAATCCAGAGTTCTTCTCGGTGACATGTACGAGAAGCTGAGCCAGTTGTCTTCTCAACGTGACTTGGACACCACCACCAGAATGATGAAAGCAAAAGCTCGTCACAACAAGCTTTCCAAGCGGTTGTTGAAAGTCGCTTCAACCTTGGCCGTTTTGAAACTCAAGGGGTACCCTTTGTTGCCCGAGGAGGAGGAAATGTCTAAACAGTTTCAAAGCTTGAACGCAAAGTTGGCCGATCCTACTGGGCCAGTGGGAAAATTAAGCGACCTCTTTGCTCGACTCGCTATTCTCAAGGAGAGAAGCGAAGACTTGTCGTCGCAATTGAAGACTTCAATAACCAACATGAACGGAGGGTTGACCAATCTCTCCGGCGACGATTCGGAGGTGCAACATGAGGTGTCAAGCCAGAATGAGCAGATTATTCAAAGCATAACTAAGATTCTCTACAAGCAGCAGATTGGGCTTGGGTATCTTAACGATGTTGTCCAACAGGACTTGGCCAAAGTGGAGAAGCACAATGCTTAAAATTATTGCTTAATGTTTAATGTTAATGCTTAATGCTTAATGCTTAGTGTTTAATGTTAATGCTTAATGCTTAAGATTGATACTTAATGCTTAAGATTGATGCTTAATGCTCAAAATTGATGCTTAATGCTTAAGATTGATGCTTAATGCCTAATTGCTATTCATTTTTTTCCAAGAAGAAGCCCTTGAACTTGCCGCTGTCCTTCGAGGTGCTAAGTTTGAAAGGTTCTTCTACTGATTGATTCAAATCTCCAACATCTAGCCAGCCGGTATTGTGATTCGACCCAAGAATCGGCACGAGTTCTGGAATGCTGGGCGCCACTAGGCGCACGCCTGCGAGTCCAGGTTTGACAAAGACAGGCGATATTTTGTGGATTTTCTGGAAGTTGTGTCTCATGTTTGGGATGATTTTGTACAAGGGAAGCTCACTTCTCATGATGAAAAAAGGGCTGTGTGTGGTCGAAGGCAGGATTTCAAACTGGCCATTTAGTTCTTTTTTAACTAGCGTGTGTTTAAAGGGAACTTGGCTCTCGCCAGCCGCAAAGGTCTCATCATCTGCGATATAGGAATACCTAGGTATACCACATATAGACAGAAGGTACTGCTGCAACTCTTCCAAACGCTGATCCAAATGACTTGCTGCAATTGGAGGTGGCTGAGGCTCGCCAGGAAAATGTGATGGTAGGGCATCATGGGAACTTAGAATGACAGTGAGGATCTGTTGAAATGGATTCTGCTCGGAGACGGTGGATTGCTCCACTTTGAAATATTCAATTGGGGCAATTTTAGAGAAGCTCTGATGTAGAAACTCCACTTCTTGGGCAGTTGTGGGGACCGGGGAGAGCCTGTAGCGGGCTGAAATGGTGCGTTTATAGTATAGAGCTCTTCGTAATGCTAAGGACATGGAGGTGTATAGGATGTAGATGACGATCTAGACTGTCAAAGGAACGAGAGCCGAGTTGGAACAGGAAGCGAAAGGAAATAGCTGGATATGAACCGACAGATTTGAGACAGATATGAGACAGATATGAGACAGATATGAGACAGACGTGAAACGAGACCAGATGAAACAGATATGAGACAGATATGAAACCGATATGAAACTAGGCCAGATGAAACAGATTGACAAGGAAGCGGAGCTGCTGAAGAGTTCGTTCAGACAGTATCGATTAAGCAGGGAGAGACCTTAGCGTGAAGTCAGAAACCGCAGACTCCAGAAACGGGGACCTGCACACAGAGAAAGAGCTGGTGATGCCCCAACAGTAACGTCATGGACTGAAACACCCCACAATGGCGATCCAAAATCTCACGGCAGAGCTTTCCGAAGGACTTAACAGGGACGTCCTGGAGAGCCTTCTGCGCGTGACGGTGAAATTTTACCGAGAAAACGCCACAAAAGACGCTTTTTGCCAGGCCACAAAGGCACTAGGGTTTCCAGAGGAACTCTCTCATTCCATCTACGTGTTCATCAACGACAACATTGAGGCCCTTGAGCTAGAAACTGGCACATCAGCCGAGCAATCGACTTCGAGCGTGGGATTCTCGAAAAAAGAAAAAGACAACGGCAGAAAACAAAGCGGCCCGATTCCAAGGACGGAGCGCCTGGGTAAGCGCAAACCTAAGCCAATTCTAGAACTTGACGATTTTGATGAACTGGACGACCCCAATGGCATTTTCAACAACCCGCTGGGGTCGTTAAGCGGGACCAGCGCGGCTCAAAATGGCAACCAGGCGAAGGACCAGCAGCCTTTACAAGACGGCAAGGTTCCCAAGAAGATTGCGTTCAAAAAGATCAAAAAGGCCGACGCTCTCCGATTGAAAGACCCGGGAACGCCAGCAGTCATGCCCCGCCACCAGCAGGAGTCAGCACGCACCGAACCACGTCGTTCACTGAGTGGCCAGCACCGTCAACCATCACCAGACAGGAAAGTGATCGACGGCGAGACCGAGGCCAATGGCGTCTCTGCCGATGACCCGAACTGGTACAACTTGGACGAAGGCGCCAATGCGGTCATCGAGCAGTACGGGGACTGGGAGCTCCAGCGCTCGGGAAACCACATCACGTCAAAACAAGCCGATGCCGTGGATCGGACCGGAGGCATGTTTACCCAGGACGGCCAGTACCGGGACTTTGATCACGACGGGGGCAGCCGAGCCACGATTCCCATCATCCCGCACTTCATCGTGCCCACGTTCCTCCAAGGGTCCGAGAAGTACTTGGTGCTCACATTGGACCCGACGCGAAAGTCGGGCACGGCGGACCCCGTGAAGGACCCGGAGTCGGAGTTGGCGGCCATGGCCCGCAACGGCAGTGCCGTGATCCGGGACCGCAAGGAGAAACAGGAGCGTGCGCAGCAGACCAAGGAGCGGCTCTCGGACCAGAAAGAAGCCGAGCCCGAGCAGGAAGCCGCCAAGGCGCCCGAGGCGCCGCCCGTGGGCTACAGTTTCCGGGAGATCCAGGAGCAGCGCAAAACGTTGCCGGCATACCACGCCCGCGACGAGCTCCTCCAGGTCATAGCCGACAACCAGATCGTGGTGGTGATTGGAGAGACCGGGTCCGGGAAAACCACGCAGATCGCCCAGTTCTTGGACGAGGAGGGCTACGCCAAGAACCTCCAGGCCAACGGCACGCGGCGCTTGGTGGCATGCACCCAGCCGCGGAGAGTGGCGGCCATGTCGGTGGCCAAGAGGGTTGCCGAGGAGGTCGGGTGCAAGCTTGGAGAGGAGGTGGGCTACACCATCCGGTTCGAGGACAAGACGAGCCACGCCAAAACGAAAATCAAGTACATGACCGAGGGCATCTTGCTCCGGGAGATGCTCGAGGACCCGGACTTGGAAAGCTACTCTTGCATCATCATGGACGAGGCGCACGAGCGCTCGTTGAACACAGACGTGCTCCTCGGGCTTTTCCGCCAGCTTCTCCGGCGGCGCCGGGACTTGAAGCTCATTGTCACCAGTGCCACGATGAACGCGCTGCGCTTTGTCAATTTCTTTGGCAACGCGCCGCAGTTCTTCATCCACGGCCGAACGTACCCTGTGGACGTGTTCTACGCCAAGTCTGCGTGTGCTGACTACGTGGAGTCTGCCGTGAAGCAGGTGGTGACGATCCACCTTGCCAACAAGAAGGGCGACGGGGACATCTTGGTGTTCATGACGGGCCAGGAGGACATCGAGGCAACGTGCGAGTTGATCCACGAGAAGCTCGCTTTGCTCGACAACCCGCCGCCCTTGGACATCTACCCCATCTACTCGACGTTGCCTGCCGAGTTGCAGAAGCGGATCTTCAACCAGCAGAGCCGGGAGCGGCGCAAGGTCATTGTTGCTACCAACATTGCAGAGACGTCTTTGACCGTGGACGGCATCAAGTACGTGGTGGACTGTGGCTTGATGAAAATGAAGCTCTTCAATCCGAAGTTGGGCATGGACGCCTTGCAGGTGGTTCCCATCTCACAGGCCAACGCCAAGCAGCGCAGCGGAAGAGCGGGCAGAACCGGGCCCGGCTTGGCCTACCGTCTCTACACCGAAATGGCGGCCAGCGACGACCAGATGTACCGGCAGCCGATCCCGGAGATCCAGCGGACCAACCTCTCCTCCGTGATGCTTTTGCTCAAAAGCCTCCGGGTCTCCGACATCTTGCAGTTTCCGTTTCTTGACTCACCGCCGCTCGACTTGCTGGCCTGCTCCATGTACGAGTTGTGGGCCATGGGGGCGCTCGATAAGTCCGGCACGTTGACCGAGTTGGGCAGACACATGTCCGCCTTTCCCATGGAGCCCACGCTCTCTAAGATGATGATTCTTTCGAGCCGGCCCGAGTTTGCGTGCTCGCTGGAAATCGTCACCATTGTGTCCATGTTGTCGGTCCCGAGCGTGTTCCACCGGCCCAAGGAGCGGTCCAACGAGGCCGATGCCATGCGGGAGAAGTTTCTCGTTGCCGAGCTGGACCACTTGTCGCTTTTGAGTGTCTACAACCAATGGGAACAGCGGGCGGGCTCGAAGAATATGACCCCGGCCAAGTTGGCCGCCTGGAGCAGCCGCAACTACTTGCAGAACAAGTCGCTCCTCCGAGCCCGCGAGGTCCGGGCCCAGCTCCTAGCCATCATGAACAAGGGCGGCTATCCGGTGTTAAAAGCCAAGTCGGACCGGGCGGTGCGGCGGTGCATCTGTGCTGCCTACTACCATCAGCTGGCGCAATTGCAGAAAATGGGCGGAGGCGGAGGTTCCCGAGCAGAGTATTCCAACTTGAGGCAGTCATATATTCAGATGTTCATTCATCCAACGTCTGCGTTGGTGGGCAGTGCGAGCTTGAGTCCGCAGTATGTGGTGTACGACGAGCTTGTGCTAACTAAGAAGGAGTACATGCAATGTGTAACTGCGGTAGAGCCCGAATGGCTCTTGGAATACGGGTACATGTTCTTTGGTGTCAGTGCTCTGGTGAGAAAGGAGTTGGAGCAAGAGAGAGGTTTGAAGTTATGTGATCCTGCGGAGTTGGAGGCGTCGATGTCGGCGTCCATCAAGAGTCTGGAACCACAAGAAACTGGCGAATCGGTAAAGGTGAAGCTCAAGAAGTTGAAGCCCCGGAACTTCTAGATGCTGAATCGTACTCACGAATTTCAACGTACCGATTCTGAGATCTGTGTGGACTTTGGTCTGAGCTGAATTGTTATTGGCTATAAGATCCTTTCCATGACTATATTATTCAACAGGCCTACTGAACTACTTGATTCTGCAGGCTCCTGGCAGGCTACAATCCATTTTGCGTTCTATCACTTGGAAGAGTATCGCTCCATTGGAAAAGTATCGCTCCATTGGAAAAGTATCGCTCTATTGGAAGAAGACTACTATATGGAATAGTACTTCTCCATCGAAAGAATAATACTATATGGAAAGTACTTTTCCATTGACAGAATACTTTTATATTGGAACAAATCTGCGAAGTTGGAAGAATACTATTATATTGGAACCATACTCCTCCTTTTGGTCTAGTACCCACTCTACTTTCCCCTGGCTAGACTAAAAATGCTTTGAGAGGCTACTTGCTGACAAGAACGACTTGACGAATCATTCTAGCAATCTTGAATCACGTTTACGCCTACATGTCTCATTAAGGCACGGGTTGGTCACGCTCCTCTACCTATATCGTTTTAAGACGAGTCCTTTGATTCTACTCAGCTTGTTGAAACGGCGGCCTATGCTTTTAATATTCCAGTTTCTGTCTATCAGGTCGGCCAGCCAAGCCCCACTAAAAATAAGTGTGGCACTAAAGAAGTTGGATGTTGTCTATGAGCCTGGACATACCCCCATCAGCCTTGGGACACTTGAAAGCCACAGAGATGGTGGCGCCCACGTGAGGCTCGATCATGTCGAGGTCATCAAGGGTCTCGGGATGCGATATGGCCAAGTACTCCAACTCCCAGCGATCCGGAAGAGAGTCGTACACGCGACGAATGGCATCGCTAATGACAGCGGCACGCACCAGGTCGCCGGAACGAGCCAAGTCGGCGAAGCGGGCCTTGCCGGCCTGCAAGCCCTGGTAGATCAAGCTGGCATGGTCTTTTGTCTCAGGCGACAAGTATGCGTTTCTCGACAGCAAGGCCAAGCCGTTCAGCTCTCGCAAGGTGTCCAAGACCACGACCTCGGTGTCGATCAAAAGATCCTTGACGAGGTTCTTGATGACCACACACTGCTGGGCGTCCTTCTGCCCGAAATAGGCCCTCAGCGGCATGACCACGTTCAAGAGCTTGGTGACCACGGTGGCCACGCCACGGAAGAAGCCGGGCCGGATCGAGCCCTCGAGCTGTTCCGACGAGCCGTGCACCGTGACAAAGGCGCCGCGTTGCTGCGTGACGTCAAGCACGATTCCGGAGGGATACAACTCGGAGACCTTGGGAAGAAACACGGCGTCGACCGGCTTGTGGCGGAACGCCGAGGCCAACGTGTGCAAGTCCTGGTCCAAGGTGCGGGGGTACGCGTCCAAGTCTTCGTGGGGCGCAAACTGCGACGGGTTGACGAAGATCGACACCATGGTCCTGTCGTTGTCCTGCAAACTGTGGTTGATTAGGTGGCAGTGGCCTGCGTGGAGGGCCCCCATGGTGGGCACGAACCCCACGGTCAGGTTCTGGAGAAGGCACTGGCGTCTCCACTGCCGCACCTGCTGCACTGTGCGGAGCAACTGGGGTTTGGTCATGAGGGGGAGGTGGGCTGAAAAGAGTGGAAGGTGGGGTTGAAAAGAGTGGAAGTGCAGTTCGCGATGAGATGGCGATGCTCAGCGAAGTCCGATGGCGGGCGCGGCTGACAGACTAAGCGGGGCGCGGGAGGAAGCTGGCTCGGTCACGCGGGAGGCACGGGTGTGGGCGTGGGTCTGGTCGCCAAGATGCTTCAGTTGGGTCGGCGAAAGAAGGGCCCGATATACGACGATGCGGCGGACATACGAGGTGCGGCGCACGGCCGGGATTTTTCGTGCCAGGCCTGCCGCGGCAGCACGAACGGGCCGACGTGTGGTGCACGGGTCTGAGTCCCCCAGGCCGGCCGGCCCCTTTCGGGTGCCAAGAAACCAGGCACCCCCTCTGCTTCCGGCCTGCTGCATTCCACGGACTATGTTTCCGCTGGAGACTTGTGGAGACCTTCCGCCGCAATGGCGCTGCGACTTGCAACCTTCATTTCGTGCCACTTCGGCTTGGTGCAACTTTCGATTCCGTGCAACTTTCGAATCCGTGCAACTGCCGAGGGCCGTGGTGGATGGCCGTGGCGGAGCAGGCCCCGTGGTCATTCTAGGATTTAAACTCGACGATGTTGGCCTAGTCTGAATAAAGGCTGCAATCAGCGGGTGGGCCTCGGCACGAGCAATGCGCGCGGCTACCCCACAATTGCCGGGATGAGGCTTAAAAGCGCCGGCTTGCCACCCCAACACTGGAATCTGCTCCAAACCGCCCCGGGATAACACCGTTGACCAAGCACCAATGGCAGTGGAGAACAAAACAACGTACGCCGCGTGGCCTCGTGGCACCGGGTCCACGGTGCAAAGCACGGACAGGCTCCAGATCGCCTACACCAAGTACACCAGCGAAAAGCAAGCCAGGCCCAACACCACCACGATCAACATGATCTTCGCCCACGGCACGGGCATGAACAAGTCCATCTGGAAGGTGCACATTGAGCAGCTCATGCAGCGGAGCGCCGCGGCCCAGTCGTGGCAGTTTGGCAGCATTTTGTCGGTGGATGCAGCGGGCCACGGCGACTCGGGCTTGATGAACAAAAACATGCTTGCGTGGGCGTACGACTGGCGGGACGGCGCCAAGGACTTGATTGCGGTGGTCAAGCACGAGATGGAGACCACCGGGGACTTGGTGCCCTCCGCTTACACGCGCAACATTCTCGTGGGCCATTCGATGGGCGGCTACCACGTCACGTACGCGGCGTTCTTGGAGCCGTCGCTCTTCGACTCGTGCATGGCGGTGGAGCCGGTGCTTTTCTTCCGGGACAGCTTGGAGAAGTTCTTCTTCGACCGGCTCTCGAAAATGGACCGCTTCCTCAAGGACGACTTCGACTCGCTTGCCGCCGCCGAGGCCTTCTTCCGCAACAAGAGCTTCTACAGAGGCGCGGACCCCCGCGTGTTGGACGCATTCATGGCCGATGAGTTGTACCTGCTGCCGGACGGCCGCGCCAAGACCAAGGCCACCAAGCAGGCACAGATGTCGGTGTACTTTGGCGGCGGCTTCTTCCTCCCATTCAGCATGGCTGCGTTGTCCAGCCTCCAGGTGCCGTACAAGCTCGTGGTCGCCACCGAAGCCCAGTGGAACGACCCGGAATCCACCGAGTTTGTCCGCCTGCGCGTGCCGCCCCACTTGTTTGAGTACGGCGAGATCGAAGGCGACCACATGGCCCACACCGCCAACGTGGCCGACACCGTGGACATGATCTATGCATACGTGGAGGAGAGGGCGCAGTTTGTGGCCGACCACCGCAGCGAGTTTCCTGAAGTCAAGTACAAGGGCCGGCCCCAGGAGATGGTCTCTGCTATGTTCGAGTACATGAAGCACGGCGACCGAGCTGCAGCGTACTGGTACGACCGGCCCAAGCCGAAGATCTAGATCCGGCCGTCCATTTGATCCTCGGGTCAGAGACCAGCCGATTCAATCTTTGCATCTGGCGATGCCGATGAGCTCGTGTCCTGCACGCAGAGCGGCGGGACGTACATCTACTATGTCGGTCACTCATCAACTATGACAGTCACTATATCTGCTACGACAGTCACTTTGTATACTATGAAAGTTTGAATGCGGCTACGCCCGGTAGACTGGACGAATCGGGTGGAGTAGACATGACCGGACGGTGCTCATCGAGTCACGTGACCGGCGCTTGGTATAGGGAGAAAAAAAACGCACGCATCCGAAACCACGAGCCATGGCTAGTCCAGAAACCGTTTTGGCGTACATCGCCAAGTATCTTGAAAATAATGCCCAGTTGAAGAAGGCAGACAAGTGTTTGAAAGACTATGTGCAGAAGCAGGGTGTGAAGTTGCCTGCAGTGGAAGGCACATTGGAGGATTTATTAAGTGATCCAATTCAGGAGTCTCTGTCCTCCAAATCTACAGAAGCATCTGGTTCTGGTTCTGATTCTGATTCTTCTGACTCTTCAGATTCTTCGGATTCTGACTCTAGTTCTGACTCTAGTTCTGACTCCAGTTCTGATTCCGACTCTAGTTCTGACTCTAGTTCTGATTCCGACTCTAGTTCTTCTGATTCTTCTGATTCCGATTCTGAGTCTGACTCTGATAGTGACAGTGACGCACACTCCAAGACAGACTCTGTGACTGAAGACGAAACACTGGCTCAAAAGGAGGACAGCGAAAACGAGAAAAAGTCTGACTCCAGCTCCAGCTCTGACTCCGATTCTAGCTCCAGCTCTGACTCCGATTCTAGCTCCAGCTCTGACTCTGATTCTAGCTCCAGCTCTGACTCTGATTCCAGCTCCGACTCTAGCTCTGACTCAAGTTCCAGCTCCGACTCAAGTTCGGACTCTAGCTCCGACTCAGACTCAGACTCAGGATCGGACTCGGACTCGGACTCAGACTCGGACTCAGACTCCAAAAAAAGAAAGACCGAGCAGTCGCCGCCGCCCGCCAAAAAACAAAAGAAGCAGCCCGTGGTCGAGATCGAAGTCACCAAAACTGTGATCCCCGCCACGCCCGAACCCGAGTTGTCCGCCAACCAAAGAAGGCACTTCTCCCGCATCGACCGTTCCAAAATCACCTTCGAAAACGGCGCCCTCCAAGACAACACATACAAGGGCGCCGCCGGCACGTGGGGCGAAATGGCCAACGACAAGTTGATGCAGGTGCGGGGCAAAGACTTCACCAAAAACAAAAACAAGATGAAACGCGGCTCCTACAAGGGCGGCTCCATCACCATGACCCTGGGCTCCTACAAGTTCACCGACTAGGCCCCTCTAGCTAGCATAATACACCCGCCCGGCGCACCCGTACCTCCGCGCGTCGCACCGCACATCTCACTAAGCACCTCGCCTCCCACAGTCTCTCCCTGTTCGCTTCCCATGGCCAGGATCAACTATGCAGCCTTGGAGAAGGGCAACTACTCCGACGAGGACTCCTACGACTCGGGCAAGGACGACTCCTACAAGGCCAAGGACGACGACTACGCGTACGGCCAGCGGCCCAAGCGCAAAAGCGGCGGCAAGCAAAAACGGGCAGCTCCAGCAGCCCCAGCGCCAGCTCCAGCCAGCAACTCGGCCCCATCCGACCTTCCCCGGGCCGCTGCCAAACGGCAGAAGTACGACGACGCCGCCGCCCGCATCAACGACTTGCTCTCCGACGAGGACTTTGATGAGGACGAGATGATCGAGGTGTCCAACAACGACACGCCCCAAGACTACGTGCCCGACGCGGTGTCGCGGGTGTTTGGGCGGCTGGACTTTCTGTACTTGAAGCTCAAGCCGGACCACTTCTCGCGGCCCGTGTGGATCTCGCCGTCGGACGGGCGCATTTTCCTCGAGTCGTTTTCGCCTTTGGCCGAACAGGCCCAGGATTTCTTGATAACGGTGGCCGAGCCCCGCTCGCGGCCCTCCCACATCCACGAGTACGCCATCACGTCGTACTCGCTCAACGGAGCGGTGTCGGTGGGCTTGGAGACCGAGGACATCATCTCCGTGTTGACGCGGCTCTCCAAGACCCCGGTGCCGGAGTCGTTCCTCAAGTTTATCCGGGACGCCACCGAGAATATCGGCAAGGTCAAGCTTGTGTTGAAGCACAACAAGTACTTCATGGAGAGCTCCCAGGCAGAGACCTTGCAGGTGTTGCTCCGCGACCCTGTGATTGGTCCGTTGCGGGTGGTGGCTGGCGCCGAGAAGCTGCTCACCACGGCAGACGCTCCCAACAAGGGCGACTTGGTGATTCCCGGCACCGCCAAGGCCCCCGAGGCCGCGGCGCCCGACAAGGAGAACGTCGAGGACATCTTTGCCTCCGTGGTGGGCAAGAAGGCCGACGACGACGACGACGACGCGCTCGACAAGGTCCACTCGTTTGAGATCTCCAGCGACTCGGTGGAGATTGTCAAAAAGCGGTGTAACGAGATCGACTACCCCGTGCTCGAAGAGTACGACTTCCGCAATGACCACCTGAACGCGAACCTCGACATCGACTTGAAGCCTTCCACGCAGATCCGTCCCTACCAGGAGAAGTCCTTGTCCAAGATGTTCGGAAACGGTCGTGCCCGGTCGGGCGTCATTGTCTTGCCCTGTGGTGCAGGCAAAACGTTGGTAGGCATCACTGCCGCGTGCACCATCAAGAAGTCCGTGATTGTGCTTTGTACGTCCTCGGTGTCAGTCATGCAGTGGCGGCAGCAGTTCTTGCAGTGGTGTACCATCCAGCCCGAGAATGTGGCGGTGTTCACTTCCGAAAACAAAGAGATGTTTTCCAGCGATGCCGGTTTGGTGGTGTCCACCTACTCCATGGTGGCCAACACCCGAAACAGGTCTCACGACTCGCAAAAGGTCATGGACTTCTTGACCGGCCGTGAGTGGGGCTTTATCATTCTAGATGAGGTCCACGTGGTGCCCGCTGCCATGTTTAGAAGAGTGGTGAGTACGATTGCGGCCCATGCCAAGTTGGGTCTCACTGCTACCTTGG
Organism: Metschnikowia orientalis; assembly: GCA_002893665.1. Classification (NCBI taxonomy): domain Eukaryota; kingdom Fungi; phylum Ascomycota; class Pichiomycetes; order Serinales; family Metschnikowiaceae; genus Metschnikowia; species Metschnikowia orientalis. The sequence continues at coordinate 54,225 of NXGZ01000004.1, read as the reverse complement.
TGCGTGAGGATGAGAAGATCTACGATTTGAACTTTTTGATCGGGCCCAAGTTGTATGAGGCCAACTGGATGGAACTTGCCCAGAAGGGCCACATTGCAAACGTCCAGTGTGCAGAGGTGTGGTGTCCCATGACTGCGGAGTTCTACCAAGAGTACTTGCGGGAAAGTGCCCGGAAACGAATGTTGCTTTACATCATGAACCCAACCAAGTTTCAGGCGTGCCAGTTTTTGATCCACTACCACGAGAAGAGAGGCGACAAGATCATCGTCTTCAGCGACAACGTTTACGCGTTACAAGAGTACGCGTTGAAATTGAGCAAGCCGTTCATTTACGGCGCCACGCCCCAACAGGAGCGTATGACCATTCTTCAAAACTTCCAGCACAATGACCAAGTCAATACAATCTTTTTGTCGAAAGTCGGCGACACCTCGATTGATTTGCCGGAGGCAACGTGCTTGATTCAGATTTCTTCGCACTACGGCTCCAGAAGACAAGAAGCTCAACGCTTGGGGCGTATTTTGAGGGCCAAGCGGCGTAATGACGAAGGTTTCAACGCGTTTTTTTACTCCTTGGTCTCCAAAGACACCCAGGAAATGTACTACTCGACCAAAAGACAGGCATTTTTGGTTGACCAGGGATATGCCTTCAAGGTGATTACCCACTTGAGCGGAATGGCGCAATTGCCCGACCTCGCATACTCGTCGGCTCGGGAGCGGAGAGAGTTGTTACAACAAGTGCTTCTTAAGAACGAGGACGCCGCCGGAGTGGAGGTGGGTGATGACGAAGGAACCAATTTCATGTCCAAGTCAAAGGGACTCAAGTTTGAAGGCAGCAGCGCATCCCGGGCTCCTGGCTCACTTGCAGGGTTGGCCGGCGGTGAGGACATGGCCTACATTGAGTACAACAAGAACAAGAACAAGGAGCTCAAGGAGCATCATCCGTTGATCCAGAAGATGTACTACAAGAAGAAGAAATAGGCGGCAGGGTTGGTGATAGAACAGAGAAGTACCCCGGACGCATGTACCATAGAATATAAACAATAGACGTGAATTTGTGCCTGGACAAGTGGTGTGTGTCGGAGGAGGATCCGACTAAGGTCGTCCGTTAATCATAGGAGGAAGACACAAAGCTGCCAAAGTCGTCGTCCTCATCGTATTCAGGGGTAGTCGTTTCTTGAGGGTCCAACAGACCAAGGTTCAAAGCAGTCTGCATCTTCAGTTGCAAGCCGGAAAGATAATCCTCGTAGCAAAACTTTTCCTGGAAGCTATTGAAATGTCTCTTGTATAGCGCCACGCTTTCGGAGAAGCCGGATGCAGAGGCCGAATCGGGCAAATGTAGACCCAACGCCACTTGGAGCAAGCCGCCTTTGGCCAGCGAGAGGATCGGATGGTACCCTGTGTCCGGCAATTGGGCCACGATCTTGTAGTACTTTGCCGATTCCGTGCACATGATCAAGGAGTCGGAGTGGTCATTAGCAATGCAGGCGGCCAAACTCAGGCCCGCCAAAGGATTGTACCAAGCCTCTGCCCACACGGACTCCAGGGCCAAGTCAGAGAATTCCAGCAGTAGCATGCCGAAGTCGTCCTTATTGAAAAGCACGAGTTTTAGTCGGAGAGCCAACTGCGCAGGCAAGTCATCCGGGGGTGTGGTGTCCTCCTCCTCCACTAGGCGCAAGGAGCCGCGCCACACCACGGCTGCCGGGTTCCATCGCCTGAGAGAAGCTTCTCCGGGAGGAATCTTGAAGAGGGACACGTTGGGGACATCGAAGAGGACGTTGGAGATGATCATTTAAAGAAGCCACGCAATTGCGAGCGGCTGAGACGGGGTAGGAAAAAACAGGGGAACGCAAGCAATTGGGCCAGGGAATTTGGGCCGGGCAGATTTTTGCCACACGATTGAGGTGGATGAGGCACTGGGCTCTGGATGACAAGGCACAAGGCAGACGGCACGTGCAAGAAGAAAGGAGCCAGGATGGCGTGCTGATACGGCAAGGTGGGTGTTGCGCGCGCAGTTTGCACCCACAGACCCGTGCCATCAACCTGGGGTAGCCGAGGCAGGGGAAGACAACGATTTAGGAGACACGGGGAGAAACGAGGATGAAGCAGAAGTCGAGAATGACGAGATGGCAAGGATGTGACTCGGATGAAACGACGATAAAACGAGGATACTACGAGGATGAAGTGGAGTGCGTGGGGTGGAAAAACGTGGAGGGCTGGATGCGGCAAGAGGTCGAACTGATTCTGTGAAGTGCACAGCCGTTGATGAAACTAACAGGGATGAAACAGGTACAGATGAAACAGGTACAGATGAACAGGTACAGATGAACAGGTACAGATGAAACAGAGATGGTTGAAACAGACACGGATGAAACTAACGTGGTAGAAACTGACATGGTTGAATCCGGACGGCATGGATGAACCTGGTCTGCGGTATCAAGTGATGCAACCAAACAATTGCAAGGGTCTATGAAGTATGCACGAAATGAATTTAAAAAAATGAATATACTGCTAGACTGTCATCAAGAGAGCGTAAGTACATGAGATGGAATTCGTCATGGATGAAATTGGGGAATTTTAATTATCTTGCTTTTCTGGAGCTTGCCTGAGAAAAGAGAGTTTGTAGGTTAAAACTGAGGAAAATCATGGACGGCCATCTCCGAAATATGTTCGAGTTTCTGAATTTGGCCTTTGGTCTACAAGGTGTTTATCCATTGAAATTGCATCGGGTCGTACAGAAAGTCAATATAGGTAGATGAATCGGTTTTTGATGAAAAATGACTGGTTTCTAATGAAAAGTGATTGCCCGTGTTTCTGGCTGAAAGACCGAGTCATTTGGAAAATGTAGACTTGTCTGGCCGAACACAACGTGAAGAAGATGAATCTTCGAAAAAGACATTGTGTATTAGAATTCATCGATCCTGTAAAACCACAGTGTAGCGTATTATCCCAAGTGTGTGTATCCACTCAACTTTCTCTACACCATGTCTCTTAAATCGTCCTTTTGCTATCTATGTACAAATCAGTATCCCCTTCTCTTGGCATCGGTTATCTCCGACATCAAGTTGGAAAACCCCTTGGCAAAATGCTTCCTCCACCACTGTCTCTTCTTCTCCTTTTGGTACTTGGCAGGACGGATGTACCGCTTCTGATAGTGCCACTGCTGTCTGATGTTGTTGGATTTGATCACCAGGTACACGCTTCCAATGGCAAAGCCCACGTTCTGGAACTTCACGTCCACACTCCGACCTGACGCAGGTCCTGAAATCCGCATCGACTTGGCTTGCTCCCGGGGATCCTTGATCTGCTCTTCAAAAGAGAAGTCTTTGAACTTGGCTCCGGAGAAATTCTCCTCGAACAGCGGCGAGTTCGAAAGCAACTCATCAATGTCCACCATGGTGTCCATATTCTTCTTCTCTGGCCGGGTGTTTTTGGCGTCCAACTCCCCGAAAACGTCACGTGCAGCAGCACTGCTCGTGAATGCTCTTGTGCCGGGAGCTGCCAACCTAATGATCTGGCCCATTTGTAGGGCCGGCCAGATTCCTCTAGTGCTGATCATTTCGTCTGATGTGTTCTGGGATTGCCCAGAGGTTCTGGTGAGAATTTTGTGCCTGCGTTACTCGGTGTACTGCACATACAACCCACACGCTCACCGGCCCGTCCCCGTGGTCCAGTCCCGGCAACACACCCCGCCTATTCTCATACTGCTTGAGACTCTCGCAAGACCTTCTACACGCTCTTTTCTCCTGCTACCTCCAGCAGGGCCAAGGCGTCTCAGAAACACCCACCGCGAGCAGCTACGAACCCGTACATTTCCTGCGCGATTCCACGCGCCTCATCCAAGCACCCCACTGCAGGCTGGTTCCTGCTCTTCTCATTACTTCTCTATTCAATTCTTCTTGAGGGGAATCTTCTTCAAAGGCTTTTTGTCCTTCTTCATGTCAATCTTCCCGTTGCTGGCTTTGTGCACTCTTTGTTCCAAAATGATGCGGTTATCCCCAATGAAGATCTCCTTGGCCTCCAAGGCCTTGATCTGGTCCTCTTTGAACTTAAAGTCGCACAATGCTGTTCTGCTAGACTTCTTGAAATACTTGATGTCACCAAACTCCTTGATCAAAGCGCTCTTCAACTCGTCTTCCTCCACATCCACATTTTTGATGTAGATAGGGTGCCACTCTTCCTTCTTGTACTTGATGTTAGGTGCACCTGGCCCCGTTGTGTGCTGTGTGGTTGCGTATTTCTTCACGCCGGCGGTTGCTGACTTGGCAACAGTTTGATGTGGTGGAAGTGTAGTCGTTGCTATCGGTGCGGAGGCACTGGACGCCACGCTCTTGCTGGGGTTCTTGGGCTCGATTGCAGCCAAATTGGCCCATGTAGGCTTGGCAACCGGAACTCCCGGCACTTTGGGTGCGGCCTCGGGACTTTTCTCAGTGGCTGGCAAGTCTTGATCGGGCTTCTTGTCACTTTGGTCGGTGCCGTTCACGGCTTCCTTCGTGCCTGTGGCCTTGTCCGTAGCGGTGTCGTCACCGGTGTCGTCGCTCTTGAGCGTATTGCCTGTATCGCCGTTGCTGGTGTTGGAATCGGTACTAGTAGCAACTGATTGTGCTTCCGAAGGCTCTTTGTTTTCTGCCTGCTTTGCAGTCGCTGCAGGCACATTGGTGTCCTCGGTGGCCGTGCCTGTGGTCTTCTCAAGCTCCTTGTCCAACAGGCTGGAAGGCCCCGGCACAGCGGATTTCACCTCCACTGGGGTAATACGTGTTTCAAGTGACGCGGCGGGAACTTCGATGTACTTCAAAATGTCGTTGGCGACATCGTACACGGCTTGCTCCTTAGCGGTCAAAATGAAGGTCTGCACAAAGTGCTTCAAGCGAGACGAGCCACGCTTCCAGGACCCGGTGACCAAGATCAAAATGGACTTGTTCGAGCAGGATTGGAACTCCGCGTCCTCAATGACAATTCTATTCTTGTCCTCGGAACTGCGTTGGAACAACTTGGAGATTGCATCGCTTCCACTGGCAACATAGGCAGTCTTGGCTTCTGACCCAGCGGTTGTTCCTGGGAACGCCTCGTGGTGGATGCATGCATTTTTGTCGTACAATCCGTAAAGCTTGCTGGGATCGGTGGTGTATGTGCTGTAGTATTTCTGAATGAAAAGCCATCCGATCGAGTCCACGGACACGTCGCTGGCTTTGCTTTCACTGCTACCTTTTGGCACGGTCTGTTCTGCATGTGCCATGATAATATGCAAAGAGAGGGGCTGGCTGGCTGGCTGGCGATGCTAATCAGTCCGTCTCGAGTCCTGGGGCTACCTCCAAGATGGTTGTCCTTTGCGTTCGCCTTTGGCGGTGTGGCCGCGCGGTTTTTGCGGCGTTTTTTCCAGCACTGGTGCACAAAGATGCGTGCAGTGCGTGGCCTGCGCTGGGCCCTGCGCCGGGACCTGCGCTATGGCACTGCGGGGCCGCCGAGGTCAGAGCGGGCGGTTTCGCCCTGTCCCCTTATCGTACATTTGGGCTCGTTGCCACTGGCTTAGCCCGCAAAAGCTCCCAGGAATCGCACCTCTTTATATATTTGCCGCGCCTGCGCTATTTGTGCAACCAATGTTTCATATCTCCGACACTGCCCCGCAGTGCCTCCTGCCAAGGGGCTTCACCTCCGACCCCCTGCGCTGTCACTGAATTTCATGTATTTCTATTTAAGTTGGCACTAGGCGCCGTCCACTTCACTCAACAATTCTTCCAAGATCTTGTTTTCAGAATCTGCGCGGTCACTGGCACCCTTGAGTGACTTGATGCCCATTCTTCTCAAAACATCAATGGTGACGTTTCGTGGAAAGCCCATGTTTTCGAATTGACAAACGAGCTCGTCATCAATTCCATACAACGCGGAGTCGCTCAACGCAGCACCACTGCCCTGTGTCTCGTCCGACGCATACACCTTGGTCCAGTACCTAGCGGTGTCTTCAAATCCACTCTTGTTGCTGATGTAATGTTTTGCCACCTCCGCATCTTGAGGGTCGTTAGGCTCTGGCGATTGTAGCAAAGACTGCAACGAGATCAACGACGACTTCAATGTCAAAATGGGCGTCCAAGCGTCCTTGAGAATGTCCAAGCAAATTGCCCCGGTCACCGACGAAATGTTAGGATGGTATATCTTTGTGATGAACTTCATCACGGGCGGCTTGAAAGGATATTCATTGGGAATGTTGATGTCGACCTTGAACACCCCGTTTTCATAAGGCGTCCCTGGGGGTCCGTTGAAGTACCCAGTTAAGTGAGTCAAGTCATTCTCGTTAAGCAACTCAAGCTTCACTCCTGACTTCGAGTCCTGACGGCACTCCTCGAGCTCTTTTGCGATTCTCTTGACTCTAGACATTTTGGCGCTTCTAAAGTGGTGAAGTGAGGGGCCGCTTTTCTAGATTTGTGCTAGGAAATCGCTCACGTGACCCGCTTCTTCTTTCGACACCCTGGTCTCGTCTGCATGGAACACCAGTGCCTCCGCCGTCTGTGCGGCAACCCGGTCCGGTGATCTAAAGTGGGAGATACTCATAGTTCTATAATTCTAGGATCGTTCCAATATCCCTATGAGACAAATCGAGGTTTCGATTCTTCTTTTAAACTACACACTTTCTTGTCTTCGTAAACTTCATGGGGTTGACTATGTACTGCTGAGCCTCAAGAGTAAGCGCGATATCATTCCGATTGCTGCACACTCGATTGCAAAGCCTTGAGAACGGTTTTCATGTCCGCGGAGGCGTTTATGACAAAAGGCAAGGAGAAAAAGCCACAACGTGGGCTTGTCAAGAGATGTGTCAAGACAACCGAGAGACCCCATGGGTGGGGCTTGTTGACAACATGTCTCTCGAGCAAGACACGGGTTATGAGCTCTTGGAGCTCTGGATGCACTTCTTCGCTAGCCCAGCCGCTCGGAGAGTTGAAAATGTGAACCAAAAGACTGGCAAACCACTGTGTGTGGCTGTTTGGGTACCTCAATTGATTAGCAATTGCATCAAAGATGTGGTATCTGAACTCTGTGTCACCCTGGTTCAACAAATCAATGATCAACGAGGCTTGCGACGACTTGCCATTAAAACCAGTGCCAGGTAACTTGTCTGCCACCGCTGAAGTGCCTGTGTGTAGAACAAGGGCGTTTACAAGCTTCACGTTGTAATGCACCATGTCAAATCCGAAGTTGGATACTTCCTTCGGATAATTCAACTTGATTCCGCCGTAAATTGTGCGCAAGAGCGCACCAGCAGGGATTCTCAAGTAGTTTTCAACTGGCTTCTTTAACCCAACTTTGCTCAAATCATCCAATGGGGAGTAATGAATGTTTGGTGAGCTCTGAGAAAGAGGTAATTCGTCAATCTTGAGATTCTTCAGGTATGGACTCACTACCTGCAATCCTTTGGGGGTGGCCGACAAGATGATGTTCCTGACCTGAACATAATTTGCTGGAACTGCTGAAACCAATTGGTAGTGGCAATCGATCAAAAATTCTGGTTCGTCATGTGACAACCCAGCGAATATGCGGTTGATTGCCTTAAAAATCACGTTTATGACATCATGGTGAACAGTCCTGTCCTTTGAATACACGTGCTGAAACTTCAAGAGCGACGTAAGAAGCTTGACCGCCATCAGATATCCACCCTTGTGTGGAAGTTCGAGCAATCTAGGCAAAAACATTCTGTGGGCAATCAAGGATATCCATGCAAATGTGAATCCCGGTAAAATAATCGGCTGGACAGAGTTAAGCACATTGCCTAACAAAGTGTAAAACTGAAGATCCAAATGAGACGTGGCATTTGTGTCGAGTACCGAAACCTCGCACCACATGCTCATAAGGGACGAGAATAACTTGAAGTATGCTCTCTCGTTCCATGTCGAATTCGAGCCTTCATGTTCGTCGATCATAGCAACGGAAATAACTCCAAAAATTGTTTTTAAATAATCGATTGCCTCTGAACTGCGCTCCTTGCTAAATCTAAGAACGATTCTAACAATCAATATAGCGAGACAGTCGACAGAAAGATAAGCCTCTCTTTGGGTTCTGCTTCTAATTTCATGCTCAGTGACAAACGCAGTGGTAGCGACTGCAGTTGCTGCTTTGAAAAAGAGTTGAAATTTCTTTGGGTCAGTCAAAATTCCACACTGCAACAACCTATCAATGAAAGACATTTGCAAGCGCTTTTGATCATCGCTATGGCCAAGAAGTTTCACCCATTCAATGAATATATAGCCCATTTGGAGGTACCCGGCTGATTCTTTATTGTCAGCAAGTGGCAATGAGGGAATACTGCTTCTCTCAAGAAGAGTAAAAAGCTCATTTCGCAAGTCAAGCGCTTGCTGATGCTCTTGTGTCTTTTCAGCTTTGTAATTTGCCAAAGCATCCAATGTACATGCAAATTCTGACCGCAATGCTATTGGTCTAGCCCCTTCTGCACTGAACACATTGAGCAATAAGCTAGACGCAAATTTGACAAGCACTGCACTGTTACTCTCGCTGATAAGTTTGCCAATGGATTCGTCTAGTTTTATAGGAGAGACGAGCTGCACTTTCAACAACGAAAAGATGACAGGCATATTGAATTTGCGCTGGTCGACAGAGTGAACCATCCACCACGTCACATCTTTTGCGGTTGAAGGAGAAGATTCACAGAGTTTATCCAACATCACAACGTAAATTTCATTGCTCATTGGGTTCTCATTCACTTGGGTGAATAAACAATTCACGGCATATTGTGCCACCTTAAGCAACAACTCGGGGTGCTTGAGAGAATTACTTTGACAGATTGTCAAAATCTGTGTGAGCGCTTGTAAAATAGCATGGTCACTGGACAAGTCACTCAATGCGGTTTCTTTCGTGTTGGATAACAAAGTCATCAATTTGTCGCACATCTGGGTTATCACATTGAACAACTGATCTGGAGAGATCATATCATCGGGGGTACTGCCTGATGCACCATCTTGGGATGAAAGCTGGTTGATCAAAGCATTGGGCCGCAAATCCTGCTTTTGTGATGGGGTGTTCTGCGAAGCCGGAGGATTTTGCGAATTTTGTTGTTGTTGCTGTTGCTGTTGCTGTTGCTGCTGTTGGTTTTGCTGTTGCTGTTGCTGCTGGTTTTGTTGTTGCTGTTGCTGTTGATTTTGTTGTTGCTGTTGATTTTGTTGTTGATGTTGCTGTTGTTGTTGTTGTTGTTGTTGCTGTTGTTGCTGTTGTTGTTGTTGCTGATGTTGATGTTGATGTTGATGGTGTTGTTGTTGTTGTTGTTGTTGCTTTTGTAGTTGCTGTTGTTGCATCTGTTGCAATTGCTGTAATTGTTGCATTTGTTGCAACTGAGGTTGAGGAACGGGCTGCATATTCACTGCTTGACCTGTTTGAGAATTGGATGCTGAAGGCACCTGTTGCTCGAGCCGGGCAATGTGTGAATTTGATCCAAATCCCATGTATATATTCATTTGATTGTCGCGAAGGCCATCCGCTGGCAACCCGAGTGGTGGAGGTAATTGAAGGGCATACCCAGGTACTCCATCATCTGTGAAGGGTTGATTTGGGGCGTGACGTTCCCGAAGCGCAACTTGCGGCCGCATTCTTTCTTCAATCAAATCACTGATGTTGTTTGTAGCGAGATTTTCGATTATCTCCACACACAAATCCACGTTGCTTTGGATTGCTGCGTTCAATTCGGATAAAGGCATTTCATTCGGGTTAATCTGGTTTCCAAGAAGCTGGATCATTGTGGCTTCAATTGTCTCCACCAAGATTTTGCGGCCACTGCATACCACCATGCTGTGGGCAAGCTGCTGAGCCAAAACTTGATAACTCTTTCTAAACTTATTAACATCAGCCTCAGTCGCAAAATCCTTTCTTATCAACGCTTGCGTAGTGGTAAGGACTGCTTCCGAAACTCTGTTTAAAATTGGAACGGCACATTCCCGAACTGCGCGAGCAAGAGATGCTTGAAATGCTCTTCTTAAGTTAGGGTTTTGTATAAAGATGGTGTTTCCTTTCAAATTATTGAAAGATGAATCAATTTGATGTGTCACACCTGCGGGAGGAGTATGTTCATCTAATGGCCTAGCGTGTTGACGCTGAGGAAATTGCTGTTGCTGTTGCTGTTGCTGCTGCTGTTGCTGTTGTTGCTGTTGTTGTTGCTGCTGCTGTTGCTGCATAATTGCTGCCTGTTGTTGTAAGTGTTGCTGCATCTGCAAGGATTGATCCAAGCCATCAGGTACAGTTTCTGAGACCAAATTAATATCAGCTCTCACTCCAAACATAGCAGCCAAAGCCTCGGGGTTTGGATTGTGTGCCCTTACTAATGTGGCTGGTTCAACGTCTTTGATCTTCATGTCAAAAGCATTTAATAACACTTCGATCTCAAACTTTAAATTAAGTTTCAAATCTGCACATTCATAAAGTTCAGATAACACTTTGATTATTCCTAGCACCCATGGGTTAGGTGACCTGAATACTCTGGAATTGCTGGCCTGATCAAGCACTTTACAAACAAACGGAATGACAATGTGCAAAGTTTTGAAATCAAAAGCTTCAACCAACAAGTACTTGAGAGCAACTTGGTCACGCTTGAGTGGTCTGTCATTGGCTAATGTGATTTTTCCCAACCAGGATCCCAAATTCTTCAAGTTCAGTCGTTCATTTGAGGAATCCTTGAAATTCCTCAAAAGTTTCTCGACTTCCAATAAAGTCGTATTCAAAACGTACTCGTAGAAAATTGGGTTTTGCAATGCGAATACCAAATCAGAATAAAGCTTGTGGTTATTTGGTTCAGTTTTAGCTCTCTCCTTCACCAAGTAATTTGAAAACCAGGCAAAGTATTTTTCTGCAAATAAATCCTTGACCTCTGCCAACTTAGAGAGCATATTATCAGAGGTCATATTATTCAAGAAAAATAATAACTTATCTGAAACGACCTCGCCAGGTTCCTCTTGGGTGGCGAAACCAACTGTTCTCTTCAGAGCTGCAATGGAATTGTACTTGACAGAAGGCACATCCTGTCTTCCTGATTGACCTTGCTCCAACGATTGTGATCCGCCTTGGCTGGAATCTGGGCAAGCAATTCCATTCGAGGCATCCTTCACAATTTGAAAAATCTTCGCATGCGCTGACAAAGATTGGCATTTCAACAAATGTTTGCAATACATCGGGTATTCATGTAATCTCGACTTGAAATTGTACAAGGATTGTACTGCAAATTTGAACATATGGGAATCTTGAGGCTGATTGCAAGACTCCCATATAAAATTGAGGGCCACAGTCAAAGTTGTGCCCTGAATTAAATCCTTCTGAAGAAGGGCGCCAAACAAGAGAGATGTAGAAGCCAAAGCAGTTAACGGATATTCTGAAAAAAATCTGTACTCGTCGATCAAGGAATGAATCATGCATGCAAAAACGTCTTGGTCGTGAGGATCATCACTAACTTTCATTCGGGTAAGCATTTCGACAATGTCTTTGATATCCATCTCTTTGTTATACATTTTCGAATAATAGTTCTTCATCTCCTGTTCAACTTGAGGTGGAAATGCATTTGAAAAGGCTTTCTCGTTGGCCAAAATAGCAGCATCATGGCCCGTGCCGAAATTGATGAGTCTAGGGTAGGTTGTCAAGAGAGACAATTGTAAATTTTTGAGTCTCTCGGGGTCAATAAGACCTTGCGAGCCCTTGAGAATCTCGAGTAGAGAATAAATCACGGAAACCTTGAGTGGCTTGGATAAATTCTGCGATTTCGGGCCAGCAGGATGTTGCTGGCTGAGTTCGTAGTCTTGGGAAATCCTTGCCTCCAAACGCTCAAGCAATGAGGTATAAGCAATTGGCTTCAACTTCTGGTTTCTGATATCTGCGTCAACAGCAGACTTGACGTCAAACGAATGGTTTGAGGCCTCGATCATAAAAGTCAAGTAAAGACTATAAGACAATGATTTTGCTTTCGATAAGAGCTCGTTCATCAAATTGAACAAGGAAGCGACCTGAACGACCTTTGCAAGAGACTCCGGATTCATTCGATTTGAGTAGTACTCCAACAATTTGAGAATGTCAAATTGGCTCTTAAACTCCTTGAACTTAGTGAGTACCTTGCCCAACTGAGATAAGTTTGTGTCGACCAAAGATCTGTCCATAGTGAATGCAAATAAGCGATCGATTCTGTCGATAATGAAGTCATTTTTGTCAGGAATCGATAATGCGCCAGCAATCACATGATGAGGCTCAGACCTGCAGTGCAACTCGAAAAATTGAGTGAGCCATGAATCGAGTTTTTTATCGCCCTCAGATTGTGACTTGAGTTGCTGGGCGCTTTGGGAATTTATTTTTGAGATGACCTGAACCTCGAGCCTGGCAATGTTGAGAAATTTCAAGAGTTCAGGTTGGCTGTTGACTTCGTCCTCGTAACAAAGAGCGAGGTTCTTCAGGTTCATGATATCGAAAGCACCCTGTTGTGTGTACATCGACTGCAACATGTACAACAAGGTCTTGTCGAACCACCACTCGAAGCTCAACAAAATGTCAATCAAGCCCTGCTTGAAATCAAGAGCAGAGAAGAGTTGAGTAATGCTGGCGATGGAGGGCTGGGCGTTCCTCTTTGCAGCATCAAAGAGAAGTTCCTGGACTTTGGTGAAGATGGTAACCCAATTGAGAGTTGTGGTTTCCATGGAATCGATCGTCTTCAAGCATGCTTGTAGCTGAGCGCCCTTGGCGTTGGCCTCTGGTAGGTTGTTCACAAAGGTCAACGCGGTGACGCCACCATTTGCGCCCGGAAATCCCTGGGACCCAGGAATGAGCACCTCAGCCAAAATGAGAGCAATACTGTCGTCTGCATCATCCGGCTTGATCTGAAGTAAAGAAGGGAGGAGTTTTTCTGGCAACAAGTTCTCGGGGCCAACCTCAATTAGAAGCTCTTTGAAGGACATGTCGAGAATGGTACGGAAGAAGGCTTGGACGGGCGGGATGGTCAGGTCGAAAGCGTTGAACTGGCCGATGGTAGAAAGCTTGTGAAGGAACGGGTACGTGGGAGACCGAAGGATGCAGTCGAGAAGAACGTGGCACCAGGATCTGTCGGTTTGGGAGCTTCTTTCGATTACAAGCTTTGGAACGGTTGACGAAGATTCCTTGAAAAACGACTTGGTTCGTGGGGAATTTGGGTCGGCAAATCGGGAGACAAGCGTGAACGCCAATACCGGGTCAACAGAATAGAAGTCGATGAAGTCGAAGGTGGTGCTGGTTTTGTCCTCTCCGAGACTGCTGTGGAGCTCTGATAAAAAGAAGTCAAGGAAGGTGCAGTCGTGGATGAAGCCGTCGAGAATAAGCTTGATGATCTGGTGGATGGGGGTAAATTCACTAGAACACAATCTTTGCAGCTGGGCGAGCTGAATGATATTATGGTAGAACACAGGGCGGATTGTACTGAGGCTTTTCTCTGTAGCCAAAATGTAGTTGATCTGGTTGTAGTGGGATGTGGCGGTCTCACTGGTTGCTGAAAAGACAAGGGCACTGATCTGGTTGATGACCACACACTGTAACTCTTCGTTGGCGTTCTCCGGAAGCTCTGCTGATAGAATCGGATCCAATGGCTTTCCTGGTGTGATCTGCTGCGTTTCTGCGTCTTCTTCAGGGGTTTCGATGTGTTTGCCCGCGGGGCTGGCTGCTTGTTGCGAAGTCACTTTAATGGCGGTGTGCAGACTGGTGTTGGCCTTTGACTTTGGACAAAATGAAGCCGGATCTAATCAGTAGTCTCGACTCGGGACTGTGTTTGTTAGTAATGGTCAAGGGGGGGTTTCAGAATCACGGATGGTTGCAAGTTGGGAAGGGGTTCAAAGTTGCGGTGGACGGGATTCGGAGGCGGTTTGCGGGGCAGCCGCCTGCATCTTGCAGCCACCGGTCTGTGAAGGTGTTGGTGGTGTATAAGGACCGTAGAAGGCCACGTACTTTTTGTTCAAATAAAGGCTGTAGCCGCTTGTGGTAGACTATTTAGTGGTGAGACGTACAAAAAAAAACGGTGAGGTTGGAGTATGAGGGGGTTACCCGGCGCGCGCGGCCGTCGTGGCTGACCTTGTGGGCTGGCAACCGCGTGGCCGCCTATAGTGCGCTTGGACGCCGACACTACTCGTTTGGTCTACGCTTAATTGAGTAATTTTTCATCACTTAGATAACCAATTGCCGCATGACCGTCATGGGCTAAACCTTTATAAATTCCCGCATTTGTCTCTTCAAGGACTCGTCGCTCACCTCGGCGTACGCCTTCTTCAAGAGTTGTTTCATCATTTCGTTCTCAGCCAACATTTCCTCGGCGGCAGAGCTTTGAATTGATCCGCCATCACTGAAAGAGTCCTTTCTGGCCGGAACGCGCAACATCTGCTTGTCCCACGACGCCGTCGTGATGTCTGAGTAGATCAGGTCGTTGTCTTTGCTGCTCGAGAACACCGATACATTAGACTTATTGTCCAACCGGTGGAAATGTTCTTCGCTGGTCGAAGTATCCGAACAGACGGGGCTGTGGCTTGGCGGCGATGTCGAAAGTGAGCTTGTAGATAACGTAAAGCTCTTGAACATCCCGAGCACCGAAGACCCGCTTCTCTTGTGCGTCAGCTTCTTTGGCTGCGAGCATTTGGGGGGCATCACGGGAGGGAGGGCATTGGCCTCGTCCAGGTTCAACCCGAGAAAAAGCAGCTCGTCGAAAGAAAAGAGAAGCTCGCCAAAGAAGTTGGTCACGTTCTTGATGGCATTGCCCCATTTCGTTTCGTTCAAGAGGTGTTGATAAACAACCTCCTCGTCGCCTTCCTCGAATGACATAAGCAAGGGCTTGTTGCGGAGAAGAAGACCAATGGACACTTTGAATGAGCCGGTCTTCCATCCCTCCATCAAGCAAAAGTCGATAATACGGTTGTTGATTGAGAATTCCGGAGCGTGAATCAAGTTTATCGAGAGCCACCACTGATAAAGAAATACTTTGCAATCGCAGTAAGACATCAATTTGGTGGCCAAGTTCTTGTCAACAGTGGACAAGATCGACATGAACTCATTATACCACTTGTCCAACACACTAGACATAGTGGAAGGCACAAAGATGGCACGCAACTCGGGCTCGCACTCCATGATTTTGCACAACGCATGGAAGGTCAACTCCTGGTTTCTGAAGTGGTAGTACAAGGTTCCGACAAGGAAAAGCAAGCCTTGGCAGTAGCCAAGCTCCAAATCATAGTTGGCATAAACATTCAAAATAGTCAGGAGAGACGAGACAGTCTCGTCATTTTGGAAAAAGTCGACTTGGGGGAACGTCCTGCTCAAGTCTTTGTTGATTTGCTTTGTGATTGTTTGGTTGTAAGAGTGTTGAAAGTTTCTGAACAACATTTTGGACTCACTTGGCACCAGGGTCAGGTTTTTCTGGTTCACCAAGATCAATTTCTGCCAAGCAATGTTCCTCAACTGAAAAGGAATCACGCTGTGGAAAAAGGTCATTTTCGTGTAGTTAGGGAGGGCAATGATGGTTTTGTACGGGTTGTTCAAGAAGGAAAACCAGTAGTCTTTCTCAATGTCAGAGCGGAATCCGGCCGAAAGCTTACGCACGGTTGCCAGGCAACAGTCTGCGGTAGATTGAGATAAGATCAGATGACAATCTGGGCACTCCGTGAAGCTATCAGAACCGTAGTCGTAGTCGCTGAACAAACTTGCGAGGCGAGCCTCATCAAAAACGCCGTCGCTGGTCTCAGTGGCCGAGAACCGGTTGAGGTCGGCTTTCAAGTCCAAGTTCTGCAACATGAGGGAGTTTGAAGACATCTGCATTCCACAGAGAGACTCTTCTAGCTCAAGAAGGGTTTCAGAAAACATTGTTGGATTGGGGTGTCGACGAGAATGAACGGGGTAGGAAAAAAACGGTGTTGATTAACACGGGCAGGAAACGTATTGACGAGTTTCAAGTAGTGGGGGCCCAAATCGATAAAAGCACTCAGGCTCAATGGGCAAGGTGGAGGGGATGGTGGATCTGCTGGAATGTAAGGAACTGGTGTATACAACTGGAAACACCGAAAGACTGGAAGCTAATTCAAAAGAAGGGAAAGTTTGGAAGGAGAAAAAGAATGGCGAGGGTTGGAGGTAACGAAGGGAAGGGGTATAAAAGAATGACTGTGTTAGGAATTGGGCAGAGAAATGAGGGTAAAGTTTGCTTCGCAAAACAGCCGAGTGAAGGCAGGCGCCCTCACTTTTATCCGCAAGCAGTAAAGGACAGAAAGCTGGATTGCAGCTTCCCAAATAGGAAACCGCAGGGTCGCCAGGAGTAGATGCAGCACAAGTCGCGCACCGGATGTTATGGTTCGACATACAGGCGCGGCGCGGCCTGGCAGCCAGGGGTCAGTTTCACTGCAAAATGACCCGTCGTCTAGGGCGCGCGCCGCCGCGCCTTGGCGACACAGGCGTGGCCCCATGATCGTCTCTGCACTGATCAGACGGGCCCGAGATCGTCCCAGACACAGACGAAACGGTTTGCGTGCAGGCGGTCCTCAAGCGATGCGGTGTCCTTTGCACTGATTCGCACCCACGTTAGAAGGTTCCTTTCCGTAGTGCCTTGGTCCCTAGTGACTTCTATGCGCAGAGACATTTCATTGGATATTGTGATTTGGGCCAGATTGTGGTTGGGCCAGATCATCAGTCAGGCTGGGTTGCCATTTTAGGTCAGGTTGTCATTTGGGTCAGGTTGTCATCTTGGTTAGGTTGTCATTTGGGTAAGGTATCTGGAATCACGATTGTACAAGAGACCATGATGCTTTCCTGGATGGAGATTTAAAGAACTGCGGTCATGACCAACGACAATAAGCCATCACTTTTGAACAATGAAATTAAATGCGCCTGGCCGAGCTTCTCTTCCAGTAAGGATAAACGGTGTAAGTCATGAGATAAGCCAAAGGCTAGAACTTAACGCTTGTTGCATATTTAGTGCTTTTTCGAGCTTTCATCTGATGAGGCCATGTGGAGCCGGAATGCTTCCGTAGCTTAGAATTTCTTCGTGTCAAATCCCGAGCTTATTGTGTTTCTCTTAATTTTGATGATCCGTGCTTCAAGGCCTGGGCTCTTGGATAATTACAAAAGAGGGATTCGGAAAAAGGCCCTGGATTTTTAAAGTGTTGGGCGCGGAGATTCCCTGGTTTCAGTGTTTCAGTGTATGCGTCAGGTCGGTGCCATGCCGGTATTAGGCTGGTTTCAGGTCCGTCTCTGGTCCGTCTCTGGTCCGTCTCTGGTCCGTCTCAGGTCCGTCTCAGGTCCGTCTCAGGTCCGTCTCTGGTCCGTCTCAGGTCCGTCTCAGGTCCGTCTCAGGTCCGTCTCAATCTCTGCTTCAATCTCTGCTTCAATCTCTGTTTCAATCTCTGCTTCAATCTCTGCTTCAATCTCTGTTTCAATCGCTGCTTCAAGCGCTGCTTCGGTCTGCTTTGTCTCTTCAGTCTTCTGTCTCTGGATCACTTATTCAGTGTCAGTATGAAATACAGGTCAACAAACCCTTACAGCCCAGTATTGTCAATAGTAGGCCCTCAATCCGCACCTTATACTTGCCGTTCGCCGTGTTCTGGAATGATAATCGTCATTTCTATGCTGCAGCTTCCTGGGTGCAAACCAGCATACGTACACCCGTGCACCAATGCGACCCTATTGAATAATACAGCTATCAAGGGTCAAACACTATTGTTGAAAATGATCAGACGCCCGGATAAATGCCATACTATTCTTGGTAAAATCAATCAATGACTAGGAAAATAGGATGAGAAAATCCATTGAGAGTGGGATATTTAAGAAGACTCAAGCTGGATATTACTACTTGCGACAGTTACTGGTCGAACCAGAGGTAAACTAAGAATTAAACTTAGTGTGAAACTCCGAATTGAAACATCACTGCATGAAACGTCAATGAAACACCGCAACATGAAAATACCATTGTTAGCACGACTTGAAAATCTCGTTAAACCCACAACATGAAACTTCATTTATAACCAAAAATGAAACTTTCACTACAACAACATGAAACATCCATCAAAAAACTACAAATGATGAAGATTCGATGTGAAATATCAAATGATGCACTTACCCCTATAAAGCACCACAGCATGAAACTCAATGCAAAAAACTGCAGTGAAACTTCCATTATAAAACACGCCAGTGAAACATCAATTCCACTCACTTTGATGCAAAACTGTTGTCAAAAGTTTCGCCAAATTAAACTTTCGCAATACAGGCCCAGAGCCCCACCCTCATATTTTCTATTCCCTTGTGTTGTCTACTCCCAAATTTTCATCCTGATAGAGGACCCCATAAAAGGATGGTCAAGCCATCCCAGTTTGTACTGCATATTGGCGCGGCCTGAATGAGGACTTGCGAGGCGAACTTCGATGGTTGAATCAGTGATTATCAGAGAAGTCCCCAAGAAAGTGCCTGCTAAACCCGTGACACAAACCCGCTAGCCCTGCCAAAAGACGCCAGCCGCCACGAAGATTTGCGTCCTGCACACACGCACGGTCTGTCTGGCCCAGAGATCGATGGCATGAAAGCGCGCAACCCCAGCACGTCCTAATGCCAGCTAGAGATGGTGTATTTTTTTAAGGCGTCGGTAAAGTCCGCCAGCCAGTATGACGACTTTGCCCTAGATGAGTCCCAATCGGAAAAGACCATTTACATGGGAAGAGACAAGATCGAAAACGACCCGCTCATCAAGCACTCGCACCCCAAGAATCTCTGGTTTCACGTGGACAAGCACTCGTCTGCACATTTGTACCTTCAGCTAAGCCAAGAAGAGCAGCAAGTCAAGTTTGAGGAGCTCCAGCTTGACGAACTGCTCTTGCAGCAACTCGGCCAGCTCACCAAAGCGAACTCCATCAAGGCAAACAAGCTCAACAACATCACCATCATTTACACGCCCGTGGACAACTTGAGAACGGACGGTCTGATGGACATTGGTACGGTGACGTTTGTCAACCCGCAAAAGATACGCCGGATCCACGTCGCCAAGAAAGACAATGCCATAATAAACAAGCTCAATCGCACCAAGCGAGAAGTTGCAACCGATCAATTTGTCCAAGACCAGACGGCCCAGCTCAATAGCTGGAGACAGACGCAGAAAGAGGTGGTCCGGAAGCTTGAGCAAACCGCAAAGGAGGAGGCCAAGATGCGCCAGGAGCAAAAGAAGTTCAACAAAGACCCCTACGCAGACATGTTCACCGAGGAGAATCTCAAAGGCAGCAGTAACGAGTTCAGAAACGAAAACTGGGTCGAGGATGAATTCTGGTGAGTTGCAATTGTCGGAAAGTCGATGACACACTCGGGCTAGCCAAAGAGGCGGCTCGGCTGCAGGGCCCGGTAATGTCGTCCGTCAAGTCCCAATAATCACGGCCACCCCAAAGATATACAGGAGCTGGTCAAGTCCCAATAATTACGGCCGCTCAAAAGATATACAGAAGCTGGTCAAGTCCCAATAATTACGGCCGCTCAAAAGATGTACAGAACCTGGCATGCAGAAAGGGGTTGGCTGGCCTGCCAGGCGAAGAATGAAAGCACTACACCTCTGGATGTACCACGATGGACATGTATTACTGTAGAATGCAGAAGGAATATTTACTCTTGTTCGATTTTAATGGGGAACTTGCCGGCCTCTCTCTGGTCGTCCCATTTCTCAACCCAGTCGAGAGGGCACAAGGATGTGAAAGTCTTCCAGAAAATCTGGCATGGCTTGAAGTCCTCTCCCTTGACGGCAACACACTTGTGGTAGTCGACGTAGTTCTGGGCACAATGCTTTGTTTGGTTTGTGTATGGGAATCTGGGGTCGAACTGAGGGGTTTCGAACTTGAACGTAGCTTCGTCGATGGCCATTTTGACGGATGTGGTGGGGTGAACAACAAGAGGTTGGCTGTATCACTTGAGATTTTTTCTAGCTTGGTGCTGTCGCGATAATGGCTCCGTGCGATTGGTCGGTTCTGTGCAGGCGCCTCGTTGCGTGGGCTGATATGCGTAGGCTCCCTCGGGCTACCACATGCCTGTGCACAGGATTCAAGGCAACGGTTTTCCCGATTTCGCCATCTTTTTGGTTTCGAAGTCGTGACACGGCCCTCACTGAGGCGTGGCGCTGTTTCAAATACCACCTGTATTTCAAGACCACCCGTGTTTCAAGACCACCCGTGTTTCAAGACCACCCGTGTTTGAAGTACACCAACCATGTGTTCCATGCAGTTGCCTGTCTTTACTTGAAACACCGAGTTCGTCTTCACCGGCAATTCAGCCAGTCATACCCTCTCATCTCATTCACTCGACTGTCTCGTCCATCCGTCAAGACTTTTTGTAGAGCTTTTGCCTTTCATAAGGAATATCGAAATAGACACAGTCTGATACACCTTGTGCCCGTGAATCTTGCGAAGCACGTCTCTTGCTGAACCCTGAGAACTCTCGTGATCACTGTCATCGTCGTCAAAAAAGGCCTTGACGTTTCGACCACTCTTGGTTGCCTTGTATCCTGGATTGATCAAAGACGGATGCGATGCCGCCTTGGTAAACTGCACAATGCCTCCTCCAACTGCAGCCTTGACTTGTTCCACAACACCAACGGCTTTCGCCACATCCTCGCCCTTCGCCACGATGTACACCTGATTTTGCTCGGCCAAAGCCGCTCGGCTAACCTCCGTATATTTCTTGGCCGCCGAGCCACCCACAAAAATCATACACTCGTTGATTCGTGGCGGTATTGAGAGCTTTTCGGTGAGGCTCACATATTCTTCCTTAGCTTGGTCTTGAAACGCAGTCTTTTCCAGCTCCACTACCTCGTTTACGAGTGAGTCTTCCATCGTGATGCTCCCACTTGGTAATCCCTATGATGAAGTGATGGTCATGATGCGCACGGGCCCACAAGGTGTGCTGCACATAGCCCGATACTGGCGCTTAGGCCCCGTATTGAACCACTCTCCTACTCTGGTTTTAATCTGCTCCTTGATTCATTTAGTATTCATGAAAAGCGCTGTTCTTGAGAGTGCAAAGCTCAATCCTTGCGCGTTTTGTTCAACTCGTGCGGCCTTGATTCAGTCTTGAATGCCTTTTTTTGATGCTTGAGTGACGGCTTGCGAAGAGTTTGGCTTGAAGAGAAGCTGTCATCATAACCGTGAAGCGCCTCGCCAACCGGCACAAATTGATGACTTGGTTCTTCGGACGTGTCCCTGTCAAGCCCACAAAGAGAATGAGGTCGGGATTTTGAGGAAAACTCCAATAGTGAGGGAAATTAGGGAGGTATTATCTCGACTGCCCAAGTAGACCTGTGCTGGGACACAGCCAATGAAATGGGTCATCTGACCATCGAAAAAAAGATGTCATGTAAGTGATGCGTCCACAAGTGTTGTTGTGAAGAAGTAAATTTCTGGACAGGCGTCAAATCAGAAGCTATCAGAATTGGAACTCAAATCAAAAGCCGGCTGTTTAAACAAAACATGTAAACTCATTTGCGCTAAACTCCAAAGCTTTGTACAATTTTTCGTCAATCTCTCCCGTTGTGTACCCCAAGTCTTTGAATATCTCCTCCACTTTCTGTATTTGCCCAAGTGTGATTTGTACAAGATTAAGACAATAGTCGTCCAACTTGAGTGTCTCGGAGGCCTCGAAGACCTCAACAAAGAAGTCTAGGTCGAGTTTGATGTTACCAACTGTCCGCGCAACCACGCTCTCTCGCTGTGAAATTTCACGTATACACAGCAAGAATTTGAGCAAAAAGTGAGTCTGCAATTGTTGGATAATAGTGACAAACGTGCTGGTGTCAGTGATTGGCTTCATGACATGAACAAGCTTGACAAAATGCAATAAGCAGTCATAAACAAACGGATCAATTTTCACATGCGGATGCTTTTTGATGTAACTATCAATGTTTGTGAAGTGCTTTTCTATTCTTGACTCAATCCATGATTTTTCCACGTCATTGATTTCGTCAAGGATGGTGATTTTCACTTTATCCAAATTTGCAAACAATTTCAAGTTTTGCTTTTGCAATGTTTTGTCAAAAAGCTTATCAAACTTTTGGGTTATCTTGGGGAAAATAAAATCCCCGAGGGCCGTGAAGTTGTTCATTGTCAAGATTTTGAAGATACACTGTTCTGTTTCATAGTTCGAAGCATCCTCAGCCATTATCTCCTGTTTCTCTGCGGTAAACTTCTTCACATTTGAATCCACCAACACTGTCATACTTCTCATGAACTGGATCTCCAAACTCACCAAAACCCGTTTACTAGGATATGGCGTGATTATGCGAACGTCACTAGATGCCGGGTCGGCCTTTCTAATGAGTAGTTGGCTCAAGACTTCGAGAACATATAGCTCGTAGTAGTACAAAATTTGCATCAGCTTCGTGTAGATCACGCTCTTCATCTTCCTGTCTTCAAAAACATTGTACTTCTCCCAATTTTCTAGATCAAAAAATTGCGAGCAATCGTTGACCCATGTGGCACAAATTGCTTCCAAGATTCTCTGGTCGAAATAATTCGACAGCTCACGCAAGTGCTTGATTTGTTTGTTTGTGTCTGAACCCTGCCCTGCATTGCCGATTAAGGCAGAGTACTTACCGCATTGTGTTAACAATTTGCAAAGGCTTGTGGAAATCTTGCGTAGGAAGAAGATTGTGGAAAGCGAATTTGTGTGATATGGCAAGAAAGCGGAGTAATTCGACGGAGTGACCTTCATTTGGTCAGTCGGGCTGCTGGCGTCAAAGATCGCCATCAATCGAGCTACCATGTCATTCAAGATCTGAAAGAAACGAGACCGGATTTCACCTTTCGGGTCGACCTTATAGTCGCTCGTGGGCTTGGAATAATGAACGTAATTCTTGACAAACTTTGACACACTCGACTCGAAAAACTCTTCGACGTATGTCACGAAGTTTGCGAGAACCAACCACGTCTCGTTAACAATCGAAAGATCCAAGTTCTCGTTGTTTCCAAAAATCTCTATGATGATGCGTTCCTTCTCCGAGTCGATCTCCAGGGTCGTGTACGCGGACGATGCTCTAAAATATTCCTCGACGTTCTCGAACTTTTCGGCGATATGTTTGACGTTGGAGCCATTTAGCCTCAGCTCTGTTAATGAGTTGATGTAGTCCATCAATTTCTGCTGCATTGCGGTGAAGCGCGTACAGAACTTGTCGTGCTGGTGGATGATTTCTGCTTCGAGTTTGCCCAACTGGGAGTCGAGGAAGTTTCTGATGGGGTTGGAATCGATGCCGGAGTGCTCGTGGTTCATTCTGTGCAATTTGTCCACAAGGTCAATAAATTTCACGTCCAGCGTCAATTTGCGGCTACTACCCAGCGAGGCTCCAACGTCATGGTCCATGGATAGCAAATCTTGAAGCGACCGCTTCTTGTACTCGTCTGCAATATTGAGCACTTCTTTGTATACACGGGACAAGGCAGTGTTCTGCAGAACATGGGTCAGCTCCAAGAGCCGAATGGCCTCCTTGTCGCCAGCTTCTATGAGACGGGCCATGGCCCTCTCTTGCTTTTCCTGGATATACTGTCTTTCTTTGAGGAACTTGTTGTAGTCTTCGATGAAGAGATCATGCTCGTTATTGGACAAGTACTCGATGAATTTTTTGGGGAGATCAAAGATGAACTGGTTCGCCCGCACGAACTCGATCAACTTGGTGACCTTGGCCTCCTTTGCGTTGTGTTCCATGATGGGGCGGATCATCAAGGAGGACGACAAGTTCAAGTCGTTGATGGACTCCTCCAACTCACTGAGAAGCGAATCGCTATTTTGAGCACTGCGCATGTTACGCCGCGCCGTTGGGTTGAACACCTTGGTCAGCTCGATGTCCTTCTGGGTCTTGGACTTCAGGTTCTTGAACGCGGCCAAGTTATCGTCGATGGCTTTCTTGCACGCCAAAAACTTCTCGAAGTTGTCGTCTAGCACAGACTTCAATTCAAACGCCTGGTGGCGGATGCTGTTGTCCAAGCCGTGGAGGGAAGACACCAATTCCTCGATGGGCGTATCCTGGTGAACAACCGACAAGTACGCCTGTGGGTTGAACGTCTGCGAGGACACTAGGAACTTGGCTAGCAGGGGGTCAGAGGCGGAGGACACCACGCCCTTGCGCAGCAACACCTTGGCCAAATTCTGGCCGTTCAATGGGTCTGTGGAGTCGCCCTCCGAATGGGAGTGGGCCGAGGCGCTGTTGCCAGCGAGAATGCGATTAAGGACGGCAAACTGCTCGTTCTGCAGCATTTTCTCAAGAGTCTCGGGGTCGAGCTCCACGGAGCTGGTGTTGTTGTCCACGGCCTGGTCTAGATCAGACGTCTTGTAGAACTCCCGAAGCGTTTCGTCATTGTCGTTGTAATTGAGCATGGCAGTGCGGGCAGGAACGCACGCGAAAGCTCAAGTGCGGAAGTGAGGGGGCAGCAGGGTTTATATAGCCGCGTTGGGACGGGTAACCGGGCGGGTGTCAGGCAGCAGCCGTGTTTCAGCAGGGTGTTGCAGCTCGGTTTCAGCGGTGTTGCAGCGGGAGGTTTCAGCCTGGTTTCACGCGCAACGCTGCAGCGCGCAGGTGACGGCGGGGCGCGGCCGTGGTCGTGCGCCGCAGAGGCGCGAGCTCGCGACTTGCGAATCCCGTGAGAACACATCCCTGGCTACACCACAAAATCTTTCGGGTAACCCCTCGGCCCTTTTGGATTGGTTGCAAATCCCCCCCTGCTATTCTTTCTTGGGTACCGCCGCAGCCATGCAACATCAGCAAGAAATAGGCGGGGCTCAGGCGCTCCTCCTGCTTGGCACCAAGGACTCCAAGCCGGGCCTGCTGTCGGAGCCCAAGTCCCCGACCTCCAAAAAGAGCCATGCCGGCTCCCCTGACGGCAAACAAAAGCCGGGCCTCCAGGCCGCCGGCGTGGATTCCGAAGCCGGTGCCAAACCCTTGGCGCCAGCCTCTGGCGCCGCCGAAGACGCCCCTTACTCCGAGAAAGAAAACCAGCAGTTGAACGATGCTGTGGAGGCCGCCGTCATGCGCTACGTGGGCGGCACTCTTGCTTCTGGGGAGGACTTGGAGACACCCGGTGGCGATGGTGCAGACGGCGGGTCTCTGCTCCCGCTGAAACGCGCCCGAATTAATCCGGAGGACTTGATGACCGAGTACCAGTGGGACAAGTTTTTGGAGGAAGAAGTGGCGGCTGGGTTCGACCGCACGCCGGTCAAGAGAATGCGGCGCAAAAGTTATGGCGGGTCCAACGAGATCGACCCGGAGCTCGCGGACCTCGAGGTTGCGTCCGAGCACGACCAGCTCGTGCATGCAGCCATCATGGGCGCCGGCGAATTGGCCAAACTGCTCTCGGTGCCCCACGGCGCCCTGGGCGCCCAGCCTCGGCTCAGCCAGATTCCCATGATCCAGGAGCGCCTTGCCAACTCGCACTCGGAGCCGTCCTCGGACAGGGGCTCTGCGTCTGCCATGCGGGCGTCTTCCCCCGAAGACGCTTCTGCGGGCAAAAGTCGGCGGGTGCCGGCTATCGAGAGCAAGCGTGCGGCCAAGAAAGAGCTTGAGCGCAGCAGTCACGCGGCGCTCAAGTCGAAGTATGACTGCTCGTCCCTCGGGGCTTTGGTTGAGCAGGCCTCGAACGAAGCATGCATATGGTACAATCTCCAGGCAGACACCCACGTGGAAGGGCCGCGGTTGTTCTCGCAAGCCGAGCTTGACATTGTGGAGAACTTTGTCCAGGGCTACTGTATCCTCAAGAACTTGACCCGCGAGGACATCTGCCGGCGGGTGTGGGCCACTGACCGGCCCCGTGACTTCTTCTGGGACAGCGTGTCGAAGGTCTTGCCGTACCGGTCCAGGGCATCGGTGTACAAGCATATCCGCAGACAGTACCACGTGTTCGAGATCCGGGCCAAATGGACCCGCCCGGAAGACGAGCTTCTCAAGAAACTAATGGAGGTGGGAAACCTCAACTGGAAAGAGATTGGCGAAACCATGAACCGCATGCCCGAGGACTGCAGAGACCGCTGGCGCAACTACGTCAAATGTGGCGAGAACAGGTTGTCCCACGCGTGGTCGGACGTTGAAGAAGCGTCTCTCAAGAACATCGTGTTGGACATGATCACCAAGGAGACCCCGAGCGACAAGCCCGTCGCCATCAACTGGACCTTGGTCAGCGAGCGCATGAACGGCGTCAGGTCCCGCATCCAGTGCAGATACAAGTGGAACAAGCTTCTCAAGAGACAGTCGCTTGCCCGAATCTCGATCATGGACGCGCCTACCAAGTTGTGGCTTTTGAATCAGATCGGAGACATGAATTTGCCGGACGCCGACTCCATAGATTGGGACTACATCGTCCACGTCTACCATGAAATCCACAAGGAGAAAACAAAAGTTCTTTGGACCGCCGCAGACTTTCGGATTGCCTTTGAGAAAATGAGGGCCTCCTTGCGCGATAAGCACCTATCTCTACAGGCGAGCCTCTCGAAGCTTATCAGGATCTTGTACCAAGACGGCGTACGCAACGTTCCCGTCAAGAACATTGCTCCTTTCGAAGAACTCCGGCCCAAGCCGCTCACGCAAACGGTCGAGGAGGAGGCCGCGTCGTTGGCTAATGCCACTGTGGC
Source organism: Metschnikowia orientalis (assembly GCA_002893665.1). Classification (NCBI taxonomy): domain Eukaryota; kingdom Fungi; phylum Ascomycota; class Pichiomycetes; order Serinales; family Metschnikowiaceae; genus Metschnikowia; species Metschnikowia orientalis. Next base: position 27,640 of record NXGZ01000004.1, on the reverse strand, counting down.
CTCCGTAGCACCCGGCGCGAGCAATCAACAAGCACAGCACCAGGAATACAGTCTATGGAGATAGTTCCCAGAAACCCTTAGTGCAGGTGCACCCGCGAGACTGGGCGCCCTGTACAGGATCTGGGATCGCACTCATCGGGTGCGTTGTCAGGGCCTGCACAATAATGCACAAACATAAACATTCATTAGTTTCAACTGAAGATGGGTGTTTCTGGCGACACCTCTGAAGTCAATAGTGATGGTGCTTCTCTCAGCCATTCAGAGTTTGACACTGTTTATCAGCGCATGCTCAGCTTGGAGTCAGAGCTCGCTGAATTCCAAGAGTCCAGCAAAGATCTCGAGCAAGCACTAGAAGACGAACTCCGTGAATTGGAGACACAAAACAATGCTTTGGTCAGGAAAACCCAGCTACAGGAAGAAACTATCAAGACCTTATCGCAGAAGATTGTCACATTGAACCTGGAGTTGAACGTGCTTCATAACGAGGTGGTCGAGAAAGCCGAAGAGACCGACACACTAATCAAGGACCTAAGGCACAAGCTAGTGACAGTCGAGATCCTGAACGATGACATGGTTTCTCACGATCGGGTGCTAGAAAACAAGCTTCAGATCTCGAACCAATTCAACAACGAGTTGCTAGAAAAGTTGGCCATGGTAGAAAACGACCTCGAACTAGAGAAGCAAGACAATGCGAGAAACAAGTTGATCATCTCGAATCTTAGCAACTCACACACTATCCAAAAACACACATCCTTGCGCAAGCTGCAGGCTCGACGGAGTGGTCTTGACTTGAGCTTCGAGGATCTGACCTTTGCCGATGGAACCGTGCTAGATATCAACGAGATGTTGGCAACTGAACCAGTTGCGCCGTCTGCGGACTTCAAGATGCCTCGGTCCGAGTCACTCACAATGTTCCAAGACCTCTGCGTCAAGTCCGGGGTATTGAGAGAGAAGGTGGAACAGGTCAATCTTGCGCTAGCGTCCTACGGTGTCGCTGGAGATGACATCGGGAAATCATACGCGCGGATGGTCTCGGGCGAAAGGTCCATAGATGTGCCCTCCTCTGAGAAGTCTCCGGAGGTGATCGCGTCGAAGAAAAGCCTGGAGTCTCGCAAGAGTCAGGAAGCAGGCAGAAAAAGCCCTGAAGCATCCGCATCTAAGAATGAGCCGGAAGCTCTGTCGTCCGCAAAAGGCCCAAAAGTGTCTTCATCCAAGACCAGCACGGAGGTGGCCTCGTCAAAGAGCAGCCATTCTTCGAAAAATAGCCCACAAGTTTCGTCATCCAAGAGAGTTTCCGCGGGCGCTGACGGCGACTCGAGGCGAGGGAAATCGACAGCAGCGGGTTCCAGGCCACAAAAGAACACCGCACAAGCGGAAAGTCGGAAGCAGAAGAGTGGGAACTCAAGACAGACGCCGCTCCTAAGCAACAATGGCCCCCGCCGTGTTGACAGTCCCCAGGCCGCATCTCAGAAAAGCGGCTTGGAGCGCTCAAGCACACGCGCATCGGAGTCAAAAAGACTGATTCTACGGTCGTCAGTCCGAAAGCTCTTTTTATAAGCGCTCAGATTACGGTTATAAGCGTTGCCGGGAGCGCATCGGCAGCCGCAGGCACAAGGATTTTTAATTTATGACACCACGACACAGACCCATTGTCTTGCCCAGGGAAAGCCGCAGAGTGCTGCGAAACCTGTGACGACAAATAGTAGACAGCCTGTTGGTCACGTGTGCGCGGCACCGCGTCAACAGGCACGTACCAAGTTTGGCAGCTAGAGGAAGCGGGCATAACTCCTTTCAGCCGAACTTCACCATACCCTCTGCACATTCCACCATGGCAATCGAGTTCGACCGCCTAGTCGCAAACTACACGAATGAACAAGCGCTGCAGTTCTTGACCGACTTGAGCTTCACCCTCAGTCAGGGCAAACTGACAGTGGAGCCTGGCATTGTGATCCAGCAAATGACAGACTTAGTCCGGCAAATGATGGCAGTTCCTCCTGCTTCCGAGTCCCAGGCAGCCCAGAAACCGTCTCTTAACGTTGCTCGCCTTCTCTCCCGCAACCTCATCGCTGCGTTGGCACAACTACCAACCAAAACCCATGACGTCGCCAATGATCTCTTGACGCTCGTCAGTGACGACGGCGGGGTGCTTTCAGTCAACGGCAGAATAGCGTGTATTATTTTGAGTGATGTTTTCGAGGCATATCCGTTGCAGTTGGCGTCCTTGGTCAGCTTTGCGGCCTCCCAGGCATACAAGGTTTTGAAGAAAACGCCCTCCGTGGACTGCCACGTGGTGTACTTGGCTTCCACGATATTGCGGGCCGCCACCAAGTCAGACTTGGACGACAAGACACAGGCCAAGTGGCTTAAGTTGGTGCTGAAAGCCATTGTGCTGACGCCTATTCTGGTGGGCGGAGAAACCGGGCCCGAGCCCGACACCACGATTCTTGTGGTCAAATACTACATTCTTGCATTCAAGCACTTGCTCGTGTTGCGGGCAGCCTCCCACTACCAGGAGTTGTTGGAGTTTTCTGCGTCTTCTTCCTCGGGCACCAAAATGAAGCCGGACGCGATCATGAACACCCAGAGCCAGTACCAAGCGTCGATTCTTGCGGCGCACGAGAAGGCGTTTTTGCACTGCTTCCTGTCGCAGTTCACTGAGATCCGGTCGGCCATGGCCGAGCTTTTGTCGCACTTGCTCACCAACTTCGTGACGACTGACAAGCAAGTCAACATAGACTACTTAATGAAACTATACCCGCTCCCTGCCGCCAACTTCTGGAACGAGTCTTTGACCTCCAGGTTGGGCGCAGACATGGAGCCCTTGAGTGAGCATCGGAAGGAAAAGAACTTGCTCGTCAACCACAACAGCGAATCCATAATCAGGTCAAACGTGCTGTTTTCGCTGTTGCAAGATGGTTGCGCAGAGGCTTTTGTCATGTACATTCAGCTTGAGCTGCTTCAAGAACCCGACTTCTTGGCTTCTACTCTCCCCAGCATTTTGGACGGCATATTGACCAAGTTTGGCGGCATGGGCTCTCCCCGCCATGTTCAGAACCTGCAGTGGGTCGCCACGTTGCTTCACTGGTCCAAGATCGTAACGTTTCTAGTCGCCGAAAGCGGCCCTTCATGCTACGAGACTCTTGCTCAGTACATTGTGCGAGTTTTCTTGCGGTCCGAGGAAGAATGCTCCAAGCAGGACTCCCGTCAATCCAAGGTCGGCTCCAAAGACAAGCGAAGGGAATCTGTTCTCTTTGGTTTTAAGGGCAAGAAGAGCAAACCCAAGCTCTCTCTCGGAAACGAGATATCTCTTTACACCAATCCGTATCAACTCAAGTTGATTTTGGACATTCTTGCCGCGTTGCTTCCGTACGGAATTGACTTTAACTCCTTGGCGCAAACTAAGACAAAGGACGACAGCGAAATCAATGGGGCGCTCTCCAATGTGCTGAACGAAGAAGACCTTGATGAGGAGGAAAATACAATCACCCAAGCAAAAAACAGCTACGTGAGCGATTTGCTCGTTTCCTTGTTGATCAATGAAAACGAGTATATCCGCAATTATGCCTTGGGGTCGATCATCACCTATGCGAAAACAATGAAGTCAGAGACCAACTTTTTGATACTTAAACTATTCCTGGAGGTCAACTCGGAAATCCTGGCTTTAGAAGAAGCCACCAATGGCAATTACAAAACGAACGATAAAAACATCTCGTCGTCAAGCACCACAAAACTATTTTCATTTTCCTTGGCATTGCTGGCGTTGATAAAAGAGTCTGATGCCACTCAACTTCAGCATTCGACCGTTGCGAAGATATTGAGCTTCTGTACTCAAAATCTTAAGCATAGCGGTTTACTGGGTGTCAAGTTTTCCAAAAATGCGTCTTGTTGGATAATCTTAACTTCCTTGGTTCTGTTTTATCTGGAGTCCGAGTTTGTCAAATTGAACTCGTCTCAGTTCCTAGTGTTTTGGAAAAACCTCTTGACATCGCAGTTTGTCTCAAGTGAATTGGGCAACGAAGAAGGTTCCAATCACCATTTGAGTGAAGTTGTGCATAATCTCAAACTCCGCAGCTTGAGTCTTGTGTGTTTGTTGAATTATATCATGGCCATTGACTCGACGTCCGATCTCCTAAAGCAGTTACAGTTTCTTCTCGTGAAATCGCATAAGTACTTGATATATCTTGAGAGCAGCTTGGGACATGTCGGTTCCATAACCGGATTCTCTCCACAGTCGTTTAACGAGAATGATTTCAATGTCAATACAGTGAGCAATGTGATATTCTCAAACCAGTTGCAAGGCGACACGAAGGTTTCACTCGAGAATCAATTAACCGCCATGATTTTCTACAACAAAAAAATCCTTTTGCACGGTTTCGTCAAACTCTGCCATGTCGTCAAGAATGACATTAATTCGAGTATGGTAGTTATGGTCTCCAGAGTTTTCTCAGACCCAAAACTATTCTCCCGAATTCCAATCTCCGATTATGGCAGGGAAAAATTGCCGAAGTCCTCCAAAAACAAACAAAGTATCTCGGTTGTTGCTCATGATCACCGCGATTGCATTTATTTGGATGAAGATTATAACTACAACTTTGGGCAGACGAGTAAGTTTTCCTCCCTAGCAACAAAAATTCCATTCGACACTTCCCTGGACATTTATGAGCCGAAGGATACTGGACTTGAGTGGGATAATGGCAATTGGATCGCATTCATCGAGAACGAGAAAGAAACAGCTCGGGTAGAATCCATAAATTTTGACCCGTTGTCCATGTTGCTCACTGATTGTGATTCATACCCAGTGAATTTGATTACCTCCATTGTGGATTTGTCCATTGATTTGTTTCAGTTGGTCTTCTCCAGCTTGACGTATAAAATCCAATACTCTTTGCTTGAACAATTGCGTTCATCGCTTACTGCTAACGGTACAGATCCGTTGAGAAAATTGGCCATCACCGTCAACATATCCGTCACGCTCAACGGTTTGCTCAAAAATCTTTCTGCTGAAGGAAGTCGGTTGAGTGAAGATTTGGCCGTGCTTATTCTCGATATTTTGAAACTCGTGAATTCTTCAAACCTGCGTGTGATTTCTACATGTGCCGAATCAGCAGGCCTAGCAGCTTCTTTCCTCCCAAGAGATCTGGTCGACGAAATTATTGCTAAACTTGTTGGAGAGATTGTGACCAACCAGTCACCATATGCAAGGGGCGATTTGCTCTATTCCTTGTCTCAGCTCTATCACTACACTCATGCCGGGTTTGCTGATATTCAAGATGTGGATTTGCAATTACTCAAAGACTGCCATCCTGTCGTTTCTTTTTACAGTCTCAAAGCAACTTCAGTACTATTCGAAACTTATTCGGGGAACCAAGGATCTACCGAAACCCTCATTGACATTATTTATAGCAATTTCTTGAGGGATGCATACTCAATTTCCTGTGACAGCAAAGACTTTCAGAATCTCAGATCAGTTTACAACTTGACCAGCGAATTGTCGCGATTGCTCAAGGTGATCATCACCTCCTTGGGGCCAAGTCTCAGAGACATAAGCGAGAACACAAAATCCCAAATATTTCAATTGATGCTATCGATGTCTGTCGGGATTGGCTCTGAGTCTCTGGCCGAATACGAGTTGACGTTGTTTTACTTGATGGAGACCTGCCAGGAGGTAATTGTTTTTGACCCTACATTTGTTGCTGGCTTGAGTGAGTGGTTCTTCTCCTTGTGTACATGGCTAGTCAGCTCTAATATGAAGCTTGGCGTAGCTGTGATGAGCCCGACATCCACACATGGGGGTGCTTTGTTTCCAATTACAACAAGTTACACCTTGATGAGGAAGGCATATTCTAGTTTAGTCGAACTAACCAAGATTGGATTGTCAACATTGACAAAGGAGTCGTTGAACTTGGCCTTGATTCTGATGGAATTACGGCCATCTCCTGAATTAAGATACCTCATCACTTTTTGGGTTGAATCTAGTATGAGTTCCAGCTGGTTTTCTCAGTTGGTGAATTTGTTCAACATGCCATCGCGAAAACTAGTCGGTTCATTTTTGGAAGTGAACTATCAACAGAAACTATTGCCTCTTCTGCAAAGACTGAAGAAAAGCAATGCAGCGGTCATTGATTTCACTGATGAGGAGTCTCAGAATATTGTGAACGAAGACGAGGCCTCAGACGACAAAAACCAGCCGATCAATTGGGCATTCAAACTGCTCATTTATGACTTGCTTATAAAAATCCTTATATCGGCTAAGAAGCAGCCGGAACTTGTGAAGTCTCTTAGGCCGAAGATACAGGAGATTGTGAGAATGTCTTTCATAGGCACAACTTCAACCATGCTGGAATTCAAGTGCAAAGGAGTTGATCTCTTGAACTGGGCTCTCGAGATTTTTGGTCATTTGGAAGATCCTCTTTATCCAGGGGTGTCAATTTTGGAACAACAGCAGGCTCAAGTCATCAGTGCGTTGATACCTTGTTTCAGTTCCGATAGCGATGCCTCCGTGATTGTCAAGGCTATCAATGTATCCTCTAATTTCATTAATTTACCCCGGATCAAGTTTTATTCCAAGCAAAGAATTTTAAAGACAATGATCTATTTGTTGGAGGAAATCTCTTCTGGAAAGTATCTAAAGTTTGTTTTCTTGGAGTCCATGGCTGAGTATGGAAAAAAGGCTATCCAATTGTCCATCTTAAACTGCTGGGCCGTGTTGAAGATTAACCTTGCGGACAACAAAGACGGCGAGGAAGAGTTCCGCGGCATTTTGGATAAGTACTCAAATCTATTGATTTCATTGTGGGTCTTGGCTCTCAAGGACTTGTCAAGCACCAAATACAACCAGCCAAACTCCAAGGAATTGGGGCTTTATGCGAGCTATTGGCTCAATTTCGTCGGAGTTCTCAGTTTAATTATGGAAGAGAACCACGCTCTTATCAGCGACTTTTTGAAAGAGGAAGAAGAGAGCTTCTTCTTTGTGCTTTTCTGTCAATGCTCAGAGGCATTGATAAAGAACCAGGACGTGTACTTAGTATTAGTATCCGTGAACAGACTCATTAAGAGTGCAGCCTTGGCCAAAACTCTTATGGAAGATGGAATATTCACAGAAGTCATCGACTTGTTGGACCGTTTGGTCTTGGTGCAGGAGGAGTTTGATATCAAATCGAAAGTGATTGAAACCGTTCGAACGCTTTTCGGAATGATTTTAGAAGTGCGGGAGAACGGAGGAGAGATCGAAAATCTTGAGAATAAGCAGCTTGAACTCTTGCGAGTGGCTATGCTTCCCCTATTCGAAACATTCCCTTTCTTACGGCAAGATTTCGATCCCGAAGATGCAAGTCAACAGCTCCTCTTGAAACGTTGCACGAAAGGTACAAATTTGTTGTTAGCAAGGACGCAGATCTCGGCCGCAGTGCACATGATCAAGGACTTCGCCGAGGAGACACGATACGACTTGTACTCGTGTATGATGTTCATCTTCTCCAAGTTTTATGAATTCGGAAACAAGTCGTTGGTGGGAAACATCATGCCGTTTTTGAAAATAGTGGCTACAGAGACTTGTGGGTACGATGAGAAATTGGTGAGGCCGTTTTTGGATGTCTTGGGACAGATGGAGAACTTTGGTCCTTCGCACGATCCAAATGGGTACTTAATCACCATGATGATCTGCATCACGCAGGGTAATGTGGACTTGCGAGAAAAGGAGCGGGATCAGTTCTTGGATGTTGTTGTCAATGGATTGTCGGACAGCGACTTTGCATCGACATGCGTGCAATCCATCAAGCTGTTGGTTTCATGTGTGAGCGCGGAGCAGAATACCATCATGATGCTCAGCAAGGCCATCCTAGCGTCGTTGTTGCATTCATTGGCCAAGAAAGACCGGTCTTTGGACGCCAAAATCCGGTTTGAGATTGTGTTTCTCTTCGTTCAACCCGGCGTTCTCGACACGGAGGCCAAAGTGACGTCATTCTACAGTGTGGTGGTGCCGCTTCTCATCGAGTACAAGGATATGGTTGACCAGGAGTACCTCAACCAGAAAATGATGTTCCTCTTGCGAGAGTATCCGCAGAGCTTCAAGGAGATTGTCAACTCGTCCTTGGGTCAAGAGCAAAGAGTGCTAGCCGAGAGCATATTGAAAAGGAACGATGCGCACGGAGGGAGCCAAGGCGGTCAGACAGAGATCGAGCTTAAGACATTTGGCTAGCTCCTGGTTCAACGCCCTTGAACAAAACCAGGTGTTTCTTCGCAAGAGTTTAGTGATTTAAATTCATAACACAAAGGACATCAGAGCATAGCTCATAAAACACCATAGAACTCAAGCTAGTGAGATTCAAAGTTTCCCAGAACCAAGCATAGATACAAGCATAGAAGCATCTTAGATTCAAGTATACAATAGAAACTATAGTATAAAGCAGAAAAAAAAACTACCGTATAAACCAAAAAAATAACTACCATGTAAAGCAAAGAAAAAACTACCATGTAAAGCAGAAAAAACTGCCGTATTAATCAAAAAAAAACTACCGTATAAACTAAGAAAGAACTACCGTATAAACCAAAAAATAACTATTGTATAAACCAAAAAAATAACTACCATGTAGAAAAAACGTCCCGAGCAAATCCAAAGAATTTTGTGGCCATGACGATATATTGACTTGAAAATAAGGGATAAAAAAAGGGTAAATAGGGGGGCCAGATTACGTACTTAGGGGGTAATGGGAAAGATCAAAGAGAGGACGCCTAAGGGTAACAAATCGTTAGAATAGCAAGAGAAAAACAACCAAAGCTTGAATTAAGTGAAAATAACGACAACAGAGAAAAGATTTTCAACGCCTTCTAGACTTCATTTAAGATTCATTGATTCAAGCACCTCCAGATGTATCATTCCTAGAAGTAGGAAGCGAAAAGCATCATTCTAGAGGCCTTGTGTGAAGGAGACGTATCTGACGCAACCCAGGCTCCATTTGGTCGCTATGTGCCAGGTTAGCTACAAAGCTCAGTCCCTAAATTCGAAAAGCGTTTGGGTCACCTTGTTTTTCGTTTTTTTCTTTTCGTAAACCACTTTGCTTTGTTTTTGTAGATTAGATGCTTCTTGTTTTCGTAGATGAGATGCTCGTTGTTCTAGTCTAATCACACCTAACATGGCAGTTGAATCGCACTCTTAGCCACTATATATAGAATTCTCATGTCACTAAAGTTGCAATTAAGGCAAAGTTGCAATTAAGGCAGCCGCGCGCAGCGAAGAAGAGGTGCACGGGTGTGCAAGCGCCCTCGCCTCACCAGGCCAAGCGCATCTAGTCTACCACCTTGTGACACCATGTACTTTCTTCCGCTTCTCGTGCTCTTGCGTCTCCTCTGGGGGGCCCAAGCCAAAACGCACGAGTTCCACTTCAACGCGACGTTGGTGGACGCCAACCCGGACGGCGAACACCCGCGGCAGATGATCGGCATCAACGGCCAGTGGCCCAATCCCACGGTCCGGGTAGCCAAAAACGACCGGGTCATCATCCACCTCACAAACGGCATGGACGACCGCAACACGTCGCTACATTTCCACGGGCTCTTCATGCACAACGCCAACTCCATGGACGGCCCCGAGCATGTGACCCAATGTCCGGTAGCCCCGGGCCACACGTTTGTGTACGACTTCTACGTCAACCAAACCGGCACCTACTGGTACCACTCGCACCTGGGCTCGCAGTACAGCGACGGGCTCCGGGGCATGTTCATCATCGAGGAGCAGGCCAAGCTGGACTACCCGTTTGAGTTTGACCACGACGTGCCCTTGTCGGTGACGGACCATTACCACCAGCAGTCGCCGCAGATCATGGAGTCGTTCCGGTCGCGGTACAACCCGACCGGCGCCGAGCCGGTGCCCCAGAACACGTTGTTCAACGAGACCCGCGGCCTGGTGTGGACCGTGGCCCCGGACACCACCTACTACTTGCGCATTGTCAACACCGGCATGTTTGTCAGCCAGTACCTCTTCATCGAGGACCACGAGTTGACCATCGTGGAGATCGACGGCGTGTATGTCGAGCCCACCACCGTGGACTCGCTCTACGTGGCGGTGGCCCAGCGCTACGGCGTCTTGGTCAAGACCAAGAAGTCCCCCAAGCACGACGTGTTCCGCTTTGTCAACGTGCTCGACGAGCCCATGTTGGACGTGCTCCCCGACGACTTGAAGATTGTCTCCACAAACTACATGTCGTACGTGGCCAAGCCGGCGTCGCTCCCGCCGGCGTTGCCCTACTCCACGGCGCCTCGCAAGTTCGAGCGCTTGGTGGCCTCCTTGAACCCCGTCGACGACTTTGACTTGAGGCCGGTCGCCAAGCAGCCGCTCTATGACGACGCAGACTACCAGGTCGTGCTCAACTTCACCATGAACAACTTGGGCGACGGCGTCAACTACGCATTCTTCAACAACATCACCTATACCGCCCCCAAAGTGCCCACCCTCTACACGGTGTTGACCAGTGGCGAGCACGCGGACGTGGCGGCCATCTACGGCTCCAACACCAACACCTTCGTCTTGCAGAAGGACGAGGTCGTGGAGATTGTGCTCAACAACATGGACCCCGGCTTGCATCCGTTCCACTTGCACGGCCACGTGTTCCAGCTCATTTCCCGCTCCGACGGCACCGACGACGACGATGCCCCCCAGATCTACAACCTGCTGGACCCCGCACACACAAACTTCCCCAAGCACCCCATGATGAGGGACACCGTGATGGTCAACGCCAACGGTTTCATTGTGCTCCGCTTCAAGGCTGACAATCCGGGCGTGTGGTTCTTCCACTGTCACGTGGACTGGCATTTGGAGCAGGGCCTCGCCATCACCTTTGTCGAGGCGCCTTTGGAGCTCCAAGAGACCCAGAAGCACGTGGACAAGTCCCACCTCGCGGCTTGCCGCGCTGTCGACATGCCCACCAGAGGCAATGCCGCCGGCCACTACGGCGACTCGCTCTCGCAGTGGCTCGATTTGGAGGGCGAAAACGTCCAGTTCAGGCCTTTGCCGCCGGGCTTCACCGCTAAGGGCTACTTTGCCATTCTAGTGTGTGCGCTTGCAGCCATTTTTGGTGTCACGTCCATCTACGAGTACGGCATGGAGGACATCAACACGGACGAGGCGGACGGCGTCATCTCCAAGTTGCACACGATTCTTGACCAGCACGACAACCCGGAGCGCAGCGCCATGCTCGCCAACCCAGAGCCTCATGATCTCTGAGTCCTCGATTTATATAGTAGATCCATAGTCTCACCAGGCCAAGCCAACAGCCGTGCGTGTATGCAGTGCGCGCCGTCTTATCAAGGAGCGGCTCGCAACAACCTGCCCACCCCAGCCTTCAGAAAAGCACAACCCCCAGGAAACCGGCAAAATGTCACAGATTTTCGAGTGGGCATTTGGGAAAAAGCTCACGCCGCAAGAGCGGCTTCGAAAAAACCAGCGGGCCTTAGAGAAGACCCAGAGGGAGCTAGGCAGAGAGACCATCAAGTTACAGCAACAGGAAAAGAAGCTCATGCTGGAGATCAAGAAGTCGGCCAAACTGGGCCAGATTGCCAGCGCCAAGATCCAGGCCAAGGACTTGATCCGCACCAAGAACTACATCGTCAAGTTCAATCTGATGAAAGCGCAATTGCAGGCGATTCTGTTGAGAATCCAATCGGTAAGAAGCAACCAGCAAATGGCCACATCTATGAGAGATGCCACGCGGTTGTTGCTGGGCATGAACAAGCTGATGAACCTTCCCCAGCTTTCGCGTATTGCACAGGAGTTTTCCAAGGAAAACGACCTCATGGATCAAAAACAGGAGTTCATGGACGACGCCATTGACGATGCCATGGAGATGGACGAGGATGGCTTGGGCGAAGACGAGGCTGCCGACGAGATCCTCACCAAGGTTTTGGACGAGATTGGCGTCGACTTGAATACCAGTTTGAAAGACACTCCAAGCCTGATTAATGTCGAGGAGCAAGGCACAAATCGGATTGCCCAGGCCGTGGGCGGTGCTTCAGACGAGGACGATCTACAGGCCCGGCTTGACAGCTTGAAAAAGGGCTAGTGGGCCCGGTGCTAACGGATTTAGAATTGTTGCTCAAGCTTCCGGGCATCTGTTGTCGTTTGTATTCAGTGTTATGCTAGAGCGGGTGATGGAGGACAAGCTGCTAGACGCCAAAAGTCAGAGTAGCCATTCAGAGTGTATGTGAGCTTTCACTTCAATGTAGTAGGGCAAATTGTGGAATGAGAAAGTGAAAAATCAAGAGAGGGGCGATTCAGCAGTAAGTTCTCCAGTACACTAAGTGATCAGGAGGGTTACGTAAGTTATCAGGAGACAAAGTGATCAAGTAGATTAATTTTATCGAGACAAAAGAGGATTAAGTGGTGAATGTTTTTAAGAAACAAGTGATCAAAAGATCAAGTGGTTCAATCGTATAAAGTCATGAAGCATGAAGATATCAAGCATGAAGGTATCAAGCATGAAGGTATCAAGCATGAAGGTATCAAGCTTATAAAGCTATCAAGCGCAAAGCTTTTCGAGCTCATACTTCAAAAGGGATGATAGAGATCAACATACACTCGCTGCACAGCAGCATCGTCTTCGTTTAATGCCTAGATTGGTCGGAACATCTATATGTACTTCTTCTCGGCCAAGTAGTCCACAATGACCTGGGCGCTCTCCTCTATAGTCTGGTTATCGTAGTTCTTCAAGTGAATCTCGGGCTTCTCGGGAGCCTCGTATGGCGCGGAAATGCCCGTGAACTCCTTGATGATTCCCTCTCTGGCCTTCTTGTACAAGCCCTTGGGGTCTCTTTTCTCGGCAACCTCCACCGGCACATCGACGTACACCTCGACAAAAGGCAAGTTGTCCTTCTCGTGCAACTCCCGGGCCGTCTGCCTGTCCTGGATGTAGGGACTGATGAACGAGGTCAAGGTCACGCAACAAGAGTCGGTGAAGAGCTTGGCCACCTCGGAGATCCGGCGAATGTTCTCGTTTCGGTCGGCCTCCGAGAACCCCAAGTCCTTGTTCAAGCCAAAGCGGACATTGTCTCCGTCCAATCTGTATGCATTGAGGCCCTTTTGCAACAAGGCTTGCTCAATGGCACAGGCGATGGTGGACTTGCCACTGGCAGATAATCCGGTCAACCACACGGTCACCCCGCGTTGCTTGCGGAAGGCTGCGCGCTCCTCGTGCGTCAAGTTGTCGTGCCAAGTGATGTTGGTGGCCATGGCTGTGGGAAGTGTTAGCGTGGACGGCGGGATCTGGTGGAAAAAAGCTCGTGTCCCAATGGCCCTTGTCCGATTGCAAATCTACCGCCAGGCCTATTTGACAATCGCACGTGACGGGCCGCGCGGCTGCGTGCAGGCCGCAACTCGCAGTTTCGCACCCACCCATTGTTTCTTGCTTTATGGCTGTACCGGCTTCTGAGGCACAATCCCCAGATGCCTTTATTATCCATTTCGAAATGCAGTGTGAAAACTTCCAGAAATAGGGGAATTCCAAGCGTGTTCAAGGACCGTGGCGTTGTGTGTTGAAAGTTCGTTGCAGCTGTAATTGGAAGGGGAGACTATATTTCCTCGTCGTGCGACTTGCCTTGAGCACACTATGTTTAGGGTGAGCCTTGGGACAGGCTTGCATTTTGAGGAGTTATATACAGCCATATGAATCTTAGCTCCGAAGCACTCGTGCAGCTGCGCTTGATCACATGCGATATCCCCGTTACAATTGGTCCCTAATTGGTTAGTGATGTGCTTTACGCAACTATAAAAGGGCCAATGCTTGGGGCTAGCGTGTCTAGCGACAACAGGTGGGTTGGTAAATCTACACGTCTAAGAGCATACAAAAAACTCTCTCTCTTGACGTGAGCTCTCGTTAGAAGATGAAAGACCGTGGGTTGTTTAACAGTGTGAAGCCTTTTGCATTAGAATGTCGCGCTTGCAAAAAATATGAAAAGAAGCTCAGTCTTTGCTCACAGGTAGCCTGACACTACATTGCCAAAAGCCCAATATAAATTTGAAGCTGCGGCGCCGAACCAAAACAAGCTGATCACTTCAACTTCTCGTCAAGTCCAAAACGCTACTCTCACCACACCCCACCATCTCTTGGTTGGAGGTACTAAGGTCACAGTATGGCTGCGAATCTCAGCGTCACCAACAATGCAGTGCACGCCCACACTCCGGAAACCAAACGCCTCGAAAAAGCGCCAGGGTAGCCAAACCGTGGCTTGATCTTAAGCACGTCCCGGCGGTTTTCCTGGTGCTTTACGTGCCACGTCGTCTTGGGAGCCTGGAATGTAAGGGCCTTGTTGCAGTCAAAATGACTCGTGCGCAATTTGCGCGCCGCATCCTCCCCAGATCCTATATCATCGTTCCAGTCGCTATCTCCTCGTTCCAGACCCCACTCTTTGCAGCGCCATGTCTCTTCACACAACCAACCTTGACGGAATCTTGCCTTTGGTGGCAAGAGGCAAAGTCAGAGACATCTACGAAATCGATGCCAACACTCTTCTCTTCGTGGCCACCGACAGAATCTCGGCATACGACGTGATTATGACCAACGGCATTCCTGCCAAAGGCAAGATCCTCACCCAATTGTCTGAGTTCTGGTTCGAATTCTTGGCCGGCGAGGTGCCCAACCACTTGTACTTGCCTGCTGGAAGCAAAGACCTCTTCAAACACTTGCCTGCGCAATTATCGGAGCCAAAGTACAGAGAACAGTTGGAGGGCCGGTCGTTGATTGTCAAGAAAATGAAGTTGATTCCTCTAGAGGTCATTGTGCGCGGCTACATCACAGGGTCTGCCTGGAAGGAGTACAAGTCGTCGCAAACTGTGCACGGCTCGAAGATCGACCAAGGGAACTTGCAGGAATCCCAGGAATTCGCCACGCCCATCTTCACACCGTCCACCAAGGCAGAGCAAGGAGAGCACGACGAGAACATCAGCCCGGCGCAGGCAGAGAAGATTGTTGGCAAGGAATTGTGCGACAAGTTGGCAACCATTGCCGTCAGGCTCTACTCCAAGGCTAAGGACTATGCCAAGAGCAGGGGAATCATCATCGCCGACACTAAGTTCGAGTTTGGTTTGGACGAGAACGACAACATTGTCTTGGTGGACGAGGTCTTGACGCCGGACTCGTCTAGATTCTGGAACGCTGCCACATATGAGATCGGAAAGGGCCAGGACTCCTACGACAAGCAGTTCTTACGCGACTGGCTCACAGCTAACAACTTAAACGGCAAGGAGGGCGTTGCCATGGATGAGCTGATCGCCATCAGAAGCAAGGAGAAGTACATTGAGGCCTTCGAGTCTCTCACGGGCCATAAATGGACCGAGTAAACTGTATTGTACATATATTTTTGATACACTAGAACTTTCGGTTCTGCCGCATGTACTGCTCTTCGAATTCCGGGATGTTCCGCTTCTGTAGGTTGAGTCTTTCGAACTCGTCTGTGATGCGCTTCTTGTAGTTCGTGGCGGGCCGCGAGGGAGGCGCTTTGAGAGCCTCGTTTTCGAGCTCAATGTTCTTGGTTTTGAGCGGGCTCCTCCTCGACGGCGACGGGTGTTTTTGTGGAGCGGCATGCGACGCATACTGGTAGTATCCATAAAGCTGCGGCTGGGCTTGATGCTGGGGTAAATGCTGGTTTTGATTATGCTGGTTGGTGAATTGGGGAATGCTGATGCCTTGGGGCAGGCCCTGCGCTTGCAAGCTCGCCCTGTCTTCGAAAAGCTCACGCGGGCCCTTGGGTTTTGGCGTGGACGGAGGCCTCAGCTGCCGCTCGGTGGAACAGGAGGACGAGTCTGACTTTTTGCGCAAGAGGTCGTGCTCAGTCTCTAGTGGGTACTTCTTGCCCGCCAAAATCTCCGAGAGGCGAGCCTGCACCTCCAGCTCCACCACATGCTTGAATTCTCGCTGGTAGTAGAGTCTCATCTCCTTAGCCTCCTGGTCCATGATGCGCTTGCGCATCTCGAACTCTTCGGTGAGCTCTTTCTCCAAGTCCTTCTTCTGGCGCACGCACTTTTCCTGCAAAGCCAAGTAGTCGTTGTCGAGCTCCTTCCTCTTGACGCCCACCTGGCGCTCCAAATCAAGCTTCTGTGCCTGGACCTCTCGCTCAAGTAGCTTGAGCAGGCTCTCGCGCTTCTCGATGTTCTGCAACGCCAGCTCACGCTTCTTCAACTCGGAGTTTTTGATGACAAGTTGGTTCTGGAAATCATGCAAGGTGTCGTTGAACACGCGGAGCTCCATCTCTTTGCGGAACATCTTGACGGAGATGGTCTCCAAGAGCTCGTGGCACGTGGGCCGCTGGTCCGGGTCCACGGTGATGCTCTCGCTGATGATGTTGCGCAACGGCTGCGAGTAGGTGGTGGAGATCTCGGGAATGGTGCCGTTGCGGATGCGGGTCTGGAGCTGGAGGTGGGTCTTGGCCTGGAACGGCGGACACAAGTTGCACATCTCAAACAAGACACAGCCAAGCGACCAGATGTCACACACGGGCGAGTAGGGGTTGTCCATGAGCACCTCGGGCGACATGTAGTAGGGCGTGCCCACGTAGGTTTTGGCAAAGTCGTTCTGGGACGTGAGCATCTTGGCAAGCCCAAAGTCGCCCAACTTGGTGGTTTTCTTGGAGTCCAGCAAGAAGATGTTCTCGGGCTTGATGTCGCGGTGGATCACCACCGTCTCCGAGTTGATGGGCGGCTCGCTGTACTCGCCGCCGGCATTGACAAACATGTTGACCTTGCCGCAGTCCACGCCATAGTGGCACTTGTGCAAGGCTAGAAGCGTCTGCACGAGTACCTGCCAGATGAACTCCTCGGGCACGGACTCCTGGTTGCGTTTGAATGTGGAGATCACATGGCCCAAGTCGCCGCCGTCACAGTACTCCTGGTAGATGTGGATCGCCTTCTTTTCCGGCACGTGGTCGTGTCGAAGGTACTTGATGATGTGCGGGTGGTTGAGCTCGCGGAGAATGCGGAGCTCCGAGATGATGTGGTTTTTCTCCTGGCTGTTCATGGACGTGTACTCGATCTCCTTGCGGACAAGAATGGCCCCGTTGTCCTTTTGCCGGACCTTGCGGACCGTGCCGAAAGAGCCCTTGCCGATCACTTCGAGCGGCTCGTACTCGTCCTCGATAGACGTCATGTGCACTGTGGGTCGAGTGATGCCGGTGCACTGGGGGAAACAACGCCGGGTGGTTGGCGGCGTGAAGTCGTGAGGCACGGAAGCGTGGTTGGTGCGCGGAACCCTGCCTGCCTCTGAGGGTGTTTGGATCGGGGCCTAAAAGAGTAAGGAGATCAAAGGTACGTTTCGCGGCCGCCTAGGCGAGCGATGCGGCCGTCGCGCGCGCCGTTGCACTGGGGTGTGGTCTGCAGGAGGCTGCTTTTCGCACGCTTTTGCTGGGCTTGGTTTCCACCTCATGTTCTTTGTGCCTTGGGGTTCTTTTTCCGGTGGGGCGGTCGTTGGGCATGAGTGGCATTTTTTGTTGGGCATGGGTGGCATTTTTTGTTGGTGGTTGGCGTTTTGTCGTCGTGTTGGTAATTTCTTGCCTTGCTTTCGCCTCTTGAGCTTGGTCGTGTATTAGACTTTTGGCTGCCATTGTTTGCATTGGTTTTGACTATTGAATCTATTTGTTGCCGTGCGCTTCATTTTGAATGATGCTTTGCCCCTTCTTGTGTTGAAATCGGCTTACTTCACACTCGGGCCTTGCCCTTGGATTCTGGCCATAGAATTTGTATTGAACCTTTGACACTTGGCTCGTTACCGCTGGTCAAGTCTCGGAATGTATCCAGCTTGCTTTAGAGACTCGCACTCAATTCTCCAACCTCACCAGGCTACCCGAGCAACAATGCTCCGGGGGTACTTTCTCACGCACAACTTTCTCATCTCATCGTAAGAAAGCACAATCAACCCAAACCCGAGCGAGATAAAGTAATACTCCACTGGCACCGGTGCCGTACCCATGGCTTTGTTGATGGCAGGAATATAGTTGAGCAAGAAGGTAACTCCAATCGTGAATGGGATTGTGATGAACAAGTACTTGTTCTTCAATGGGGAGTGCTGGAAAATGCTCAAGTACCGCGTCCGCATAGCCAACAAATTGAAGCACTGAATAATAACCAAGTTGTTGAAGTAGATGGAGGATGACGTGTTGATGGCCTCGGTAACTCCGGGAAGACTCATGTAGCTTCCGTAGCTCAATGCAAATTGCGAAAACCGGAACCCGCTTCTTCTCAAGTTGATGAATGCAAGCAAAAACGACGTAAAACAGTCAAATGCCCCAACCGTCACATATGAATGCAACAACAACTTCCAATCCACCAACTTTTCTTTGGTGATGCTGCGTGGCTGCTTCTCGAGCAAGTTGCTCTCTCCCGCCTCATATGCTAATATGATGGCATTGGCGCAATCTGTTATGCATGAAATGACAATCATCAAGAATGACGATAGCATCTGCGGCATTCCAAGAAGCACATTCAACAAAACAGGCCAAAGCTCCGAGAATGTCCCCGCAGGAAGCAAATAGCCCACTGTCTTTTTCAAATTTTGGAAAAGAAGACGCCCGAATCTCACGGCTTCTATAATTGAATTGAACAATGCATCATCAGATTCTCCGTCGTTCATCAAAATGAGGTCTGAAGCCTCTTTCGCAATATCGGATGCGCCAATTAACGAGATCCCCACGTCTGCCTGCTTCAACGAAGGCGAGTCATTGATACCGTCTCCGGTCATGCCAATAATCACCTTGTGTTTTTGAAACTGCTTTATAATTAGGAGCTTGTGTTCGGGAGTGGTCCGAGTGAATACCAATTCCTCATATCGAACCAAAACTGACCATTGGCTTTCAGTTAATTTATTGATATCAGGACCCGTGATGCTTGCAGCTTTCTCTATCTTGGATTTTGCTGCCTCGGAATCTTCTATAATCTCTTGTGCAACAATTTCCTTGTAGTCGTCCACCTCATGAGTGACAATTCCAATTTGTTTCGCAATTGAAAGCCCTGTGAGCTCGAAATCACCAGTTATCATGACAGTTTTAATTCCTGCAATTCTTAGCTTGGAAATCACTCTATCAATATTTAATCTAGGTGGATCCTCAATTCCGTACATGCCAATAAAAGTGAGATCTTTAGTAACCTCATCTCTTAGAGTTGTGATTGTATCGGAAGTGTTGTCAAGGTCAACTGTCTTAGCAGAAACCATCTTGGAGGCCAACAAGATAACTCGCTTGCCATGTCTAGACCAGTTCTGTTGTATTTCAATCAACTTCTCTTTTGTTTCGTCATCTAACCTTTCCTCGGCACAAGAAACGCCCTGCTGCTTGATTATAAATTGGCAGCTTTTCAAGAGAATATCGGGCGCACCCTTGACTGTTAGAAGATACGAGCTCTTGGCCGCTTTCGTGGGAACCTCAATACCCACATGCTTCCAGCTGCTCTCATAATATGTGCTGTTAGCTGGTTCTAATAGTTTTGCCATATACTTATTCTTCGAATTGAAGTTAATGTCAAACACAGATTTCCATTCTTTTTGGAACATTTCTCTGGGTTGAAGAGGATTAACATAGCTCAAGATCGCTTTATCGGTGGCATTTCCATTGATTTTTCCGTCGTCAGAGTACATTGCGTCATTGCACAAAGATGAGATGGTGAGGAAATGGTTTGTGAGAGGGTTGTTGCAATTGTCAAAGTCCAAATCCTCGTACTTTGGATCCTTCACAGACACTTCCTCGATCCCTTGGCAAACATTAGTAACAGACATGGCGTTTTTTGTAAGCGTACCTGTTTTATCAAAACATAAAACACTGACAGCACCCAAAGTCTCAACAACAGATAAAGATTTGCACATGATTTTGTTTTTCCTCATTTCATTAGCCGTAATGACTAAGCAGGTGGTCAATGCCACAGGAAGTCCCTCGGGAATAAACGACACCGCCACCGAAACAATAGAAATAATTAAAGTAGGAACAGTGATCCAGCTGTGATGGGCTTTTCTAAGCCAGACAGCCCAAAGAATTATCACCAAAATAGCCAAGAACACAATCACAGAGGAAGTGTAAAGAACAAACTTGAGTATCTCCCATTGCAAAGGACTGAGCCCTTTTTTGGGTGCCGAGGTTAGTTTGGCAATGGTACCAAAGATGGTTTCATCTCCTGTTGAAACAATAAGTCCTTTGCCAGAACCACCAACAATGTAGGTTCCTTGCATGGCAATGCAAGAGCTCTCTAGATAGTTTGAGTTTTGGGGATCACAAGAGCTCGATGCTGGTATAGCACGCGATTCCCCTGTCAAGATGGATCTGTCAAAAGATAAATCAGATGATGCTTCAAAGATTCTCATATCTGCTGGTACTTTGCAACCAGCACTCAAAAGAACAATGTCTCCGGGTACCAAATTCTTTGATTCCGTAGACACTGTTGCGCCACTCCGCACAATAATTGTTTCAGAGGGAATCATGTCGTGGATTGAATCCATGACCCTGGAGCTTGAGAAGTCTTGGAAAAAATTGAATAATGCCTGTAGCACAAAGATCACGAGCAAGATCAATCCAAGCACCAAGTTAGCTACCTGTGGGGCCGGTTCACCGAGTGGCTTCCAACAAACAATACACAAAACTCCCGCAGTAAGAAGCAAAGAGCCAAACCCACCGAAAAAATAATTGAATAGTTTGTTCAAGAGACGACTTGGTGGTTTTGATTGAACATTGGCACCATAAGTTTTGAATCTTTCCTTAAAGTCACTTTCAGCCAAACCCTTGTCAAGGCTCGTGTTCATGCTTGCAACCAAAGTATTAACGTCATCCGTATGATATGTCACCGTAGAAAACTTGCTCGATGCATTTAAAAGATTGCTTTTGTCCTCGATCTCATTCTCGACCCGATGTGAGATGGTTCGGAAAATCGCAGGAAGCACTTTCTCTGGTGCTACCTTTTCCCTCTTCATGAATAGTGACTCTCTGTCACCAGAAGGCCTTCCATTTGAAGTATGATTGAAAACCCTTTGAGGCGGACGGCCACGCTCAAGATCGGGTGCAAAACGAATGGACTCGCTGAAGCACTCCTCATCCCAATCCTCTTTTCTAATGGAGCTGTTTGACATATTTAACACAAACTCTAGAACCTTGGTTGCCAAGCCAAATCGATTAAGGCAGCCATAACCTTTTATACTCTACTGAACTTTGCTCGTATAGCCTCTCCGGACTTGGACATAACCTGGCCAAACGACCAGACACGACTGGTGGAGAATAATCCCTCACATGTTACAACGAAAAAGGACCTCTCAAGACTCGAGCCACATGAGGGATTAAAGCTCCATCGTAAATTGAACGAATCAAGCAAATCGAATAGAAACGAAGTAGCTGGTGCATGCAGCGCGGCTCAACGCGTGCAGCAAAACATTAGTGTTTTTTTTTTTTTCGTGGGGCCGTAAACTGGCGTCACCAGGGGAAAAAAGTGTCAAGGAAACCGCGGTTTGATTATGTTGAGTGGCGGCCACGCAAGGAATTTTGCATAACCAGGGTAAGATGAGGAGGAATTGGTGGACTTTAAGTGATTCAAAAGGGAATGGATTCTTGTTTGAAGACAAGCAATCCAAGAGCCCCATGTGACAAGTTCGTGCCAGCGTGAAAATGTCTCAAAATGGGGTGTGCGACAGGCCAATTTTGCAAGTGGCCGCAAATCACAGCCTCAGGCACAGCGAAAGGTGCGCGATTTTTCTCCCAGGAATGACGTCTCAGCGTAGCACATTCTTTCGACGTGCAAGCAAGCCGTTCACAGCCAAGGCACCTCCACACCCGAATAGGAAATGCAAAATAGGCTTCAATGTAATTACATTGACGGCTTCCAAATTGGCCAATGTTGCCTTAGCACAGCCCCTTTCGTGAATCCGCTTTGATGAGGAATTTTAGTGGGGATAACCTGGGCATCGTCAGCTAAGGTCCTGTGGTAAACAGCGCCACCAGTCAACTGCTTCTTATTGTTTTTCTCTGCAATCTATCTATTTTGGTTGCAAGCAATCTGCTGCTTAATGTCTCTCTCAATTGAATGGCTATTCTGTTTCATCGAATTAAAGTGTTTTTTGGCTTGCAATGAGGGATTCATCAAGGAGTCAGGGGTGTTCCCAGAATGGGTTGAGACAACTGCAGGAGCGAACCCCCCAAATCCTTGAAACCCAGACTTTCCTCGTGTGGGGGGCTACTTCTGTGTCGAATAGCCATGTTCCACTCAATGAAGTGTACCGGAACAACTGCATTGATTTAATTTCTCGGGGTTGTATTCGATGGGACGAGCGGGGGAGAATGTTTATCTTGGAGGTAGGTGACGCAAGGGAGTGCGGCATTTTCTCGCGCGAGAGAAGTTTTTGCAACCGACAGGCACCCAGGCATTTCCTCCCAAACCGAGTCCTTTCCGCGAATTTTCTGCTCCATTGGGGCGCGCGACCTGTGTACAACCTGCACTTGAGTTGGACCAGTTTCTCTTGGGAGAGTTCGTATTCCATGACCCGCCTGAAACAGCCGAGGATCTGACATTGATCAGATTCAGCCACAATCATGTTTCATTTTCATGGGTTCAAGATCGTCTCGTTTTAAGTTTGTGGAAAGCCGCCAAAGCGCTGGTTTTCTGCTGCTGACAGCCACAAGGACCTGTGTGGAGCACCAAGCAACACGCGCCAGCTTGGCCGCAAAGCATCAATTTATTACACCGCTTGCGCTGGAGCGAGGCATTTCAGATTTCCACTGAGACTGGCGCCGAACCCAGATCTATGGTCCGAGCCTAAAATTAGCCAAAGTCGCCGCATTTTTCCGCTTGGTCTCGCCGAATGCTGCTCACTGGCCTCATTGCCACTTCCTGACAGAATATAGACCGGGGATTTATATTTCACAGCTTAGCTTCGGCTGCAAACAGGCCGTTTCTCACAGAGATCAGACGTCTTTGCTCCTTGGCTTTTTTGCTCGCGAGACGTGCCAACGAACCAGGATTTGATGCATAGACTTTGGATTGCTGTTAGAGTTGAAAAATCTATATGAGTTTGAAGCTTTTTCAACATTATCATCATCTTGTCTTTCCAAGCTTTGTTGACATAGACCATCTCTCAACAATGAGCTTTGGCAGGCATGTATTCTGTGCTAATGCTGTGATTTACACAATGCGGAGAACGTCGATTCAGAAATCTGTGGCGATTCAAAAGCAGTTGCCTCCCCATTTTTGGCCAAATTTACACGAGATATAGCCTTGAGCTCCTTTTTTCATTCCTTGCTGTGCAACTGCGTCGTTTCAGTTGTTGTCGCCGAAAAACAAAAACCCATGATTGCTTTCCGGCCTTTCCTAACAGTTCTGGGAATTTGTCTCGGAAACACGAAGCATCATGAGAACGCCCGTGTTGCTTCGAAAACACTAATGTGGGCGTAGTTGATGGAGGTGAAACAAACGGCGGCAGACTGATTGGGTATCCTGACCGTTCAAGCCGCATTAAAGTCTTCAAAGGGAACACTTGTATCTGAGGGCCGTCACGATGTAAATTCCTGGTTCTGGCCCCATATGCAAAGCTTGTCGGCTCACGGAACCTTTGTCATCGGCCCGAGCCAACCAATCTAGAGGAATGGGGTGCGTGCGAGAATTGTCTTCGTGCGAATGCTTTAAACCCCGAATGCCAGTCGAGACTACAAAAGACGAATCGGGGTTTAAAGCACCAATTCTCAATGGGTGAATCTTGGTAAAAGTCCAGTAATTTCCAGGTCAAAATCAAGGTGGACTTCTGCGGTGGCCGCTAAGAGCAAGAGCGGTCTCATTGTTCTCTCGGCCGGAGCGGATGCAGGTTGCAGAGCGAAAGTAATGAGGTCATCGCCGACATTTACGGGCCAGCCGCGGCTGAGGATAGTTGGCCGACGCAGCAAAAAGAAATTCGGAATCTTTCCCATATTTGGCCTCCGAAACGGAATGATTTAGGCCGAAAGAAGGCATTAAATTATGCATGATTGTGATTTAGACTACGTCCTCAGTCATCAAGAAAACGTGGTATGAGGTGCGCTTCTTCACGCATCGACCCAAGATGAGGTCAGAATTGTGCAGGCAATAACAGTAATTGTGAGATCGGCCAATTATCTAATTCTGACCGGAAGAACAAAGCACTTTGAAACACCAATTTTCTCCGGCATGAATTTAATCCGAGGATCTTTTGAGCCAAGACAGTCTTTCCTGTTAAATTGAGTGATCCAGAGAGAAGTGAGACCGGGAAAATAAAAGAAATTGAGGACAAGAGCCGTGTCATACTCACACCACAGAGGATTAAAAAGGTACGGGGAACAATTTGAAGCTACTGAGCTTGAAATGACGGCCAGGATGCGCCTTAAAAACAATACCCTTATTCATTGGTGCGAAAAACATAGACACATGGCTCGAAGATTCAAAGCACGTTTACCAACAAAAGTCAAGAAAGGCGACAGTTCCTCTGCTAGTTGCCAGATAGCCTAGTCTGAAATCTAGGCAACGAATAACCCAGTCGTTTGGTCGTACACCCGCATCCGAGAAGATACTTGGCCGAATACGGTTTGCTATTTTCCCGAAATATGGTGATGCTCAAAGTATTGGTCGCCGGCCTATTATTTGGAGATTTAAACCCACTCATATTTTCTGCTTACTGCGATGTGATTACACGGAGTGAATAGGACTTTCAGGGGAAATGAGAGGAAAGCCTCAAACCGACTACTAGGCAGCTTCAATGGTGCATCAAGATTTGGGACAATGAGGGAGACGCGTGAAAAGAGATCCGAAAGTTTGCTCATCAGAGGTCACATTGGCTTAGCTTGCAGCAATTGGAGGCTATATGTCAGTTTACGCATTAGGGCCCCGGATTGGGAAACCGGCCGAATAAGGGAACTGTATGCAGCCGAGGGGCGTCAACGGCTGACGCATATCGCTGCAGCTTCTCGCCCATGCCCTGCTTGCAGATAGGGCCGTCTTGTGCGTCCGAAGTCTTTCGAATTTATGCATGAAGGCAAAATCAAAGAACCCTATACGCCATTAGATGGCTGTGAAACATCGCTAAGCGGGTAAAATAGGGACCTCGCTTTCTTCAGCGACGTTTAGCCCATAATACCTGCATAAGACAGATTCAAAAAGGTCATCGAAGGTTCTAAAAGCCAAGAGAAAATGGTCAGCCAAAACTTGATTCGGTATGTGAGTTTGGACGGATTCTTTTGGAAATTTCAATGGTGATTGATCTTACAAAGCGGCTCAAACTAGTGCCCGTCAGGGTTCACTCACCGATTTCCGAGGCAACAAAAGCATGCTACCCCGTGCTAGAGATAAAGCTGAAGAAATTGTGAGCGCATGAGTTTGCGGTTCCATTGCGTCGGGTGAATTTGGCATGAGCTAAAAATGGGGCCCGATGAAGCTTAAAGCAAGTGTGCATAAAAACTACTGCCGAAGAATTCTGCCAAGTTTTGTTAGACCTGCAAGACCCCCACAGGATCAAGCTCACCATATGCCCTCTGTTCTCAGGGAGCATAACCTGGATTTAACGAAGGGCTATTTTAGGAAAATCGGTGAGGTTAAAGTATCAGCTGTCGGTGTTTAGGATGCGCTCAAAAGCGAGCTCAAAAAAGGGCACGATGGTACACTGCTTCCAAGACAGCAAGTTGTTTCAAAAGTTGCTTTAGCCTCAAAGGACGCCACAAGAGTCAGAAGAGAATGCTCGCTTCTGGAAAAGATTCTTGGTTATGAAAGATGGTCTGCATCGTAAATGCAAAGAAGCCGAGGACTGAAGAAAACGCGAGTCGCACGGCCCGACGCGGGCGCATGCCCTTTTTCCGGTCAAGAGGTTTTCGATCCGCGAGCGGATAGTACTCCGCAGAATTCGTGCACAATTCTTGAATAGCTTGAGCATGCATGAAGTTTCCAGCCAAGAAGCAAGCGAATGCCTCGGATCTGTTTGTATTCAGGGTTTGACCTGTCTGCCTAGGGGCATGCTCTAGATGTGGTGCAGCGTGACTTCTCTTCCACCCCCTTTCGATGCAGAGAGAGCATAAAATTTCGCCTTAGAGACAACGTGATCTTGGCGTGTCTTTCTAAGGCAAAGAAGGCGCCCGCTTTCGAACCCTACGCCAATTGCATACAAGTGAAGTTTCACGACCCAGCCAAATCGAGAGGGGTGTGCTGTCTGCAAGCACTTTAGTTCAAAGCGACCAAGATCAGAGATGTGGATCGGGCTATCGAGAGAGTCTTCACGATGCGTCCGAGATCATGCAAACACGTCCTTAGACTGCGGTTATTTTTTAGCACAGGCGACAAACTACGCGCAGTTAATTACCTGCATTGTGATTGCTCAGGGTTCTCGGGGCGCAATGCAAGGCGCGGTCGACACTGTTTGTTCCGAGGTAGCAACATTCTTCGATAAGAAGCGAGGAACTTTTTCAGCGGGCTCAGCTGAAGCGGGAGCATTCATCGAGTCTCCAAATTTGCAAACTTTGCAGTGCATCCTGGCTCTTGCTTTTCAATTACCACGGGGCAAATTCTCGAAACTGGCCTCGCTTGCAGGGTGCCTTTCGACAGCTCTCGATTCTCCGGTGAAAGACCCTTTTACGACCTGCGGTCTGTATGCCGGGCAATCATGAGGCGGATGCTGCACCCACGGGCATTCTGCAAATGCATATTTAATGCAGTATACGCGTCATGACCTAATCACTTCTCGCTGCACCGAATCCGAACGGAGCCATGACAGCTATAAAAGGACATCGAAATCTCAGAGAATGTTTTAACCCAACCACAGATGAAATTCCAGATCCTCTCCCAGCTTTTGTGTGCCTCTGCTTTGTTCCACTCTGTGGCCGCAACAACTGGTTGCAAGTTTGACAACGCGCAGAGTACAGGATTCGATGCCACCTTCTACAAGTTCCCCCTAGATTACCAATACTATGCCGACACTGATCCCGACTTCTTCCAGTCGTCATACAAAAACTATGGTGGGTATTACGGCAGTGCTAGCGGAATAACAGATATCCAGTTCGATGGCGGCGATCCTGAGAACGCCGGGGTCCAAATCGATACCATATACGGCAAATCCATCACTGCCAGTAACTTTACCGTCGAGCTCACGGGGTACTTTCTTGCCACTGAAAGCGGACAATACAATTTTCAGTTGAAAGCCGATGATGGCTTTGGCTTTTTTATCGGCGCCGGAGAAACCTGTTGTGGAGGTGCGGACGAGGCTGTCACCACCACCGCGGAGTTCTCGGGCACCAAGCGTACTGCAGGATACGCGAACGTTTACGACGAGGTGGTTGTAAAAAATATGTCTGTCCTGTTGACAAAAGGCTACTACTACCCCGTCAAACTCATTTACGTCAACGAAGTCAGTCAGTACAAGCTTATTTCCCTTATCACATATCCCTCTGGCAAGACTCTGGCCAACTTTGACGATGTCTATCAATTCACGGGAGAGCAGGAGCTGTGTGACAGAACAACCACCACCACCACTTTTGCCACCAACAGCGATTTCCCGACTCCTGGAACTTACACAGCATCTGATTGTGCCGACCAGATCACATGTACGGTTGACGTGATTACTCCCGGTCCAACCACCACTACTACCACTTTCGGTACTGACAGTGAGTTCCCAACTCCCGGCACTTACACACCTTCTGACTGTGACAATGTTGCCAC